>OX419717.1:1371980-2055471 GCA_948474765.1 Patella depressa
ACTAATGTATGATTTAATATAATGACAAAGGGAATAAGGACCTACAAAACCTTTTATTAACGTTGACAGTGCATATAAATGTATATAATTTGCATTTAAAAATCCAGTGAAGTGTATTATTCCTATGAATGTTTAAATTGTTCTGTTCTGTTCTGTGTTGTTGCTGACTCCTCTTTCCCTTTTCAAGTAACTTTTATCTGTGAAAAGGATTCTTTACTCCATGGGTCCATTTATGTAGATTTTACTGCGAGAACTTCGCTTTGCCACATTAAACAGTGAATTATTTTGCCCACCGGGTTGTGTGCATCCACTGCGATGGCATCAAACAGCTGGACCTCCTGTTTTAACTTGTTTTCATTATAACAACATGGCAAGAAGACTCACCCTCTCTTCCCACGACAGCGATTTTAAAACTTGTTTTAACGTGACTATGTGATATATGTTTTAGTGTTTTACCCATGATCTATACATTGCTCCTTCATATGTAAATAACTTTATTAAATCAACTTGTCCATATAGTTGGCGTTCAATTTGTAAACAACAATCTGTTTTTTAAAGGACGACACACGTGTCCACAAATTTTACATGCGCAACCAGATTCCAGATTGTGTCAAGTGGACGTTAAACACCCCCCTCTCCGTATATATACAATGTACCTTGTTTTGTTTTGGTTGCAGACTATAGCTTAAATCAAGTCAAGTTGGTTTTTGTTCCCGGTATAAAGCAATTTTCAACTGACAGTCAACATAATACAATCTGAATTGTCATGGTTTTAAAGCGGAAATGTCATATTTTCTAAGCACGTCAAAAAATAATTATTTCTATATCTTTTGCTCAAAATGTTGTCAATTCACTATTGCACGATCATGGGCAATATTTCATTGGCATAAAAATCCATGACACCGAAAATAATAACACAATTACTTGAATTACCTCCCTTGTTTTCACATTCCCCCTCCATGCAATGGCGATCTTCAAATGTTTGAATTTGAAGTTGCAAATGATATTTTTGCCAATTTCTCAACTGGCAATAGTGAATTATAGCATTAATAGGATTAGTTTTTAACAAGGTAGGACTGTTTATAGATACAATATATTTTAGGGCTTTATTTTAATATATTTTAAAAATATAACTAAAAAATAAGAAATTGCCGTTTTAAAGTGATGATGTTGAAGCGCATGCTAATTATTCATTTTCGCATTTCTCAGAGAGAGGGAGAGAGAGAACCACTTTTTATTAAGTCGAGTTGTTAACTACATGTAAGTTAGTATTATTTTGTATTGGTTTTGATTTGTTTATCGACCCAGGATTTTTTTTACTTTTGTCCTTTGTTTGCACACATAAATCCACGGTGAAGGGGTATTCGAAAGATTGTTGCCGTTCTTACCTCACTTTATTCACGTCCTATACATGCATGCACCTAATGAGAAATAATATACTGTCGGAGCTACTGATCTGGTACACATGACCTCGTTTGTATGTCCCGAACGAACGAATGACTGTACGTTGTCCCTTGCATCGCTGACAAGAGGGAACTACACCGAGAAGTCCCGATGAACTTTCTAGGTCAAGACAGGGATAGAACTCGGAGTCTCCAGGATAGAAAGCCAACTTAATTCTCTGAGCCACCCTGGCTGCCATGGAAATTAAAAGACAACGCCATTGTTCGTGTAATAAGCAAATTGTCGGACCCTACATCATTTAGTCCAACTACTGAATAAAATAAGACCAAGTACGAACAATCCAAACCATTAGACAGACGTCAAACCATTAGACAGACGCTGTAGGCAAAATAGTGTTATCAGCAAACTGGAGAGTGGGTGACCTGGCAAGGAAAGGTGCCCAATTGTGTGGATGAGATGAAATCCGATGAAACCCTGCCTGGTGCCACACCCGCCATAGCTGCATCCAAAACATTATCGGAAATCTCGGTAAAATAGCGTAGTCAGCAAATGGACTTTCCTTGTGGAGAATACACTATATGACCAGTGTTAACCGATGTCGTAGACATAATCAGGAAGATAGTAAAAGCGTCCATTAAATATATAGAGAAAAATAGCCGACCGAGATACGTGGATATGACGGTCATAAAACTGTTTAAAGGGTTTTCTAAGTATGGTGGGCAACTATCCCAGTATTTGAAGCTTAAATGACAACTATCGGGACCCATACTTCAATGTCAAATTGGTAAACGACAACATTGGCATTTAACCCTGCCCGACTGTCATCATTCGGTACGTTCTTTACCAGAGTAAGATGAAAGGGTTAATACCGATACTGTAGCTGTGTATAATGAATGCAAAGTTTCATGGACATAAAGTCGACCATTTGAGCTTTCAATGGCAATATTCTAGCACGACAAAGACGGCTCTGTATGTCGACCGTTTATGCTTTCAATGCTAATATAAAAACACCCTAAAGAATGCTAAAGCTTTGAAATGTTTTTCATCGCAATTCTCACCGACCCCCCACCCCCACACACACACACCGACACACACACCTAATCGATAAACCGATAGTTAATTTTCGTGGGAACAACTGGAAGTAAAACAGCCAGCAACATCAGTTCTATTTACAACTTTATTTAGACACAAAAGCTAATGGTCGGTTGGTAGGTCCTTTAGTAAGCCTCCAAGTTTATATGGGGAAAATAACAATCAAACTCCTAAATAGTTATCAGTTCCGTTCAGAATGATCTTGATCTCTGATATCTATGATCTTGACAGACAGATTGGTATGGTAGTGTTGGTATAATCGATATCTGAAGTGAAAGTAGAAAAACTATATTTAAGATATCATGTACCATACCTGTATGGACAGGGTTTAAGCTTCGGTACCAACCAGACTGATGAAGACAGACATATCTCAAGCTAAAGTAGCGTATACGAATAAATGAATTGAACTTGATATTCTGAACACTACTTGTTAGACTCGATTATTCAGTCAGTGGGTGTATGTGGAACAGAAAGTCAGTCTCCTGGATTTATGACCATGTAAAATGTCGACTAGTTTACGAGTGCCGGTCGACGAACGATCAATCGATGTAAAATGCGCAACACAAACAAAATCAACATCTTAAATAAAATCAGCCCAATAAAAAATGGGGTTTAACGTCCTACTTTTCAACCAAATCAAGGATATTTAGTCATAACTAATATTACCTGTTCCATTTGCAGGCAGTAATGGTTTCAATGAAATTTCTGCACACAAACCATAACAATAATAACAAGTAGCTGTTACTAGTTGTTCATTTTCCGAGAAAACAATTTGACCATAATTTAACTCCTAAATAATATATACATATCAATTTCAAACAAGTGTAAAACAGAAAAGTAAACGACTGACTGATGATCGTAGACATTGTCACAATTAGGCATAGTTATATCAGTTGTGATAAAACAAATCACTGACAATTCCCGCAAAAATCAATTAAAAGTCTCATTTTTAGAGATATATTCCATGCTGCGCTAACAAGGGAAACCAACGGACGTATACAGACATGCTATCTTTAGTATGGCAGAAAGCTAGTTTACGAGGATATAAAGATACATTCTTTTGATTGTGTCGATTTCTCTACGCAGTAATAAAATAATGTGGAAAATTTACTGTTTCAGCCCCCCTGGGGTGTAGGGGGTGATAAGAATATACCCTTCGTATGTCCTGCGTGTCGTAAGAGGCGACTAAAAGGATCCCTGTAATGGGGCAACGTGTTTGCCGTACGTTGCGACCCGTGTCGGTGGAGATTGGAATCCTTGTAATTGAGTGGGGATTTGGCTTGCGAGCCCTTTCTCTGCAACACATTACTTTGGCCCATGGTTCACCTAGACGGGAAGTCAGAGTGGCCCACTCTGATCAATCGGCTTTGGTCTTTTTTAGCTCTGTAGAATGTACGTTTTTCCAATTTTTTTGCTTTGTTGTTATCACTCAGCAAGTGTTACCTTTGTGTCCTGAGTACATTCTACAGAGCGGCGGCTCGGGTCAATCGGGTTGGCTAAGTATTTATACTTACTGGCTTGAGTATACCCCTCGTCGAGCCCTGAGGCAATGCACTGGACATCCGTGCTAGTCCTCCCCCTGGTAGGCAGGGAAGTAACCTGGGGGACGACGAGGGGTGAATTTTCAAAAAAATATTTCATGGATTCCCCAATCCCCCCCACACCAGTTAATAAAAAGAAACAGAAACGTTCTAGTACAGAGGACGTTTCTGGTTTGTTTCAAAATAGTTTAAAAATATCAAAAACATGGCCGAGGTTTCTCTTAATTGAGAGTCCCTCTACGGACCTATCAAAAATATCACCATTCTTAATAACCAAGGGGATAGCTGGCTTAGCCGGTGAGCCCAAGGCTATTAAAAAACTAAAAAACGGAACTCTTTTGATAGAATGCGCTAAGGAACAGCATGCTACCATGCTGCTTAAATCCACATCCTTAGCAGACATTCCTATCAAGGTGTCTCCGCATAGGTCATTAAACTCAAGTAGAGGTGTAATTGGCTGTCGGGATCTTGAAGGCAGCAGTGAGGAAGAAATGGTGGAATACCTTTCTTCTCAAGGCGTCCAACATGTTAAAAGAATAAGTGTACGCCGAGGAGATAAGGTGATTCCCACAAGCACCTATATCCTCACTTTCAATCGTCCCGACATTCCAAAGACTCTCAAGGCAGGTTATCTTAACATACCTGTTGATTCTTACATCAGTAACCCACTTAGATGTTATAAATGCCAGAAATTTGGACATAGTAAAACCGTCTGTAGAGGTAAGGACACCTGCGCTCGCTGTGGCCATGATGGCCACGAGAGCGCTACCTGCCAGGCGGATTTGTGTTGTGTCAATTGCAAGGGTAAGCACTTTGCTTACTCTCGCGAATGTCCAGTATGGCAAAAAGAAAAAAGAATTCAACAGATAATGTCTGAGCGGAAAATACCTTATTTCGATGCTCGAAAGCAAATAGATCTAACTGCGCTCTTTCCCGTTCCATCTCAAGGGAAATCCTTTGCAGGCGCAGTAAAGGTATCTACAAAAAGCATCTCCGTTCAGACAGATTTAACCTGGCCAGATAAAGGGAAACTCTCTATAATATCGTCAGATCATATTAAAGGGGTATCGGGCTCCTCTCAAACAAATGAGGGCTCGATCGAAACTATCATTTCTTTGACTGGCGAGGGTTCATCCACCTTGCCTCAATCTGAAGTTGTTGGGGTTGCTCCTAACTCTTCATCCAAGAACGGCAAGGGATCACCCCCCTCGCCTCCCCTTGAAGCTGTCATCCTTGATTCCAGTTCTTCTGGGTCAGGGTCACAGTCAAAGGGTAATTCTTCATCAAAGAAAGAAAAATTATCAAAGTTTCGAGAGGGAGGGAAAAGGGTTCAAAAGACCTCATCTCCCTCTATAATAGATATGGGGATGATCTGATGGACGGTGTTGCTTATGCGGATGTCCATACGGACCCGCATGGGTATCGGTCAAAAAATAAAATTCCCTGACAATGTTAAATTCCATTATTCAATGGAATTGTCGTGGTTTAAAACCAAATTTTAATGAAGTCCAACTTTTAATTCAAAAGCACAATCCTTTAGCTATTTGTTTACAGGAAACTTTTTTACGAAATTCCGACTCTTTGTCTTTTAGACATTTCGTTGGTTATCATCATCATGCAGTTGATGATGGTAGAGCTCATGGGGGTGTTTCTATTATTCTTAATGGAGATATTCCTCAGAGTAAAGTCACTCTCAACTCGCCTTTACAGGCAGTTGCAGTCAGGGTGACTTTGCATATTCCTATAACACTCTGCTCTGTATATCTTCCACAAAGTTTACATCTTAATCCCAGAGATCTTGATGACCTTGTTGCACAACTTCCTCTCCCGTTTATTATTACGGGAGATTTCAATGATAATCATTCCCTCTGGGGTAGTCCTGATGATAACAACAGAGGTAAACAAATAGCGGACTTCATTAACATTAATAATTTGTGTTTACTAAATGATGACTCGCCTACTTATCTACATCCTGCCACAGCTTCTTTTTCTTCGCTGGATCTCACCAGGAGAGTAAATGAGGATCTGTGTGGTAGTGACCACTTTCCTATCATAATTGATAATAATGGTCCCTCTCCGGTCGAAAGACCCCAGAGGTGGAAGTTGCACAAGGCTGATTGGGCTCTATTTGAATCTTTGTGTCTCTTCTCCTTTGATTCAAAGGAGTTAGAAGATGCAGATGAGCCTATGGCCTTATTCACTTCAATTCTTCAAGATGTAGCTGAGCAGGCGATTCCAAAAACCACGACAGAACCAAAACGTTTCAATAAACCATGGTTTAACGACGATTGCAAATCCGCTCTCAAAGAGCGTGATCGTTTCCTGAGACGATTAAAGAACCATCCTTCCATGGAGAATATTGCGGCATACCAAATGGTCCGGGCGAAGGCTCGTAGAACCATACGTCAAGCAAAGAAATCTTCATGGCAGGGTTATGTCTCAAGGATCAATTCCCGTACCACATCTAAGTCGGTATGGGATAGGATTCGTAGGATTAAAGGTAAAAGTAGTGCATTATCAGTTAACCATCTCAATGTTGATAATACCACCTTAACAACATTTCCTGATATTGCTAATTCTCTGGCCAGTACTTTTTCATTCAATTCATCATCCAATTTCTCCTCCGATGCTTTTCGAGGCATTAGACAACAACAGGAGAAAAGGCGACTTAATTTCAAGTCCCGCAATGATGAATGTTATAATGATCGCTTTTCCGTTGCGGAGCTCCGTGACTCGTTTAAGCGAGCTCGGGACACTGCAACTGGTCCAGATGAGATACACTATCAAATTTTAAAACACTTACCTTATCCAACACTTCTAATTTTACTGGATCTTTTCAACCGGATTTGGGTTGATGGGAATTTCCCTCCTTCGTGGCATGAAGCCACAATAGTTCCCATCCCTAAACCGGGTAAAGATCATACGAATCCTACCAATCCTACCAACTATGCTATATTTTTCGATCTGGAGAAAGCATATGATACTGCGTGGAAACACGGTATCATGCGCGACCTCCATAACCTCCGCCTACGAGGTCGCTTACCTATCTTCATTAAAAATTTCCTGGAAGATAGGTCATTTAAGGTACATGTACGACTGGGATCAATATTCTCTGACCCATTTCCTCAGGAAATGGGGGTCCCCCAGGGAAGTATTTTATCTCCAACATTATTTGCAATAAAAATTAATACTATCCCAGCGTGCCTTAAACCAGGTACAAACGGCGCTCTTTATGTTGATGACTTTCAGATGTGCTATGGTTCTACAGACATGCGGATAATCGAACGTAAGTTGCAGCTTTGTTTGAATTCACTTCAACAATGAGCAACCGAAAATGGATTTCGTTTTTCGAAATCCAAGACTGTCTGCATGCATTTCTGTCAGAAACGAGGTTTACATCCAGATCCATAACTTTTCTTGAATGGCAACCGCCTTCCAGTTGTGGATGAAACCAAATTTCTGGGGCTGATATTTGATAAGAAATTATCATTTATCCCCCATATTAAAAACCTAAAAAAGAAATGTCTGAAAGCCCTCAACATATTGAGAGTCTTATCAAATACTGACTGGGGAGCAGACCGTAAGGTCTTGCTCCGATTATATCGAGCATTAATTCGATCTAAACTCGATTATGGGTGTATTGTGTATGGGTCTGCCCGCGAGTCTTATCTCAAAGAGCTCGACACCATACACAATCAGGGACTTAGAATCAGTTTAGGAGCATTTCGTACATCTCCAGTGGAAAGTTTATACGTCGAGGCGCATGAGACGTGATAAACTGGTCCTGCAGTATGCTACGAAAATAGCATCACTTCCAAATCACATTTCATTTAACACCATATTTAGACCTCTCCATGAGCATTTGTATCTAGTGAAGACTAATACTATTCCATCATTCGGTATTCACATACAACCTCTTTTGTCTGAGGCTGGTATCAGCCTCGACAGCATTGCGAATACCCCTGTCTTTAGGACTCCACCATGGGCTATATCTCCGCCAAAGATTGATTTCGATCTTTCTAAGCATAAAAAGAGAGATACTAGCTCAACGGTGTTCCAATCTCTCTTTAGAGAGTTAAGGTCTAAGTATGGTGATTATATTCCTATTTACACAGATGGGTCGAAAGATGGTGATCGGGTAGCTTCGGCTACCGTGACGCCATCCGAGACCATTTCTGTCCGCCTTCCAGCTGCTGCTTCTATCTTTACAGCTGAGCTCCAGGCCATTCTTCAGGCTTTGGAGTTCATTCAATCATATTTACTGATTCTTTGTCCTCGTTACAAGCAATAAACAACAAACAGCTTGAACACCCATTAGTAGCAGACATTTATGGTCTGCTGCTATCAAATGAGATCATCAGCAAGGACACTGTCCTTTGCTGGCTCCCCAGTCATATGGATATAAAGGGGAATGATCAAGCAGACTCGGCTGCCAAGTCTGCTTTAGATCTTCCCATATCTGATTTTTACATTTAATTTAAAGATTTTAAATGCGTTATAAATTCATTTATATATGACCGCTGGCAACGGTCGTGGGATCTTGCAGGCACAAACAAACTGCATCACATAAAGCCTCTCCTTGGAGATTGGCAAAGCTCCTACAGGTTTAACAGGAGAGATGAAGTTGTTTTGTGTCGCTCTCGTCTTGGTCATACCTTTTTAACTCACATTTTCATCTTAAAGCGAGAGCCTCAACCAGAATGTGAACACTGTCATGTTCCTTTGACAGTTAATCACATTTTGATTGAGTGCAAGCATCTCAAGCAAACAAGATCACGGTATTACCGTTGTCAGTCACTACATCATTTGTTTGCCCAGCCGGGTCTATATGGTAAAGCGCTAGACTTTTTAAAAGAGACAAATTTTTATCGAAAATTTTAATTGTTTATATCCTGATATTATATTTCATGTTTTAAATATATATACATAAAGTTGATATTTATTTTTAGTTGATATTTACTGTGATATTTGTTTTTATTTGTTTCTAGTTTGTCTCGTAACATCATCATATGTTTGGCGCAATTGATCGGTCAATTCACAAGGCCAGAGTTTGTTGTTGTAGAAAACCAATATCAAAGCCTTCATCAAAATAATTTATCTGTTAAGGTAAACAGACGCGCCTTCTATTGATGATGTAATGCTACGATATGTAATGTTCAATACGTCATTATACTCTCATCGGATGTGGATTCCCCCTCCATCTCTCTCTCTCCATGTCTCTCTTTCTCTTGTAAGTTATATATTAAATATATGTCATCAATACATCACTTACAAATAGGGTATGTTTAAGACCAGTACCACGCAGATCAACCTGGAACATACCAGGTTCTGGCATTTCACAGCCAGGGTCACAGTTTTTACCAGCGCGCTGCAGCGTTGGACCATCACAGTCGGTAGTTGTAAAGTTGAGATCTGTTACTGCCAACAGTGCCTACAAAACAAACATATTAATAATCTGATTTGTATACAACAAAATCAAAATCAGGGGCGTAGAAGTCATCTGATATAGGGATCTGATTCAGGGATCATTTAATCTATAGGTGCTATATTGTATTACTCATCTACATAACATCTGTATGGTCAAATACATTACAACCCTTTAAATTTAAATACATTACAAGCCAACAAAGTTAAATACATTAAGCCATATCAAGACTTCATTACTACCCTATAATGTATTTGACTTTATGGGGCTATATACATTACAACCTTACAAAATCATAGACATTACAAGCCAGAATAACAACGATGAGTCAAATACATTATAACCGGCTAATAACATTCGACAAACTTCTAATAGTATTAATGAACTAGAATGAATCAGAGACCATACTTACAGTGGGTAGGTTGTATATTCGAAGAGCAGAGAAATGTCTGTAACCACATCTGTGGGGATATGGCTGACAAGATGTAGAATAATTAGTTGAATAGTAACTGAACGTAGAATTAGGTTGTACAGCTACATAAGTCCTATGTGGTGTTGTGAAACATTTTATTATCATATCATGGTCAGTTCCTGCAATAATGAACAGCATAATTAGGTCATCTGTACGACACACACAAAAATGCGGAGCCCGGTAAGGGATGCAAAATAAAAAAAAATCTAGCGCGGATAAAAACTGGCGCGCTAGATAAATACATATTGCGCGCTAATCATTTTTTTAAAGTTTTGATAAAAGTACCGTGTTTTTTTTGTCTTTGCAGCCAATGTTACGATATTAAATAAAATCGCGATTATTAAAACAAATAATCAAATTGAGGGGGTGTTCCAATCCATTAACGATTACAAACAACATTGATGGTCCATGGACTTGTCACGTGAATAAATGTCTAATTATTAATTTAAACAACATTTGAAGCCAAAATAAACACTCGTTCGTCATGGCTCGTAACTTTGGCAAAGAATGTTCCTCGGGATTTCCGACGTAGGTGTGCCTTGTCTGTTGGGCAGGACGAACAGTATCTAGTCGTTCGGATAGGACAAAAAACACGTAACAAGACCCTTTGCACTTAGAATTCGAAATATGCGTAGGACGTAATGCCCCTGTCCATGCAAAATTTCCCTCATATTCTGGCATTCATTAGCGCACCAGATAATAAACGGGCTCCGTACAAAACTAACGAACGGATATAATAACTTGTTATTTGGACAAAAAAGGCAATTGGGAACACAGCTCATCGCTGTAATGCAGATCGGTGCGGTCTGTAATTTTTGTGTCTGTGATTTTCATAAACTTTTGGATTTCAAATGTATATCTCGATGGCTCCTATTATATTGACCACACCATATAAAGAGCATATATAGGTATTAGCAGGGTTCTTAATAGGGCTTTACTATATACCGGAAACACCGGAAAGTTACCGGAAAACACCATGGTATACTGAATACCGGAAAAGACCGGAAAACACTTTGTAATCTTTGGAGTTTTGAAATCGGTTCGTTCGTAATACCAGTCAGTACCAAATTACACTAGTATATTCTGGACATGACGAAGGATTGGGCTAAGGTTGCAGCAGCGTCTTATCCTTCGGAGATGAAAATGACATATTTTACGGATGTTGTTCACGTGGTTTTCAAAGCTGAAACGAAAATCGGCAAGAATTCCACGATTACTCGTAGTTCTAGACAAAGGATTTGCGGTGTGTACAATGCTGAGCGATCGAATGACACATCTCTTAAATCTGCTAGCAGGACCCATGAGAAGAAATTCAGTTTAAGCATATTGGATGACATCGATTGTTTGATATTTTTGAGACACCCTTCCAGATTCTTAATGGCTTGAAGCTGTCAAGGAGCTGAGAGCATAAAAATGATACAGCAGATTGTGATCATGAATAAATTTACCTAAAGTCTTAGTATAGATTATGAAGATTATCAGACCCAACATGGATCTCTGGGGGACACCACACAAGAGTTGTTAATGACAAGATGAGGATTACTTTTTCACTTGTTTATAAGTGGCTTGACTACTGCAGTTTGAATACATATCGGTACTATTCCAGACGGCAAACTCGTGTTTATGATATCAGTAATAATGGCCAAAATTGCATCCAAAATTTTAAGCAGGAAATGTGTCGTTATGACATCCAAAGGGCAAAATGCTGGTTTGGATTGAAAGATTATCTTCCTTGTCTCCTCAGATGAAACCGGATTAAAGGACTCAAATTGAATGGCACTATGAACCTAGTATCATCACATCCCTATGTGTTAATAGAGCGAAGGCCATGACGAATCTTATCGATTTTAATCAATGACATATTGATCACTGAAATATTGACCAACAATACTATCATCTAACTCTAAAAGGGTGACAATCTTTTCTTTTCCCAGTTAATAGTTTGGAGTTGAGAACAATAATTTCGGATTTGTTGCTTTGGATGGGTGCATGTTTGTCAAGGAGGTCAAGTAATGTTTTATGGATTAAAACTGCCATATAGGCAACATCATTAGAACATTGTTTGAATAGAGAGCTGTATTGTAAATTTGTTATCAGAAAAATAAAAATGCACGTTAAAATCTCCAGCGATTAGGATATTATCATTGCAATCAAGATCTTCATAGAGATTATTAAAATCATTTACGACATACGAATAGGTAGACTTGTTTTTTCCCTAAGGGGGTGGTCTGTACACACAGAGAGTCTTTAAGGGTTTTAATGCGGATGTTATGGTAAGTGATAAATGTTAAGTAAAACACAGCTCCCGCAAGATTGGGCGGTTCATGTGAAAGATAACTCACCCTTCCTGCCTTATATTGCACAAAGACAACCACACTTAAAAAAATCCTCAGGGGGTTTTTCAGCATAACCACGGAGTTGTCGCTCCAATCTGAAATCTATTCGCTCCAATCTGAGATCTTTTCGCAATTAAATCTGTCGTTCAATTAAAAGATAAAGCCCCCTTCCTTGCTTATGCTAAACACAGACAAACCCACATAACACGATCAACTAGCTATGTTTTTCCAGCATAACTTCGGGGTTACCACTCTCCTCTGGGATTTTGTCTCAGTTAAATGCCAGGCTTGAGGTGTAAATTAATCCCTCAAACTGACGTTGAGGAACTTATCAATACCCCAAACCTAAGTGCAATGAACTGACTCAATACTCAAAACTTCAGTCTAAGGAACCAAACGAACGCCTCAAACGTAAGTATAAAAACTGACTCAATGCCTCAAACGTAAGTGTAAAAACTGACTCAGTAACTGAAACTTAAGTGTAAGGACATTAATTGAATGCAATCCCTGCATATTGTACACAGTAACCATAAAACATTTTTTAAATTGTCAAAAAAAATAGGGTTTAAAGTCCAGCCGTCTTGTACCAACAAGGGTAATGAAGACAGACCTTAATTGATAGAAATATACAAACCAGGATATTTGAATACATAACGCCCATCTGAATATACCGGATTGCATTGAAACAGTTCTGTGCACGTTGTTAAAGCTGGAATAGAACCGTCACAATTTGTTAAACTGGTTAGTAATCACCATTTAAATATAGAGGATAACAATCAGTTAATAATCACCATATAAATATAACAATCAGTTAATAATCACCATCTAAATATAGAGAATAACAATCAGATAATAATCACCATATAAATATAGAGTATAACGATCAGTTAATAATCACCATCTAAATATAGAGAATAACAATCAGTTATTAATCGCCCTCTTAATATAGAGAATAGATTTAAAAGAAAACACCAGCGTCCACAAATTTTATATATGCAAACAGATTCCAGATATAATATTAAACAAATTTGTTATGGATGACCAATTGCAGGCTCCGGAAGTGACGCGACTATAATACGCGAGTAGAGAGTGGAATCTCTCCACATGACGATTTTCAGCCACCTTTATAATTCCCGAAGAGTTGATTAATGAGTGGAAATGCGTTCGAATTCGTTATTCATAACTCATAACTAGAACTGCTCACAATGAGCTCAGACAATATTTGATATAAACGATAAACGACTCTTTTGGGGATACTCGATTCAACGTTCCGGAATTAAATTCTCTCAATTCCAAAAATAATGTCAATCGAGTGAAAGGAGAATTTCAGAGTACAACGCATGTGTCAGTTGCATAAATAAAAATATTTAAAACGCTCATGACAGCTGAAACATAGTTGTTACTCAAACACGTCACGATACTCAAACCACCTCAGCTGTCGAGGCTGGCAGAAGTGCGACAGGGCTGAAATCCTTATCACTTGATTGTAATTCTGCTAATTCGGGACGTTCCTGTCAATCAAACACAACCTATAACTCTGAAGGATACATGGGATCATGAATTTGTCTTAGGAAAGTACAGCTGAATCAGTGTCTCTCACCTTTACAAACAGGTTCCTCCCAAGTACCATTGGTATTGCATGTCCAGTCGACACTAGGATAGTAGGACGGAGAACAGCTGTATGTAAGATTGGTACCAATACGCCACCGACTAACCGACTGGTCAAATTCTGGTATTACATGTTCATCAGAATAAGGTGTGGCGGGGGTTACACAATCTGAAAATACAAATGTTATTTTAGTACCCAAAGATTTTAGAGGTGACCCAAGGAATCGGATAATTGACGTGTGTACTGGGAGTTATTGGATAACGCATGCCATCGCCGGTAGTTTATTTTACCAATACGTGTAAAAGCGCCTTTCTTATATTACTAATTCCATATCTGATGAATAAAGAACCACAAACTAAATCCTGATTCGTTATTGGTGAATAACAAGCCACGAATCACAAGCTAACTTTACGTCGCCCAAAGAAGGCTACATGATGCTTTACAATCCTGTCGCTGGGTTTTCCGGTGGGGTTCCCTATGTCAGTGGTGCAGGTGAAGGAAGGGTCCAAGGAACAACGTATAGTCGTTCGTATGGGAAGAGAAACCGAGGTCCCGTGTACAAGTTGGTTTGCACGTAAGAATTTCCTAATATCACAACAGTAGGAGGTTAAAACGCATCTTAAAACATGAAGTAAGCATTGGATATTAATTATAGAACTATTTCAATACTTTGACTTTACCGGAGATAATATCTTGACACCCTTCCCCATACTTACCCAGTGGATAGGTACAATTCGAGTCCTCACACCGCATTATCTGTTAATAAGAAAAAACAATTTTAAGACCCCTTGACAGGTACAAAGTAGGAAATTATTAGAACTGGGAGTTTTAAAACTAACGAGAAAATACTGAATGAATGAAACTATTAATTTACGTAAATGTTTAATACTGTTTCAATTATTGTCAAATATCCATAAAAACTGAAATGGCCATTTAAAGTAGCTAAATTTTGAACTCAATATTTTCCATACGGCAATACTATATACCGGAAAACAACCGGAAAACACCATGTTATACTGAATACCGGAAAACACCGGAAAATACACTTAATATCGGAAAAAATCCTAAATAGGTAGCCAGGAGCCTGATCCTCTGCGTGCGTGGATTAGGGCTAGGTTTTTCCGTTGTGGGTTACGGTTAGGGTTAGTTTTTTGTGTGTATTTCCGGAGTACCAGGCTCCGAGTCGCCTATTTAGGGTGTTGTCCGGTATTTAGTGTGTTTTCCTGTATTTAGTGTTTTTCTGGTGTTTTCCGGTATTTAGTATAACATGTTGTTTTCCGGGTGTTTTTCGGTATATAGTATAGCACTTTTCCATATTAAAATTAAAAACACCAATCAGAATCCAATATTAGTCCATTTCAATAAACGCATATATTGCTATTTTGCAGTGAACGTATAGGAACTTAATGTCAAATATTTAAAACACAATTGACATTTTGTAATTAGTACACGAGTCAGGTACTCTATGGTTTTTGTAATGAACAAACGACAAAATAATTATTAAAAAACGTCTAGAATGAAATAAGCTGGCGTACACGACCATCATTCAATTTGAAATGTTCTCGTAGAAATCACAATATATTTTTCAAAAATTCAATATTATTAATGTTCGATTTATATAGCGCTCCATTACAATATATGAGTGTTTCTAAGCGCATTTATAACAAAACAGTTCAAAAACATTTTTGAAATAAATATGATTTTAAGTGAGTCTTTAAGCTCTGGTTGGAAGAGGACTCTCGAAGAGAATTTAGAAGATCATTCGACATTTTAGCTGTTCTGACGGAAAAAACATATTCACCAGGGACCGGTTGCTCAAAACTAAGTTATTTTAACGATCCGTTAAAGTAACGGATCGTTATCTTTCATGCGTCTTTTGTTAACGGTCCGTTAAATTTCTGTTGCTGGAAAGTCAATGTCATTATCCGTTAAAGTTAACGGGGCTTCCAGCAACAACTTTTCTCTCCGTTAAAGTTAACGATCCGTTTACTCCATGTTAACGCATCGTTAAAAAAGTTAACAGAGCTTTGAGCAACTGGCCCCGGAACGTTTATTATATTTAGGAATATAAAAGACTTTGCATACATTAATATTACATTAATATGTGATTTTAGATCCATTTTAGTCATTTTCAGGGTTTCAAACAAATCGAGACGGAGACATAGACACTTTAAACTACTTCACAATGAGCTAGATTTGATTAGTTCTCGCGTTGAAGGCATTCATCTTTTACACAGATATTAGAAGACTTTCGTTAACCTCTGTGAAACAAATTGACATGTTGGCACAACCAGGGACTGTTAACATTCTATTGTCTAAAACAGTGAAGAGTAAACTATTGGTGCGGGGGGGGGGGGGCAATAATACTGAGTCGAACTCAATCGTTGATTCATTTTGATATCAACTACTAACCTGTCTGAAACAGGAACAACCAGTTGTGTCACCAGACATGAAACAATCTCCGCCATCTTGATATAAATTACAGAATGAATTACGTGAACAATACAAATATCGCTCACACTCAGCTTTCTCTGTACAGGCCCGAGCACAATCCATTTTCCGAGAGGTACAAAAAGTTTCAAGAAATGTATCTGGCACATAGGTGCTATTTACAACAGTAGATTTACTATATGAAGCATTTCGTTGATTGCTACTTTGGGCTGGAAAGGAACCAGAAATAATTATTAGAAAATCACAAATTGTTTACAATTGATAGAAATGTTATTGTTTATTTAATACGCTTAAAAAATCACTAATAAAATAATCATGTGTGTTCTCTTTTACTAGTGACAGTTAATTTCCGATATCCTCTCACAGTCTCTAACAACTTTAGTTCTTCGACGGGAATTATTAGTGAGCAGAAATTTGGCCGTGTGTACGCTATCACTCGTCATTTCAGTAAGCTATTTGATATCTCCTGTTTCCCTTTGTGTTCCGTTCGGAGACACCTCAATTAATTATTTTATAAACAAAATATATAGATATAATTAAACTTACATATTTCAGAACAAACACAGCTCTGTAAAACAAATAATATGACACCGACAAATACCGCCATGTATTTGACCCAAAATGTCATCCCTGTTATTACCTGAATATTAAAGTAAATATAAAATATTTTTTGGATATAGTGATGTATATCACGAGAATTTCAAATTAAGTGCAGAAACCCAATAGAAAAGCCATTAAAGTAGACAACCTGTTAAACCTTAGATTATGTGTTAGATTCCGGCTAATCTAAGTATTATCCAAAAACGTTTGTTACAAGATATGTATGACAGAACCACATGATCTTGTTTCCACAAAACAATACATTGCAAATGTAATGTAAATGTAATGTAAATGTACTGTAAATGTAATGTAAGTGAAATGAAAATGTAATGTAAATGAAATGAAAATATAAATGTAATATAAATGTAACGTAAATGTAATGTAAATGTAATTTGGCACAAGCAATGGAAACGTACACCAATATAAGTGTGACTACGACGCAAATGTAATGTGAGTGTAGCGTAAATACAATGTGGATGTAATGTAAATATGAATGTAATGTGGATGTATTGTTGCTGTTATGTAGTTGTGGTGTTAGTGTAATGTGTGGTGATTGTAAATGTGGTGTTGATGTAGCGGTGTTATAATGCATGTGTGCTGTGGGTGTTATGTAAATGAAATGCAAATGTAGAAGGTTAGCGCGTACACATTGTATCAAAAAGGGCCGGTCATTGAGTCCGCATGCTCTGTAAATATTACTCACCTGAATGTTTCAGGCAACTTAAAAACTTGTCTTACACAATAAATTATCCAAACTTACAAATCCACCCTTGTCAAATTATCGAGATATAACAGGTCATCGCAAGGTTATATCCTGTAGAATAAGTGATAGACTTATAAACCAGCAAATAATATGCATCGTCTTATAATGGAAACTGATCCCGCCCTATTCATGGCTAATGCACGTTTATATACATATTAATTTAGCATTCAGGAACATAAAACAAATATTGATTATAACGTCGCTAAAAGTCTGAAATTCACATTCCGACACATTGATGACATAACTATGTATAAATAATAACGGAACTTTCAACAGGTATAAAAGTCAAATAAACCCCCTTGAATTAATATTAATATTAAAAAAAGAAAACTCAGGCACCGGCTGCATCTATATATCAAGATAACAGTAAATTTAATGTCGGTATTTGTGACAAACCAGACAAATTGAGCCATGAAGTTGTAAAATACCAGTTACCTATTTTCAACGAATTTCGAAACTTTCATTTCTTCAACAAACTAAGTTTGAGATTTGTTGCGAGTATATAGCTGTAGGCCAGATTCTGACATCAATTATCGTGTCACCCTTGCTCCGACAACTGGAACGTTAAGAATTTAGAAAACAAATAACTTTATTAACGTATATTGAAGCCTCACGAAAAAGTTCCTAGGTAACGGCGCAGCAGTTATTGCTAAATAAATGGTTTAATTTTGATATTGTCGGTGTTGATTAAACTGGTCATGTGACACGGTCAAAGATGACTAAAGGGACCATGTGACGCATCTTGACCAATAATAAATCAACAATAACGAAAGTGGCAGCCCTCAGTAAATATTGTTTTGCTATCATTCAAAGCTTATGTTTTACGTTTTAACCTGCAACAAACTTCATGTGTACAGCAAAACGAGGGAGTGGAGTGAAGAAAGGAAATGTCGACAACGGTTAAAAGAAAGTGTCTTATGCGTTAATGATTTTAAATAATAATCCAATATTTGACATGTACACTTAGGTTTTCTGTTTCACTCATATTTTGGGGCTCAAAGACCGGGTTTCGGTGCAATTTTTTTCTGTATGTTTCAATTATATTGTATGAACACTTTTTTGGCATTAGATTTTAAATGTTTTAAGTATGTTTCTTTTTAAAATAATGTGTATTAAAACCCTCTAAGTGAAAAACATGATACTGAGCAGACAGACGTACATGTATGTAGTTCTTAAAAAAGCACACAATTTAAACCCTTTTCTTACCAGACCGCTGCTACCTAGCCAATCTGTCAAACCCTTGTCTAAACTTGGAAGTACAATTTAGACAATTGTATTGTAAAGGAGGAAAGGAAGTGGAAATTGATTTTGGTGCTTGGATTAGAGGGGGCTGCAGGAACATAATTTGGTGTCTTTCTGAAAATTCATTTTGGTATTAATAATTAACCGGAGCTGCAGTGGGAGAAGTTAAACACACTACAGTGCCATCAGGTCATTATAAAGTATGGTATGGGGGTGGGGAGGGGTGTATGATTTTATTCATTTTCATATTTTTTTCTTGTTAATAATTACAAGTTTAAAGTATGGAAATAGGCCATTCAATACTTTAAACATGAAGTTATTTTTCAAGGAAACATATGAAAATGAAAAGTATAATTATTTGTTTTGAGATTAATAATACAAAAGCAATGGTCGAAGTATGTGTATTGGACTATGAACATGTGTAATTTCTGTCATAAGATAATATTACAAAAGCATTTGCCTAATATGTGTAATGACATGGAGTAACATGTGGGAATGGGAGAGTGGTGTAATATGTATTATGAGATAAATAATACAAAAGCATTTACCAAAATCTATGGAGTAACATATGGGAAAGAGGGAGGCCAAAGGGGTGTTATTTGTGTTATGAAATAAGTAATACTGAAGCACTGGCCAAGTATATGTGTATCGGACTAGGGAGTAAAGTGTGCAAAAAAAAGTATACTAGTAGGCCTACTGTTTGTACTTGTGTAACTAATGACCCCAGTTTCAAACGTAGCATAGTAATTATAAATAGATTGTAGTTCAATGCAGAGTGAAATTTAATTTGATTTAACAAGATCCGTTTTAATAAAGACTAAACTGGGAAAGTTATTTTATTGACAACTAAAAATAAGCGAGTATTTGTCAAGGAAACACGTTCAGTCGTGCGCTATTCTCCGGCGAGTTCGGGAGTTGGATTTAATTACCGCGTAACTATTAATTTACAAAACTTAAATGAAAAATATTATCAAACTATGTAAAATTGATATTTACGCTATCAAGGTACAATTAAGATCATGTTAGAATCGAAGTTTTCATACGTTTAAGTTTAATTAAAGTGTGTCGTGTAGTTTTATTTACCGTAGTGTCTAAAACATCTCACGCAGTTCGTGGAAAAGACCACGTGTTTCTAAGTGTTTACTTGCCGGTGATTGGCTACTTAAGAATACTACGTAACACGCTAGTCTAAATATAGTATAAAAGCAACTCTTCGCGCAACAAACAAATATGATCAAAGAACTAATTTACTGCTTCTGTCCCATCTAGGAACTTTTGATATAATGTTCAGAACATTTAGTTCTATCATTTAAAGCAAAAATATCTTAAAGTTCCAAAGTCGGAGCAAACTTGGTTTTCTGTTGATATATATCGATCACAGATACTGTCCTACTGCAATGTTTATATTGTGTACTATGATATAATTTAATAATACTATATTTTGTACTATGATATAATTTAATAATACAATATGTTACTTAACGATGCATTATGTAAGATTTAGGTTAAATAACTGACATTTTGTAATATACTATTTCAAACAGAGATTATGCTAAAATGAATATTAACACAAGGTACAATTTTATGGAAACACAATTACTGAGTTTTACTTTACAATAAGCGACGTTTTAAATATATTTAAAGTTTCATTCAAATAACTTTATTCTTGGCGCAATTATTGGTATTTTAAGTTTTGGGATGATGTGTTGTGCATTGATTGTTTAGTATCGTTACAACGGTGCTGGTTATTAGTGTCTTTAGCGTTTTCCTAATTCTGTCTGGACTATCCCCCTCGCCCTTATTATACGTCTTTATTAAAATATATTCTTCTGCCTGGTTTCATTTCTTCAACATACCGAGTTTCATTTTTCTTATAGATATAAAATAACCCAAGTAAGAACAATGCAAACAATCAGACAAATTCGAAGTCCGAACAAAAACGTTATAGGTAAAATTGTGTAATCAGCAAATAGATGCGACAAATAACGAAAAATAACAAGCGGTTTCAATTACTTTTTCCAATTTGTATATGTGACGTTGGTTTCGAGTTGGTATTCAAATAGTTGAATAATAGTTCGAATCGGACCGACATTTCCCGTCAAAATTTCTTATCGCAAATTGTGTAAAAACGCGTAATACCAAAATTATAGACCCTCTAGAGCCCAAAATATTTTTTCCGATTTTTTTTATAAAACTTAAAAGTAAATGTTTATATATCAGAGATCTTGGTTCCTATTGACGCATGTCGAAAATAATATCCTGGATTATGACCCCCGATGATTCGAAAAATCGTCTGTTTAGCTTGTTTTCGGCCCAGCGCATGCTAAATAAGGGATTATCTTGCATGGCAACTGCTTGTTGATTTTGTTTTGTTTAGATTCTTTTTTATTGTAACTGAAAACGTTTCATTCAGTCATCCAATGTATCCTTTCAATATCTGCATCAACAAAGTGTTTTGGGTATTAAATACGTATTATATATTAATAATTGGTATATTATGTTTGAAGGAAAGATATTTGTTCAGGTACAAAATAAAACGTATGTGTTTTATCGACAATCCAGTTAAATAATTTATTGTTTGTTCGAGAGGATACACACTAAATTTTGTGACTTGATATATTATAAATTATCTGTATAAATTATAATGAATTGCTTTCAGCGACTTTATAACCAATTTTTCTTTCAAATCACAGCATCAAGATTGGTACATTTCTTTTTAGTGCCCATCTTCACTACAATCCCCGCACAAGTTACAATAAGAAATCAAGATACAAAATATTCAAACTATCCTACTGATTCATTGGGCAAAGGAGTGGAGTCGCCTGTCTGGGGTCGTTGGTTTTCTCCGTCCCTGATTTCAACACTGGTTTAATAACATTTCAAAATTTTAAAGTACATTTCGTCCTAACAGCACACTGTTTTATGGGTTACAATCACTAGTTTTTATTCTAAAAGCACGAAGTTTCGACAAGTATCCTCTTATCGTTATTGTGCTTGATAACGATAAGAGGATACTGGTCGAAACGTCGTACTTTTAGAATAAGATAACGATAAGAGGATACTTATCGAAACGTCGTGCTTTTAGAATAAAAACTAGTGATTGTAACCCATAAAAAACTGTGTTCTGTTAATGTGATTACCGATCGCTAAATGCCACTTAAAGATTATACTTTTCGTCCGTCTTGAGACTATTCATAAATAATGTCACTGTATAAAGATAGACATACGCACACACACAGATATACACATGATATAAAGTTTAATCAGAATATAAACAACGGGCATATTTGTTTTGTTTTGGTTGCAACCTAAAGTTTATCTCGATGCGATTTAAAATCAATCCAATAACACAAACGCAATCAAATATTTGAAAGTCGAGTTTGTGTTCTCACGATATAAAGAAAGTTTTAATTGACTGTCATCACCATACTATATGAATTGTCATGGGTTACGATTCATCGACCATTTCGTCTTACACTTAAATAAACTTGTAACGCCAGAACAACGATGCTATATAACAAATCTTTTCTAAAGAATTATAGATTTTCAAGTAATATAATTAAGCCACGGAACAAGGAAAACATTCTAAGATTGTTAGAAAGTTAAACAAGACAATGTGGTCACGTGGTATAGGTAATTAAGATTTATTATTGCTCTTTTAAACTGGTGCTATTGAAGTGCATGCCGCCCTTTCTTACAGTTCAATATTGACATTTCATACTTACATTTTATAGTACAATAGTAACCATAGTTACTTAATACACTAACATAATTATCAGGACATGATGTTACACTACAGGGACTGATGTGACTATCATTGGTCATGGCACCGAAATGCGAGGTCCGTGACACTACTGGTAGGGTTACGTCGCCACGGCACTCGAAAACCATATAGATCTGACTAATCAGGAACTTCCAGAACACGGTCCGTGACGCAGCTTATAAACCCATACATGTAAATCTCTTTGATCGTAGGAATATCGTTGTATGCCCTGAATAACTTGAGGTCTGAATATATTGAGAGGAAATTAGGGTTACTCCTCTGAAAGTTTTTTCTTTAAACCTGTAACGGGCAAGACGGAATAATGTACGCGAGAATATCAACGACAGACTCCGTGGTTGACGCAGTGTAATAAGTCAGCAGGTTTATTTATTATTTTTTCTTAGTTATTCCAATTAAATAAACAAATCGTCGCTCGTTCTATAGAAAAATCCATAAACACTTGATTTCAAACATTTAATCCATAAACACTTAAGTTTATAATATTTTAATCCTACATCTACAAGTGTAAATCACGACTGTGGTCACTCATGCCGTTAATCTATCTCTGGACTCTTTCAAAATCCAGAATATATTATTCTAAAAATATTTCAATTCAATTCGGAACCATGATATTTTGTATTAAATACGCTTAAATCATTTATAAAATAAACATGCTTTTACTCTTTTTTTAGTGACAGTCGGTCATCGAAGGAATTATTAGTGAGCAGCAATTCGCTCTAGTAATTGTTATCACTCGTCACTTCAGTCAGTTCTATAGAAAGATAACTCATGTTTTCCTTTTGTGTTCGTCACTTCCTTTTGTAGACACCTCCATTGCTATTTTAATAACAAAATATGTATATATTATATAATTAAACTTACATATTTCAGAACAAACACGGCTCTGTAAAACAAGTAATATAACACCGACAAATAGCGTCATGTACTTGATCCAGAACGTCATCCCTGTTTTGACCTGAAAATGGAAGTAAATGAAACATATACTCAGCCAAATTAAAAACTTGACACTGATGGATTTTAGCCAATTTTTCTTTTCTGGTAAGTCAAATAAATTCGAACGTGTTTCTAACGATAGTAAGTAGGCTTTAATTCTTGCTTTCTGTTGATGTCAAGGTCGTCTGTGCACAACATAACACTAAAATAGTTGCCTTGAACGAAATAGTAAAAACCTAGTCCCAAAAATCCCGAGTGTCAAGTTTTTAATTTGGCTGAGTATATTTTAGAATGAACTTATTTCATATCTCCAGATGTTGTATGCGGCGAGGAGAAACCGGAAACCCAATAGTAGACAACATTACGCGTCTTTGATCCGGTGTTACATTCCCGTTCCTCTTTCGAAAAACAGATTCAATATAAATACAATCAAAGCCCAAGTATTAGCCACCAGTGTATGTTACAGGCTATGCGAAACGCGCACGCGTTGTATTATAAGGTCTGTCGATCGATTCCCCGGTTCTATGTGACACGGCGTATGGTCGCATGTCAAATCTTCTGGGTTTTCGCCGGGATTTCCAGATTCCTCTCCTAAATACATTATTAAAATAAATTGAACTATATGTTAGTCTCGAAATGTCGGATCGACGTTAAACCCTCTATCTCTATCTCTCTCGCTCGCTCGTCCCACATCTTGAAGTACACCGTAAGTATTACTCACCTACATGTTACAGACAACTTAAAAACTTGTCTTGCACAATGAATTATCCAAACTTACAAATACAACCTTGTCAAGTTATCGACACAGAACAATATATCACCAGCTTATATCCTGTAGTACAATTGATATATTTATAAACCAGTGAATGATATACACATCTTATTGATAATACAGCATATGATTGGCTTACCAATGTGAACTGATCCCGCCCTGAATTTAGCTTTCAGGAACATACAGATATATTGATTAAAACGTCGCTAAAAGTCTAATCATCACATTCAGATACATTGATGATATAACAAAGTATAAATAATAATGGAACATTCATCAAGTATAAAAGTCAAATATACCCCCATGGATCATTTACCACTGCACAGACAAATTGAGCGTTGAACTTATAAAATACCCGTCACGTTTATAGTAATAAACCAGAAGTTACTCTATATAATGTATCCTATTCTTAGGTATTCCCATTTATAACAATGTGTAACGATAAACAAGTATTTTTTTCTGAAAAGAGATTATTTATTTTAAATGCGCTGCATGACATAATAACGTATTTTCAACGAATTTCGAAACAGTCATTTCTTCAAGTTTGAAATTTGTTGCAGGTATATAGCTGTATATATTGTATACAATGACATAATTTAATAATACTAATGTATATGTTACTTAAAGATGCATTATGTAAGATTTACATAAAAAAAACCTGTTCAAAAACAGATGATGCAAAATAAATTGTAACACAAGGTACAATTTTATGGACACACAATTACTAAGTTTAATGCTAAGTGACGTTTTGGATATATTTAAAATTTACCTTTTTTGTCTTGTTTTATCTGGATTATCGTTCTTTTTATACGCCTGTCCGTGAGCAGTCTATAGGTCACAATTTTTATTCGATTTTGACGAAACTAAAAATGTAAGTTGATATTCCACAGATCCCGATGCAGTCTACGGGTCACAATTTTTATCCGATGTTGACGAAACGAAAAATTTATGTTAATATCCCGCAGATCACGATATAGACATTTACCGGGTGCAACTCCAAGGATGATGGTAGGATTTTACAAACAATCACAAGTTTTATACGATTTTGGTGAAACTTAAATGTCTTCTTATAAACCACCGATCTCGGTTCCTTTGAATATTGCGGAACGTGATGTCCGGGTTTGTGGCCCCTGATTGCACGACAGTCTACTAGAGGTCACAATTGTTACTTAAATTAAAACAACAAACGTCCTTGTGAGCAACCGTTACATCATAATTAGGGTTGAGTTCTAATCGGACCGACATTTCCCGTCAAAATTTCTTATCGCAAATTGTATAAAAACGCGTAAAACAAAAATTCGAAACCCTCTAGAGGCCACAATATTTAGCTGTTTTTTTTATAAAACTTAAAAGTAAATGTTTATATCTCAGAGATCTTGGCTCCTATTGAAGCATGTCGGAAATAATATCCTGGATTATGACCCCCGATGATTCGAAAAATCGTCTGTTTTAGCTTGTTTTCGGCCCAGCGCATGCTAAATAAGGGATTATCTTGTAGTACAACCGCTTGTTGATTTTGTTTTGTTAAGTTTCTTGTTATTGCAACTGAAAACGTTTTGTTCACCCATGCAATGTATCTTCTCAATCGGTTCAGTAAAATATCTGCACCAACAAAGTGTGTAGGGTATTAGATACGTATTATAAATTAATAATTAGTATATGTTTCAAGGAAAGTTATTTTGTTTAGGTACAAAATAAAAAGGATGCGTTTTATCGAACATTCAGCTAAACAATTTATTGTTTGTTCGAGAGGTTACATACCAAAACTTGTCAC
Source organism: Patella depressa (assembly GCA_948474765.1). Taxonomy (NCBI): domain Eukaryota; kingdom Metazoa; phylum Mollusca; class Gastropoda; family Patellidae; genus Patella; species Patella depressa. The sequence goes on from OX419717.1 coordinate 1,398,179, forward strand.
TTGATATATCATAAATTATCTGTCTTTGTTTTGGTTGCAACCTAAAGTTTATCTCGATGCGATTTAAAATCAATCCAATAACACAAACGCAATCAAATACTTGAAATTCGAGTTGGTATGTTCACGATATAAAGAATGTTTAAATTGACTGTCATCATAACACTATAAACCACAGAATGCCTCGTTCGGCATTTCTGTCCAAACGAGGCGAAATCGAGGTAAAATTTTTGCCTCGAATTTGCCTCGGTTTAACGAGGTAAAAAAAATACCTCGTTTGTCTGGGGTTCAAAAACGAGGTATTTTAAATTGCCCCGTTTTTGGAACGAGGTATTTTGTTCAGAACGAGGCTGGGTAAATTGCCTCGTTTACTGAACGTGTTTTTTTGGTCCAATATAATTATTAGCGGTCTTTGCTATCAACAAATTGAGACATGTAAATTATGTTCGGACCATCACGTGACAAATTGCAGATCTACAAATTAGATCATTTATTTAGGACATGATATTGTTCATAGTTAGGATTTATTTTACTGGAGTTCTATCGTGTATAATAAACGCTTCCCAAGCGAAACAAAACATAACAATGTCACATAATATTATTACATATGGCGGATATAAGCGTTCTTTGATTATATACTGTTTGTTTTGATTAATAAATAATACGACAATCCATATTTATGGGGAAAGAGAATGAATTTCCCCAAATCCAAAACTAGATGACTGGAATATTTATTGAATGGTAAGTGAATATTTTATATACAAACCCTACTCCTTGCCACGTACAACAGGGGAATCGAAACCACGCCAGTTGACTCACGATACAGCGCTCACATGCTAACCATTCGCCCCCCCCCCCTTTCTAGCTTTTGTTGGTTTGTGATTTGAATCCTATGTAACGATGACAGTAAACAATTCGATTACGGTCAACTTTTATAGGTATTAAGTTACATGTAGGCCATATTTATATTTTGGCGCATCGTCTTAATTCCATCTCAATACGGCAAATTGTATTTATGAGAAGAGAATTAATATTTCCCAAATACCAAAATTTACAAACTAGATTATCTATTCGGATATAATATGGTTTATTATTAGGATTTACTGTACTGGAGTTCTATCGTGTATAATATGCGATTCCCCGGCAAAAAATGACGTGAAATTATTACATATGGCGGACATAGACCTTCTTTGATTACACTTTGATTATTTTTTAAAAAACAAATTCAAAAATAAATGACTGGAATATTTATTGAATGGAATGTTGATTTTATTTTATACAGAAAGATTTTCGGATTTGTAGTTGTGTCTGCTTTGTGACGAAAACAGTAAACAATTCGATTGCGTCTACTATGGTAAACTTTTATAGGGTATTTAAGATACATGTATCTATACTAATATGTAACTGCAGTTTGGTGGTTGTCCCGAAGCTGAAATTTGGCGCATGTGTAGTTCTGACCCTGGAGTAACATAGGCGTGTATTCCGTATTTATATTAGCTTCTCGTCATATATTTGTATTATGATAGTGCTTGTGACCTATACATACAGTGCCGGATTAACATTGTTGGTGGGGGGGGGGGGGGCTGGAGAGACCAACTGTGCGATTGCCCAATTGTTGTTTGTTCAAATTGTTTGTAAGGACGTCGGATGGTACTGAAATTATTTAGGTGACCCAGAATTATGGGTGGGAGGACCTAGGACATTTGTCCCACTTTGCCCCACACCCTAGATCCGGTACTGTATACGTATATCAGCCATCGCATTTTCCATACACAACTTCAGTAGCATATGTTAGTCAAAACTCGAAGTCGGTGTTTTATACATTTTATTATAAAATTATAATAAATATATCTTACATGAATGAATACAATAAAACAATAAAATCTACAATTTTGAGAGTACAATAATGTTGGGATTGGACGTCCTGGAAATCACTGCGAGTATATAATTGACTAAAATAAGTTTATGGTCAAAAAATGACACTAGATCAAATATTTTTTCAAATCAGCTAGTTTTTGTCTCTCTATTGGTATATGGCAGACAATTCACATCACACTGTACATCACATTATACAACACCACATTGTACATCACACTGTAAATCACCACACTGTACATCACACTGTACATCACCACAGTGTACACCACATTGCACAGGATATCTGGATTTAAGTATAATAATTGACAATGAATGAATTATTCAGAAATGACCATCGAATTTGTATTTTTTTTAACTCCACCATTGTTTTGCCGCAAAGTTATCAGTTGTGTTCATGGGCAACATTTTGTTTTATTTCTTAAACACCATTGTTCTACAGTGTAATTGTCTGACACATGACCCATCTTACACACATGACCCTTACTTTTACCTAATTTATTTCATTCTATTGCCAAATCTTTTTTGTACTTTTGTAAAACGTTTTTAAAATGTCTTTCCCCTTCTTGCTTTAACATTATTTTATTATTTTGGACAACACATCTTCTTGACGAAATAATGTTTTCTATTTTTGTCCATAGAATGTCGTTCACATTTAAATATGTTTTTTTGAAAGGATCTTCACTGAGCACGCGTACCTCGGACTGCTTCATATCGACTAGTGCACGCGTCTCAACTACTACCCCTTTCAAAAAAACATATTCGCCACCCCAGTATGTAATGACTATATCTCCATTCATAATGGAACTGCCATCCCATGCCTTTAACTGAAAAAAGAGTATGTTTTGGAACTTGTTAAAATGAATACAAGTAGGTTATTGAGTTTAACAAGGAGGGTGCTAGATGACTCGGTACCAGGTTCACTGGAACTGGAATGGTATGTTTAACGTCCGCTTCCACTAATGTGATATCGCAGACTAACCAGGTTCACTCGGGACCTACTGGTTTTATGGTAGTTACAACAGTACAGTGTATATACAGTGATATATACTGTCTATGGTATTAATCAAGACAAGGATTAGGATTAAAATATATTTATTGAGAATCAATCAACAAGATAATTAACACTAAAACAAACAATAACAATTGATATATACTGCGAATACCTGCGTAAAAATAATAGCCCGGATTTCGTATTTAATTTAATGACGTAGTTTATGCGTTACTATTAATATCGCTTACTAAAGCCATAGTTTCATGCCGGGCGGTAATCTTCAGCAGAAAATTATCGGTGTTTTTTTCGATCGAAAATGAGCAATTTCATGAGTGACTCTAACTGAGTTGTCAAACTTCACGACAGCGCCGTAGTATTTAGCGAAATTGCCTTAGAAAATAAATAAGAATAACGGCATCTTTAGCCGCGGTAATTTATTGAGAATCAATCAACAAGATAATTAACACTAAAACAAACAATAACAATTGATATATACTGCGAATACCTGCGTAAAAATAATAGCCTGGATTTCGTATTTAATTTAATGACGTAGTTTATGCGTTACTATTAATATCGCTTACTAAAGCCATAGTTTCATGCCGGGCGGTAATCTTCAGCAGAAAATTATCGGGGTTTTTTCGATCGAAAATGCGCAATTTCATGAGTGACTCTAACTGAGTTGTCAAACTTCACGACAGCGCCGTAGTATTTAGCGAAATTGCCTTAGAAAATAAATAAGAATAACGGCATCTTTAGCCGCGGTAATTTATTAAAGCATATGACGACTGCAATTTAGTAGATGTTGGCACTGAAACCTCCGTTGTATGCCTGCGTAATCCAATTTTATAACAATGAATTTCGTACCATCTTCGCATGTTTTTATGTGGTTGTCACTAGTTTATAGCTGCATTATGAAATATTGATATCTAAATAAATAAAGGCTGACAATAATTTACTAGAAAATGTAACCAAATCAAATAATTAGGTCGGGAAATAAAATTCAAATATTAGAGAAAAAACACTAAAAATAAAATTTTTGGCTAGTACTTTCATCGTTATCAAACGAATCGTGAGGCCATTTTAATGCGTTACTATACTGTTACATTACAATAACGTTATATTTATATATATATATATCCTCTGTTATGACGTAACGTTATTGTAATGTAACAGCATAGTAACGCATTAAAATGGCCTGACGATTCGTTTGATAACGATGCAAGTACTAGCCAAAAATTTAATTTTTAGTGTTTTTTCTCTTATATTTGAATTTTATTTATATGTTTAACTGAGAGTTAGATCGTGTCATATATTTTTATTATTTCTAACACTCTCATGGCGGAGAAAGAACCAAAATAGGACAGTATCTGTGATCGATATATATTAACAGAAAACCAAGTTTGCTCCGACTTTTGAACTTTAAGATATTTTTGCTTTATGCACCGGTCAATAGGAATCTTTAACTACCCCCCCCCCCCTCAAGCGTTCACCCCGGATTGTCATTTAGCTCAATATTTTAAGGTCAAGATTCACCCCGCAATGTACTTGAAGCCAAGACACATTCACTGAAGATTCACTTTCTAACGCAGGTCCAAAAATAAAAATTAGTTCAAGATTCACGCAATAGTCATCTTGAACTACCTACCCCAAGCATTCACCCTTGATGGTATTTTTTACCTTTGAAAATTTATCGTCCTTTTTTACCAGCATTTTAAAAATATTTTTTTACGAACCGATCTTTTTCACCATTCGAGCAAAGACATTTTTTAGTTCAATTATTTATCTGTAGATTAAAAAAAAAATTGTGTTAATATCTATAAAAGATCATTTGAATATGGCACTTTTAAAAACACATAAAAAAGCCACGCCCCAAAAAAACCGGGCCGTTTTCTTCGAAGCGAACATGACGTCACGGAGAGCCGTAAATTTGTGTTCAACTCGAAATACATGTATTATCAATTTAGGACATCTGATCCAATTCTGCTTTTAACGATGTAAAATTTACAAGTGTTTATTTTAAACAGAAATATCATTAAATGAGGAAAGCGCGCAAGGGTATGCAGGTTTAGGCTGTTTTAGACATAACATTTAAAGTCACGTGACTGTACACCCTACTGTAAAAGTACTTATTTTAATAATATATTTTTATTTTAACTTTTATTCGCAAATTTCATAAAAACGACAAAACGGTACATCAACGGCTTGAACTAACTTACATTGACTGATTGAGCATGGTCCGTAAGGCGTAAGTTGAGACCAGATTATCTTGTCATTCATTATTCTAGACATACGTGCAAGCTCAGACTTGGACAATGGAGTCTATATCAACCGGACACACAATCAAACAAATCAGCAAATTTATGTACAAATAAATTAGCTTACCGCCAAATCATACACCATTTTGTAGCTACGATTATCCAGATTACCCCGAAAACATCATAAAGAAAATCGCGTCTACAATTATACAGGTGGAATTTCCGTATGACAGCCAACGAAAACAGACGGAGGTTCGTCCGTTTTCAGAAAAAAGACCACATTTTTAAAAATACAATATTTACTGAAAAATGTGTTGGTTGAAGATTCGACGTCTATTTGTGTTCAGCAATATTCTATTTTGTTCAAGATTCACCTTTGGCAAATTTTGTTCTCACCAAAGATTCACATCTCTTTCACATTTAGCTGTCTATTTTGACGTCAAGATTCGACGCCGACATGGCGTCGAATAGCCGTCGATGCTTGAGGGGGGGTAGTTCAAGATTCCTATTGACCGGTGCATTAAATGATAGAACTAAATGTTCTGAACATTATATCAAAAGTTCCTAGATGGGACAGAAGCAGTAAATTAGTTCTTTGATCATATTTGTTTGTTGCGCGAAGAGTTGCTTTTATACTATATTTAGACTAGCGTGTTACGTAGTATTCTTAAGTAGCCAATAATCGGCAAGTAAACACTTAAAACACGTGGTCTTTTCCACGAACTGCGTGAGATGTTTTAGACACTACGGTAAACAAAACTACACGACACACTTTAATTAAACTTAAACGTATGAAAACTTCGATTCTAACTTGATCTTAATTGTACCTTGATAGCGTAAATATCAATTTTACATAGTTTGATAATATTTTTCATTCAAGTTTTGTAAATTAATAGTTACGCGGTAATTAAATCCAACTCCCGAACTCGCCGGAGAATAGCGCACGGCTGAACGTGTTTCCTTGACAAATACTCGCTTATTTTTAGTTGTCAATAAAATAACTTTCCCAGTTTAGTCTTTATTAAAACGGATCTTGTTAAATCAAATTAAATTTCACTCTGCATTGAACTACAATCTATTTATAATTACTATGCTACGTTTGAAACTGGGGTCATTAGTTACAAGTACAAACAGTAGGCCTACTAGTATACTTTTTTTTGCACACTTTACTCCCTAGTCCGATACACATATACTTGGCCAGTGCTTCAGTATTACTTATTTCATAACACAAATAACACCCCTTTGGCCTCCCTCTTTCCCATATGTTACTCCATAGATTTTGGCAAATGCTTTTGTATTATTTATCTCATAATACATATTACACCACTCTCCCATTCCCACACGTTACTCCATGTCATTACACATATTAGGCAAATGCTGTTGTAATATTATCTTTTGACAGAAATTACACATGTTCATAGTCCAATACACATACTTCGACCATTGCTTTTGTATTATTAATCTCAAAACAAATAATTACACTTTTCATTTTCATATGTTTCCTTGAAAAATAACTACATGTTTAAAGTATTGAATGGCCTATTTCCATACTTTAAACTTGTAATTATTAACTAGAAAAAAATATGAAAATGAATAAAATCATACACCCCTCCCCACCCCCATACCACACTTTATAATGACCTGATTGCACTGTAGTGTGTTTAACTTCCCACTGCAACTCCGGTTAATTATTAATACCAAAATGAATTTTCAGAAAGATACCAACTTATGTTCTTGCAGCCCCCTCTAACCCAAGCACCAAAATCAATTTCCACTTCCTTTCCTCCTTTACAATACAATTGTCTAAATTGTACTTCCAAGTTTAGACAAGGGTTTGACAGATTGGCTAGGTAGCAGCGGTCTGGTAAGAAAAGGGTTTAAATTGTGTGCTTTTTTAAGAACTACATACATGTACGTCTGTCTGCTCAGTATCATGTTTTTCACTTAGAGGGTTTTAATACACATTATTTTAAAAAGAAACATACTTAAAATATTTAAAATCTAATGCCAAAAAAGTGTTCATACAATATAATTGAAACATACAGAAAAAAAAATTGCACCGAAACCCGGTCATTGAGCCCCAAAATATGAGTGAAACAGAAAACCTAAGTGTACATGTCAAATATTGGATTATTATTTAAAATCATTAACGCATAAGACACTTTCTTTTAACCGTTGTCGACATTTCCTTTCTTCACCCCACTCCCTCGTGTTGCTGTACACATGAAGTTTGTTTCAGGTTAAAACGTAAAACATAAGCTTTGAATGATAGCAAAACAATATTTACTGAGGGCTGCCACTTTCGTTATTGTTGATTTATTATTGGTCAAGATGCGTCACATGGTCCCTTTAGTCACCTTTGACCGTGTCACATGACCAGTTTAATCAACACCGACAATATCGAAATTAAACCATTTATTTAGCAATAACTGCTGCGCCGTTACCTAGGAACTTTTTTCGTGAGGCTTCAATATACGTTAATAAAGTTATTTGTTTTCTAAATTCTTAACGTTCCAGTTGTCGGAGCAAGGGTGACACGATAATCGATGTCAGAATCTGGCCTAAAACCGAAGAAATCTAAAATGCCGTCTCAAACGGCAATTGAAGATTTAGCTGGGACTGTTGCTAATCTACAAGGAGAAGTTAAAATGTTACGGATACTTACATAAAATAAAGAACAACCTAGGCCCAAATTATCTGACAGAAATCTTTATAAAATTTGAATCCTTAGTACCAATTTATAATCTTCGTAATGAAAATCAGAACCTCAATCCACCATTTTGTGAAACCAAATCTTATTCTAATAGTTTCTTTCCCTGCACAATTAAACTCTGGAACAACTTACCGGAAAACATTAAAACCTCCCAAACTTTAAGTTCATTTAAATCAGGCCTTTCACTTTTTATACCCAATACTTAAACCACTATTATATTATAATACTGGAAATAGGAAAGAAAATATTATCCATTGTCAATTAAGAAATAAAGCTAGTAATTTAAACAACCACTTATTCCACCATTTTTTGAGCGAAACAAAAGTGTGCCCGAGATGTAATTCTAAAGACGAAGATAATTACCATTGTTTTCTCATATGTCCAGTCTATTCTGCCCAAAGAACAATCCTCCAAAATAATTTACAAAACCTCAAACATAATGTTACAATTAATCTAATCCTATATGGCAACCCCGACCTTTCAGATGATACCAATTTTAACATATTTAATATAGTGTAAAAATACATTTAAGATAGCAAGAGATTTTAGCAGCCTAATCATTTAATATGTTATCTACACTATGAAATACTATTTATGTTATATAAATTTCATAATCTAAAATGAAAATGTATTACTCTACGATTAACCTCCAAGAAATGTAAATATGTTTGTAACTCACTGTCTATGTATATGTTCACCCTTGTCTATTGTAAACATAATACATGTATATAATTGTTTTATTTGTTTGGAGAGAACTTACACTATAAACCTCGGAATGCCTCGTTCGGCATTTCTGTCCAAACGAGGTTAAATAAATGCCTCGTTGTCTGCAGTTCCGAAATGAGGTTTTTTAAAATTGCCCTGTTTTTGGAAAGAGGTATTTTGTTCAGAACGAGGCTGGGTAAAATGCCTCGTTTATTAAACGGGTTTTTTTCAAGATAGTTATTAGCAGTATTTGCTATCAGCGAATTTGTAAAAATTAAAATTTATGTTATTTAATACGAAAATAAAACCAGTCCAAACTATGATATTATAATCAGAGAAATAGACAAGACAAGAATACACGTCATACCATAAATTATTTTATCATTATCAATACCCATCTGTCTTCATAATAAAACATTTTAATTAAATTTTAATGTATGGGGTGTGCTTTATTTCCCATTTAATTGACAATTGGTATAAAGTCGACAAATTTATCGCTGTGCATTTATATAACTTTGCTCCAATAATATTTTGTGCAATGTTATGGGGTTTCAACAGAAACCGCCAATGCTATGGTCAAGTTAATTTTTTTTTTTTACAATAAATTGAATAAATATAAAAAAAATAAACTGGCGTATTGGAAATATGAGATGAAATTTAATGCTTTTTTTGATTAATAATGGCTTATTTGTTGTATTTAGATCAGATAAACACTAATTTGTTTTCTGCGATATCAGTTAGGTGGAGGTGTAAAGCTACCTTGATTGATTTACAACCCCAATATAATTTTCACAACACCTCGGTTGTTACTTAACACCTATACCCGATTGGGCAATAAATCAATCAAGGTATGTAGTTGTGTGTCTGCAATAGTTTGACGTGTATTCTTGTCTTTTCTATTTCTCTGATTATAATATCATAGTTTGGACTGGTTTATTTTCATATTAAATAACATAAATTTTAATTTGTACAAATTCGCTGATGAAAAAAAAACACGTCTAGTAAACGAGGTATTTTTACCAAGCCTCGTTCTGAACAAAATACGTCGTTCCAAAGACATGGCAATTTAAAAAAAACCTCGTTTTGTAACTGCAGACAACGAGGCAATTTTTTCACCTCGTTTGGATAGAAATGCCGAACGAGGCATTCTGAGGTTTATAGTGTTATATAGGCATTTGCCTGTTGTTCAATCCAATTCAGTTTATTGAATAAAATACTGATTAAACTAACTAGCTTTAGGATGAAATTGCCAATGGCTTTTCTTTTGCGTTATCCCACGGCCGCAATTTTGATTGAATCTCGACTTTACCGTTTCCGTCTTCGACAATGAACACCATGTAGCCGTATAATTTTACGCCAAATTAAAAAATTTAAACCTTAATAACAGATAAATGTATTTTAAAAACCAGTGGGTCAGATTTATTTGACAAAACCATAAGAATATTTCCTCAAGGACACGAGATGTCAACCAGATAAGGGCACATGATTTTTACCAAGGTTAAGGTAAGGCATCGGACTAGGGTAAGGGTTAGCTCCAACCCTGTTTGCAACTCCTAATAATGTCAAATAGACCTCTATGTGAGTTTGATTGTGATCTGAGCAGCTCAGCATGCCAAAAGGGAATCTTGTTTGTAATATCTTTAAACGTTTTCCGAATAAAATCGCCAGAACATTTCCTAACTACTATTCAAAAAAAGTAGGGGATATTTGATTGTGGGGGCATAATACTAAAATATGCAAATGACTACGAAAAAAGTCAATATAGAACCTAACAGAAGAAATATTTCCAGTTACATGTGACGCCCAAACGCACCAATAGCTACCGCATGGAATGCATGTGATGCTTGGGATCATCATGGGGGTCCAACCCAAGATTTGCACGACTCTGTCTTTGAATGTTACAGTCATTGTGGCATTGAATTCCAGGGTGGAAACATCAGTTTAATTGTTTTAGTGACCAGAAAACAAATTTTGATATGCGTCGGCTTACCCAAAATGAAAGGTTACGTGCCCTTGGCATGCTACAGATCGGCACAACACAGGCGGTTGTGGCGCGGACGATGAATGTTTCTCAGTCTGTCAGAAGCAGGCTATGGTCCAGATACCGTGATACACAATCTGTACAGGACAGACCACGCCCAGGTCGACCAAGGGCGACAACTCAAGCCCAGGATCGATTTATCCGTACCTTGGCCTTGAGAAATCGTGTCAGCATCACAGCAAATCAGATCAGCACTCGTCTTCAAACAGACACTGGTGTGAGAGTGAGTGGCCAGACGATTCGGAATCGACTGCATAGGGGTCACCTTCGCGCCCGACGTCCTCGCCTGATCCATTCTTTGAGAGATCATCACATTCAGGCAAGACGTCGTTTGTGTAGGGATCGTCAACACTGGGATAATCGACGCTGGAGCAATGTGATGTTTTCAGATGAGTCAAAGTTCACTGTTGATTTTTTGGACAAACGTAGGAGGGTGTGGCGTCGTCGAAACGAGCGCTTCCAAGACGTTAACGTCATCAGCCATGATCGATTTGGGGGTGGTTCTGTTATGGTGTGGGGAGGCATCACTGTTGCTGGAAGAACGGCTTTACATGTTGTTGCAGGTCGTGTTACAGGCCAGTACTACCGGGACAACATCTTGGCAGTCCATGTTGTGCCGTTCGCACGATGTCATGGCCGACGTTTCATCTTCCAGGATGACAACGCAAGATGTCACAGGGCCAGGATCGTTACAGGTTACCTCCAACAACAGAACATCACCACATTACCTTGGCCAGCACTGAGTCCCGACCTCATCCCCATCGAGCATGTCTGGGACATGCTTGGACAGAGGTTACGTCAACGTCAACAACGTCCTGCCAATGTCCAAGATCTTGCTGCTGCGTTGCAACAGGAATGGGACAATCTGGACCAAAATGACCTTAAACGTCTCATTAGGAGTATGCCACGTCGGATCAATGCTTGTTTGGCAAACAGAGAACCGGATTTACCCGTTACTGACTTTGTTGTGATGCTGTGGTAACTTTGCTGTTTGACCCCGGGTATCATTTTACCCTTATAATGAATGGTCAGTCTGTGCCTTACTTAGTCTAACGATTATTTGGAATAAATCGATCAATGTGGACGTATTATGTCGTTGCCCCTGTCCGTCCGGACGTCCGTCGGTCCGTAGTCCACAATTTGTTTGTGGACTCTCTACAGGTCACAATTCTTATCCGATTTTAACGAAACTTGAAATATAGGTTTATCCCCAAAAGATATCGGCTGCTTTCGATATTGGCATGTATCGGATCAAAACTTCATGGATTATGGCCCCTGATTGTACGCAACATCACGGTTTTAGCTTGTGGGCCCTATAGAGGCATGTAATTTCCTGAATTATGGCCCCTGACTGTCCGAAAAATCACCCTTTTTAGCTTGTGGTCCCTCTGGAGGTCACAATTATTATCCGATTTAAAAAAACGTTTGATTATATCACCGTTACACCCTAAGGAAGGTGTTCGAATTTCGGGAAAATCGGACCAAAATTGCCATACAAAATGGCCACCGTTTGTACGCGATTACTGTTAAAAAATGGTATATCAAGGTTGTGGACCCTGTGGAGGTCCCAATTTTAATTCGATTTTGATGAAAATTGAAATTCATGGTTATAACCCAAAGATCTTTGTTACTTTCGATATTTGCGCATATCGGATCGTAACTTCCTGAATTATGGCCCCTGATTATACGCAAAATCGCCTTTTTTTTTTAGCTTGTGGTCGCTCTGGAGGTCACAATTATTATCCGATTTAAAAAAAAACATTTGATTACATTACCGTTACACCGTAAGGAAGGTTGAGTTCGAATTTCGGGAAAATCGGACGAAAATTGCCATACAAAATGGCCGCCGTTTGAACGCGAATACTGTTAAAAAATGGTATATCAAGATTGTGGACCCTGTAAAGGTCACAATTTTAATTCGATTTTGATGAAACTTGAAATTCATGGTTATAACCCAAAGATCTTGGTTCTTTTCGATATTTGCGCACATCAGATCATAAATTCCTGAATTATGGCCCCTGGTTATACGCAAAATCCCCCTTTCTTTAGCTTGTGGTCCCTCTGGAGGTCACAATTATTATCCGATTTAAAAAATGTTTGATTATATCACCGTAAGGAAGTTTGAATTTCGGGAAAATCGAACCAAAATTGACAGACAAAATGGCCGCCGTTTGTACGCGAATACTGTATAGGTCACAATTTTAATTCGATTTTGATGAGGAAGGTTGAGTTCTAATTTCGTGAAAATCGTACCAAAATTGCCGGACGAAATGGTCGCCGTTTAGACGCGAATAGTGTAAAAATATGGTATATCATGGTTGTGGACTCTCTACAGGTCACAACTTATCCGATTTTGATGAAAAGTCACATTTCTAGGTTGTGTACCGTCACACCATGATCATTGTCGGCTTCGAATTTCATGAATATCAGACTGGAACTGACCAACTAAATGGTTGCTCCCAATACAGTATGAAATACAGGACTTAATGATGTAGGAAAAATCACTTTCGGTAACCAAGATCTTTGGGTTATAAACATACATGTCAAGTTTCATCAAAATCGATTCAAAATTGTGACCTCTATAGGGTCCATAACCTTGATATAACATATTTTCACACTATTCGTGTACAAACGGCGGCCATTTTGTCCGTCAATTCTAGTCCGATTTTCACGTAATTCAAACTCTCTCTTCATTACCATGTAACGGTGATATAGTCAAACGTTTTTTTTAAATCGGATAAAAATTTTGACCTCTAGAGGGACCACAAGCTAAAAAGGGCAATTTTTCGGACAATCAGGGGCCATAATTCAGGAAGTTACGATCCGATGGGCGCAAATATCGAAAGGAACCATGATCTTTCGGTTATAAACATACATGTCAAGTTTCATCCAAATCGAATTACAATTAAGCATTTAATTATACGTGGAATGTGTATAAATCATCGTATTTAACATCGAGGCATTAAGCCGTTACTGAGACCGTCATCATTTTAGACATGAGACGTCTAGCTCCGTCATCATGAAGACGGGGGCTAAATATAATCAAAAACGCAATTGCATGTGGAAAACGTAAACAAACTAAATGACATCCAAGGGGATTTCAATGGCGGTGAATAACGGAACAAAAATATCGCTTCAGTAATTTAAATGCGAATACTTGGAGTTAGACGATAGTTGTGCCCCAACATTGGCCTCTGTAAGTTCAATTAGTGATACTAGTATTAATTTATCTTATTTTAAAGATGCTATATGCATTATTAAATAAATTGAATTTGCAACTTGGACCTAAAGGTCTCAAATCGTAGCTAAAAACAAACACATCCGTATATCTCAACGTTTTTAGCTACTTCGAACTCAGTCAAGACATTCGCCTAATGGTTTGAGTTATTTACCTTGCGCCAAGAAGCTGCTGGAGAGAGAGTATTGAGTTCTGAAAACTTATTAAAAAGACTCATCTCTTTAATTCAATATAACATCATTTTCCTGTGACAGACAACTCAGCACCATTGAGCAGTTTACTGGATTGTAGGCACTATATAAATACATTATTTTTATTATTATAAACACCTATACCAAATGAGAGTTATTGTGTCAAAAAAAAATCAATATAATCAGATTTCTTTATACATTTTTGATCTTTTTATTGCAACAAAGAACAGAGTCCGCATTCGAAGGTTTTCTTAAAGTCAAGTGAAATTACTTCATTTTCTCGATTTACCTGGAGCATACGCCCTGAAGAGGTCCACTTCTCTTTTAAATCTTTTTAAATCTTAGTAATCACTGCTTTGGAAATGTTTGTCGAAATTATTACATTATAACACATATTACGACATTACCGTTGTGTTGCAAGTTTTTGTTCTTAATTTACAGTTTTAATAGATTTCAATTGCAGTTATGAAATAATGGTAGTACAAGTATAAGGTCAGATATTGTAAACTGTATTACTTTAACAATGTGTATGGAATAAAAACACAACATTTTCTTCTCATTTCATAAAAAAGCGTGGCAACGTACAGGTTGTATTTTTTACTATATACATGGTAAAAATCAGAAATCCCCTATACAAGTAGTTAGCTCCCTTGCAATAATAATTTACCCCTTACGCTATACTTCGTCAGGTTACGGCCACTATACTACATATACAAAGCAGCAAAAAGCATTACAATTCCAAGACATTGAGAGAAGGTTTAGAATCTGTACACAGATTATACATCTGGTGTGTCCACCGTCATTGTCAATGACAGCAGTGCAGTGTCGGTACATATAGTGGACCAGGCGATGGATGAGACGTCTGGCGTAATCCATCGGCTGTGTTTGCTCTGGTTCGAAGTTGTTAAATCTCCCCTGAATTTCATCCCAAAGATGTTAACCGGGTTTACGTCCGGACTAATAGGTGGCCAGTGCATACCGTTGACATCGTTTTGTTATAGAAAGTCCAGCGTAAATCTGGCGACGTGGTTACGGGCGTGTGTCATGGTTGGAAACGTTTTTTCTATGACCTTATGATTTGACATCCGGGTAAGGATCGTTCAATGACACATTGGTCAGTATAACGCTAGTCACGCCGACGCCATATTCTGGTCCCACCATCTGCGTAATACCGACTCCCATCTGTGAACAGAACAGTTCCACTTTGCCTGTGTTGCCAGTTCTGGCGTTGTTGGGCTAACTATTTAGACGTTCACGTCGATGGCGAGAGGTGAGGATCGGTCCACGGTAAGATCTACGCCAATGGATGTTCTGTATCGGTATTGATGGGTCTTCCGTGAGTTCCCACTGTCTGAGGTGCTGTCTCAGATGCCCGTGTGAAGTGATTCTGCGCGTGCTTTCGCACAACATGGCAATCTTGTGGCCTTGTGGTAACCCCTGCTCTGCCAGTTCGGGGGTGATCATCCATGTTGTTTGTGACCCGAAAGTATTGACCGTTGATCGGCAACGGCGTAGACATTGTGGTCAGCGTCGAGTCTTTCAGGAGTATGAGCTGTCGTGAGTCCTAGCATGGTGCTGACGTTGTAGTGTGAATGATTCAACCAGGTATGATTGTACAATTTATAGGCTAGCACCCGTGAACTGCGCGTGCAGCATAAGTTACATGAAAATCTGAAGAACACATTAACATCTCAGAAGTCGGGTCGCGATTTTGGTCAAATTTCCTGCGTTAAATTCTGTGTTTGGGAAAAAGCCTTATTGCTCAGGTAAAGTTGGAGATGTGGTCACAAATATACAATAAAAACATTGGGCAAGTTTTATGCAATGCGTCAATTCAGAGTTACCTACCAACCTGACGTTTCTTTTGCTGCTTAGTATATCTTCGGTATATCCCTCGCCCTAAACAGCTTGTCCAACCTCGTGGGTTTTCTCCGGGTCCTCAAATAAACTGAACCACGTGAGAGTCCCGAAATGACCTAGTTTGTGTCGAGTCGACGATAAACTCCATTTCCCTCTCTCTATTCACCTTCGGCAAAAATCGGAAGACCTCGGTAATTTCTTAAAGTTTCCGTATGTCCTCCCACAAAATTTGAATATTATTATGTCATTTTGGAAACATCGATGTGTTACCTATATCTACCAAATTTCGACTTCATTCCTCAAAAAGTGAATGTCAAATAAATGCCGAACAAAACTTTGACAAATCTTTGATTCTAAAAACTATGTAGTAAAGTTAACAGATGTACGTTTTTACGGCAAATATTTTTCCAACCGATTTGATAATTTTGCACATCTAATTTAAGCTAGGCATGAAACCATGGTGTACCCAGTTGTTAAACTATAAGACATCTCTACTGGTAGAGTGTTTAATAAAAAAAAAATGTTCTATTTATCTGTAAGAAACCACACTATTAAAGATTAATGAATTAATTTACACGGTGAGTTGGAGATAGTGAAACAGGGACGTCTTGTGCTTTAATTAAATTGATTAATCAGCACTGCTTATTTAATGTCTCGATATTTCTTTTACTGACTCAAATTGAAATAACACGTTTGATCAACTCCGTTAAACTTTATTTAGACCCAAAAGCATGTTAGTAGGTTAGTACATTGTCTTTATTCCGCTTCCACATCTATCAGTTCCGTTTAGTATTTATGTCTTGACCTGTGATATCTAGGATCTTGATAGACGAACTGGTATAGTAATGTTGGTACTTTATCCCGCCTCCACATCTATCCTAAATGGGTATCACTTGCGGGGCATGTTTCACGAAATTTTAACCAACGATAAAATCCAAATTTTAGCAGATACTTCAATTTTGACTGGTTAAGAACTAAAATCAATCTAATAGTATCCAATCAAATAACTAAAATTCAGATCTTATTTTAGTTACAATTTTGTGAAATAGGCCTCTGTTCAGTATTAATATCTTGACCACTGATATCTAAGATCTTGACAGACAGACTGGTACGGTAGTGTTGGTATAATCGATATCTGAAGTGAAAGTAGAAAAACTATATAAAAGATAACGTGTACGATACAGGAATGGATGAACAGCAGGGTGAACATCGTTCTATTCTGCACAAACCAGGCTGATGGCGACAGACATATATATCAAGCTAAAGTAGATAAACGTTAACACACCATGTAGCATACCTGACTGAATGAGTTGATGTTGATGTTCAGAACATCATTAGATTGGTAACTCAGTGATTGCATGTTGAATATTTATAAATAGATCAAATGTTTGTTTTGAGATAAGAATGTACAACTCGACCTCTTTACGAATTGTATTATCATGTTCACTTACAGATTCAACAGTTGGGTCACCGATCAATCGACGTAAACTTTCTAGCAACATCAAAATCAACATCAAAAGTATTTTTCAGCACAATAAAAAGAAATGAGGCTTAACGTCTTACTTTTCAACCAAATCTAATATTAAAGTTCCAATTGCATATTTTCTAAGAAAGTCAAAACATAATTATTTCTATGTCTTTTGCTCAAAAGGTTGTCAACTCACTATTATACGATCACGGGCAAAATTTCGCAGGCATTAAAATGGCTGACACAGGCTGATTGAGGAAATAGTAACACAATTACCTCCAATGTTTTCCTATTCCTCTCCACGGACGACCATCTTCAAACGTTTGAATTTGAAGTTGAAAATGATATTTTTGCCAATTTCTCAACTGGCAATAGTGAATTATAGGATTATTCTTTAACAAGGTAGGACTGTTTATAGGTACAATCTATTTTAGGGCTTTATTTTAATATATTTTAAAAATATGCTATTGGAACTTTAAAGACGAATTACTAGTATCTGTTCCATTTATTTCGAAATAAATATGAACTGCAAGTCAACTTGTTTACGAACTGTATTTTCATGTTCACATACCATCAATCGACATAAAATGCTTAACGGAAGACTGATTGTCACACCACAAACCAAATAAAATCAAATCGATATTTTTCAGGAGTGGGGTTTGACGTCCTATACTTTTCAACCAAATCAAAGAGATTTAGTCCTATAAAAAATCAACTAACATTACCTGTTCCATTTGCTGGCAGTAATTTTAAAGTAGATGTAGCATAACATGGATAATTACAGTTATTACAACTTACTATTGCTAGCTGTCCATTGTACGAGAAAACAACTTGTCCACGGTGTACCTCCTAAATAAAACATAAAATATAATATCAAACAATTATAGCCTCTAGTGTACTATAAACAGAAAAGTGAACAACAGATGGTACACTTGATATCAGTTGCGATAAAACAAGCCACTGACAATTCTTGAAAAAAATCTGATAATCAGCAATTATGTTTCTCACAGTTAATTAATTAATCGGTCAATGATACGGATATTATGTGTTGTATGTCATAAATACATCACTTACAAATAAATCAGATTTTAGACCAGTACCACGCAGATCTATCTGGAACATACCAGGTTCCGGGATTACACACCCAGGTTGACAGTTTTTACCAGAGCGACGCAGAGTTGGACCATCACAGTCGGTGGTTGTAAAGTTGAGTTCATGTAATGCATACATTTTCTATAAAAAAAAACAACATTTTCTGGGTAAAAACCGGACTTTTGTCATCTTTGGAGAACAATCCCCATTTTACCATTTCGTGGGTAAAACCCCGCTTTTGTCATTTTAGGGGAAATCCATTTTATCATTTCGTGGGTAAAACCCCGCTTTTGTCATTTTAGGGGAAATCCCCTGCCTTTGTAACTTTTGGGAAAATCCCCAAATTACGATCCTATAAAGTAAGAATTAGAATTCTATAAATTAAGATACATTACAACAGTACAAAGTCAAATAGCTAATCAAACTATTAACGTACTTGTGAATATCCGTATTAATTTTGATAAAAGCAACACGTGATTGAATTTATTGACAATATTTGCAAATAAAGCAAAGTTGTTTCACTAGAATGGCAAGTCAAATACATTACAGCTCTATACAGAGTGAATCATTTAGGAGATAAACACTTCCTATTACGTATTTAGAGGGGGTTTATTGTCCATTTATCCATGATTGAATCATTAGAACACGAGACACGATAGCGTCGAGTTGTTCTAATGGATAATTCTAATTTGTGCTACAATACCCTATACAGTCGATTGCATTACAACCATATAAATTTATATACATAACATCCCTGCAAAATCAGAATTACAACCGTGTAAAGTCAGAATTACAACTATGAAGTCAAATACATTACAACCGTGTAATAATTACGGCAAACCTCTAATCAAAGCTGCTGTAGAATTTTGTATGTTTAAAACAAACATATAGCATAAACAATTTAGAAACTGTTATCCACATACTTACAGCCTGATATATGAGTATTCTAATGGCAGTGAACCGTCTGTAACCACATGTATACTGATCTGGATGGCAAGATGCTGAATAATTAGTTGAATAATAACTGAACGTTGTGTTAGGTTGTAGACGTACATAAGTTGTACCTAATTTTGCGAAACACTGTACTATCATATCATGGTCAGTTTCTGAAATAACAACAGATGAGAATAATCACCATACTTACAGATACATTTCCTTAAACATAATTAGATATTCTGTAAGACGGACACAAATCTATCGGACTGAAATCGCTGTACAGTGGATCAGTGCTGTCTGTTATTTTTGTTTGTGCGATTTTTCTAAACTTGTGGAATTTGAAGGCATATCTGTACAACATTATATTTCAAACGTAGCAGTGTTCCTTATGCTCTACAATACATTTTTACGCGTTTAACTGGTGCGAATTCGACAAAATACGACAGAATGGGCGTGATTTTCAATTCATATGGACAACCTCGCCTCATCACCAAAACCAATCACATTTGTTAGATCCTAATATTGTATAAAGTACCGATAAAATATGATTTAAATTGTCAAATAAAAAGAGCGTCCTACTATCCTTTACCGACACGACTAATGAAGGCGGGTTTTAATTTATAAAAATATACGAACCAGGATATTTGAATATATATTTCCCATCGGAATATACCGGATTGCATTGAAACAGTTCTGTACAAGTTGTCAAAGCTGGAATAGAGCAGTTATAATTTACAAAATGGTTACTTATCACCGTCTAAATATAGGGTATAACAATCAGTTAATAATCACCATCTAAATATAGTGTATAACAATCAGTTAATAATCACCATCTGAATATAGAAAATAGATTGAATAGAAACACCAGCGTCCAGAATTTCTTTTATATGCACCAGATTCTAAAAATAATATCAAAGATATTTGTTATGGTTATTCTATTACCAATTGGCAGGTTCCGGAAGTGATGCGACTATAATAATAGTTACGAGTGGTATCGCTCCACATGAACTATATTAACAATTACTTAGAATTGTTATATAGGGACCATCCCACCTGCGACCTTGAAACGATAAACAATTCTTCTGAAACGGGTTATTTGCCCGTTTATTTAATTCTATTGAGATACTCGATTAAACGGTCCGTAATTAAATTATCTTAATTCCCAAAAATAATGTCAACAGAGTGAAAAGGAGAATTTGGGAGTACAAAGCATGTGTCGACTGAATAAAAAAAATCTCAACCAAGCATGACAGCTGAAACATTTTTATACGCCCACATTTTCATGTGGACGTATATTGTCGTCGCCCCTGTCCGTCCAGACGTCCGTCCGTCCACAATTTGTTTGTGGACTCTCTACAGGTCACAATTCTTATCCGATTTTGACGAAACTTGAAATATAGGTTTATCCCCATAAGATCTCGGCTGCTTCCGATATTGGCATGTATTGGATCGAAACTTCATGGACTATGGTCCCTGGTTGTACGAAAAATCACGTTTTCAGCTTGTGGACCCTATAGAGGCCACAATTTTGAATCGATTTTGATGAAACTGGACACGTATGTTAATAACCCAAAGTTCTAGGGTCTTTTCGATATTTGCGCTCATCGGATCGTAACTTCATGAATTATGGACCCTAAATGTCCGCAAAATCGCCCTTTTTAGCTTGTTGTCCCTCTGGCGGTCAAAATTATTATCGGATTAAAAAAAAAGTTTCATTATATCACCGTTGCATGGTAATGAAAGTAGAGTTCGAATTCCGTGAAAATCGGACCAAAATTGACGGACAAAATGGCCGCCGGTTGTACGCAAATAGTGTGAAAATATGTTATATCAAGGTTGTGTACTCTCTACAGGTCACAATTCTTATCCGATTTTGACAAAACTTGAAATATAGGTTTATCCCCATAAGATCCCGGCTGCTGTCGATATTGGAATGTATCGGATCGAAACTTCATGGATTATGGCCCCTGATTGTACGAAAAATCATGTTTTTAGCTTGTGGACCCTATAGAGGTCACAATTTTGAACCGATTTTGATGAAACTTGACATGTATGTTGATAATCCAAAGATCTTGGTTCCTCTGGATATTTGCGTCCATCGGATCGTAACTTCCTGAATTATGGCCCCTGATTGTCCGAAAAATCACCCTTTTTAGTTTGTGGTCCCTCTGGACATCAAAATTATTATCCGATTTAAAAATCCGGTTGATTATATCACCGTTACATGCTAATTTAGCATGGGGCAGAACTTAGTAAAAACCAAACAAATTCTAATGATTTTCTGATAACATAATATGCGCCAACTCTTGTTAACTGCCCGGACGATTTAGCTGATTTGTGGGCGTATGTTTCGTTGCCTGGCAACCTATTTTTGTTACTTAAAATACGTCACGATTCTACTCACACCCCTCGGGACAGGCAGAACTCTCACAAAGCTGAATTCCGTATCACTTGAAATCCATTCTGTCAATTGGGGACGTTCCGGGCTCTCAATCAAACACCACCTATAACTCTGAAGGATACACGGGATCCCGAATTTGTCTAATCACCATCTAAATATAGAGACTGACAGGGCTGAATTCCGCATCACATGATTGCAATTCTGTGAATTTGTGACGTATCGGGCTTTCAATCGAGCACCCCTTACAACTGTAAAAGATACACTGGATCCCGAATTTGTCTTAGGAAAGAACAGATGAATCAGTGTCTATCACCTTTACAGACAGGTTCCTCCCAAGTACCATTGGTGTTACATGTCCAGTCGACAGTAGGATAGTAGGACGGGGAACAACTGTATGTAAGGTTGGTACCAATACGCCACCGACTAACAGACTGGTCAAATTCTGGTATTACATGTTCATCAGAATAAGGTGATACGGGGGTAATACAATCTGAAAATACAAATGTTATTTAATAACCAAAGATTTTAGAGGTGACCCAAGAAGTCGGATAATTATAACTCGGGGTAATGACACGTGTGTACTGGGGGTGTCTGATAACGCACTTCATCGCAGGTAGTTTATGTTACCAATACGTGTAAAAGGTCTTTTATTCAACCGACTTATGCCATATCTGGTAAATAAAGAACCACAAACTTAATCATGATTCGTTATTGGTCGATAACGAATCACAAGCTAACTTTACGTCGCCCCAAGAAGGCTACATGATGCTTTACCATTCGTTTCAACCTTCAAGGTATTTTTTCTCTCTTTTCTTTATCTTTGGTGGGGGTCACAGTGGCTTAGTAAGTGAGACATTGACTCATTAACCTGTGGATTCCGTGTTCGATCCTTGCGTTGGCCTAGAACGTTCATCAGGTGTTGCCAGTGGGGTTGTTTATGTCAGTGGTGCAGTAGAAGAAAGCTGACAACGAAAAACGTATAGTCATTCGCATGGGACTAAAAGCCTAGGTCTCGTGTACAAATTGATTTACACGTACGAATTTCCTAATATCAGAACAGTAGGATATTAAACCACATCTTAAAACATGAAGTTAGCACTGGATATTAATTTTAAATCTATTCCAATACTTTAACTTTACCTGGAATGGTATCTTGACACCCTTCCCCAAACTTACCCAGTGACCAGGTACAATACGAGTCCTCACATCGCATCATCTGTTAATAAGAAAAAACAATTTAAGACCCACGAAAGATACAAAGTAGGAAATCCTTAGAACTGGAAAGTTTTAAAACTAACAAGAAAATACTTAATAAATGGAACTATTAATAATGTTTCAATTATTGCCAAATATCCAAACAAACTGAAATGACTAAATTATTTTTATTAAATTAATTAAAGGAGCTCAATCTCGAATTCAATATTTCCATAATATTCGAAATTAAAAACACGAATTAGAATTATTGTATATTGGTCAATTTCAATAAACATTGATATTGTTGTCTTCCCGTTCTCCTAATATGCAATATTACAAACACAACTGATGCTTTATAATGAGTACACGAGTCATGTATTCTATGGTTTTGTAATGAACAAATAAATTATATATCCTACAAGACAATGTGGAGGTAATAAGTAATGGTTGATTTACAAACGACCATCATTCAATTTGAAATGTTCACGTAATTCACCGAATGTAATTGATTAGAAATATATTTTTCAAAAATTGAATATAAAAGGCTTTACATACATCCATATTACATTAATGTGTGCTTTTAGAACTATTACGTCTATTTGAAGTATCAAAATAATAGAGACATAGACCCTTTAAACTACTCGCTAGATGTGATCACTTCACTCCTTTCAATGGTTTTAACTTTTCTATCGTAGAAAGGGATGGCTACTTAAAATCTAGCGTCTTACAACTAAAACACGCACCCGCACCCCCATTATGTGTTCAACAATTTGCTAATTTTTCAGCTACGATATTTATCACATTGAACGGGAGATAACACGTCTTAAGAGAACGGTGAAATCAAATCTTAATACACCGAATAATAAAGTTTTATCCTCTTTGAATAGCAGAAGTTAACAACATTAAATATGAAACATGTTTAACAAATAAATGGAAATTCTATATAATGATATGTATCATAATTTAAATAGTATGTTAACTAATGGTCTGAGGATAAATGATAAAATCTATTCTGCTAATATGTTAAAACAAATGGGTAAATACACAGAAGTAAAATATGATAAACACGTTAATGTTCAACATATAGGAAGGTGGAGAATGGCCGATAACTTGACATGTTGGAACAACCAGGAACTGTTAATATCCTATGCTCTAAACAGTTGAACAGAGGCACAAGGGGAGGGGTAAACTAATGCTGAGTCGAACTTAATGATTGATTAATTTTAATGTAAACTACTAACCTGTGTGTAACAGGAACAACCAGTTGTATCACCAGACATAACACAATCTCCTCCATCTTGATATAAATTACAGGATGAATCCCGTGAACAATACAGATATCGTTCACACTCGGCGTTCTCTGTACAAGCCCGAGCACAACCCATTCTTCGTGAGGTGTAGGTCATTTCGAGAAATCTGCTTGGTTCATGGGTATTAATCACAATACTAGATTTACTATATGAAGCATTTTGTTGGTCAAAACTTCGGGCTGGAAACAAAACCAAAAATTATTAGGAGGTAATCACCAAATGTTAATACCGCTTAAATCCATTAATAAAATATGCGTGCGAATATGTATTACGAGATTCAAGACAAATTCAAGGTTGTCAGTTGAGTGAACGAGCCCACTCGTGCACGATAAACCTTACCAATAAAACAACTACCTATCCGCAGACAAGAGGTGTTTTTAACATACGATGTCGCTATACTGTATTGTTAACTTTATAAATTTTGCTACCGTTATACGGATTACGTTATAAATGTTTGCCCCGTCCCAATCTTCATTAGCCCAGCCTGAGCAAAACAGTAGGACGTTAAACCCTCTGTTATATCATAATAATATTTGGGGAGAAGTTATATAGATTTTTTTCTGTTGTTAAATCATATTCAGTTTATCGAATAATATTATCAATAATTATTGATATTTTCAATAAAGAAAGATAACGCGTTGTGCCTTGAAACGTTAATGGATTTCCAAGATTCGTTGTTCAGCCATGACATTTCTGTTTTGAGCATCTTTGTTTAACTTGAACAATACACTATTCTTTGCCACGGTCGAAGGCATCGGATGTTTTCGCCAATATTTAATTTTATGCCAACGTCAGATTTAATAGTATAACTATAGCATTTTCTTGACAATTTTGACGATTTTTATCAGGCTCTGAATCGGGTTTGTGCAGACATTTGCCCTGGAACCCTCGGATTTGTATTCCTGGTGTTATAGTTTGTTATATAAATAGCTAACGAACAAGACACAAGGCACTGTATAGTTTGTAAGCTACGTAGCGCAATTCTAAGCAAGCTAGAAGTTTCGGCTGCAGGCCTATTGGAGTAAGCTATAGGAAACCAGTTTTGAAAGATATTTAATAGTGTTATTTATTGTGTATTTGTTGCAGTATTTAATAATGAAATTCACAAACAGCCTAATGATTACTGACTATTTTATCCTGCATGACAGGATGGTCACTGAATAAAACTCAATGGACGGTTACACATAACCTATAAAACTCATGTACATGTTCATCAAACTCAAAGCCATGTATATAATTTATAATATCCATGTATGCCAGACTTAATGCATTGATTACATTTTATAAACACAATATATAAATATGAAGAGTCCAGGGGAAGAAAGATCTAAGTCACCTTTTCCACGAACCCCAGTTAATGGCGCCATTTGGTAGCAAATTGTATAAGTTGTTTGTGGAACAATCAATTTCTGGTTAAAACGATCAGAGTCACATCGAACCAAGGTCCTTCTGAAATGACCGCCCTGGCAAATACAAGTCCATCGTATCCTTCACTTAACCTTAATTTGCCTGAAAAGTTGTATTCAGTTGTACTGCCCTCACGCAAATGAAGTGATGACGCTACCCATAAGAAGTTAGTTGTACTGGTAATTATGGTTCATATTAAACATCCTTTTGTAGTTGTAATTAAACCCACTCGTTGTTCTGTTCGCGTCGAGTATTCTCGTACAAAAGTTTGTTTTACGGTTTATGCGAAAAGACAAACATATGACTTAGTTCGTTCACCCCCTGGACTCTTCATATAACACATCTTTTAAATGAAGCATTTCAATAGTTTTATTGTATTTACACCAAAGATGTTCATTATATACTATAACTGTGATAGTAGTCTCTTATCATCCAAACAAATATTCTACGAATATTAGTCTGGATGGGTCCTCAAAATTTGACAGAAAGTCGGTCACTGTCTGGATTATCCAGTCTTTTAAGTTACCACGTACTGAATCTATCAAAACATCTCGCTTGTCAACAATGACACTCTCTAAATTTTGTTTTAAAGTTTTTAATTGAAATGGTAATTTTCTCTCGTCATGAATCAAACGTATGGCTTCTCACAATCTCCTTAATCACGATTCATGCTGTTGTATCGTCTCTATTTTGTTTCTAATAATAGATGTGCCAAGTGAATTGTGGGATATATTTTATCCTCGCCTTATAGAATCTATCAAAATCGGCCCGGCTTCATAATATCTATCACTTACCGAGACTTTAGCCAAAGGGTTCCATTGCCCATGCGTAACCGGGAGTTTGGTTTTTTATGTGGTAGATTATCCAGTAATTTTCGTCAATAATTGAGAACCGACCCAGACCTACCGTGCGTTGAAGACTAGGGGGGTCTGGGTGACCGAGACTACTGTGATAGTTATCTTTTATTTTGTCTTTCTTGTGTTTTACTAATTATTGTACTTTTATTTTATTAATTTTATTATTCTATACACTTCTCTATACAGTGATGTTTTAAGAATTTTAAATGTACGTGTCTTTCCTATTGTATGTCGTACCTTACCTGTTGTATATCCTTTTTTGTATTTATGTTTTTGTATTTATTTTATTTATACTTGCTTTTATATCTATATTGTAAAGCGCACTGTAGCACAGTACTGTGGAAGTGGCGCTATGTAAATCCTTAATAATAATAATAATAATAACTAAACTTACATATCTCCGAACAAACACAGCTCTGTAGAACAAATAATATGACATCGACAAATACCGCCGTGTATTTGACCAAAAATGCCATCTCTGTTATAACTTGAATATGAAAGTAAATTAAGAAACATTTTTGGATATACTTATTTCATATCTGCATATCACGAGAATTTCTAATTGCGTGTAAGGGTTATCAGTGGTGGGGAGAAACCGGAATCCCAATAGAAAAGTCTTAAGAGTAGAAAACATGACAAACCTTAGATCAGGTGTTAGAGTCTCGCACCTCTTTTAAAAACAAAATCAATCTAAATACAATCATTGCCAAAGTATTTAGACGGCTAATCTAATTATTAGCCACCAGCGTATGTTACAGGCTATGCATACCAGAGCAACGTAATCTTATTATCCACACAATTAATAACCGGAATCTTCTAAATGTAATGTTATTTGTGTCACGTTTGAACCTTAACAAAGATGAAGATGCCTCGAAAGAAGGAAATCAATTGGTTTACCGTAGCGACAGCTATGCAGGTGTTTTTCTGCTGTCTGATATATCATGTATATATGAATAAGTTTTATTTGAAATTGTCAAAGTATATCAGTTTAAAACCGGATATCCATAATAGTCAGTGGACGTTCCGGACAAAAGCACCACTGTCCTCCAGATGTTACAGATTGCCAATTTTACATTGACACCCATTGTCCCATCTTGGCGGCCGTCTTAAATGTTCAGATTTGCGTTATGTAAATAGAGGATATTTGTCGTTTTAGAGCGAATAACAAGTTTTATTTCATCGAGAAGCAAGAAAACTTATATTTTCACGAATGTGTAGCATGAGTGAAAATATAAACGTTTTCTTGCATAGAGATGAATTAAAATATGTTATTCACGACAAAACCACAAATGTTCTATTTATTTTATGATTTTACAATCATTTTAGGTAAAACAACATGGACTACAACATAGCCAGTGGGATAACACTTTTATTTTAATGATAAAACGCGGTATTCCACTACTGATCGTAAAGTAAAA
The DNA here is from genome assembly GCA_948474765.1 of Patella depressa. NCBI lineage: Eukaryota > Metazoa > Mollusca > Gastropoda > Patellidae > Patella > Patella depressa. The sequence goes on from OX419717.1 coordinate 1,426,131, forward strand.
ACCAATATCTCAACTTTTAAACCGCAATCCTAGGGTTTAAACCTACATTTCCATGATAAAGGAATACTCTTTATTTCTACACAACAAACCGAAATAAACTAATTACAATCTAATGTGCATAATAATATCTTTTATATTGTTTAATATTCTGATTTGTCTTGTGTGTTCGCGCTTTATACTTTACCTTTATTCATTGTTACGGGTTTTACAGTATCTTTAAAATTAAAACCTTTAGTGTAACTGTGTCAAAAACTTCTGGTCGGTCAATTCAAAGTTCAAATATGATACCAAACAGTTTTTAAGCCATGCGCAAATTGTGCTCAACGCCTCAACAACTTATTTTCCAAATGTAACTTCAAATAATATCTTCTTCAAATGCTGACATTTTAATCGACCCATATTCACATTCAAAATATTAATTTAACGTAGTTGTAACTAAATGGCTAGTAAATTAATATCGATTTGTCGGCAAAACCTCAATAACACGTATATAATATGTCTTTAAACAACTACCAACTACAACTACTACATATAACTATTAAAGTCTCAATGCGTCCCTTGGGTGCTAAAGAAATGTCTTGCAAACTACAATACTGTGAAAGGTGAATCTATAATAGGAATGTCTATCCACGAAAGATCCATTTCTGTGAACCAAATTGATGGGACTGTTTTTAATCCGATTAAATCCATGCCGAGAGATGTTCTAACGGTGGTATTGTAATTTTGCTTTTAATTCAATATTAAATAACTAAGTATTACTCACCTACATGTTACAGCCAACTTAAAAACAAGTCTTACCCAATGAATTATCCAAACTTACTATCAACTGGTTATTGCTAGCTTATATCCTGTAGTAGAATTCTCCCCTTTTAAGGAATTACTGACGCCCACGGTGACAATCGATATACTAATTCATATTTAAAAACCAGCGAATAATATACAACTTCTTATTGAGAACGCAATATTAGAGGTAAGGGATCAGATAATACAGCAAACGATTGGCTTACCAATGCGAACAGATCACGCCCCATTCATGGCTAATGCACATTTACATATGAATTTAGATATGAATTCAGCTTTCAGAAAAATATCAGACAAACTGATTATAAAGTAGCTAAACGTCTAAACTATACTTTCCTTTACAATGATTACATAGCACCCTATCAATGATAACGGAAATTTAAACATGTATAAAAGTGAAATATACAGGTCTGAATTAATAAAGAAATTTCGGGCACAATAGCTGCATGTGTTCTTGACTTCGATATTAAGATAAAAAAAACAGTAAATTTAATGTCGGTATATTTTTGACAAAACGGACAAATTTGGCCTTGAAGCTGTAAAATATCCTTCACTTTACAATAACATACCAGATGTTTCCCTATTACAATGCACCCTATTCATAGGTATTCTGATTTTCATCAATATGTAACGCTAAAGAAGTATTCCTTTCTTAAATAAGATTTATTTATTTCAAATGTCGGGACAGAATTTTGCGTATTTTAAGACTTAGATAAATATATTGAAAATTTCATTCAAATAACTTTATTCTGGTGGATAATATGGGTATTTTGAGTTTTGAGAAGATATGTGTATTGATTGTTTAGTATCGTAGCCACGGTGCTGCTTATTCGAGTCTTAGCCTCGAATCTCTATTTTTAAATTAAATCATTAAAAAAGGATTGTTCTAATCTACTTAAAATCGGATCCATCCCATGACATTGAGAGTTGATTATGGTCTTGTCATGTTAATAATTGTCTAATTCATAATTTATAATATTTATGCCCCAACGAAAGGCTTGCATTAGGCAGATTTGGCTTCGTCCGATTTGCACGAAACCTGAATTATAGGTTTATATTCCAAAGATCTAGATATTGGCATGTATCGGACGTAACTTCATGTATTATGGTATGATTATACAAAAAACCCATGTTTTTAGCGTAAGGACACTCTAGAGATCACAATTTGTATCCGATTTCGATAAAACTAAACATCTCTGTTTATCACAGATCTCGGTTCCTGTCGATATTTTTGGACGTAACGTATCGGATTATGATCCCTGTCATGACTGCACGATAAATAGCGTTTTCATCTTGTGGACCGTCCAGAGGTCACAACTTTTATTTGATTTTAACAACCTTTCAAATATATCCCCGTTACACCATAATGATGGCTGAGTGTGTATTTCGTAAAAATCGGAAGGAAACTGTCCGACAAAATGGCCCCTCCTTGTACGCAAATGATATAAAAATATGTAATTCGAAGGTTGTGGAACCCTCTAGAGATCAGAATCTTTATCCGATTTTGATGAAACTTAAAATATATGTTTATGTCCAAGAGATCATGGTTCCGACTAACGCATGTCGGACCGTAACATCCTGGATTAAGACCCCGTAAAGCTGTATATGATGTTATCCCCACCAATTTATTTGGTATATTCTTCATTAATTATTTATTCTTATTATGGTTCTCTAATACAACGCTTACCCAAGTAATCTGGATTGTCGGAATAGTGTTTTTTGGGGTTATTTTTTTTGAGGGGTGAGATTTGTTTCGCATATCTCGGCTCCTGCTGACCGTGTATACCTTATATAAATCATACAATAATTCTTTTAAAATTCTAATTTTCATTGACCTGTTGAGCAATTTACTTACTACTGATTGGTCAATATATGATATAAAATTCGAAAAAAGGCATAATCAATATCTCCTTGTAGGAGTATATCAAGATTCAATGAACTAGAAAACCGAATTTCGCTGGGTCCGCTCGGGGTTCTATTTTATTATATCTGCTTGCCGTGAATGCTAGGTGTTGCGCTACGGACAATATTGTGCCAACATATGAAACGGAAATAAAAAATGTCACATACTGTTTATATGTAACATGCAACAAATATCACGACAAATTGCACGTTTTTTTAGTGCACTTTGCCATGGCTTTTTGCTCTGAAAAATCGTAAGAAAAGACCCCAAAGATTTTGTCAATTAACTTACTGCTGATTTGTTATTTTATTATATAAAATCGGAAAAGGCACAATGAATATAAAAATGTAAAAAGCATATTATTTGTATATCAAACCTCAAAGAGCTAGAATAAATTTATTGTGCTGGGTACGATCAGGGTTCTTTCTTTTCTTATATCTCTCTTTGTCGGAAATAAGAGTGTCACAAATTGGTTAAATGTAACGTGTAACAAATTTCACCTTTTAGTTCACTTGCCGTGTGTTCATTCTCGTAAGACATAAATAAACTTCATCCAATTAAGTCTCTCTTAGGAGACTGGAATTCCAAAAGATCAAATAGAAGGGATGAAGTTGTCATACCATTTTAACACATATTTTCATTTTGAAGCGAGAGCCTCAACCTAACTGTGAAAAATGCCACGTTCCTTTAACAGTTAAACACGTCACGATTGAGTGCAATCATCTCAAGATTATTACATCAAAATATTACGGCTGCCAATATGGAAGACCAAACAGCTCTTTATTCAGTGTTCTTAATTCTTAGTTCTATAGTCCTTAATTCTTATTTCTTTATTTAACGTATTTCAACATTTGTACACTAAAATTAACATTTGTATCTTAAAATCAATATTTGTTTTACAAATCAAACATTTGTCATATCAGATTTGTAAATTGTATTTTTTAAGAATTTAATTCTAATTTAAAATCAAGTTAAAATTTATATCCGAAAATCAAAAAATAGCCTACATTTACACTTCATCTGAGACATACAACGGAACAACAAAAATCTAAATGCAAATCTCCAAATTAATACAAATCTTGCAAAACATTTCTCGAAATTTATCGAACTTGAACATTATGACGGCATGATCGGGGATCAACCTGGAATACGATAAGTCACCATACAATAAAGTGGAATCGAGCAAGCGAATCCCTGTCTAATTTTCGTTGACTAATCTGCGCGGAGGGTATTTAATGGATTACCGCATTGATAATCCGCCCCGTCATTTAATGTTTGATCTGTTCTGTACATATTTAAAGTGGACTCTGCGCTACACGGCGAGGGGTGAAGAAGAATGCGCCCAACATACACAATAAGAAAAATCGCTCGATGACCGTGAAGATAGTGAAACCACGTGCATGGGTCTGCTATACAGAAACTCAATTGAAAGTAGTCTATTTTCAGTAATTAGGTTATTGTCTGATAGCGACATACATCTTTGCTCAAACAAAAGAGGGTTTTGTTTCTTCTAAATTATGTAATCATGAATGTGCCAGGGAATAACTAATATATTGAAAGTGGGATAGAAAAATTCTTTCATGCATTACACAATAACCTGTATTTTAACCTTAACATACCCCCACCCCTTCCCGTCCCTTCCTTCACTAATCGATGTTCAGTTCAGTCCGAATATGAACTGTTTCCAAGGTACGTAAATGTACGTAGCGTCATCCCCCCCACTCCCAAGACACACACTAACGTAATAGTGTTTAGCGTCATCCCCCCCACTCCCAAGACACATACTAACTTAATAGTGTTAGCGTCATCCCCCCCCCCACTCCCAAGACACACACTAACTTAAAAGTGTTTAGCGTCATCCCCCCACTCCCAAGACACACACTAACTCAATAGTGTTTTGATGACGATTGTATGATGAAGTTTGGAACTGTGGTCGGGTATAGAACGATTTTGCTTGAATTATCTGCCTTCAAAAGCAATATGTTCTCATATCTGACAAGGGAACCACAGTGGTTCAGTGTTAAAGACGTTCGATCTCTAGCTTAGAGGTCCCATGTGTTTGAGAAAGTTTATCGGATTTTCCGGCGTGGCTTTCTGTTGGCGATAGTCTAGGATAGATAGTCTGGCAACATATAGTGTGTAGTCGTTCGGATGGCACGAACAACAGCGGTCACGCTTACATATTGTCGTTCACATAAAAGAACCGCTGACAGAATTTGAATTCCGAGTAGGCCGTAGCGCCGTTCTCCTGGCATGATTTCCCTTATAGCAGACTGATTTTTGGTGCTGTGAAAGTAAAGTGAAAACAAACATTATTATTTCATCTAGTTGGTAAAAATCTAATAAAAAAACCTATTTTTACTTATCTTTTAATTGTATACCGTGAATTTGTACTGAGTTGACTATGGATCATTACAATTTGTCTGGCGCGGGCAGCCATTGTGCAAAATTAACGGGCATCGATTATTATTTGGGAATGCAGATGCAATTGTCTGATTGAATGGTTGGAATTCAGTTGGCATAGAGTGGGATTTCGGTTACAAAACCATTGGACAACTTTGCAGTTGGTTATGTCTCAGGCTAGAATAGCAGAAAAAAGCATTTGCGATGGTTATCCAGTTATCCTGTAATGCATCACCGGAAAGTATTTTTATATCGCTCTTTGAATATACGAGTATTAGTTATTTCCTTGCACATTCATGATTACATGATTTAGAAGAGATAAAATCCTCTTTCGTTTATGCAAAGAAATATGTCGCTGTCAAAAGAATACCTAATTACTAAAAAAAGACTACATTTTGCTACATCGGATTAAAGCTTGGTCCGATTCATAGAAAATTCTTAAGAACATTCTTGTGCTTAGATTTTAAGTAGACTTCAGTGTAAGCACAAGCACGTTTTTTATGTGTTCCAAGAAAATACTTAAGCACAACATTGTTCTTAAACATTGGCAATTTAAGCACATGTCCCAAGCAGGGCTTGCTTACCAATAAGGTGACTATCCGTCACGCATTTGCGGTACAGTACCACAAAATGTTTCCAAGTCCCGCGTCCCGAAAACCAGTCAAAATGTCCGGCAATTGCTCACATGGAATAATTCTATACAGTAATATGCATGAATACAGTCTCGCGGAAGTTTATTTTAGTGTTAGTCTAGTCAATATAATGAAAGACCCACCACAAATTCCTTTAAAAGAACTTTTGGTACAAACTTGTACATCATACTGAAAATCCACCGGAGTAGTTCCCCCGTGTCACCCGTACAAGCCAGATGGCTTTGGACAACGTATACTCATTCGGAGGAAACGTAATTGGCAGTTGGAATTCGATGTAAGAGTAGGCCGTAATGGCGTATTCTCATCTTCATTAGCCCAGTCGGACCTGAAAGTCAAAACATAATTATTTCTGTCTTTTGCTCAAAAGGTTGTCAACGCACTATTATACGATCATGGGCAACATTTCAGTGGCATTATAATAGCTTACAGTTTTCCCATTCCTCTCCATGGACGGCCATCTTCAAACGTTTGAATTTGAAGTTGATATGTTTGCCAATTTCTCAACTGGCAATAGTGAAATATAGGATTATTCTTTAATAAGGTAGGACTGTTTATAAATACAATCTATTTTAGGGCAATAGTGAAATATAGGATTATTCTTTAATAAAGTAGGACTGTTTATAGATACAATCTATTTTAGGGCTTTATTTTAATACATTTTAAAAGTATAACTTAAAAATATGAAATTGGAACTTGACACCCCATTTCATTTACGTTTAACTTAAACAAATATATCTTTTAATGTAATAAACATAAGAAATGGAAAAATATTGCCCGCCACCAAGACAGAAATCAACGAATATAATTTATATAACATTGACACTCCAACGCTCTTGCACTAAGGGGGGTTGGGATGGCCTAGTGGACTAGAGTGCCGCGCTTCGACCTCCAGCTGGCCAGACACCTCTGGCTTGTGGCTGTGGTTTCGAGCCCTGGTGTGAGCATATGTGGCATGGAGATGGGGGCGCCTTCTCAACCACGTGGGTTTCCTCCGGGCACTCCGGTTTCCTCCCACCATATGTTAGTCCCGAAATGACCTAGTTTGTGTTGAGTGGACGTTAAACCCCATTTCTCTCTCTCTCTCTTGCACTACAACCACTACCACCAGCGCAACCGGCAACATCACGGCTGTCTCCATACTCAAAGAAAATAAAATTAAATGCATATAATTAATCCACATTTTGTATTTAAATAAAATATTGTAAAGACTTGCACTACCAGTAAAATCTCAGTTCTTAGACACTTCTAAAATCTACAACTATTAACTTGCAACTTGACAAACGTCCTTTGTCCTATGCTAGACCTTTTCTATAGGGAAAAAAAACAACCAATGTCAATATTTGTCAGTGAGTCATTTAAAACTCAAAATAGTCAAGAGAGAGAGAGAGAGAGAGTGAGAAGAGAGAAAAAAAAAGGTAAATGGGATTTTACGCCTACTTGACACAAAATTTAATTCGCTTGCACATAAGGTCTTTAGATTTGGAATGAAACCAGTGGACTAGGAATAAAGCCACGAGGTTAGATGGCGACCCGATTCCTTGTCACGTACAGGCGGGAAATCGAAACCACGCCTTTTGACTCAATGACAGACCTTATGATCTAAAGTGTACGCGTTAACCAATCGGCCATCCAACCCCCCTCGTACCCAAAGAACAATGAAAGTAAATAAATACTAGTATTTGTTACATGGTGAATCACATAAACCCAGAACATTAGCTGGGGCATTTGCGGTGACCGACGGCTATGCATTTGTATTTTGTATAAAAAAAAGATATTGGAAGAAAACGGATTGGATGTATCGAAATGCTTGTTCCTTTATTTTAATCTGTATTATTTATATTTGATTTAATTGAGTATCAATTACATTCGCTTTCGCTTTGTCGTCTCTGAATTATTAAAATTCTAATATATCTATTGATGCATGACATAGATGATGATGTAAAGGTATCTTGTATTATTAATATTGCATGACATGGTAATCAATCAGGGAAAGTTAACGATGCATTACGTTTACGTAAGATTTAGATAAAGAGCTGACAGTTCTCACAATTATATAATAGATAATGAAAACGGAATATGTTGAAAATATCTCTGTAAAATTACTTCACTCTGAGAGAAGTTATCGTCGTTTACAGAACAATGTAAGCTCGGTTATTATTTTTAAATTAAATATAAATTTGTTGAAAATCAAAACCACCCGAAGTTCTAGAGAGTTGATTATTGGCCTGGCATGTAAATAAATGTCGCATAAATTATTTATATAACATTTGGGGTCAAAGGAAAGATCTGCTATATGCAAATTTAGCTTAAGAGGGACAGTCCCGATAAGAACAGAGTCTCAAAAATAAAAGTCCGAGTATTTATAAAATTTATGGACCAAAATATAGTGGCATGGTGTATTTACCTTGTCTCAAAATTTCAGTTCAAAATATTGAGTCGTTTGGACGTGAACGTCAACACTGCATATCCCGACACGTAACCCTTTTAAGATTTCGGGTCAATTTTTTCATTGGGTGACCTGATAATCGATTAATGTTTCTTGAGAGGTCTATACAGTGAATGACCCATGCCCTGTACTTGATAACAAAAGGTAAATTTCACCTTCATATTATTTTTATAGAAAAAAAAGTCTGGTTTTATCCAGATACCTTCTAATAAAACGTTCTCCATTTCCAGATGAAGACAGCCAGGTTTAAGTTATTTGAAAGCGTATCACAAATATCGGGTTAGTAGGTGGGCCTTATGTTATGGATTTTAAAGGATTTTAACACAAAATTAAGCAGTTTTATTCCCCAAAAAGTTATCGGGATTGTCACTTTAAATAATGCATTTTTAACCAGCATATACTTTAGAGTCGACTCAGTTATTATAAAATCTCCGCCAGTTTCACAATATTAAGCATGATTAAACTTTAGCGATAAAATCTCAAAACGTTTCACTACCTTCGGCATGATTTAGTTTTAGCGATAATCGATTAATATACATGGATGATAATTCGGCAGCTATTTGATTGTAACTTAAAAAATTCATTCAACGTCATGATATATATCTACACACACCCTTTCAAACGCTTCTGTCGCACACATTATTAATTTATATATTTTGTTTGAAATGAAAGAAAGGTATTTTGTTACAGCTACAAAAGAAATTGTGTTCGTTTTTTTTAAAATACAAAACATGCTGATATGAATATTATATGACTTGAATGAATCTATAGTGTTGCTATTATATTATTATCCTAAAACATTCGTGGTAAATATCATATGACATACGTATACAAACCAAGCTTGTGTGAATATTTCATAGTTTGGTTTTCTATTGTTCTATGTCGAAAAGAGAAGTAACTATATATCAACATTGTAATGCATACTGCCTCATTTTTTTTTAAAAAATAGATAATGTCCGGAAATATGATCAAGCAAAGGTGGTCACCCTTCTTCTTCAAACAAGATGGCTGACCGTTGGGATAATCGACGGCATTTTCTACATCTTTTGATACCAAAGAGACAATTAAAAAACAGAGAAAATCCTTAAGAAACATATTCTCGAGAAGAATGCTATATTAGAAAATTTCGCTTCTACCCTGAAACCATTTTATTTATTTGCCAATCAGTAAACAACACAAACATGGGCTACTTTAAGATCAGGCGCTCTCACAATTATTCCGTCTGTTTGCATGTGCTTGCGTTATTTTAGCTTGTGGCACGTTTTCTATGTGTATAGGGGACATGTCAAATGCATCTAAATCGGCCATGTGCCGGGAAGTTAATGTCAACGCCAAACAGGTCAAATGCAATAAAACACTATTGCCTACTATATTATATACGCCAACTTTCGGAGCTCCATTTTTTTGTCCATTTATCAACATTATCACATTTAGTCTGCCGGATTTAAATTATTTCCTGGAAAAAAGTCCCATCAAAGCAAACTTGGTCTCAAATGAAAGGTGGGTCCGTAGGTACTCCAGAAAAAAATGACCCATCGTGATCGCTTGGGGAAAATAGTGTTGCAAAGTTGACCAATCAGAAAATAGCAGTCAATATCTCAAAAACTATCAATGTTAGACCCAATAAATTTAATATGAACATCATGTACATAATTTCTACAATGCAAGATGGGTGGACAGAGATGTCCGATACTCTGAACTTTGATTCTTAAGTTGCGGGTCTCCTTCCGATGGGGAGTGGTAGGGCTGACAAAATGTCGAACTTTCATGTTTTATTCGACATTTGCGCACAGCAATCAACTTTTGTGCATAGTCGACCAACCTCAGATGTATCAGTCAATCACGTGATTCGTGATTACGTGCAGTCGCTGATCTCGAAGAGAACAGACGTATTTAATAACTCCGTCTAGTTTTTTTTTCCTCTTTCGAAAGTTTCGTGTATGACAATACACATTATTTATGTCATATGCCAGTTACTTCAAGTAATCTTGTCGTACATTAAGGCTATTAATATCACATACAAATCTAAGGCTTATCGTCGTTGATACTGTCAACAAATAAATGCAAATGGCGGACGATATTCCACAGTTCCCTTCACCGAAGCGGACAACACCAATAAGACTGACTAATGTCAGTAATGCGAAGGATGAAAACCCTAGTAGCAGTAAGAAAGGCAAACCAGCTAGCCGAAGCAAGAATTTGAAAGCATCGGACAATTCCGACAAAATTAATACAGAAAGGTTAACCACTGAAATCGAAGTTCCCGACAAGGGAGATAACCCGTCAATTAACAATGACAGTCTGACCTTGACCCTGGTCAATGAGATTCGGAATCTTTGTGCATCGGTCGGTGACATGAAGAAAACTGTTCAAGATTCGGTGTCAACTATGGCAGTACAGGTCGATAATTTGACTAATTACCCAGAATCCGATGGTTATATCTATGATTGTTTATCGACATAACAAGATGGCCGCCGAGTGAAAACATGTAAATTGTGCTCTCAAAGATATTATCAAATTTTATGGTTAATTTTAATAATTGTGCTTTATTCTTGGACTTAATGATTGGATTTCTACTATATTTGGATGTGACAAATTGTAAATACATTTTTAAGGACAAATTTTAGTATTATTATATACTTCTTACTTCTACTACTGTTGTGGTACTACTTAGTGTGTTGGCTCTATTAATTATCCACCAAAACAACCAACTATCTTATTTATTTATTTAATTATTATTATTAATCCTGATTTTGGAAGATAACTTTAACCATGACAAATTCTATTTTGTTAAGTTTGTACACGTCATTAATTGGATCAATATATTCTTTTGGATCGAAAGCAGACGATAATGTTCATCTTAGTGAAGAGGAAATTTTTACTGTCACAAACCACACAGATAAAACATGCAGCATAACGATTGGATTTAAAGAGGAAATATATTTCAACATTTTCGAAAATTTATTATTAAATCACTACATTTCACAAACATTTTAAGACCGGGGCAAAAATGGACATGTAATGACAGGCTATCTTGAAAAGAAAAAAAAAAGGTGTTTTAACTCTCTACCGATCGACTTGTCTTTTACATATTCAAGGAGCGGCAACTTTAAAATGGTACAACGACCAGTTTCCTTTATTTTTGGAGCGATTTCATGAAATTTCTCTTGCCGAAAATTCAAATTCTAGGGTAGAAGACGTGGAACTGGAGGCTGAGAGTAGTAGTTATGCCTACCTGCCAATTATGTGTCCCATCCACTCCTCTACACCTGTCAGAAATGTCAGTAAGGGGGTAAATGCCCATGGTACCTTGTCCATAGTCGCTGAACTGGAAAAGAAAGTAAACAGCCTTCAAGAACTAATAGGAATACTTGTACAACAGATGGGGGTGGTGGCTTAGTGGTCTAGAGTGCCGCGCTTCGACCTCTAGCTGGCCGGTCACCTCTGGCTTGCGGTTGTGGTTTCGAGCCCTGGTGTGAGCGTATGTCGCATGGAGATAGGGGCGCCTTCTCACCCTCGTGGGTTTCCTCCGGGCACTCAGGTTTCCTCCCACTGCTAAAGACCCCTAAGTGCAAGCGAATTGTTGAAATAAAATTTAACTAGAAGTTAGTCCCGAAATGACCTACTTTGTGTTGAGTTGACGTTAAACCCCATTTCTCTCTCTCTCTGTACAACAGATTAAAGACATTTCAACAACTGAATCTAATAAACCAGAACCGAAACCTAATACCAATACATGTACCAACAAACCTCCTCTACTTAAAACCCCCAAAGTGAAACCTGTACACAATTTAACTACCGGCAATAAAATACTCATCATCGGCAGCTCTATCCTAGGACGCGTAAGAAGTAGATATTTGAAAAAAAAATGTTCAGGTTGAATCAATTGAAGGTGCTACATTACCTGTGATATTTAATGCACTGTCAGGACTTCACCTTCCACAGTTTCGGACATAATAATACAGGTAGGGGGAAACGACGTAAATCAGAGAAGACCTCTTGCGGACATTGAGTATGACATTATTAATATTAGGGATTATATAAGGGATGCGTCTGAACATACATGTACCATAGTTCATTTTTTCTGAAGTGACCCCTCGATTTAATGCGGATACAAGGCAAATTAACTCACTATACCAAAGATTGGCATCAAAGATAGGCTTTTACCTAATAACACTGAACAGGGAATTTTCCAGAAACCTGAGTTTATTTTGGAAGGACAGAATACATCTTAGTGACAGCGGCACAGCAGAGCTTATTAGACATTACAATAGATATGTAACAATTCTACAGGACACGCAATCAGAAAAATCAGACTGTTTTAACTGTGGAGAAGGGGGGCATAACTGGAATACATGTGCACATCGACATACAGTGACCTGTTGGAAATGCGGAGTTTATGGACATAAAGAAAATACGTGTAATTACAGACCAAGATATGACTACGGATATAACTACTAGGACAATGGCGATGCAGAAAGAAGAGCCGACAACAACAAAGAAGAAAAACTAAAGGGATGAGTTTAAATTTTTATAATTATAATTCTATTGATGTTAATAACCGTTTTTCTATTCTTTCCCCACCATATTCAGACAAGTCAACAGACAATATTACACATGACATAACTATTAATAAAAGTAGTCTGAATGACATTTTGCACAATGACAATTCACAACTAGACCTGCATGCAGGAATGACGGGTTTCACTGGTGCCACGTCACCCTTTAACATGTCACGTCCGGTGCCACGTTACCCTTGAACATATGTCACTTCCGGTACCAATGAAACCATTAAACAGGTTTCCCCATAAGCATTGCACACATCAAATAAATTGGACGCAGAATCAACCAAATCCAGCCAATATCAATTCATTTTATACATTTGTTACTTGTAAATGATCCTGACCAAAATTACCTTACTTCCGGTGATAATGAAAATGTTCAATTAGTTTTATGAAATCCGAAATAGCATATGACATCATATAGTGAAAATTGTATGTAAATAGAATAATAATTGCCACTTTTAAAGACCAAAAACCCTTGAAAAGTGACTTGTAGACAATCGACTATTTCTCTGCAACCGCACAAGTTAGAAACCATTTTGTGGTGTCTGTTTGATCGTATGGGTTCAATCTGTTTGTTGAATGGAATCAAATATCATAATTTTGAAAACATTACAAATCAGACTCATTTGAATAAAATAACTGTTTTGCAGACTAAAAATTCAGTTTTTGACAAAATGACATCACTTCCGGTGATACTAAAACAGTTAAATTAGTTCCATGAAATCGTAAATGGCATATGACATCATATGGTGAAAATTTTATGGAAATCGAATAATAACTGATTCTTTTAGAGCCAAAATAAAGTAAAAAGTGACTTGTGGAAAATCGTCCATTTCTCTGCAACCGTACAAGTTAGAAACCTTTTTTGTGGTATCTATATGATCGTATTGGTTCATTCTATTTGTTGATCGGAACCAAATTTCATAATTCTAAAAATATTACAAATAATACTAATTTGAATAAAAAATGTATTTTTAGGGCTAAAAATTCAGTTATTGCCTAAATGACGTCACTTCCGGTAACAGTAAAAGTGTTAAAGTGGTTTGGAATAGTCGACTGTGGCAATAGGCAACAGACAGTGAAAGAAAATCGAATAATAATTGATTCTTTAACAGCCAAAATAACGTGAAAAGTGACTCATGCAAAATTGCCCATTTCTCGGCAACTGCTTATATTACAAACTAAATTTCACATACATTCTCTTTGTATGGATTATTGCTACAAATTTATGAAAGTATCCAAGAAATATTTTAATATATGAAGACACTGGATGGGTTGTAAATAGCTTATTTTTACCCCTTTTTTTGCCTTTTAACCGAAATGGCCCGAAAACAAAATCGAAATTAAAAAAACTGAGTCCGAGATTTTGTGCACCTTAACAGGGCGCATCTTTTGAGTAAGATCAGATTAGTAGAAAATAGTATTTGCTTTCAAAAAGTGGTACCGAACTGTCAATATTGTAGTTTTTGCTGAATTTACGTCACTTCCGTTGCCTACAGGAAACTTTACCGGTAACAAAAAAAATGGCATTTTGAACCACGGAACATATGAACATGGTTTTATACAAATCGAACAATAAATAATTAATGTAGGACTGAAAACTGAATTAGCCAATGGCGGCCAAGGAAAATTACGGAAACAAAAAATGTTGACATTTTTGTTCAAATCAGATGTTTCTTTAACCTTGGTTAAAATGTCATATAAAAATATTAATAATTAAAAAAGTTTTTTGTAAAAATTTAAATTTTCAAAATTTGACGCCTAATATCTTCCAAGATTCGTCGAAAATCAAAAATCAAAAGTAACATAGCTATGTCCCTTGTTTCTGGCTATGTCAAAATGCATCATATGCTAAAATCCAATGATTATTGTTAATATTACGGCAATATTTCAAAAAACGACATTTTCGGTGATTTCGGACATTTCGCAATGTCGCAGAATGCCGCGAATAGCTTTAATCTCTAAGTCACACCCACTTTCCCAGTAAAATTGAAGACATTGTATCGATCCGACAAGAAGTTGCTGAGATATAAGCAAATTGGAAAAAAAATAATAATAATAAGAAGAATAATAATAAGAACTAGACCTGCATGCAGGAATGACGGGTTTCACTGATGCCACGTTACCCTTTAACATGTCACGTCCGGTGCCACGTTACCCTTGAACATATGTCACTTCCGGTACCAATGAAACCATTAAACAGGTTTCTCCATAAGCATTGCACACATCAAATAAATTGGACGCAGAATCGACCAAATCCAGCAAATATCAATTCATTTTATACATTTGTTACTTGTAAGTGATCCTGACAAAATTACATTACTTCCGTTGGTAATGAAAATGTTCAATTAGTTTTATGAAATCCGAAATGGCATATGACATCATATAGTGAAAATTTTATGTAAATAGAATAATAATTGCCACTTTTATAGACCAAAAACCTTGAAAAGTGACTTGTAGACAATCGACTATTTCTCTGCAACCGCACAAGTTAGAAAATCATTTTGTGGTGTCTGTATGATCGTATGGGTTCAATCTGTTTGTTGAATGGAATCAAATATCATAATTTTGAAAACATTACAAATCAAACTCATTTGAATAAAATATCTGTTTTGCAGGCTAAAAATTCAGTTTTTGACAAAATGACATCACTTCCGGTGATACTAAAACAGTTAAATTAGTTCTATGAAATCGTAAATGGCATAAGACATCATATGGTGAAAATTTTATGAAAATCAAATAATAACTGATTCTTTTAGAGCCAAAATAAAGTAAAAAGTGACTTGTGGAAAATCGTCCATTTCTCTGCAACCGTACAAGTTAGAAACCTTTTTGTGGTATCTATATGATCGTATGGGTTCATTCTATTTGTTGATGGGAACCAAATTTCATAATTCTAAAAATATTACAAATAATACTCATTTGAATAAAAAATGTATTTTTAAGGCTAAAAATTCAGTTATTGCCTAAATGACGTCACTTCCGGTAACAGTAAAAGTGTTAAAATGGTTTGGAATAGTCGCCTTTGGCAATAGGCAACAGAGAGTGAAAGAAAATTGAAAATCGAATAATAATTGATTCTTTTACAGCCAAAATAACGTGAAAAGTGACTCGTGCTAAATTGCCCATTTCTCGGCAACTGCTTATATTACAAACTAAATTTCACATACATTCTCTTTGTATGGATTATTGGTACAAGTTTATGAAAGTATCGAAGAAATATTTTAATATATGAAGACACTGGATGGGTTGTAAATAGCTTGTTTTTACCCCTTTTTTTGCCTTTTAACCGAAATGGCCCGAAAACAAAATCGAAATTAAAAAAACTGAGTCCGAGATTTTGTGCACCTTTACAGGGCGCATCTTTTGAGTAAGATCAGATTAGTAGAAAATAGTATTTGCTTTCAAAAAGTGGTACCGAACTGCCAATATTGTAGTTTTTGCTGAATTTACGCCACTTCCGTTGCCTACAGGAAACTTTACCGGTAACAAAAAAAATGGCATTTTGAACCACGGAATATATGAACATGGTTTTATACAAATCGAACAATAAATAATTAATGTAGGACTGAAAAACTGAATTAGCCAATGGCGGCCAAGGAAAATTACGGAAACAAAAAATGTTGACATTTTTGTTCAAATCAGATAACTCTTTAACCTTGGTTAAAATGTCATATAAAAATATTAATAAATAAAAAAATTTTTTGTAAAAATTTAAATTTTCAAAATTTGGCGCCTAATATCTTCCAAAATCAAAAATCAAAAGTAACATAGCTATGTCCCCTGTTTCTGACTATGTCAAAATGCATCATATGCTAAAATCCAATGATTATTGTTAATATTACGGCAATATTTCAAAAAACGACATTTTCGGTGATTTCGGACATTTCGCAATGTCGCAGAATGCCGTGAATAGCTTTAATCTCTAAGTCACACCCACTTTCCCAGTAAAACTGAAGACATTGTATCGATCCGACAAGAAGTTGCTGAGATATAAGCAAATTGGAAAAAAAAAAATAATAATAATAAGAAGAATAATAATAAGAATAATTTTAACAAAAACAATAGTGTTTCACACAAGCTACGCAGTGTGAAACCCTAATAATTTTAACAAAAACAATAGTGTTTCACACAAGCTACGCAGTGTGAAACCCTAATCAGTCAACTTTGGACAATCTAACACTACTACACATTTTTCAACATATTCTCAAATGCTTGACGAAAATTCATCTCCACAGTCACCTGCGGATAATTTGACATATACTACAAATAATTCAATTAATACTTCAGAGCACACTAAATCTACATTCACAGAACAAAATATGACTGATCCATTTATAACTCTCAAACCAGGATTAAAAATATGTCATCTAAATATTAATAGATTCTATAATAAATTTGACGAAGTAGACGACTATATTATGGACCCATATAATAAAATAGATATTTTGGGACTTTCTGAAACATTTCTAAACGAAGAGGCGAAGGATGAATTCATAAAAATACCAGGATATGAAATTATAAGAAAAGATAGGTCCAATAAAATAGGCGGGGGACTTTTACTCTATACAAGTTCCAGGTTGACAAATAAAAGAAGAGCAGAATCGGAAATAGGAGCTATTGAAACAATTTGGATAGAAGTAAAGGAGAAACACAACAAGCCATAGTTATTGTGCTTAGTCTACAGGCCTCCCAATTCCTTAATTAACTGGTATGATATATTTGAAAAACAGATTAACATGGCCAATGACAAAACAAATGTCGCTGATTATTATGGGTGATTTTAATATTGACCTTAACACGACACTTCCAAAACAATGGCAAGATATTATTACATTAAACAACCTACATCAACTTATTACTACACCTACCAGATGTACAGGAAACACTCAATCGACCATAGATCACTTGTACACCATCTCCCCTGACGTAGTAATTGAAGTTAAAGTACCTACTTACGGATTAAGTGACCATTATCCAATTATATTTACACTAGCTAAACACTGTGGCACGAAAAAGCACAATCATATTGAAATTGAATACAGACGCTTTAAAAACTTTGATGAAGATTCATTTATAAATGAGCTATACATGCAACCCTTTCAAAGTATTGAAACAATTGACGATCCAAATTTGGCATTAGAAATATGGTATTCACTAGTTAATAATGCCCTAAATAAACATGCTCCCAAAAGACGGAAGAGAATCAAATTTTTTAAACAACCACTGTGGTTCAATGACGAAATCAAAATGTCAAGAAAAAATAGGGACTTTTATAAAAGAATGGGAGATAACGCTAAATTCAAGAGGTGGAGAAATAAGACTGTAAAATTAATTGATCAGGCCAAATCTAAATATGTTAAAAATTTTGTTGAATCTAATAACGGATGTGGAGATATCTGGAAATTCTTTAATTCAACTAAAGGCATTCAAAATGAATGCAACTTTCCATTAAACCTTAAGCATGATAATAAAGAACACGATGATCTACAAGACATTACAAACATTATGAACAACTACTTTACAAATATCACCGATGATATTAAACCTACATATAAACCTCTGTCTACCGAACATAAAGACAAACTATCGAAACATGTACAAGAAAATATACTAATCGACGTTGAATTTACATTTCAACCAATTACATGTATGGATGTATACAATTATATTTGACAACACTGGACATAGCTAAAGCTACGGGTACTGATTCTGTTGGGCCCCAAATTCTACGATTAACAAGAGATGTTATTTGTGAATCTCTTACATATATTTTTAATCTGGCTATCTCAACAAAAATGTATTTCCTGATTTACTTAAATTTGCCAAAATTATCCCCATACACAAGAAAGGTGAAAAGGATTTGCCGAATAACTATCGACCAATATCCATATTGCCAACAATTTCAAAAATATTTGAAAAACATATTAGTAAACAAATTATTTCATACTTTGAATGCAATGGATTGTTTTATAAACACCAATCCGGTTTCAGAAAACACCATTCATGCGCTACAGCATTACTTAGAATGACTGACACGTGGTTAAAGGCAATGGATAAGAATGATATTACCGGAATTCTTTATTTAGATTTCACCAAAGCGTTTGACCTCATAAATCACCAGTTTATTCTTGAGAAATTAAAGTTATACAAATTTAGTGCTAATGCACATAAATTGATGGCACATTACTTATGAAATCGTAAACAAATGGTAGCATTATGGTCCTGTCACTCAGACCCGACAAAAGTGAAATGCGGTATTCCACAAGGCTCTAACTTAGGTCCGCTCCTTTTTCTTACATTTATTAATGATCTGCCCTTACATGTAGAAAAATGTGACACAGATATATTTGCTGATAATAGTACTATTCATTTTTCAGGAAAAGACCCACACAGCGTGAAATCAGCTTTATAGAAGGACTTAGACAACGTGTTAAAATGGTGTATTGTCAATGGGATGGTGTTAAACAGTACCAAGACTAAATTGATGATGATGGGATCAAAACAATACACAGAAAATAAACAAACTTAAATGGACAAATGCTAGAAAATGTTGATGAAACTGTTTTACTGAGGATCAGTGTGGATCGAAATCTACTGTGGGGAAATCAAATTACTAAACTTTCTAAAGCTATTAGCTCTAAAATATATCTCCTGTCTAAACTAAAAAAATACCTTCCTCATAAATTGAGAATATTATTTTACAATAGTTATATATTGCCATACTTTGATTATTGCTCGACAGTTTGGGGTAATGCTACTAAGTCGAAACTTGATGCCCTGCATAAATTGCAGAAACGCACGGCAAGAACAACTTTAGATGAAAAACATGATGCGAGATCAGAACCATTATTTTTAAAACTAAATTGGATAAATATATACTATTCAAAAAAAGTTGGGGATATTTGATTTTGGGGGCATAATACTAAAATATGCAAATGACTACGAAAAAAGTCACTATAGAACCTAACAGAAGAAACATTTCCAGTTACATGTAACGCAACAATAGCTACCGCATGGAATGCAGGTGATGCTTGGGATCATCATGGGGGTCCAACCAAAGATTTGCACGACTCTGACTTTGAATGTTACAGTCATTGCGGCATTGAATTCCAGGGTGGAAACATCAGTTTAATTGTTTTAGTGACCAGAAAACAAATTTTGATATGCGTCGGCTTACCCAAAATGAAAGGTTACGTGCCCTTGGCATGTTACAGATCGGCACAACACAGGCGGTTGTGGCGCGGACGATGAATGTTTCTCAGTCTGTCATAAGCAGGCTATGGTCCAGATACCGTGATACACAATCTGTACAGGACAGACCACGCTCAGGTCGACAACTCAAGCCCATGATCGATTTATCCGTACCTTGGCCTTGAGAAATCGTGTCATCACAGCAAATCAGATCAGCGCTCGTCTTTAAACAGAAACTGGTGTGAGAGTGAGTGGCCAGACGATTCGGAATCGACTGCATAGGGGTCACCTTCGCGCCCGACGTCCTCGCATGATCCCTTGTTTGAGAGATCATCACATTCAGGCAAGACGTCGTTGGTGTAGGGATCGTCAACTCTGGGATAATCGACGCTAGGGCAATGTGATGTTTCAAGATGAGTCGAGGTTCACTGTTGATTTTTTGGACAGACGTAGGAGGGTGTGGCGTCGTCGAAACGAGCGCTTCCAAGACGTTAACGTCATCAGACATGATCGATTTGGGGGTGGTTCTTTTATGGTGTGGGGAGGCATCACTGTTGCTGGAAGAACGGCTTTACATGTTGTTGCAGGGCGTGTTACAGGCCAGTACTACCGGGACAACATCTTGGCAGTCCATGTTGTGCCGTTCGCACGACGTCATGGCCGCCGTTTCATCTTCCAGGATGACAACGCAAGATGACACAGGGCTAGGATCGTCACAGGTTACCTCCAACAACAGAACATCACCACATTACCTTGGCCAGCACTGAGTCCCGACCTCTCCCCCATCGAGCATGTCTGGGATATGCTTGGGCAGAGGTTACGTCAACGTCAACAAAAAAGTCCTGCCAATGTCCAAGAACTTGCTGCTGCGTTGCAACAGGAATGGGACAATCTGGACTAAAATGACCTAAGACGTCTCATTAGGAGTATGCCACGTCGGATCAATGCTTGTTTGGCAAACAGAGAAGGATTTACCCGTTACTGACTTTGTTGTGATGCTGTGGTAACTTTGCTGTTTGACCCCGGGTATCAATTTACCCTCATAATGGTCAGTCTGTGCCTTACTTAATCTAACGATCTTCTGGAATAAATCGATGAATGTGAACTTCATTTCATTTTGTCATTTGTTTCTTCGTCAGTTTCATTAGGTGACTTTAATAACACTTAAAAATCAAATATCCCCTACTTTTTTGAATATTATATTATTATTACGACGACTCTGATTGCGAAATAGAGTCGGGACAAAGACAGTCCAGGGTCAGAACCCAAACAGGTACCGGCTTGTCAAAGGTCAACGCCATTATTGAATATATTGATCCGGCACAAAAATTAATGGACAATATTTTGTCAGAAGATGATGATAGGCAACTAAATATTAATAGTGTCACTGAGGGGTTTGATATCTTGGACTCACTAAAAAACAATTTAAGTGTAGATAAGAATGTTGGCGAAAAATTAGCCGAAATTGTGACGTCAGCTTTCACGTTTCAAAATAAGCCAGAGAACGATTTAACTATAGAAAAACTTAAAAAGTACAAAAGGCCTGGCAATTGCCCGTCATTAAAGACACAAGAAATAAATAAATTAATGTGGGATTCTGTTAATTCAGACTGCAGAACCGCTGACATCAGGATGCAGAGGATCCAAACTTCAGTTATCAAGGCTTCTATAGCCATAACAGAATGACTAAATCTTATCATGAAGAATAAGTCTGAGGTGCCGAAGAAAACAACTTCAGCATTGGTAGAAAAGTTGGGTGACGCGATAGCGTTAAACTCTAATGCCGTGAGAGAAATTATTCTCAGAAGAAAACATTTAATCCAGCCACACCTCAAAGAGGAATATAAACCGCTGTGTGCACCTGGAGCCCAGTATCTTTCGATGAGTTAATGGGGGGCGACTTGGCTAAGCCTATGAAGGACGTCTCTGTAGCTAGCAGACAAAGCAAGGAAGCCACAATACTCTTCTAATAACAGACAGTACAATTATAACCAGAATCGCTATCATCCTTATAATAATGGTAGTTATAACCATAATAACTTTAGAGGAGGTTTTAGACATAGAAGAGGGCAGACTCCTTTTTTGTACCGCTGTCGGAACAACAACAAACCCCCAGAAAAGAAAGGAGGGGGAAAGACACAGTACACAAACTGATTTCACCGGTCAAAAGTGACCAGGTAGGTGAGTCAAAATATTTTCAGTTTTCTTTTAAAAATTGTTTGCCAGTAAACAAGCGCATTAAAGATAGGGCAGGTTTACTGAAACAGCATATTAGTGAATGGAGGAATATAACTTCTGATCCATGTATCATTCAGATAATTAAAGGTTTAGAAATTGAATTTGTAACTGAACCTATTCAAGTTAAAGAACCATATCCGATCAAATTTAACGAACAAAAGAAAGTCATAATTGATAATGAAATTTCTGATCTCCAAGAGAGGGGAGTTATAGAACCAACCATAAAAGAATATGGTGACTTTATTTCAAACAATTTTATACGCCGAAAGAAAAATAATAAGTATAGATTGATTTTAAATTTAAAAAGTATGAACAAACATGTGGAATACCACCATTTTAAAATGGACAGCTTAGATTCTGTCTGTAATTTGATAAAGCCAAATGTCTTTATGACATCGATTGACTTAAAGAATGCCTATCATGGTATAAATATAGCTAAAACATCAAGAAAAATGTTAAAACTTCGTTGGAATAATACGCTATTTCAGAACACTTGCCTATCTTTTGGGCTTACCTCCGCTCCACGTATTTTTACCAATTTTTTGAAGCCTGTCGTGGCTTATTTTAGGGAGAACGGGATATTATGTGTAGCTTCTATTGACGATATCTACGTCCAATCAGAGACGTTATACGATTTAGAATATGCTCTTTCTAAATTTATAGTCACTCTGCAAAATTTAGGCTTTACCATAAATTGGGAGAAATCTAATCTGGTCCCTTCAAAGGAAATAACCTTTTTAGCATTTATCTTAAATTCAAATAAAATGACGATTAAACTGCCAGATCAAAAAGCTATCGACATTATTAAATTTAGCAAATCTGTTATTAAATCCAGTGCGCCTTCTATAAGGGACGTTGCAAAACTGCTAGGGTTTTTCAACTCTAGCATGCCTGCAGTAATGTATGGTCAGAGCCACTATAGAAACCTTGACCTTAATAAAATATAATATTTAAAGAAATGTAATTGGGATTTCGATTCCAAAATGGAGTTATCTCTCTTTCCTGGTGGCAGGAAAACATTCTTGGTTCTGAAAAACCTTTAATCAAGTAGAAACTGATTCTTACTATTCAAACGGACTCTAGTTCCTTTAGATGGGGAGCTACTGACACAAATCGTGCTATAGGGGGAGATTGGTCTCTGGATGAGAAAACCCTACATATTAATGTTTTGGAAACAAAAGCAATTTACATGGCCCTAAGGTCGTTTGAAAAATGTCACTACTTTAAAAATAGGCAGATCAGGATTCAGTGTGATAATACAACAGCAGTGAGTTACATAAAAAAAAACATGCGTGGAACAAAGAGTTCTATGTGTAATCAAATTGCTAAAAAAAATTTGGAACTGGGCTGAGCATAATCAAAATTGGATTTCCATTTCACATATTGCAGGTGCTCTCAATGTAGGTGCTGACAAGGCGTCGAGAGAAACTTTATTTAATAGAACCAAGAGGAATTGTTATTGCCCCACTTTGGCCAACCCAAAGCTGGTTCTCTAATTTATGTTTCAGGCCGATTATGTTACCTCAAATAAAGAGTTTAGTGGCAGTACAGGAGGGGAAACTCATCCTCTTTGGCATCGTCTAAGACTAACAGCTTTCTTGGTATCCAGCAATCGTTCAGATGTAAAGGATTATCAGAACAGGCAACCAGTATTCTCATTTCATCATGGAAGGAATCCACGAGAAATGGGGAACATTTTGTAGTGAACAACAGACTGATTTCTTTAACCCATCTGTATTAGATGTTATAGAGTTGTTGTTATAGTTGTATAACCAAGGATTGGGTTATAGTACCATACACACAGGACGTTGTGCTTTGTCTACAATTATTATTTGTGAGGGACATGCAGTTGGATCTCACCCGCTGATTTCTAAATTTATGAAAGGAATTTTTCTTAGCAGACCTACATTACCAAGATATGACGATGTATGGGATGTGCGGATAGTTTTACGTTATTTGGGTTCACTGTCTCCAGTGAAATCATTGTCGTTAAAAGAATTAACAATTAAACTTGTGTTATTGATGTTATTAGTGTCGGCCCAAAGGGGCCAAACACTTCACGCTCTTGACTTAAACAATTTGGAGGTCAAAGGTTCAGGAAGTGTTTATAAGTTTTATATTACCGAATACTTAAAACAATCCAAGCCTGGGAGGAAGCCTTTAATTGTAGTTTTTAAGGCAGACGCACCAGATCGAAGACTATGTGTTACAACTGTTCTTAGAGAATACATTGATAGGACTCAAGTGTTACGTAAAGGTGGAACAAAATTATTAATTGGTTATATAAAACCTCATAGTGGAGTATCAAGAGACACTATTTCTAGGTGGACTAGGACCGGTCTATTAAAATCTGGGGTTAACATAGAAAAGTTTAAACCACACAGCACACGTTCAGCTTCTACATCGGCTGCTAAGGCAGCGTCCTTCCCAATCTCCGAGATAATGACTAAAGCGGACTGGAAGTGTGAAGCTAGTTTTGCAAAATACTATAAGAAAAACATTACAAAAAATAGTGTTTTTGATACGATTCTAAATATGTAAAAATTGTGGAAAAAAAAAATTGTTATCTTTATTCGTATCAGACAAGCTTCGAAGTCTCACGTAATCACGAATCACGTGATTGACTGATAAGAATATTATAAAAGATTGATCGAGACTTGCCTTGGCAAGTCGAAGTTCGATCAGAATTCTATCAGTCAATCAATAGTGATGAGGGATTAAGTGCCCTCCACTATCACTATCTTATACCCGCCCTGGGAATGATACTTGGTTATAGGTTATCATATTACAATTTACAATGCTTAGTGTCAGTCTCCTATGAAAACGTGTTTATTTTTATTCTTTTGTCTGACACTCATAGATGCTTTAAAAAACTGATTAATTGGTACTTAATCCCTCATCACTATTGATTGACTGATAGAACTTCAACTTGCCAAGGCAAGTCTCGATCAATCTTTTATATTCTACATGGAACATGACAATTACGATATTTTTAGATTTGTATGGGTTCAAAAAAAATCTTATACTTCCTATCGTCACTGAAAATACCTGAAATATTTTGTTTAAGTGTCACACTGCTTATTGTTCAGTCTTGATATGAAGCTGTAATTTGATCGCATTTGAATAACATTATTCATACAAGGATAACATTATTCGACAGCGTTTTCGAGCGACGTGTACGCACAAGGGGTAAAAAAACGGCCAACACAGTGAGTAAGGCACATGCTCGCTAAACTAGATAAAGGTCCCTGGTTCAACCCCGGTAATATTGGTAAAAGCTCCTTAGGATTGTCAGCATTCTTCCCCTTGTCAGTAATGCAGGATGGGGAGTACGGCAAGGACAGTGCCTAGATGTTCAGCTGGGATGTTTTCCGACTTGGTTTCCTCTTGTCAGTAATATAGAGTAGGCCATAGTCTCGCTGCCTGTCAACATCCAATCACCTTGAAATTTGCAGGGCCACCCAGGAAGACATGTCAGATGAAGCTCTGAAAATTTCAGCCCATTATCTTTAATAGAAAGATATGGGCTCAATAGTTGTCAATAAATGCAATTTCCATTGTACATCAAAAACCTGAATCGTATATATCCAGCTACTTAGCGACCCACAAGGAGAGCACCCATAAAAAAAACAATGCCCATTTCCTGGTTGCTCAGCAACCATCACAAAGATAGGGCAGCACTTGGAGAAGTTTCATGGTCTCAAGCGTGGCAGTATAGAATACGAACAAGTATTGCATCCGGTTGATGTTGAACACCCTAACGCAACCGACAACGTGGAGACCGGCAATGATGCTGAGCCGGTCCACGGCGCTTTGACCATGCAGTCTCATGAAATTCTTAAAGAGTTTAGGAGCGAGATACAATTCAACCACGGAGTGCCCCGGCCAGACAAAATAATTGACCAGCATATTAGCCAAATAAAAACATGCTTGTCAACTTTGTCCTATAATAATAGTATTCAGGACTGGACAGCACCTCGGCTTTATCAAGACCGTTGGTACAGACCCACAATGCTGGGTTCCCAATTCCAACCTGGGACGGTCTTATCATACATTGGCTCTGTCATGATGTTCATAAGATATCTAAATGAAGTGAAAGCCGAGGTGGTGTCCAGGGAGATATTGGATCTTTGGACAACAGCTGTAGCCAAGTGGCGCGTAAAATTGAATTATCTGCAAAGGAAACGCAGAAACAGGCTACAACTACAATTAGCCCAAGATCTGTTAACTCCTGAAATGCCTAATATATTAGCTAACTCCCCGGTAACTCAAAGGGCGAAGGCCTTCTTGGCCAATGCAGATGAGCGGGACTTCCCCGGTGTCCGTCTGCATTGCGACATTGTTGCTTATCTTGGCCTGTCCGTGTTGCTCTACAGTGGACAGAGGACCTTCGCCCTCCTTAACATGTGCGTGCAGGATGTATTGGATGCCTTTCGTGAACAAGGCCAATATGTGATCACGGTGATTGATCACAAAACGGACGCAATACTTCCTGCACCACTCCCGGTTGAGTTGTATCAAGAACTTAAAACCTTCGCTCTTCTCCTCCCTCAATGCCAAGTCAACCCCAACCTCCGCGAAATACCAGCAGTGCCTTCATTTGCCGGAGGGCAAATCAGCTGTTCCGCCTACAAAAACACCTTGCGGAACAGGTTTGAAAAGAGCTCCGGCAGATATCCATGTGCCCGAATGATCCGAAAAACAATAGTCACTCGGGTACTGCCAGAGGTTGACGTTGACTTGGCCATGCAGATGTCGCACTCCACCAAAACCCAGAAGGGCTTTTATAAGATGCCCTTGATGCGCAAAATGGCGGTGGAGATGTCACGAGTCATCCAGGCATCTGCATTTCCTAGGCAGGCATCAGCTACCAGTACGAGTGCTTCGCCTGCTGGTACTGAACCACAAGCTAACACCTCAGGCGCTGGTGCATCCGCAGGAACAAGAGGGAAGAGAAAGAGGCCAGCCATTTCTTCAGACGAGGAGAGCGAGAGCGACATAGCAGTGGAAACTGCCCCGACTTTGTCGCCAACATTATCATCGGCCGATGACATTGCTGCTCCACCTTCACCTCTCAGGCCTCAGCTGATTTCAATGGAACCACGCACCTTGTCTTCGGACGACGAAGACGACTATTTGTTCATTTCGAATAAGAGAAGTCTTGTGGTTCCAATTGAATCAGAAGAAGAGGAGGCATCGGCCGAGGACAATAATTATGTCGCTCCAACTCCCTCTCCGCCTTCCCCAATCGCACCTGCTTCCCCGCCACCGTTTTTGCTTCCACCCTCCGAGCCCTCCTCGTCCTATGTGCCGGTCCACGGCCGAAGGGCATTTGCCCCATCCACGTTAGAGCCCTGGAGCGGGTGTTCGACCGGCTCATACGAGGAGAACTACACCTCTGCCAGTCAATCTTAAAAAGATTACTGCTCCTGGCCTCGGAGGGGGACTCTGAAATATTGCAGCCCTTTACACCTAAACAATGACAAGCTGCGTATTTTGAAGGCAAAGTGGGCCAACACGCATTGATAAAAAACATCCCCCCTCCAAAAAAAGGAAGGAAACTTCCCATGAACCGATAAAAAAATCATTTAAAAAAATATAAAAACCAAAAAAAGACTCTTGTATATTTTGTAATTCCAGACAATTGTCTGTAATTCCAGACAATTAGTTGTACTTATATTTGTATATTTTGTAATTTCAGACAATTAGTTGTACTTATATTTGTATATTTTGTAATTTCAGACAATTAGTTGTACTTATATTTGTATATTTTGTAATTCCAATATAAAAATTAAAAAATAAAATAAAATATAAAACCAAATCACTATAAACCGCAGATAAAAGAAATGCCTCGTTGTCTTGAGTTCCAAAACGCGTTTTTTTTAAACATTACCTTGTTTTTGGAACGAAGTATTTTGTTTAGAACGAGGCTTGGTAAAAATGCCTCGTTTACTAAACGTGTTTTTTTCAAGATAGTTATTAGCAGTATTTCCTATCAGCGAATTTGTAAAAATTAAAATTTATGTTATTTAATACGAAAATAAAACCAGTCCTAACTATAATATTATAATCAGAGAAATAGACAAGACAAGAATACACGCCATAGATGTAGGTGTAAAGTATATATACTATTCAAAAAGATAGGCTGGCACTGCCAGGCAGGATACGCCCACATTTTCGAGAGATGGATAGAGAACAAACAATACGGAAAGTGATTTTTCCTACATTCGAAGTCGACAATGATTATGGTGTGACGGTACACAACCTAGAAATGTGACTTTTCGTCAAAATCGGATAAGAATTGTGACCTGTACAGAGTCAACAACCATGATATACCATATCTTTACACTA
This sequence comes from Patella depressa, assembly GCA_948474765.1. Classification (NCBI taxonomy): domain Eukaryota; kingdom Metazoa; phylum Mollusca; class Gastropoda; family Patellidae; genus Patella; species Patella depressa. Next base: position 1,454,685 of record OX419717.1, read on the forward strand.
TTCGCGTACAAACGGCGACCATTTCGTCCGGCAATTTTGGTACCATTTTCACGAAATTCGAATAATTCAGGAAGTTACGATCCGATATGCGCAAATACCGAAAGGAACCAAGATCTTTGGGTTATAACCATGCATTTCAAGTTTCATCAAAATCGAATTAAAATTGTGACCTTTACAGGGTCCACAACCTTGATATACCATTTTTTAACAGTATTCACGTACAAACGGTGGCCATTTTGTATGGCAATTTTGGTCTGATTTTCCCGAAATTCGAACTCAACCTTCCTTACGGTGTAACGGTAATATAATCAAACGTTTTTTTAAATCGGATAATAATTGTGACCTCCAAGCTAAAAAAAAAAAGGCGATTTTGCGTATAATCAGGGGCCATAATTCAGGAAGTTACGATCCGATATGCGCAAATATCGAAAAGAAGCAAGATCTTTGGGTTATAACCTTGAATTTCAAGTTTCATCACAATCGAATCAAAATTGTGACCTCCACAGGGTCCACAACCTTGATATACCATTTTTTAACAGTATTCGCGTACTAACGGCGGCCATTTTGTATGGCAATTTTCGTCTGATTTTCCCGAAATTCGAACTCAACCTTTCTTAGGGTGTAACGGTGATATAATCAAACGGTTTTTTAAATCGAATAATAATTGTGACCTCCAGAGGGACCACAAGCTAAAAAGGGTGATTTTTCGGACAATCAGGGGCCATAATTCAGGAAATTACATTCCGATAGCCGCAAATATCGAAAGGAACCAAGATCTTTGGGTTACAAACATGCATGTCAAGTTTCATCAAAATCGGTTCAAAATTGTGACCTCTATAGGGTCCACAAGCTAAAAACGTGATTTTTCGTACAATCAGGGGCCATAATCCATGAAGTTTTGATCCGATACATGCCAATATCGAAAGGAACCGAGATATTTCGGGGATAAACCTATATTTCAAGTTTCGTCAAAATCGGATAAGAATTGTGACCTGTAGAGAGTCCACAAACAAATTGTGGACGGACGGACGGACGGACGGACGTCCGGACGGACAGGGGCGACGACATAATACGTCCACATGAAAATGTGGGCGTATAAAAAGTAGGGGATATTTGATTTTGGGGCATAATACTAAAATATGCAAATGACTACAAAAAAGATCACTATAGAACCTAACAGAAGAAACATTTCCAGTTACATGTGACGCCCAAACGCACCAATAGCTACCGCATGGAATGCAGGTGATGCTTGGGATCGTCATGGGGGTCCAACCCAAGATTTGCACGACTTTGACTTTGAAAGTTACAATCATTGTGGCATTGAATTCCAGGGTGGAAACATCAGTTTAATTGTTTTAGTGACCAGAAAACAAATTTTGATATGCGTCGGCTTACCCAAAATGAAACGTTACGTGCCCTTGGCATGCTACAGATCGGCACAACACAGGCGGTTGTGGCGCGGACGATGAATGTTTCTCAGTCTGTCATAAGCAGGCTATGGTCAGAAAGTCGGTCATTATCTGGATTATCCAGTCTTTTAAGTTACCACGTACTGAATCTATCAAAACATCTCGCTTGTCAACAATGACACTCTCTAAAATTTTGTTTTAAAGGTTTTAATTGAAATGGTAATTTTCTCTCGTCATGAATCAAACGTATGGCTTCTCACTCTCGTCATGAATCAAACGTATGGCTTCTCACAATCTCCTTAATCGCGATGCATGCTGTTGTATCGTCTCTAGTTTGTTTCTAATAATAGATGTGACAAGTGAATTGTGGGATATATTTTATCCTCGCTTTATAGAATCTATCAAAATCGTCCCGGCTTCATAATATCTATCACTTACATAGACTTTAGCCAAAAGGTTCCATTGCCCGTTTGTTTTTTATGTGGTAGATTATCCAGTACTTTAGGTCAATAATTGAGAACCGACCCAGACCCTCCGTGCGTTGAAGACTAGGGGGTTCTGGGTGACCGAGACTACTTCAAACAGACACTGGTGTGAGAGTGAGTGGCCAGACGATTCGGAATCGACTGCATAGGGGCCACTTTCGCGCCAGACGTCCTCGCGTGATCCCTTGTTTGAGAGATCATCACATTCAGGCAAGACGTCGTTGGTGTAGGGATCGTCAACACTGGGATAATCGACGCTGGAGCAATGTGATGTTTTCAGATGAGTCAAGGTTCACTGTTGATTTTTTGGACAGACGTAGGAGGGTGTGGCGTCGTCGAAACGAGCGCTTCCAAGACTTTAACGTCATCAGACATGATCGATTTGGGGGTGGTTCTGTTATGGTGTGGGGAGGCATCACTGTTGCTGGAAGAACGGCTTTACATGTTGTTGCAGGGCGTGTTACAGGCCAGTACTACCGGGACAACATCTTGGCAGTCCATGTTGTGCCGTTCGCACGACGTCATGGCGCCGTTTCATCTTCCAGGATGACAACGCAAGATGTCACAGGGCCAGGATCGTTACAGAACATCACCACATTACCTTGGCCAGCACTGAGTCCCGACCTCTTGGACAGAGGTTACGTCAACGTCAACAACGTCCTGCCAATGTCCAAGAACTTGCTGCTGCGTTGCAACAGGAATGGGACAATCTGGACCAAAATGACCTTAGACGTCTCATAAGGAGTATGCCACGTCGGATCAATGATTGTTTGTTGTGATGCTGTGGTAACTTTGCTGTTTGACCCCGGGTATCATTTTACCCTTATAATGGTCAGTCTGTGCCTTACTTAGTCTAACCATCATTTGGAATAAATTGATGAATGTGAACTTCATTTCATTTTGTCATTTGTTTCTTCGTCAGTTTCATTAGGTGACTTTAATAACATTTAAAAATCAAATATCCCCTACTTTTTTTGAATAGTATACATTATCAAATGATCAAATACAATCCTCTAATAATCAAATATAAAAACTGTAATAATCAAAAAGTTGTCCATTCTTCACAATCAAATATATACGGGATCAAAGAATCAAATACAAAATCCAACCCTATGCCGGACCCTAACCCTGTCCCCCATCACCGTCTGCCACCAAAATCGATTTAATGTCGTTCAGCAGGTGCTCCTGTTGTCTCTTCTTGAAGACCTCGTTTTTGTGGTGCCCCTTCAGTTTCTCATTCAGGTAGGCGCCGAGGCCTCTCTTAACCCCCGCGGGCTCCCACCCGGCGGAACATACGCCATCGCATATGGCATCAGCAGACAGCGCCAACACGTCCTGAAAAAGACCAAATTTCGGGAGTAAAACACTTGAAAACGAAAGGAAAGGAAATGGGATTCAGCGCCCTACTGTTATGCTCGTAATAAAGGCGGTCCTCCACCATACAGTGTGCTATGAGGGACACCTTGCCCGGCCGGACAGCGGCGCTACGACCTTGTATATCAAATTCTAACTGCCAGGGGGTCTGTTACGTGCACGGGTTGTTCGTCCTATCTGAACGACCGGCATCTGCCACACTCCAGGCTTGCCGGGCCCGCAAGGTTAGCGAGCCAGCGTCTTAAACATACATTGTCGGATATTAGATAACGAGTTGGTAGTTCTCACTATATTAGTTAAAAGCTAGATAAATAAAATTGCTAATCCTAGCATTGTGGTCGAAGCCTTGCTTGCTCCTCGTCCTCCTATTTCTTTTCCATTTGACACACTCTGCTTTAAGTCTTCTTTGCCCTCTCCTCCATCTCTTTCAGCCGTCTCTCATAGAAGTGGCATGAAATGAAATGATGGGAAATGGGCTTTAACGTCATACTGTTCGGTCCCGGTATAAAAAGAGAATTGACACAAAAAATACGAGAGACACAACGCGTCCTCACCTTTCGAGCGACCCTAGCTTCCAATGTGATTCGGGGTTGGAACGTAGGGTTTACCTTTCGGGTGACAGGGTTTTGACACAATGCACGCGAGGCGCTCCGCACTCGGCTCTTGCATTCACTCGGAGGTCGTACATATGTAAGCGAAGAGGCTATACAGTGTATATAGCCATCGACAATGTAGGTGATAAATGATATGCTCAGCCAATCATTTGAAATGGAATTCTTCCCCAACATTTTCGATATTTAAATCTAGATTAAAGACATTCCTGTTTTCTAAATATTAAAAACAAACTCTTAAGTTATAAGAATTGACTGTGTGCGCTTTGAGTAGGCTTTATTGATTGAAGTTTACGCGATATAAGAATCCTATTATTATTATCTCGAGTGATTATGTTGTTGTTGTCACTTGACCGCACCTGAATATTTGATTTGATGTTTGTGACCGGTACATATTTGTAACTTGGTGTGCTGGGGAGTTTGGCAGCCAAGAATCAACAGTACATTCTGATTTTCTAAATCAGAGAGAAAATACTATTAAAGTTATATTATGGGAGATAAGATAAAGAGATGACAGTTCAAAACTAGATAGTGTAAAGGTAATTTGCTGAAAATTTCAGTCAAATTGGTCCACTATTAGCCGCGAAAAAAGCGTTTGAAATATTCACATAGCCTCGGTCATCATTACTCAAAACATTAATATAAACAGCATAGTCTCGATTATCCACACTTGATTGATTTAATTATCAATGGCCATTAAGCGGCATACAGGAATTCAATCCGCCAACATCGAAGGCTAGCCTTGACTTTAAGAGTTTATTATGGTCTGGATATGTTAATTAATGTCTAATTGATCATTTAGATAACATCTCAGGCCCAAAGAAAGACCTTGCATAATGCTATTTTAAGTAAGAAAACCCCCTTTTCTCTATCTAGCTATAAATAAGGAAGACATACCTTCAAGTGCTTTGTCACTTTTGCGTGTTCTTTGGAGCCGGTTCATCTTCACCTAAAATAGTAAACCCTGTGCGTATAAAAGGGGTATTCTGGACTCCAACGACCTTATCCATAAAGTTCCAATTTCATATTTTCTAAGAAAGTCAAAACATAATTATTTCTATGTCTTTTGCTCAAAAGGTTGTCAAGTCACTATTATACGATCATGGGCAAAATGTTTTGGGCATTAGAAAGGCTGACACAGGCTGATTGAGGAAATAGTTACTCAATTACCTCCCTTGTTTTCCCATTCCTCTCCATGGACGGTCATCTTTAAACGTGTGAATTTGAAGTTGAAAATGATATTTTTGCCAATTTCTCAACTGGCAATAGTGAATTATAGGATTAATAGGATTATTCTTTAACAAGGTAGGAATGTTTATAGGTTCAATCTATTTTAGGGCTTTATTTTAATACATTTTAAAAATATAACTTTAAAAAATGCTATTGGAACTTTAACGTTTGTGAGATATTGGTTCATAATTGTCTAGCGAGATTTTTATACATTGTCAGCTACTCAATGTCGAGTATAATGTTGCAAATAGAATGGACGTGAGGCCGTGGCAACATTCATCATTCGATAAGAAACTACGAGTATCACATTATCGAACACCAGAAGTCTTGTGGACCCCTCCCCTTTTCTTTCAACATTTTGCTGGTTACAGGTGTCTATTCCGTTCTGCAATTGGTGCTAGCTTTGTATTAGGAATATTTTTTACTGATAAAATAAAACCAAGTACGAACAATCCAAACCATTAGACAGAATTCGAAGTCCTAAAAACGTTATAGGCAAAATAGTGTAATCAGCAAATGGACTGCTCCCCGTGTACAAAATACACGACAAACAGTGGTAAAAAGTGTCCGGAAGAGTAAGCTTGCCCTGCCTGGCGCGCCATAGCTGCATCAAAACTATTAATATGAAATCTCGGTAATGAATGAATGAAATGTTGTTTAATGGCACATCAGCTCCAACCGGGCCATATTGCGCCAAACGTGATGAAATTAACGAGACAAACTAGAAAAATATAATCACAATATTATATATATATATACATAAATAAAAACAAATATCACAGTAAGTATCAAATAAAAATAAATATAAACTTTATGTATATATATTTAAAACATGAACGTGAAAATCCGATATATACAATTAAAATTTGTGATAAAAATTTGTCTCCTTTAAAAAGTCTAACGCTTTACAATAAAGACCCGGTTGGGCAAACAACTGATGAAGTGATTGGCAAAATCTCGGTAAAATAGAATGAATGAATGAAATGTTGTTTTATGGCACGTCAGCTCCAACCGGGCCATACTGCGCCAAACATACGGTGAGATTTTTTTGAGACAAACTAAACAAATAATCACAATATTATATATACACATACATAAATAAAAACAAATATCACAGTAAACATCAATTAAAAATAAATATCAACTATATGTATATGTATTTAAAACAAAGTGAAAGTCAAATATAAACAATTAAAATTTTCGATAAAAATTTGTCTCCTTTAAAAAGTCTAGCGCTTTACAGTAAAGACCCGGTTGGGCAAACAACTGATGTAATGATTGGCAACGGTAATGCCGTAATCGTGTATCTTTAAGATACTTGCACTCAATCAAAATGTGCTTCACTGTCAAAGGAACATGACAGTGCTCACATTCTGGTTGAGGCTCTCGCTTTAAGATGAAAATATGTGTTAAAAAAGTATGACCTATGCGAGAGCGACACAAGACAACTTCATCTCTCCTGCTCATACGATAGGAGCTTGGCCAGTCTCCTAAGAGAGGCTTGATATGATGAAGTTTATACTGACAACGGTGGACATAGCCAGAAAATCACGACGAACTTTGAAGAAGTTAGAGAGCAAACGTCCTACCCACTGAGCCACCGTAGAACCAGCTTCATGTCGATTGCGGGCACGGGACCTGGATTTGTTTTGAAGTACCATTCGAATGACTATACATTGTTCTTTGTCAGGCTTTCCATCCCACAGCACTGACAAAACCACGCATCAAGTGAAAATCGATTACAGTATACAATACTATCTGTACAAGAAGAGATTAAAATTGTTTAGGACTATTAAATCTTCTAGAACATTTCCGTTTATTATAATCTATTTCTAAATACAAATGCCGATACGGTAGTCAGTATGGACTTGCGTATAAACTGCACTTCCGAGGCGAGAAGACGAGACTGTGACGAAGCGAGGGAGCGAGAACACGAGGGGGCGAGATTGACTCAAAGGCGAGGGAGCGAGAAGCCGAGGTTTTTCAAAGGCGAGAACACGAGAGAGCGAGAAGTCGAAGACGAGAAGTCGAGGACGAGAGTGCGAGAACACGAGGTTTTTCAAAGGCGAGTACACGAGAAGTCGAGGGACGAGAAGTCGAGGGCGAGATTCTCGCCCTGTTTCCTCGCGTTCTCGCTCCCTCGCACTCTCGCCCTCGACTTCTCGTGTTCTCGTTCTCGCCCTCGACTTCTCGCCGCGAGAACACGAGATTCTGAAATGGCCGCAATAGGCTTCCATATCGCCACGAGCGTATCGAGGACGACATATTTGGTGACACTTTCATGCGATTATGTCATTCATAAAAACACAAGGCAAAGTCAACTAGTTGCATTAATTACATCTGTTACACATTTTACCAACAATTAAAGTGATGTAACGAATGTAAAACAGCGGAGCTAACTCAATAATTGTATTTTAGGTCTTTGAAGCTTTATAATTACAAATATACTGTTCATGTTTTTATATAATAAACGATATTACAGTTAATATATCTCATGAAATTTAATATAATTGACACTTTTTTGTATGCATAAAAACATGGAAAAAGCAATATCTAAACGGCCAATATGTTTTATAATGACATGCCAAGCCGGGCGATGCGAACAACTTCATTGAAAATGTAATTATCCTTTTTATACGCCCACATTTCCATGTGGACGTATTATGCCGTCGCGCCTGTCCGTCCACAATTTGTTTATGGACTCTCTACAGGTCAGTATTCTTATCCGATTTTGACGAAACTTCAAATATAGGTTTATCCCCATAAGATCTCGGCTGCTTTCGATATTGGCATGTATCGGATCGAAACTTTATGGATCATGGCCGTGATTGTACGAAAAAATCATGTTTTTAGCTTGTGGACCCTATAGAGGTCACAATTTTGAACCGATTTTGATGAAACTTGACATGTATGTTTATAACCCAAAGATCTTGGTTCCTTTCGATATTTGCACCCATCGGATCGTAACGTCCTGAATTATGGCCCCTGATTGTCCGAAAAATCACCCTTTTTAGGTTGTGGTCCCTCTGGAGGTCAAAATTATTTTCCGATTTAAAAAACTATATCACCGTTACATGGTAATGAAGTTTGAGTTCAAATTTCGCGAAAATCGGACCAAAATTGACAGACAAAATAGCCGCCGTTTGTACGCGAATAGTGTGAAAATATGTTACATCAAGATTGTGGACCCTATAGAGGTCACAAGTTTGAACCGATTTTGATATGCATGTTTATAACCCAAAGATATTGGTTCCTTTCGATATTTGCACCCATCAGATCGTAACTTCCTGAATTATGACCCCTGATTGTCCGAAAAACCGCCCTTTTTAGCATCTGATCCCTCTGGAGGTCAAAATTATTATCCGATTTCAAAAACCGTTTGATTATATCACCGTTACATGGAATGATGGTTGAGTTCAAATTTTGTGAAAATCAGACCAAAATTGACGGACAAAATGGCCGCCGCTTGTACCCGAAAAGTGTAAAAATATGGTATATAGGTTTTAATCTGATGTTGATGAAACTTGAAATGCATGTTTATAACCCAACGATCTTGGATCCTTTTGATATTCAACAGATAATATCGGATTGTAACTTCCTGAATTATAGCCCCTGATTGTACGCAAAATTGACTTTATTAGTTTGTGGTCCTTCTAGAGGTCTCAATTATTATCCAGTTTTAGAAATAATATTAAATGTTTCGTATACTAAACGTTAGCATGGGGCAGAATTTTATAAAAACCAAACAAATTCTATTGGGGGTAGCAAGTGTAGGTGTTCGTGTGTGGAGATGGAGGGGAAGGGGTGTCATTATGTTGACATAAATGATGATCAAGTTATATAGAATAAAACATAAGTTTCTAGGACTGCTCATCTTTAAATGGGAATGTAAATAAAAAAACAACAAAAAAGTAACTCAGAGTTTATTCATAGTCCTCGGAAGATTTTAAAATCAAAACTTCGTATGATTGAGATAAATATTGTCTTGGATGCTGACCAACAGTATGCATATCCTTTGGAATTGTTTCAGAAACAAATTCACGTTGTAAATCGTCTTTCTGACCATGCAACAAAGATCACGTATACGGCAAAGTGGTAATAAAGAAAAGTCTGTTATTTTTCACCCAGAAAATCTTTTTTTGTAGCGTCATCTACTGATGTAAGTCGGCTTTCGCGATATTGTCTTCCTTTACCCGTCTCATTATCGATCAAAATTTCATATTTGAATCATCGTTTGCAAGAGAATGATTTGGATGTCTATTTCGCCCGGGCAAGAATGCAAAGTACAATATTTTTCAGCACCTCCATGCGAAGAGGAGTAGGTTGGTTGTCAATTCTAGGATATTCTCGACAGACACTTTCAATACTAATCTTGATATATTTTGATCCGATCAAGATTAGTATTCAAAATGTTGATGTTATCTCGGCCTATGGTACATGCTTCCAGTGGTAATGGTAATGACTATTTGTCTTTCTTTTTCAAGATAATCCCAACTTTCTAACAATTTGTAAAACGCTGGGATGACGTAATTACTGGTTTAGAAAAAAATGTTTGTACCTTGTACGGCGAAAACTGACTTACATCTGTAGATGACACTCGAAGAAAGATCTTCTGGAGGTATTTTAATTGTGATGAAAAATAACAAAATTTTCTTCTTTATTACCACCTTGCCTGGGTAGTCTGTTGCTGCACATTAAACGCAATAATTATTTAGCGTCGCAACAATATGGAGACAGGCTGCAAAACCAATATTCGAACAAGCAAGATGATTTTATTTTTAAAAACAATATTTTATTCAGAATGTGATTGGGGAACAGGTTTAGCCTATGTAAAACCCCTCTACCTAAATAATTTGTATATATAATATTAATGAAAAATGGGTGTATGCTAGTTAAAATGGTAAACACATTCATATTATATAAACATAATAAAATAGGTGAAAATGTACAGTATATATAGTAGTCAATAATTATACATATATGCAAGCAAAGTGACGACTATTTAATAATAAGAAACATTCGATAGACTAGCCCAGATTATACAAAAAATATTACTTGAAACGAGATGAGTTTAGAATCTGTTTGACATATCAATAAACTTATGGACGTTTATATTTCTAAAATCATGTTGTAATTTGTCTATGGTTTCTGTTCATGCATTTGAATGTAAGGAACATCGCAGAGGGTAATGATCAGGATCATTTATATGACCGCAGAGGCATGCGGGACTGTCGTCAATGTGTCGAAGGAATTTATGACCCTGCAGGTCAGAGCATCGACGTCGCAATTTACAATGAATTATTTGATATTTTCGATGGCCATTATAATAAAACAAAGGAACTTTGATATCAGATTTGGATAGATGATCGGAGAAAACTTTCAGAGATCTAGAATTCCTTGCAGGGGTACAGGGGTACCGAGTTTATTCTACTCCCTTATACTTGATGATTTGAATGATCTAGCAAAGATTTCAGTACGACCTCTAATTCCTTTTAATTTGTCTTCATTACGAAGGAAATATTTGTTTGAGGGTTCTTGATTTATGAGATTCTTAAGATACGGAGGAGTTAGGTTATTGATGATTTTGTATAGTAGTTTTAATTTATGTCGGTTTCGTCTTTCTTTGAGTGGAATAAACCCAATTTCTGCGTAGAGAGAAGCATGGCTAGTACCCTTAACTGCTCCACAAATAGTGCGTAGTGCATCACGCTGTAGGAATTCGAGGTTATTACATAAGTAGTTAGTGCATCCGTCCCAGATAACATTGGCATAAACAAAGTGAGGTGGAAGAATATAGGGTATGTAGCGATTTTCTATTTCAAGGATCGAAGGCTGTTTACTAATTTTGATACTTTACTAATTATACTATCGACGTGACTGTTCCATTTGCAGTTGCTTTGACAGATAAGTCCGAAATTTTTATGTTCAGTTACTTCCTTTATTCCTATTGAGTTCATTAAAAGGGGAGGTTTCACGACATTGCGTTTAGTGGGGAGGTTAAAGTCTCTGTCTTGGGGTTAAAGGTCACAAGCCATGTTTCCGCCCATGTATTGATTGTTTCAAGATATTTGTTTAATGTTAGTGCGCATGCCTCTGGTTCATCTATTTTTAGGTACAGAGATGTATCATCAGCAAAAAGTCGGATGTTCGATTTTATATTATTGACAATGTCGTTTATATATAATAAGAACAATAATGGGCCCAATACGCTTCCCTGTGGGACACCAGCGGGGATACCCCTGGGGTCAGAGGATATTCCGTTTATGACTACACATTGTTGTGGATTTTCGAGGTAATTCTTGAACCATGACAGTAAGCCTCTAGCTTATGACAAGAGCCCAGCGTGCCAGACTCAAAAGCCATGCTGGTGGCACAAAAGACGATCCTAGTCTGTTTGTTGTGATCAATGGCTTGACAAAAGAAGTGATTTAGATCTATTAATTGGAAGATAGTTGAGTCACCCGGAAGAAAGTCACTTTAGAGTGCTGTTAGTATTGAATTGTCCTTGAAGAAGTTAAAGACGTGTTTATATATTATTTTCTCAAAGGTTTTATAACAATACTTAGGAGGGAAATGGGTCTGCAGTCAGTTGGGTGTCCTTTTTTGAAAATAGCCATGGCATTTGCAAATTTCCATAACTTTGGAATAGTATGTGTATCAAGAGAAAAGCGGAAAAGTTGGCATAAGGGATTACTAATCTCATTATCGATATATTTTAAGATTTTTGAACTTATTTCGTCCGGACCTAAAGTTTTTGATGTATCTAGGCTATTTATTTTGTCATTTATTATGTCTTTAACTTCTCCAGGGGTTGGTACAATCGAGTTTAGGCTATTAGTATTCATTTGAAGGGGTGGGAGTGTTCTGTTTATAGTACTTGGTAGTTCAGTTTGTTGAATGAAGTAATTATTTAGGGCATTGGCTTTATCAGTGGGCGTAAACACTGTATCATTTCCAACTGTTAGTGGTGGGAGCACGTTTGAAGATGCAGCCTGTGTCTTGGTGTATAGGTTTATTAGATTCCACCATTTTTTAGTGCCAAAGTTTCCTTTATCATTACTTTTTATGTCAATATTCTCAAAGTATTTCTTTTTTTACATTTCCTTATCAGATTTATGTAATCATTTCTTATTTTACGAAAATTTTGCCAACACACTGGTCTAGAAAATCATGGTCTCGTAAATTCACAGCTCGGGTGGCGCCCCCCCCCCACTTCAGGCACCGGACTTTTACGACTAAATTTGTACTAGCCTTTCCTTCTATTACATCAGGATTCCAAGATTTACAATTTTGATCATATATAACAACTTTTTGATTTACATCTAGATCACTTTTATTTACATTATGCTTCATATTGAATGTTATGCTTATATTGTCTAGATTGTAAACAAACTAAATAGTCTTCATAGTCTTTGGAGTTTACCAACAGAAGGAATTTGAGTGGTTCTATAACTTAATAGAGCTATATAAGGATCTTGATTTGCAGATTCAGATTTCTTAAGAAGATTCTTAACAGTTTGCACCATTCTCTCTATAAAACCGTTGCTCTGTGCATATAAAGGAGAACTTATTATTTGTTTTATCCCCTACTCAAGACGAACATTAGTAAATTCAGAACTATGATATTGGTGTCCATTGTCAGACATAATTGTTTGGGGAATGCCATATTCACCAAATATAATCTTAAGATGATTAATTACAAATAATGAAGTAGTACGATCTAATTTACGAACAATAGGAAATTTACAAAAATAATATGCAAATAACAAATAGAGAATTCTATTGTACTCAAATAAATCGGTGCCTAGATTTTGTCATGGGATAACTAGGAATACTATGAGGCAGTAAAGGTTCCGTAGGTTGTTGTTTACTAAACTGTAAACAAGTAGAACAATTACTTGTAAGATCTTTTAAAATTATATCATTTGAAATACCGGGCCAAAATAAACATTCTTTGGCCTTTAACAAACATTTTTCAGTACCTAAATGTTTTTTGATGTATAATATCTAACCTTTGATTACTCAATGGCCTTTAAAAGTTACACCATTTTCAACAGATAAGTCCTCACGATATGTCCAGAATTGTTGACGTTCAGAAGGACATACTGATATGAATTTTGGTCGCACTGATTCTGCCTTAGTATAGCGAAAACTGACAGCTCTTATCTAAGTCTTACATAATAAATCATTAAAATTATTAACTAACAAATTGAACAATAAGTCAAAATGTCACTCTCAAAGCTGGTGGGTTAAATAGCAGAATTTTTTGTAGAATTTTTGCTCTTCGAATCTGGATTGTCATTGTTACCGTTGAGCTTGGGAAAACATGTTAAGCTTGGGAAAGAAAGACTGGAGAAAATTTCTAAAAAGCCTATCTGGAAGAATAACGCGTTACAGGTTTGAAGAAAATCTTTCAGAAGAATAACCACCAATACCCCTAGACTGTAGATATCCAAAGTCACCCCGACATTCAGACCGGGCGTTCTTCCAGGCATAGAATATACCCCAAAGGTCAAAGAAATTTACCGTTATAGGTTTATAAAATAGTCTAATTAATAATTACGATTTTTATGCCTGCATGAAGACATGGCAATAGGTAGATTTAGCTCTTTCATTGTGCATCTTTAAATCGATTTGACGTTTTATATAACTGTTATTTGATTAGCATATTCATGACAGTAGAATTTAGTGGTGTCAGCGAATAAATGTAGTGATGACACGTGTACAGCGCCATATAAATATCGGGCTGTTTGGTTTTAATTTTATTATACACAGAATATCCATTGGTTGCTGTGAATTTGAAATCCAAGGTAAGTTTTATTCAATTAACGGGACTTTGTGACTAGGCGCTGGCATGCTAACTTGGTGATACCTGGGTCGTTACCGGTGATGGCCGATGGCGGTTTCGTGAATTTTGGGTGTGGTTTCCCATTGTCAATGGTGCCGAAAGGGGGATGGAGACGCCTCGTCTATACATTAGCATGCACGTGGAATGAAATGGGAGGTTAACGTTGTATATTGTATGCAATGTCCGTGTATTATATGTCATATTCGCGGGTTTATTTTGGTTGCTGTTTGCCTGTATTCTCTTGGACGTATCATGAGAAAACCGTTATGAGCAACATGCCAAAAGAGGTTCTCAGAACGAAGAGGGCTAGCGTTTCATTTGAGGTTGGTGAAACTTCTAGACCCCTGAACACCTATACCCTACCCGCCCTTTAGACATGGGTCCGAGAGCTTCATTTAGTTTATGTGACTAGCGTAACCTTCGTATCGTCATTCAGACGGGACTTGCCATTTTTATTCACTGGTTTATATTTTATTATTATAATGGTAACCGCATCACACAATGTAACACAAGACAAACATACGGACAATGATACAAAATGGAAAGTAAACTAACAATAAGCGAAGTAACTGAGAGAAATGGGGTAGTATTTCCCAAACGCTGTATGATGAAAATTGCAAATAAGATTTATTTTATTTTTATCAGTTTTGATTTTTTTTTATTATTTCTTTTAGTTTTACCAAGATGAAGTGTGCTAGTATATTGCTTGTTGTCTGGTGCTTAGCGATGTTGGTTTATGAATTCGAAGTATCTGCTTGCCCAGGTAATGGAATTTGTTTTGTTACAGGACATACGTTACTTTTATTTAGAAATAAATACAAATATATGCCAGAGGGAGTGGGTATTTTGGGAATAAAATATGGTACATCGTCGTTTCGATAACTCCATGCGCGGGAGTAAACTATACGCGAGGGGCAATCTGCGCTCAACATAGCCATGGTTAATGACCTAGTAATCAGTAACGAACAATGACTTCTTGTTGGTCATGAATTTGCAGCCAAGTCATTGGGTAACAATATAGTCCGTCATTTGAGTATATCTCTCATCACCTGGCAACTCGGCCATTGTCTGAATCCATGCTTCGTCTAAAACGTTAAGAAATACGAGTTTAGATGTAATAATAAGTCAAATGTATATTTAGGTGAGTTTTCGATATTTGATTATCAAAATTTAGATGATTAAATAAGTCGAACTTATTATTATTTAGATATTTTGATGATTTAATAAGTCAAATTTGTTATTATTTACATTAGGTTTAGATATTTACATGATTTAATAAGTCAAATTCATTATTCATTAATCGCATCTAGACTGGACTATTGTAATTCGTTACTTTATGATCTTCCAGCTTCTCTTCGCTCCCTACAAAAAATACAAAACACTGCCGCACGTCTGATCACCATAACAAGTCTACGTGACCACATTACACATGTGCTCAAATTCCTCCCACTGTCTCCCAATTAACAGACGTATTCAGTACAAGATAATCCTTCTAAGTTACAAGTGCATCCATGGTTCAGCTCCTAATTACCTGAGTGATCTTATAAAAATCAAAAGTGGAGATAGAACAACTCGATCAACATCAAAACACGACCTAGTTGTTCCAAAACTTTTAAAGTGTCGTGTGGTGATAGGGCTTTTTCAGTGGCAGCACCCACCCAATGGAATAAACTCCCAGCAACATTAAAGGAAGCCAGAACATTAGAGTCCTTTAAAACATCCCTTAAGACTCACCTATTTAACTGTGAATACCAAACGTGACAGAGCGGCTCAGCGCCATCGAGTAGAACAGTTCTAGACGAGAGGCGCTATATAAATTCATTATTATTATTATTTACATTAGAGGGGTTGGGATGGCCTAGTGGTCTAGAGTGCCGCGCTTCGACCTCTAGCTGGCCGGTCACCTCTGGCTTGCGGCTGTGGTTCGAGCCCTGGTGTGAGCGTATGTGGCATGGAGATAGGGGCTCCTTCTCAACCTCGTGGGTTTCCTCCGGGCACTCCGGTTTCCTCCCACAGCAAAGACCCCTGCGCGTGCGCTAAGATAATGGAAATCAAAAATAAGTCTTGTCTGCGATATCACCTTCGGTGGAAGCGGACGTTAAACACCAAGAACAACAACATTATTTACATTAGGTTTAAATATTTAATAAGTCGTGTTAAATATAGCTCGGTGTTATAAAGATGGCTTTCATAACCCAAATGAATTATACATTATTTTTTAATTGAATACAATCCATCTTACGATTTGAGGGCCCTTTGCCTAAACAAGTCTCAACCCACATAAAGCATTATGGTCAATTAAAGATAAGCAGTGTGTAGAATCGTGTGAGGTAATCAAATTTGAGAAACGTCTTTTAGCGATTGTACTATTAATGTCCGCGGCGAGGCAACTTTAGTGTCAAGACTAATATTGAGTGAACATATACTATTCAAAAAAAGTAGGGGATATTTGATTTTGGGGGCATAATACTAAAATATGCAAATGACTACGAAAAAAGTCACTATAGAACCTAACAGAAGAATCATTTCCAGTTACATGTGACGCCCAAACGCACCAATAGCTACCGCATGGAACGCAGGTGATGCTTGGGATCATCATGGGGGTCCAACCCAAGATTTGCACGACTCTGACTTTGAATGTTACAGTCATTGTGGCATTGAATTCCAGGGTGGAAACATCAGTTTGATTGTTTTAGTACCCAAAATGAAAGGTTACGTGCCCTTGGCATGCTACAGATCGGCACAACACAGGCGGTTGTGGCGCGGACGATGACTGTTTCTCAGTCTGTCATAAGCAGGCTATGGTCCAGATACCGTGATACACAATCTGTACAGGACAGTACAACTCAAGCCCAGGATCGATTTATCCGTACCTTGGCCTTGAGAAATCGTGTCATCACAGCAAATCAGATCAGTGCTCGTCTCCAAACAGACACTGGTGTGAGAGTGAGTGGCCAGACGATTCCGAGTCGACTGCATAGGGGTCACCTTCGCGCCCGACGTCCTCGCGTGATCCCTTGTTTGAGAGATCATCACATTCAGGCAAGACGTCGTTGGTGTAGGGATCGTCAACACTGGGATAATCGACGCTGGAGCAATGTGATGTTTTCAGATGAGTCAAGGTTCACTGTTGATTTTTTGGACAGACGTAGGAGGGTGTTGCGTCGTCGAAACGAGCGCTTCCAAGACGTTAACATCATCAGACATGATCGATTTGGGGGTGGTTCTGTTATGGTGTTGGGAGGCATCACTGTTGCTGGAAGAACGGCTTTACATGTTGTTGCAGGGCGTGTTACTGGCCAGTACTACCGGGACAACATCTTGGCAGTCCATGTTGTGCCGTTCGCACGACGTCATGGCCACCGTTTCATCTTCCAGGATGACAACGCAAGATGTCACAGGGCCAGGATCGTTACAGGTTACCTCCAACAACAGAACATCACCTTGGCTAGCACCTCTCCCCTGGGACATGCTTGGACAGAGGTTACGTCAACGTCAACAACGTCCTGCCAATGTCCAAGAACTTGTTGCTGCGTTGCAACAGGAATGGGACAATCTGGACCAAAATGACCTTAGACGTCTCATTAGGAGTATGCCACGTCGGATCAATGCTTGTTTGGCAAACAGAGGATTGTTTTGATGCTGTGGTAACTTTGCTGTTTGACCCCGGGTATCATTTTACCCTTATAATGGTCAGTCTGTGCCTTACTTAGTCTAACGATCATTTGGAATAAATCGATGAATGTGAACTTCATTTCATTTTGTCATTTGTTTCTTCGTCAGTTTCATTAGGTGACTTTAATAACACTTAAAAATCAAATATCCCCTACTTTTTTTGAATAGTATATAGTAAGCTTTCATGACCTCTCTGAGCTGTTTTAACATCGCGAAAAACCATGGGGACACAGGGTATGACTGACGATATTTGCGTCCTAGATATAAATATAGTAATATAATTAAAATAAGTAATTATTATTTTCTGTTTATTGTTGTTTTTTTTATCAGGTAGCTTGAATGTTGCCCTCGGTAAACCAACGAAGCAAACTTCAACATGTTGCAGTGGGGATTCTTCGAAAGCTGTCGATGGTAATGCTGATCAAAGATATGATAAAGGATTGTCGTGCACGGCCACTGGAGTCTTTAGACAATATACTAGACAATGGTGGTGTGTAGATCTTCAACAAAGTTTTGATATCAATAACATAACAATATTCAACAGAGTGGACGGTAAGTGTGCTTAAACAAAATTTAATGAAATGAAATGGGGTTTTAACGTCCCACTGCACTGCGGCCTATTCTTATATCGAATTCAAACTGTCAAAGTATCTTCTAAGTGCACTCTTATGTGTACAAGGGACCTCGATTTTTTTCCATCTGCACGAATATATAGCTGTTCTACATCACTGACAAGGAGGAGCCAGGCCGGAAAATTTGGATGATTTTTCTCGGCCAATGTAGGGATCGGACACCCGACCTCCAGGCTAGCGACCCATAGGTTTAGATTTAAAATATGTTTGAACTTCTTCCAAAGCTAATTTAAAAATCCTTTTAAAAAGATCAATTAAATTAACAGACACATTCTTATTCATCATAAAAATACGACGCCGATAAACTGTTTGTCTCAAACAACGAAAAAGTAGATTTAACAGGTCATAAGCAACATCTTTCGACTGAACACCAAATAAAACCCATGTCTGAAATTATAACAGTGAAAAGCCATTATGAAATACATCAGTCAGTAAATCTTTAATATACAAATAAAAAACAGTTAATTTACTGCACTCTAAAAATATATGAATGATACTTTCTGACTTAGATTTACATACAGGACATATGTCATCATCAACTTTACATATTTTAAATAATCTATCCTTCGTCCACAGTACATTATGAACTAACTTAAAATCGAGATTAGTTAAATCAGGATTCTTAAATCTAATAAAAACACCCTTCCATACTTTCTGCCAATCTAAATTATATCCAAATTATGGAGCGATAAAAAAAAACACCAATACATGTAAGTGAGGTCCTTAACGACTTGAATGTTATAAATGTTAAACTGGGTAACAGTTAGTCGTTAAGTGAATGTGACGCAATAACGTATGTGTTTTCGCGCCCTCTTAAGATTTGGTCCCCCGCTCAAATGAAAAACAATCATGTGTTTTGGCGTGGTGGTCTCCAATGTTATGATCATAACAAGCCATTTCTTAATGAATATAGGCCTACCCCCCCCCCCTTAATCTTGCCCCCGCAGTTGTAAAACCTTAAACAACGGTCTGGAACATAAGTATAAAGCTCACCAGCCGTGTCCCAGATATGCTACAGACTTACCCCGATATCTTCCACACAGGCAAAACATTTCTCATTGCATAAATAATTTTAACTATCATGTTTTAGAGATTTAGCTCCCCTAAATTTATTCAGTATCAAAATTGTAAGTATCACAAAAAGTTTTAATTTTTCCAGGCTACACAGAAAGAATAGTGGGATTTGAGATTTGGTTGGGTTCTACTGGTCAGTGTAGTTGGGAAGGATTTAGATCGGCTAGGGCTTGTTATAAGGACCACACTAAACCATCAGCATCAACTTATACCATCGAGAAATGTAATCACCCAGATGTACCATCACTATCTGGTAGATTTGTTTATGTGGCGATTAGTGGAAAAGCTGCATTGTTGACCATATGTGAGATACAAATATTCGCAGGTAAAAATTAATAGTTCATGGAACCCCTGTCCCATCCAACATATTAGACAAAGAACTTTCTCGAACAACACCAGGAGCAAACCCGAGACTTATTCCATTTGAGTCCAAATTGTTTCGGTTGATTTACATAAAACAAAACGTACTGCTTTAGTTTAACTGGGCTATAATTATACTTAAACATGCATTATACAAGAGCTAAATCTGCCTATTGCAGGTCTTTCTTTAGGCCTGGAATGTTTTTTAAAGTATTAATTAAGCATTAATTAATTTTCAAATTATTCATTACACATTATCTACGTTGGAACTATTATAACAAGAATGGCCAGGGGCCTTATTCACGAAATTTTAACTAAGATAAAACCCAAATTTTAGTTATATGATTGGATAATATTAGATTGATTTTAGTGCTGAGCCTATCAAAACTGAAGTATCTACTAAAATTTGGATTTTATCTTAAGTTAAGATTTCGTGAATCTGGGCCCAGTCCTTTATCTAAATCTTACATAATTTCTCTTTAAAAAGAGGAAATGGAATTGAGTTTAACACCCTATTGATTCGTATCGACCGGGAAAATGAAGGCGGGTAAAATTTTACGGGCACGTCAACTTATACACGAGACCCTTGTTTTTGTTCAGCAGGGAAACCCCCGATGTACTCTTTTGGTCAACATCGGGTTCAAATACAGGACCCCCCTGGGGTGTAGGGGGTGATAAGAATATACCCTTCGTATGTCCTGCGTGTCGTAAGAGGCGACTAAAAGGATCCCTGTAATGGGGCAACGTGTTTGCCGTGCGTTGCGACCCGTGTCGGTGGAGAGTGGAATCCTGGTAATTGAGTGGGGATTTGGCTTGCGAGCCCTTTCTCTGCAACACATTACTTTGGCCCATGGTTCACCTAGACGGGAGGTCAGAGTGGCCCACTCTGATCAATCGGCTTTGGTCGTTTGTAGCTCTGTAGAATGTACCCTTTCCCAGTGTAATGCTCTGTTGTTTATTCACTCAGCAATTATCTACCTTTGTGTCCTTAGTACATTCTACAGGGCGGCGGCTCGGGTCAATCAGGTTAGACAAGTATTTTTTTTTACTTTCTGGCTTGAGTATACCCCTCGTCGAGCCCTGAGGCCATGCGCTGGTTACCCGCGCTAGTCCTCCCCCTGGTAGGCAGGGAAGTAACCTGGGGGACGACGAGGGGTGAACCTTAAAAAAATACTTTCATGGATTCCCCAGTCCCACCCACCCCAATAATAGGAAATAATAAACAGAAACGTCATAGTACAGATGACGTTTCTGATTTGTTTAATTTAAAAAGAAAAGTTACAAAGGCATGGCCGAGGTTTCTCTTGATTGAGAGTCCCTCTACCGACCTATCTAAAGTTTCGCCATTTTTAATAGGTAAGGGTATAGCCGGCTTAGCCGGTGAACCCAAAGCTATTAAAAAACTTAAAAATGGAACACTCTTGATAGAATGTGCCAAGGAGCAGCATGCGACCATGTTACTCCAGTCAACGTCCTTGGCAGACATTCCTATCAAGGTGTCACCACATAGGTCACTTAATTCAAGTAGAGGTGTAATTAGATGTCGAGATCTTGAAGGCAGCAGTGAGGATGAAATGGTAGAATACCTTTCACCTCAAGGCGTCTCTCATGTTAAAAGAATTAGTATACGCCGAGGGGATAAGGTAATTCCAACAAGTACCTGTATCCTCACTTTCAATCGTCCCGACATTCCAAAGACTCTCAAGGCAGGTTATTTAAACATTCCTGTTGATTCGTATATTTCAAACCCTCTTCGCTGCTACAAATGTCAAAAGTTTGGTCACAGCAAGACCGTCTGTAGAGGTAAAGATACCTGCGCTCGATGTGGTCATGATGGCCATGAGAGCACTACCTGCCAGGCGGAATTTTGTTGTGTCAACTGCAAGGGTAAGCACTTTGCTTACTCTCGCGAATGTCCCATTTGGCAGAAAGAGAAACGAATTCAACAGATTATGTCTGAAAGAAAAATATCATACTTCGATGCTAGGAAACAAGTAGAGCTTACTTCACTCTTTCCCATTGCACCACAAGGGAAATCTTTTTCGAGTGTTGTTAAAGCATCTACGAAATCTGCATCTGTTCAGACAGACATAACCTGGCCTGATCAAGTTGAAAAGCCTAGAAATATTACATCAGATCATTGTAAAGGGGTCTCGAGCCCTTCCCAATCGCGGGAGTGCTCGACTCAAAGCACTGATACCATTCCTGACGACGAGGGTTCATCTCCCTTGCCTGTATCTGGAGTCATTGAGGTTATTCCCAATACTCCCACCCAAAATGGCAAGGGGGCTCAACCCTTTGTTTGCTCTAAAGCTGATACTGTTGATTCCAGGTCCTCTGGGTCCGCGGTGCAGTTTAAGGGTACGCAGTTGTCAACGGTGCTAACCAAGAGACAACAAAAATTTTTAAAATTGAAAGAGAGGGGTAAAAAGGGTTCAAACAATCCTATCACTCTCTTTAATAAATATGGGGATGATCTGATGGACGGTACTACCGTAGTGGATGTTCATAAGGACTCACACGGTAAACCGCCAAAAATTAAATTTCCCTGACAATGTTAAACTCCATTATTCAATGGAATTGTCGTGGTTTAAAACCAAATTTTAATGAAGTCCAATTATTAATTCAAAAGCACAATCCTTTGGCTATTTGTTTACAAGAAACTTTTTTACGGAATTCTGACAATTTGTCTTTTAGACATTTTGTTGGTTACCATCATCACGCAGTTGGTGATGGTAGAGCTCATGGGGGTGTTTCTATTATTCTTAATGGAGATATCCCTCAAAGTCAAGTCACCCTCAACTCGCCTTTAGAGGCAGTTGCAGTTCGGGTGACTTTGCATATTCCTATAACACTCTGCTCTGTATATCTTCCACCAAGTTTACATCTTAATCCCAGAGATCTTGATGACCTTGTTGCACAACTTCCTCTCCCGTTTATTATTACGGGAGATTTCAATGGTCATCATTCACTCTGGGGTAGTCCAGATGATAACAACAGAGGTAAACAAATAGCGGACTTCATTAACATTAATAATTTGTGTTTATTAAATGATGACTCGCCTACTTATCTACATCTTGCCACAGCTTCTTTTTCTTCCCTGGATCTCACCATTTGCTCTCCGGTCCTGTTTCAGGATTTTACATGGAGAGTAAATGAGGATCTATGTGGTAGTGACCACTTTCCTATCATAATTGATAATAATGGTCCCTCTCCGGTCGAAAGACCCCAGAGGTGGAAGTTGCATAAGGCTGATTGGGCTCTATTTGAATCTTTGTGTCTTTTTTCCTTTGATACAAAGGAGTTAGAAGATGCAGATGAGCCCATGGCCTTATTCACTTCAATTCTTCAAGATGTAGCTGAGCAGGCGATTCCAAAAACCACGACAGAACCAAAACGTTTCAATAAACCATGGTTTAACGACGATTGCAAATCCGCTCTCAAAGAGCGTGATCGTATCCTGAGACGATTAAAGAACCATCCTTCCATGGAGAATATTGCGGCATACCAAATGGTCCGGGCGAAGGCCCGTAGAACCATACGTCAAGCAAAGAAATCTTCATGGGAGAGTTATGTCTCAAGGATCAATTCCCGTACCACATCTAAGTCGGTATGGGATAGGATTCGTAGGATTAAAGGTAAAAGTAGTGCATTATCAGTTAACCATCTAAATGTTGATAATACCACCATAACAACATTTCCTGATATTGCAAATTCTCTGGCCAGTACATTTTCATATAATTCATCATCCAATTTCTCCTCTGATGCCTTTCGAGGCATTAGACAACAACAGGAGAAAAGGCGACTTAATTTCAAGTCCCGCAATGATGAATGCTATAATGATCGTTTTTCCATTGCGGAGCTCCGTGACTCGTTAAAGCGAGCTCGGGACACTGCAACTGGTCCAGATGAGATACACTATCAAATTTTAAAACATTTACCTTATCCAACACTTATAATTTTACTGGATCTTTTTAACCGGATTTGGGTTGATGGGAATTTCCCTCCTTCGTGGCATGAAGCCACAATAATTCCCATCCCTAAACCGGGAAAAGATCATACGAATCCTACCAACTATCGTCCGATCGCTTTAACTAGTTGTATTTGCAAAACCATGGAGAGATTGATCAATCGAAGGCTTGTTTGGTACCTTGAGTCCAACAACCTCATTACTGACCTCCAATGTAGATTTCGGTCCCAAAGGAGCACTCTTGATCATCTCGTTCGATTTGAAACGTTCGTCAGGGACGCTTTCATCCAGAAGCAACATTTAGTTGCAATTTTTTTCGATCTGGAGAAAGCATATGATACCACGTGGAAACATGGTATCATGCGCGACCTCCATAACCTCGGCCTACGAGGTCGCTTACCTATCTTCATTAAAAATTTCCTCGAAGATAGGTCATTTAAGGTACGACTGGGATCAATATTCTCTGACCCATTTCCTCAGGAAATGGGGGTTCCACAGGGAAGCATTTTATCTCCTACTCTTTTTGCCATAAAAATTAACACGATCCCAGCGTGCCTTAAACCAGGTACAAACGGCGCTCTTTATGTTGATGACTTTCAGATGTGCTATGGTTCGACAGACATGCGGATAATCGAACGTAAGTTGCAGCTTTGTTTGAATTCCCTTCAACAATGGGCAACCGAAAATGGATTTCGTTTTTCGAAATCCAAGACTGTCTGCATGCATTTCTGTCAGAAACGAGGTTTGCATCCAGATCCAGAACTTTATTTGGATGGCAATCGCCTTCCGGTTGTGGATGAAACCAAATTTCTGGGGCTGATATTTGATAAGAAATTATCATTTATCCCCCACATTAAAAACCTAAAGAAGAAATGTCTGAAAGCCCTCAACATATTGAGAGTCTTATCAAATACTGACTGGGGAGCAGACCGTAAGGTCTTGCTCCGATTATATCGAGCATTAATTCGTTCAAAACTCGATTATGGGTGTATTGTGTATGGGTCTGCCCGCGAGTCTTATCTCAAAGAGCTCGACACCATACACAACCAAGGACTTAGAATCAGTTTAGGAGCATTTCGTACATCTCCAGTGGACAGTTTATACGTCGAGGCGCACGAGCCCTCATTGCACAACAGACGTGATAAACTGGCCCTGCAGTATGCTACGAAAATTGCATCACTTCCAAATCACATTTCATTTAACACCATATTTAGACCTCGTCATGAGCATTTATATCTGGTAAAGACTAATGTTGTTCCATCATTCGGTATTCGCATACAACCCCTTTTGTCGGAGGCTGGTATCGACCTTGACAGTATTGCGAATACCCCTGTCTTTACGACTCCACCGTGGGCTGTATCTCCCCCAAAGATCGATTTCGATCTTACTCAACACAAAAAGAGAGATACTAGCTCTACGGTGTTCAAATCTCTCTTTCGAGAGCTAAGGTCTAAATATGGTGATTATGCTCCAATATATACAGATGGTTCGAAAGATGGTGATCGGGTAGCATCGGCTACCGTGACACCATCTAAGATTATTTCTGTCCGCCTTCCCCCTGCTGCTTCCATCTTTACAGCTGAACTCCAGGCCATTCTTCAGGCTTTGGAATTTATTCAATCATCTGCTGATTCTAAATATATTATCTTTTCTGATTCTTTGTCCTCGCTTCAAGCAATTAGCAATAAACAGCTTGAACACCCATTAGTAGCAGACATTTATGGTCTGCTACTATCAAACGAATTCATCAGCAAGGACATTGTCCTTTGCTGGCTCCCCAGTCATATGGATATAAAAGGGAATGATCAAGCAGACTCGGCTGCCAAGTCTGCTTTAGATCTTCCCTTGTCCGAATTTTTAACGCCATATAAAGATTTTAAATCATCCATAAATAAATGTATATTTGACCGTTGGCAACGGTCTTGGGATCTTGCAGGCACAAACAAGCTTCATCACATTAAGCCTCTCTTAGGAGAATGGCCAAGCTCCTATAGAACCAACAGGAGAGATGAAGTCGTCTTGTGTCGCTCTCGCATAGGTCATACTTTTTTAACTCACATTTTCATTTTGAAGCGAGAGCCTCAACCAGAATGTGAACACTGTCATGTTCCTTTGACAGTGAAGCACATTTTGATTGAGTGCAAGCATCTCAAGGACATTAGATCGCATTTTTACCGTTGCCAGTCTCTACATCAATTATTTGCCCAACCGGGCTTATATGGTAAATTGTTAGATTTTTTAAAAGAGACAAGCTTTTATTATAAGTTTTAATTGTATATTTATCATTTCATTTTTTATATTTTAAATATTTATATGCATAAAAGATTTATTTGTTATTATTATTTTATTTACTGTTATATTGCTTTTATTTATGCATATAAAACTTTTTCTGTGATATTTATTTAACTTGTCTCGCATAAATCATTGTAGGTTTGGCGCAATATAGCCCGGTTGGTGCCGAAGTGCCATAAAACCACATTTCATTTCATTTCATTTCATTTCAAATACAGGACCTCCACCGTGGCGGCCAAATTTAATAAAGATGAAAAATGTGATAAAATACTGAATTATTTTCCAGAAAATTGTCCAGTTGGGTTTCATGGTACCAACTGTCAATTAAGATGTCCCCCGAATTGTAAAAACAACGTATGCGAGAGGATTGATGGATCGTGTTCCAATGGTTGTAAGAGTTGGGGTGGTAACAGATGTGATGCACAGATATTGTAACAAGTCTCACCAAACGCTGTAAATAATTTCATCATTGACTCAAATGTTATTTCTTGTCTCCTTGTCCGATTCCATCTTGGGCTGAACGTTTTTAATCACTGACAGAACAAAGTGTGCAGGCTGGCTGCTGCGATTCTGAGATACACAAACTTGAAGTAGCTAAAAACATGTTTCTATCTTCTGTGCATATCACCGTAATCAACCTGCATACTTTGTTATCCTTCCGCCTCCAAATCATGAATATTTACCATTATAGACTAAACAATTCGCATCAAATATCAAAAATTTTCTAAATATTTGAATATTTTTTAAAAAATTTTCCCTTTTTATTACAATTTGTGACTTATTCGAAAGTCTGAGATAATGGGAATTTATTTCTAGAAACCCTGGCCATTATATATAGGAGATGATTAACTGAAAATTGGTTGCATTGAAAGTGATTGTAAGGAACTATAATGAAGCTCGTAAGCCTACCCCCCAAAATATCTCCCCTTAATAGTCATTTGCTTTGCGGCTACCGGTTTTCTTTAACAGGAAAACATGACGCTATTACAAACAAACAAGACACCATGGGCGCAGCCATGTTTCATCCGGCACCTTTAAAGTAGTTCCAAGACACAGCCATGTTTCATCCGGGACATTTAAAGTAGTTCCAATATGGCGGAATTCGTCATACAGCCGAGACTAGATTTAGGTTTCGGAATCTGTCGAGGATTGCCGAGTGACAACAAATAATGAGGATCAACTGTCACGTGGATAAAACTTACGCAGCGAATGGGTGGATTGAAATAAAACGAATTTCCTACATACCTTAGAATCGTGGAGATGTCATGGCCTAGAATGTCGTATTTCTACCTCTAGCTGGCCGGTCATCTCTGGCTTGAGGTTGCGGTTTCGATCCCTGTTGTGGGCATATGTGGTTAGCGTTTATGGCGCCTTCTCAACCTCGTGGGTTTACTCCGGGTACTTTCACCGGAAAGACCCATGTGCGCGCGGTAAGATAATAAATAGAAAATAAAACAACTCGTCTGCTATATTATCTTAGGTGGAAGCGGACGTTAAACACTCTAATATGGACAACAATATCTTTGAATCATTAGATCCGATATTGCCCAAAAGTACTCCCATTTCTTCGGTTGGAAATTTTTGATTCTACGATCTTTAATAATGTTTATTTTTATTTATTTTCAGGTTGTTTTCTGACTGATGGTCACTCAACCTTTATAAACGTCAACTAACTTTCAAGTAGAAGTCTTAAAAAATATTTTGTTTAATCACCGTTGCATACAGCGGTGATACTTTAATTCTACGAATTCTGAACTACTTTGTTTATATAATCTTTGCATTGGACTTCTCCATTGAACACAACAAACAATTATATGGAATAAAACAGCACATCTTCAGACAATTAGTGCGACTTTTCCATGATTTATCCTCTAATGGTTACCAAGAGTCGCAGTGACTCGGCGAGTAAGACGTTTGCTCGCTAGCCGGAAGGTCCCATGTTCGACCCCGGTCGTCGGGATTTTCCGGCGTACAGCTGTCTAGTCGTTCGGGAGGTTACAAAAAAACGAGGTCCCTTTCACTCATAGCTCACTGTATGGCGTATGCCCGACTTCATTAGCCAAGAGCAGAACAGTAGGACGTTCAACCCCATTTTATTTCATTTCTTATGGTCATCAGAACAATTAATCGTTTATTCCCATATTCGCTCATTTGTGATTGATAATGATAAAAGAATGCACATGGAAACGAGGTGCTGTATATGTTTTATCCTTTCAAATGGAAAGAAATCACGTGGGTTGAATGTGGTTCCCAACGCTGACGTCATCACATTGCCTAGCCAGTTTCAATCTTATTCCGTTACACACAGTCAATATTTCTCATTGCCAGAGATGGTTGGGGGTGTGTGGGCGGGTAACTGTCTGTATAATATAACGTTATTACCAGTAAAGAATACTTGACAGTTTAGGGGGGGGGGGGTAGATGGCCGAATCGTTAGATCGTGCGTGCTGTATCAGAAAGCCTATAATTGAGTCAGCTGGCGTGGTTTTGAATCCCCGGTTGAACTGACAAGGAGTAGGGTCGCTTGTCCAACTTCGTGGGTTTTCTCCGTGTCCCCCGTTTTCCTCTCATTGCTGAAGACCCCTGTGCGCAAGCGAATTATAGAAATAAAATTGAACCATGTGTTAGTCCCGAAATGACCTAGTATTTGTCGAGTGGACGTTACACCCAATTTCCCTCTCTCCCTTTTTGATAATTCGTAACGTCCCCTTTAATCTTAATGAATATACTTTTTTTGCTACACTTAAACTATTAATACCTTTCGTCTTATTTAATTTTCGCTTTAAGTCAACTACAAAGCATTTTTGTTTTGGCCTGTTAAAGCAAGTGACACTTCAAATTTTCAGGAAAAAATAAGGTATTTACCCATCTCCACCAATTTTTCATTGCTCACTGTGTTCTTCTCAGATTTATCCTTGTTTGGTGCCAAATCAACATATATATCAATATGGGGCTGCTTCATTCCCTTAAAGGCCAATCCTGTTCACGGCACCAAATCCGATATGTAGCACTACCGCAGCCTGGTCATCTGGGACATGGTTGGCTATGAACTGGGTGCTGCTGTACCTCTCTTCTATAGGACTTTTACCGTTGTCTTTTCTCACCATACCGAAATCAAACAAGTAACAGGAACAAGGATAGTTTTTTTCTATACGTTTCTATGTCACTGCTGATACATAGTAGTTTACATTACAATATCTAAAATTAACATATCTTTCTCTCCAACTCAAATCCTGTAAAAGTCTACTACATGATGAAATGGTCGCTTAAAAATTAGAGAACCCAAATGCGTGTATGTTCTCTAAATAACCCAATGCGCGTCTGGCTCATCCTCGGTTACCCAGTGTACTCATTCCGTTCTACTCCACTATACCCTGGGTTAATCCATAGGGTTTCCACGATTTCAAACTATCTGAATGTAGTTAGAGTGTACGAACCAATCAAAAAACAGTTTAAAAACGAGTCCTACGTAGACTCTTTAGCGTCATTTTTTACGTCATAGAACTACATTGTTTACAAACAATGTGACGGCTTGTTTGAGCGATTATGAGAAAGTTTGTAAAAAATTTAATATAAAAGAATTGACATGCACACAAAAAGATGACAGGGAAAGTACTGCCAAGAAATTCTTAAATGACACTGATTTTTCTACTACGCGGTAGGTATTTTTCCAAAATGACATATTTGTAAAGTGTGCAAGAACGGACTGAGGTAGCCATGTTTTGGGGGTATGGCCACAGATCACTAATTATTTCCCCATTGGCATCAATGTTAATACTCGTCTCTTAGACCGATTGCAACTTTTTCCCAAATATTTGTTGGGTAAAACGTTTTCTGCCACAGACGGAGCAACATGTGGCAAACTCTTGCCAAAAAGCATGTATGCAGTTCTTCATGAAAAACTTGAGATAGACAAGCTGGAAGTAGAGACAGCTAACCTGCAATTTTCGCCCTCCCTTTCAACGTTACACCTCACAACTCTTGTATCCTTCCGCCTCAAAAATCATGAACATTCACCAAAACCTGGCCGAAAATGTATTTTCAAACCCTATTCTTCGATTCTACACCAAAAACCGAACAAAATCGCCATACAAAAGGGAGAAAGGGGGAAAGGGAGAGAAAGACTAAAACTTTTCGGTCCATGAATATTTGGTGATCTGTGTCCGTATTCTTTGTTGGAACACGATGAGAGTTACTTCCCTTCGCCTATTACATTTCCGAGTAACACTTTATGGGATTGAACGATAAAAATGTCACAATCCGCCAGGGCAGAAAATTTGAAATCGTGGAAACCCTATGGATTAACCCAGGGTATAGTGGGGTAGAACGGAATGGGTACACTGGGTAACCGAGGATGCGTCTGGCTACGCTAGAATGCACATGGCGTCTGATTATTCTAGCCCCCACTTCCTATTTTATACGTACCTTTTCTTGTGTCTGTGTTTATTCTTTTGTCTGGGCCATTTACGTAAACAACTGATAACAGCTAAATTCCAAATATGGAATGGATATTCACCCTACAACTTTGTCGGCACGAAAAACGTCAACGGCAAAATTCGAATTTTTGAAATGGTCAAATACCAAAAGTTCGACCTGTATCCCGGCTATCCTGAAATGTATTCATTTCAGACATAGGAGACCTACTGAACAAACTGTGCCCTACTCTGTTTGTTTAAAAGCCCATAAATGTCGATTTTTCATATTCACTTCAAAATGGCGACCATCAGTTGACCTAAATCAAAATTCTGCTATGAACGTTTTTTAGGTTTTCCTTCAACGATTCAGAAAATATAACTCCCGTGTCTGTAAGTACAATATCGCCAAAGTTCTATTGATTTTTCACGTTTCAAGATGGTGGCACTTCCGGTTCGATCGACAAACTCCATATTTTATGTACGAATCAGAAATTACTTGTCTAGTATCGGAAAAAAAATAGGTCATTCTGACCTACATTTCGACGATTTTTTTTGAAAACTTTGATCCTTAATTCTACCAAGGGAGGATAATTTAGAAAACTTGTAAAGTCATTTTTCAAGGTCTACTTACATACTAAATTTCGGATTCGTAAAACGTTTTGAAAATATATTTAAACAACGTTCGCACCCCAAAGTTTCAGAAAGATCCCATGGTTAGATTCGGAGAAATCCGATTTGCAGAAAATACACACAAAAAAAAATACAATGTAATAATAATCTATAACAGAAACAATAAGCTTTCATATTTAATACGAAAGCTTAAAAATAGCATTATGCAAGAGCAAAATCTGCTTATTACAGGTCTTTCTTTAGGCCTGAAATGTTATTTAATTAATCAATTAGACATTAATTAACATATCCAGGCCATAATAAACTCTTGATGTCAAGGCTAGCCTTCGATGTTGGTGGATTAAATTCATATATGCCGCTTAATGGCCGTTGATAGCCTTCGATGTTGGCGGATTAAATTCATATATGCCGCTTAATGGTCGTTGATAATTAAATCAATCAAGTGGATAATCGAGACTATGCTGTTTATATTAATGATTTGAGTAATGATGACCGAGGCTATGTGAATATTTCAAACGCTTTTTTCTCGGCTAATAGTGGATCAATTTGACTGAAATTTTCAGCAAATAATCTGTACACTATCTAGTTTTTAACGATTATAGTGAGAACTGCCATCTCTTTATCTTATCTCCCATAATGTAACTTTGATAAAACTTCACATATTTTACGTTTTATACGTCCACATTAATAAAAAAAATACATATGTGATTTATCAAAGTTCACATTTAAAAAAATAATATTTTAAGATTAGAATGCAGCCAGGAAAAGTTAATCGTATTGTTGGAGCGCGTGCAATAAAAATGAAAGAACCGCTGGTAGAAGAAAATGTCCTGGATGAGCCTCAACAACCTGTTCTAGTGCCGGACTTTAATGGTCCTCAAGATGACAGAGCTGTCAGCGAACATATTGCTCAAACATTCTTTTAAATTGCATGTAAAATTTGTTCCGTGTTGTTAACCAATCTCTACCCTGAATGTCATCAAAACCATGTACAAAATGATACCATTAAATTGTTAATATCTGTGTCATTGTGTGGCTATTTTAAGGTGGGTGGTATGATGGCAGCCGGGGTCCATGTGGCGACTTCGTAACATGTGATGGACCACGTGAATCATGCCCATTTATAGGCTGCGTGAGGAGAGGTAGGTACAACCAAGTGTTTGGCTGAATTCCAGAACTTGTCCACCACTTGAATAAAAACGAAGTGAGGATTCGTCATTTGTAATTATCATATGGACTTCGGTTTTCTCCAACGAACCCAGGGGGTCACGGTGGCTAAGTGGATAAGGCGCTGGTTCGCTAGCCTGGAGGTCGGGTGTTCGATCCCTGCAATGGCCGAGAAAGTTCATATCGATTTTCCGGCGTGATTTCGCCTTGTCAGTGATGCAGAAGTAGGGCCTGACAAGGACAGCTGCCTAGTACCTAGTCGTTCGGATGGGACGAAAAAAACCCGAAGTCCCCTGTACACATTGGAGTGCACGTAAAAGATCCCCTGGCTGCCCGGGCAAACTTCCCTCTTAGCACACTGTATGGCGTATGCCCGTCTTCCATTAGCCCAGGTTAGGTGCAAAAGAGTAGGACGTTAAACCCCATTTCATTTCATTTCCAACGAACCCGTTGGCTGTCGGATGCTGGTTCGCCATATTGAACCTCAGTTGTGGTCAAACTTGTGGGACATAGTAACAGTATCTAAGGAGGCGGAGCTTATCTCCAAATCTCGGAACCATGAACTGTTGATCATCTCGAGGTAACCCCGACATCAAACAGAATAAAATAGTGTTGAATGTGTTAACCTAATACTGTATGGCGCATGCCCGCCCCCATTAGAACATTATGGTGCTGTGAAACCGTGGAACTAAACTAAACTTAGTCTTCTGTCTACAATTAACTCGTCTTGAGAACCGACACAAAGGTAGTTGACCGACCGAACACAGATCGTTTTTAGATTTAGTTTGAAACACTGTGTTCGTGAGAAGTCGGGCCCCATCCATATCAAGCATTTCACAAACGATCTTTCCGGAGTACCCCCCCCCCCCACCCCACCTTTGTCCGAAACATAGTTTTCACGAATTTATTTCAAATTTTGTGTGAGGCGTCGGAATAATTAGCGAACGTTTTCGAGTTATCTGTCCATCTATCGGTGTATCATTTACAGGGCTACGATGTATAGACAACTAATGTATGTGGGGACTGCTTTTTGCAGCTATGGGTATATGCAAGGGAGACCATTGTCATGGTAAGCATTACTACACGCACGTGTCCGAGTCGCAAAACTCTTCTCGGCTCATTCATGTTTTACTTGTTCTTGGAGGTCAGGATCTTCGATACAACCTAAGGCTTCATCAGTTTATGACGTCATAATTCCAAGATGACTGGCATGACGTCATATGACGCTAATAGTTAGGTGGATAGCCTAGAGGTCGGGCGTCGATCCCTACATTGGCCGAGAAAAGTCATCTCGATTTTCCGGCGTGATTCCCCCTTGTCAGTGATGTAGAAAGCGGGTCTGACAAGGACAGCTGCCTAGTCGAGGTCTATCCCATGACAGTTTGAATTCGATATAAGAGTAGGCCGTAGCGCCGCTGCCCGGGCAAAATTTCCCTCATGGCACACTGTATGACGTATGCCCGTCTTCCATTAACCCAGGTTAGGTGCAAAAGAGTAGGACGTTAAACCCCATTTCATTTCACTTAAAGCTTGTTGTTTCATAGATTCATTAATATAGGTGAGTTCTGACCAATATAGTCGTAATTATATTCAATCCGCTTTCGTGGTTAATGGGAAGCAACTGAGTTTAATTTCTGGACGAGAAAAAGTAAAAAGGATAAAGACCAGTAAGTTTTCATATTACTAGAAATTCTCTTTTTCTCCACATTCCCCCTTTTTCATGAAAATGTTTGTTCCTCTAGCTTCTAAGACAGCGGTTTAAATTTCCTTTGACTGCCAGGTTTGAGTGAATATCTATGATTTTGAGACGAAGCGCAGTAATCGCCTACTAAACTGTATGTTCTAAATAATGATATTGGCCAAGGATGGTGCATAATATAACTATTGACGTGGTGTGCTTTCGATTACTCGTGACAAGGAGCATGTT
Source organism: Patella depressa (assembly GCA_948474765.1). Taxonomy (NCBI): domain Eukaryota; kingdom Metazoa; phylum Mollusca; class Gastropoda; family Patellidae; genus Patella; species Patella depressa. The sequence continues at coordinate 1,488,784 of OX419717.1, forward strand.
TCCCCTCACAACTAAAGACCTCCAGGCGGATGAATATTTTTGAAATGAGATTAAGCTAACCTAGTGTGACCTAGTTTGTGTCGAGTGAACGTTAACCCTTCTCTCTGTCTCTCTCCCTCTTTTTTCTATCTCTCTCATTCTTTCTCTCCCATTCTTTCTCTCTCTCCCCTCCCTCTCTCTCCTCTCTCTGTCTCTCTGTCTATCTTTACGTCACCGTGCCATGTAATAATATTATTCTAATTTCAGTTGGTAGTGAATAATATGTGTGTAATGACGACTCTTTTTGAGGGAATGTTGGTAATTGCGTTAGAGGTTGTTGTGAAAGTAAATATAATATCATTTAAATTAATAATCGTAGATCGTTTCTGAATTTCAAAAACAGAAATCATTTGTCTTCCCCCGTCGGCCATTTGTATATACTAGACCACAATTCATTTGCAGCAACACCCGGAAGTCATCATTCACATTGCAAGTCTCCGTGGAGAAGAAAAGTTGGGAGTGGGGTGGCCTAGTGGTCAAGAGTGTAGTGCTTTAACCTTTAGTTAACCGGTCAACTTTGGCTTGCAGTCGTGGTTTGTATTCCTGGTATGTGGCGTGGGGACAGGAGGCCCTCCCAACCGCCGAGGTTTTCTAAGGGTACTTTGGTTTCCTCCCACAGGAGAAATCCCCCCGGCTAGTCAATTGAAAATAGTAGTAAAATACGTTAATCCATTAAAATTATTAAAAGTGTAAGACATTCTCGTTCTGCTCATGTAACGTCAACTTAATACGACTAACCATGAATCCCATTTTATTTCAGACGCCAACAGAACAGAATCCTGTTTAAGTTCGCAGAGGAGGTGTGCGGTGGTCGTTGTATGCGTAATGTAGTTTTTGTTTTATTACAATACATGATATGATTGACAGGTCGATTTAAACCTTTATTATGTAAGAGGTAATCTAGCGATTTGACTTCAGATGTTATATAGATTATTATTTAAAATAAACATGACAAGCCTATTATCAACTCTCTAGATCATCGGGTAGTCGAGATTTCAATGGATTTAAAAATCTGAGAGATTTAACAAAAAAAATGGACAATCGACCCTAAGTCTCGGTTGTCCAGTAACGTTGTTACGATAATGGACGATCTATGCTACATCTTTAAACGGTCATAATAAAGTAATTTAAATGATTTTTCAATATATTAACTTTTCATTGTCTATTTTTGAACTATTATAGCAAGAAAGACCTGGGCCTTGTTTCACGAAATTTTAACTTAAGTTAAAATCCAATTTTAGTAGATACTTCAATTTTGATTGACTAAGCACTAAAATCAATCTAATATTATCCAATCAAATTACTAAAATTGGGATCTTATCTTAGTTAAAATTTCGTGAAATAGGCCCCTGGTGTTTATCTACATTCTACATAATGTGTATCTAGGATTTTCCGGCGTGATGCAGAAGGAGGGCCTGACAAGGATAGCTGCCTAGTCGTTCGGATTTTGCACATTGTAGTGCACGTAAAAGATCCCTTGGCAGTTGAGATTCGATATAAGAGTAGGCCGTAGCGCCGCTGCCCGGGCAAAATATCATTCATAGCGCACTGTATGGCATATGAACGTCTTCCATCAGCCCAGGTTAGTTGCAAAAGAGTAGGACGTTAAACCCCATTTCATCTCTAAGATTCTTTACATATGAAGGCTTGAAAGAAAGTATAAAAATGACACCTTAGATAACGGTATAAACCCTGTCGCGAGAGGGTGGGACATTGTCGCTCTTGTTCATAATAAAATCAAGTTATAACAGGAGGTCCAGCTTATCGATATTTCGTATCGTCAATAGGTATCAACAAACCCGTGGTTAACAAAATTCCGCTTGCTTTATATAGAAAAGCAAAGTTCCCAATGTAAAAGCCACATAGTTTGACCTGTGGATTATTTGTAAATCATATTCTGTTCGTGCGACTATTTCCAATTAAAACCTGTCCCACGAGTTCCTTGTACAGGTATGCGACGGACCGGCTTGTAATTCAATAACGTTCCATGTACAGATAATGCGACGGACTGACTTGTATTCCGATCATATTCCTAATAAACACAAGTGTCTAGCCAGGACAATTATTAGGAGCGTTTTCGATAAATGGAAAGATATGTTTCATGGTCATAAACGGACGTATCAATTGATCATTAATGAACTTAGGGTAGGCAAAGCTTTTATAGTTTCTACATTAAATGTTAATGTTGTCTACTGAAACGTTTAAAGAAAAAAAAATAATGTAGGGGCCCTGTTGCACTATGGACAGTGCTTCCGTCTGTGTTAGAAATTTTATAACTGGAAATTCTTCTGACAAAATTAATACCCATTTACAACCTGTATAACATACATGTATATATTATGTTCATGTAATTACCCTATCCTTAGTACAAGAGACTGAAATGGGACAAAGAGATCTATACATAGAACTGCTAGATTTGATATTATATTAGATGTGACGTTTTCAACTGTATACAGCTTCTGCTAGGCACGGACTTATTAAAACATCTAATGTGTTCAATATGTTATTTACGGATTACACACGAATGGTCTCTGCTCGTTTTGATGAAAGGCACGATCTCATTAAACATATTGTTTATTCAAAGGAAATATGCAGTTCAGTTACAGATACTATAATCTCATAAATAAACAATACCAAATATGTTCATCGCGCGTGTGTCATTTTTCTTAATTGTTTGTATGCCTTATAAGTCAGAGTTTACTGTTTGTTTCAGAAGACGTGGAAGGGCGCTCTTCTCCGGGTATGCTTATTTCATGCTCTCAATAAGGTCTATCAACTATGCTGATATTCTGTTATCTGTAGTGTTACATTGACGACTGCTTGATGTTGCTAGATAATGTCTGGACAGGATTGGGGTAAATCTTATAGACCTTGTATGTTGGTGGGGATCTTTAAATTTAGGAGGACACCTGTTTACCAGAAGACACTACCCATTGTCAGAATAGTAGGACCTTAATTCGGATTGCCTGTCCGAACGACTAGACAGCTGCCCTTGTCGGGCCCTCCTTCTGCATCACTGACATGGGGAAATCACACAGGAAAATCGACATGAACTTTCTCGGCCAATGCAAGGATCGAACACCCGACCTCCAGGCTAGCGAACCAGCGCCTTATCCACTTAGCCACTATATTGGTAAGATAAATCAACTCTAAGATAATCGTGTACTGGTTTTTTGTAAGATTAATCAACTCTTCTACTTGTACTGATTAATGAAGACTGGAAGTATGCTCCAACCTAAGGTTGTGTTATTCCCTTCCGAAGGGCTAGACACTGTTCTGCATCACTTGTCCTTACAGATAAAATATGAGGATGGAGAAAATGGCGAGTTGTGATCAATAACGAGTCATGACTTATATATGATTAAAACTAATTAATCTTGGGTTTTTTTTCTGTCGTTTGCGCATCTTCTTTCTGGAACCAGGGCCCGGTTGCTCAAAACTAAGTTATTTTAACGATCCGTTAAACTCTAACGGATCGTTATCTTAGTAACGTGTCGTTTGTTAACGGTCCGTTAAATTTCGGTTGCTGGAAAGTCAAATTTATTATCCGTTAGCTAACGAATTCAGTAAAGTTAATCCAAGAGAAGATTGTTTGTTCATTGGCTGAATTTAAAATTTCAATGTACATGTATAACAACTTCATAGAAGTTACTATTAACAAGAAACTGAAGACAGCGAGACAACTGTGCAGTCTGTTCACAATACTAGATTAAAGACAAAAGATGACTGTAGAATTTACAACAGAAAACACTATAGAATACTTTATTTTTTCCTTTAGAAATGTTAGCGTAAATCTGTAGGAAAAATTATGGGATTTGCACTACATAATTATGGGGCCATTATTTCCTATAGTCTACCAAAATTCTATAGAATAGTATGGAATTTCATCCTATAGAAAATGGAATAGGCCCGCATCGCCCAACCCTCTAGAATGTTCTATAGAAAACTACATTGGTAATCTATGACTTTTTGCTACAGACAACTAATGCCATCATTAAACAGTTAACGGAGCCCCAAACCCCCGTTAAATATAACGCCAAGTTAACGGCACATTAAAGTTAACGGGACTTCCAGCAACAGTCTTTCTCTCTGTTAAAGTTAACGATCCGTTAACATGTAGTTAAAAGGGAACGGAGCTTTGAGCAACCGGCCCCAGGACTCCATCTCAGTGGTAGTGAAAATTAAATAAATGCACCATATAATGTTTTTTATGTTCTTCTTGAGGCGGGGAATCACGCGGCTAAGTGGGTAAGGCGATGGCTCGCTAGCCTGGAGGTCGGATGTTCGATCCTGCATTGGCCGAGAAAGTTCATCTCGATTTTTGCGGCGTGGTTTCCTTTGTCAGTGATGCAGAACGGAGGGCCTGACCAGGCAGCTGTCTAGTCGTGTGGATTGGACGAAAAACCGAGGTCCCGTGTACACATTGGCACGTACGTTAAAGATCCCTCGGCAGTTGGAATTCGATATAAGATATAAGAGTAGGTCGTAGCGCCGCTGCCCGGTCAAAATTTCCCTCATAGCACACTGTATGGTGTATACCCGTCTTCCATTAGTCCAGGTTACGTGCATTTCAATCTTCTTGAGGCAGCGATATGGAGAGAGAGAGGGGGGGGAGGGAGGGAGAGATAGAGAGTGGGATTACGCTTTACAGTCCCACTGTTCTGCACCGGCCGGATATATACCATCGTGACATCGTGCAGTGTGTTAATGAGTTAAATGTCTGCCGGTAATGAAGCATGATGAATTGACACTCGACATTCACTGCTAACAGTATAAACAGGAATAATAAACAATAAGGATATTTTATAATCGAATTAAATCCGTCCACCATTATTGATATTATGATTCCAAATTGATTTAGGGGGGTTGGATGGCCGAATGGTTAACACGTGCGCGCTGTATCATAAAGCCTGTCATTGATCGAGTCAATTGGCGTTGTTTGGAATCCCCAGTTATATGTGACAAGGAGGAGGGTCACCTGTCCAACCTCGTGGGTTTTCCCCGGGTCCGCCGGTTTCCTCACAGTGCTAAAGACCCCTAGGCGCAAGCGAATTATTGAAATAAAATTTAAACCATATCCAATACTACGACCAATCAGTTATACTTTATAGTAACATATTCAGATCATGCAGCGTCCACACTCTTACTCTACTGTAGTCAAAATAATAAATTAATAGCAATCACAGTTTCAAGGAGATACAACTAGTTTAATTTAAATCATAAAACAACAATGTAAACAATACGATAAGAACAATTCATAACTCATAATAAACAATACGACAAGAACAATTTATAACTCGTAATAAACAATGTAAACAATACGATAAGAACAATGCATAATACGATAAAGACAATTTATAACTTATAAAAACAATGTAAACAATACGATAAGAAAAATGTATAACTTATAATAGATAAGCTAGACAATATTTAAGATAATTATCCGTTATAATAAGATAAGAACAATTTATATTTTATGATAAAAACCGACAACAATAATAAACAATGTAAATAATACGATAAAGCAATTTACAACTTTTATTTTATTGGTTACAAGAACAGAACAATTTATGACTTATAATAAATAACTTATAGCCCCGGTAAACACTTTTTAGTGTTTTCTGTAAAATTACACAAAAGCACACAATTTAAATACATATAATTACAAATAACACAATATGTGAAGCATATGTAAAGTACACAGAGTCACTACATAATATGCGAAATACAAATATATATTTCTAGCAAGGTTTGATCAGCATCTGATCCAAATTATACGTTCCATAACCTTAGTATACAATTTGTAATAGAACAATATTGGCAAATTAATTTATAATTATTTATCTGGATTTTGCACTTTACGTTTTAAACATGATGAAACGGAATAGTCTACAATGGTGTTGTTTCGTTCTATTGTATTTTTTTATCAGTGCTTGGGTGAATAGAGAAGCCTAGTCGAAACGCTACTCAGTAATCATCATGCACCCTACTTTTAAAAAATGTTTCTCAAAACATTCTAACATAGTTGTAGTGCAATAACATTTCAGTCATTTATGACGTAATAACCTATTACATTCAAAACTTTAACCGTTTTAACTTTTTTAACCGATTATTTTTTTTTTAACCGTTTAACAGTTTTTTCACCGTTCAAATAGACATTTCGGCTAAACTATTTAAATGTTTTAACCCTTTAAACTTTTTTAACCGTTTAAACTTTTTTAACATTTTAAACTTTTTTAACCGATTAAACTGTTTTAACCGTTTAAACTGTTTTAACCGTTTAAACTTTTGTAACCCTTGATTTTTTTTAAATCCGTTAACAGTTTTTTCACCGTTTAAATAGACATATCGGCAAAACTATAAGTTTAACCATTTAACAGACATCTCAACAAAACGTTTCGAATTAAAATCACCGACCGTTTCAAATTATTTTACATTATCAAGGTTTCATATTATTTATGAATACTTCAAAGAATTATGGGACAAGATGAAGGGTATTGCTACCTAATTTTATGGTTTGGCAGACAGTTTAATACATGGTTTATTGAATCCATGTTTCCCATCAGTAATAAACAATTATATAAATTCATTACCCCACCGGCAGTTAGAATGTACAATCTTTATCCTACTGACAGTTATAATGTATAATCATCACTGTACAGAGAGTTAAAATGTACAATTATTACCCTACTGACAGTGCGAATGTACATTCAATAAACCTACTGACAGTGGGAATTTACATTCATTGGGATCTTAATGGATAAAATGGACGTCGTCAATTCCTTTGTAATAGTAAATGTATTTGATTCAATTGAGAATTGAATAAGTCTTTGTCCCAAAAATTATCTATTCCGGAGCTATCCATTGTTCCTGTTAATAGACTACTTGTACAGTTGGCCTGGCTGTCATACCACCATCCCGCTCCAAATCTCTTGGTACATTCAAATGTGCCTGTATAATCAGCATCGTATGTAGAGAAAGGATTGTTGTCCAAGTTGAAATCACCAGTCAGACTGTCCCCACATGTTGTTCCATTACCATCATAGCCACCAATATATAATTTGTAGGACGTCGATTTATTGCCAATAAAAAAGTTGGTGTATTGACTGACGCAAGTTGACGTATCTGGTTTAACTAGGACTACCCGTAAGTTGTAGGTACGAGTCGGATTATCAAGTAGATATAGTACTTGTTTCAACCCTAGCCATTTGTTTGACGCAACATTGCCAAACCCCTCTTCATATTCTTCCAGAGTTCTATTAAAGTTCTCATGTAAACAGTCCTTATTACGACCGAGTATTCCAGTCCATCCACCATCGTCAAATGTACACAGTACTTCAAAGGAATCGGGAGATGACAGCGGCTTTATATTAGTCAATACACCACCAGTTGATCTTAAACCTTTCTGGGGACCCTCAGTGCAATCTAAAAAATAAATCAACAATAACGTTATTCTAAATTAAATGTAGAAATACATTAGGTGGGGAAAATTACTGCATGGGGCACACATTATGGTGTGTATTGTTTTTGGTGTGTAAAGTTGCTTCGACGGAGATAATAGAGACAGGCAAATACTATACGGTTTGCTATGAGCGGTTTTGCACCACTGAGAGAGAGGAACCACGGTGGTAACTATGGACGAACTTTATCACTCAACACAGAGACCGACCACGGGACCCCCGTGGTAAGATAGCCAAACCTTTACTCGCTGAGCTCGCTGAGCCACCTTGGGTCGCGTTAAAGTAAAACGTAACTGTATTTTATTTAATAATTTTTTTTTTTTTTGAATATTTTTATAATATTGTGACCTGGGCGTCGTTAACTTAACAATGTATTTAAAAATATTTCAATATTTCAAAACATGAAGTAAGCAATGTACGTTAAATTTTAAAGATATTCTAATGCTTTAACATTACCTGATATGGTATCTTGACACCCTTCTCCATATTGGCCTAAAGGACAGGTACAACCTGAGTCCTCACAATGAATAACCTGTCGAAACAAATACATATAATATTTTTATGTATATAGTACAGACTACATCGACCGAGGAATAGCTGGTAACACTTGAAACATTTGTGTTAAATAGGTTTCTATAACCACACATTGCAACCCCTTCCCTAAAACTGTGAAATGTTGCTGAGGGTGGGCGTGTTTATCAAAAGAGGCGGGTAAATCCAACTCATTCTTATCAAGTAATTCCCTCTAATATAAACTACTAACCTGTGTGTAACAGGAGCACCCAGTTGTATCACCAGACATGATACAATCTCTACCATCTCGATATAGTTTACAAGAGGCATCTCGGGAACAATACAAATATCGTCTGCAGTCTATTTTACGTGTACATGCCCGGGAACAATCCATTTCCCATGACGTATAAATCGTTTTGAGGTATCGACTCGGGTCACATGAATTAATCACAATATTAGATTTACTATATGAAGCATTTCGATGATTACTTCCGGCTGGAAACAAAAACAGAAATAATGAATTTTAATGTAATCATATTATTGTAGTATACTTCTATGCATCGGACATCTTGTCCTGCCGCCAGGAACCACTACCCTAACTGTACCGTAAACAATTACAATGCGTTTGGCCGGGAACTACAACTGTAATTGTTCGAGACGAGATGCAAACGGTTAAACATTAGTGTGAGTTAGTCAACAAAATGTAATGGTTTCTGGACAACCTTGTCATTACGATTTCTGACCTGTGGAAATCGCATAAGTAGTAAGGTCTGTACTTCCCCGTTTTGGGAAACAGTGTTAGCGTGGCGTCCCCTGTAGAAGTCATTGCTAAAGAGGCCTCTACTTTATGAGAACATTTACATAAACTATCGACCTGTCTAGTATATTTCTATTCCTACCAATGCCTCTCGAAAAGAAGTTATAGACGCATTATTCAAGAGTTAAATTTGGCATCAAATGTTAAAAATAATCCTTAATTATAATTAGACATGTATTTACATGCCAGACCATAATCAATTCCCTAGAAATTCGGATGGTTTTGATTTTCATCTGATTTAAATATGATTGACAGTTAGGTAAAATTGGATGATTAACACTTTGTAATCATCGGAACAAAGGTAACACTGACAACCGAAACTATACTTTTATGCAAACAACGATCGATCCGCTCTGAACGAAGAAATTATATCGAAATTTTCAATATATTCCTTTTTCATTATTGTGTTTTGGACTTTTGTTCGTGAGCTGTCAGCTATTCATCTGTTTGCATCTATATGAAGAGACTATTCGTATTTAATATGGCCGGAGCCTGATGGAGCAAAACACGTAGAACGTTAAATCTCACCCATTTCATATCACGGTGTGTAGAAAGCGCACCGTATGTACGATTCTCGTGCCATGGGCTAGTATTTAACATAACATAATAATAAACAGATATTATACTGCAAATTACACTAAGATGTGCGGTATTGTACTGTGTCACGGGCTAGTATTTAACATCCCATAACAATAACTAGATACTATACTGCAGTTTACACTAAGATATTATACTGTTTACGTTATAAGATATAAGATATTATACTGTTTACGTTATAATATATAAGATATTATACTGTTTACGTTATAAGATATTGCACTGTGTACGTTATATGTAGTATATTGTGCTGTTTACGCTATACGATAGTGTACTGTTTACATAAAACGATATTGCAATGTGTGCGTTATAATATATTATACTGTTTAGGTCATGAGATATTGTACTGTTTACGTTAAAAGATATTGTACTGTTCATAAGATATTGTACTGTTTACGTTATACGATAGTGTACTGGTTGCGTTGTAATATATTGTACAATTTAAGTTATAAGATATTGTCTAGCTTGTGGTAAAAGATTTATATTTGAACAAATACTTACCTCTGATTGACTTTCTACAGTAGATGGCACCCCTCGCCCATTTATTATCTGACGTCCAAATGAAATGAGGTGCATGTGGTACCATTTTAGCATTATTCCAGTTACTATCGTCAAACCTATAATAATGTTATAGACATTACTGTCTGAACCGATTATGACTCTGCCCTGTGTTTGTACAATTAAATATTCCATCGAATACAATGGGTCTCTCTCTCGAAAACTTGATCTCCTCGCAAACTTGGAAATCATGAAATTCAAAAATGGGATAATTGCCTTTGAACACGGTTGCAGAACAAAAAGAAAAAAAGAAAGACATTCGTTTACGAGCCTCGAGTGTCCCCATTAAATGTCCTGTCAATTAACCTTTTCATTCTGCTATAGTCGAGATAAATGCGCATGTATTTTAAATTAACCGAACCGATTGAATAATTATACACAGTTTTTAGTGTCAATCGTATTTATATAATTCATTCTTCGCTAAGTACAACAAATGATCAACAAATCGGATAGCTTTACCATATTAGTTACCTCTACCACCCATTGGTTTATTTATCGTCCGATAGTTTCATTTCAATAATCTCTTGGTACATTTATAATGTGTATGAACTGTTTATAATTTCAAAATCGTGCTTTGCCGAAAACTTATTTAAAAAAAAATCAGCTTCATTTTGAAATTTGCGATATAATCCGGCAGTGTGAAGTTGCATCGTTTTTCGTTTTTCGTTATTCGTTATTCACCAATAACGAATAACGAGGTAACTTGCCTCGTTATTGGCGAATAACGAGGCAAGTCACCTCGTTATTCGTTATTCAACTTTATATTCACCTCGTTATTCGTTATTCAACATTATGTTCGGTATTCCAATATGCAGCTAGAATGATGGATACCAAGTATCCCCCAGTAGTATAAAACATCGCAAAACGACATCTAGACCATAAACAGTCCATATTGTTATTCAAGCAGCGAATAACGACCTGTTTGTTATTCGTTTTTTTCACCTCGTTTTTCGGGATTCACATATAAGGTGTTCCCGAATCTTTGATGAAGATGTTTCAGAATTTAATTCTAAACGATCAACAACAGAATAATGGATTGCAAAGTATCCCCTAGCAGTAGAAAACATTAAATGACGGTTAGTCGGTAAATAAACCATATCGTTATCCAAGCGGCCAATAACGAATAACGAGGTGACTTGCCTCGTTAAGTCACCTCGTTATTCGTTATTCAACTTTATATTCGGGATTCCAATATGCAGCTAGCCATAATGGTGGATGTCAAGTATTCCTCAGTAGTATAAAACACGGCAAAACGACCTCTAGATCAAAAACAGTTCATATTGTTATTCAAGGTCGTTTTGTGGTGTTTTATACTACTGGGGGGATACTTGTCATCCATCATTCTAGTCATGGCTAGCTGCATATTGGAATCCCGAATATAAAGTTTATTAACGAATAACAAGGTGACTTGTGTCGTTATTCGCCAATAACGAGGCAAGTCACCTTGTTATTCGTTATTCGCCAATATCGAGGCAAATCACCTAGTTATTCGTTATTCACCGCTTGGATTACAATCTGGTTTATTTACCGACTACATGTCATTTAATATGATTTCCACTGCTAGGGGATACTTTGCAATCCCTTATTATGTTGTTTTATACAGATCTTTTAGAATTAAATCAAGTATATCGTCATTAAAGATACATGAACACCTTATATGTGAATCCTGAATAACGAGATGAAAAAACGAATAACAAACAGCTCGTTATTCGCTGCTTGAATAACTATGTAGACTGCTTTTGGTCTAGAGGTCGTTTTGCTTTGTTGTATGCTACTGGGGGAGACTCGCAATCAATCATTCTAGTCATGGCTAGCTGCATATTGGAAGACTGAATATAAAGTTGAATAAAGAATAACGAGGTGACTTACCTCGTTATTCGCAAGCCACCTCGTTATTCGTTATTCATCGCTTGAATAACAATCTGGTTTATTTACCGACTATACGTCATTTAATATGTTTTCTACTGATACTTTGCAATCCATTATTCTGTTGTTTTCTAATGATCGTTCAGAATTATATCCTGAAATGTCTTCATTAAAGATACATGAACACCTTATATGTGAATCCCGAATAACGAGGTGAAAAATAAAACGAATAACAAACAGCTCGTTATTCGCTGATTGAATAACAATATGAACTGTTTTTGGTCTAGAAGTCGTTTTGCCGTGTTTTATACTATGGGGAATACTTGACTTCCATCATTCTAGTCATGGCTAGCTGCATATCGGAATCCCCAATATAAAGTCGAATAACGAATAACGAGGTGACTTGTCTCGTTATTCGACAATAGCGAGGCAAGTTACCTCGTTATTCGTTATTGGTGAATAACGAAAAACGATTCAACTTCACACTGCCATATAATCCATCAATACGACTGAACTCTCAATTAATTTAATAATTAACTATTACACTCACGGAAGCTAACTTTTTATACCACATGTAGTAGCTAGTACGAATATGGAATTTGCCGATGGCATTACGTATATCGCGATCATGCCTCAGCCAATCAACTGTTTGAATTATGTCACCGTATAAAGACTCCGCCATGTATACAAACAGTTTCCAATGCCTTTTTGCGAGTGATTTTTGAAAACAAAAATTAAATACATTTCCATACATACGAGAAGGATATTTAGATTTTGTCGCTGACAGTATCTGTCGAATAAATTAAAACGTAACTTATTCGGGAATATGATTGGCATGTGAATCAAATTTATATATTATCTAGAAGCGGTGACATCTTTTGATATTTTTCTGGGAAACATTGAACCCGCCATAACTAGCTTTGTTCTTGAAACCTTATGATTATAGACGCCAATTTATCCGGTAAGAAACTCTAATAATAAGGATTTAGATCACCGCCAAATTAACCACGCAAAATCATGTATAATATACAACAAGGCTCTCATCATCATGATTACAATCAAAACTCCCCCAGGTTCAGATGTAGCTTAGTTTACGAATACATAGACATGTTTTGTTTTTACCTTTTGTATAATTCATTTAGTGACGGTAGAACTCTTGTCAGGGGACGACGCGCGATCTATTAAGAGCAATAGCGTTACTAATACACACTCATAACTTTAAACGTTGCAATCAGCTTACCTGACAGTGTTCCAACCGTCTTCCTCGTTATTTGAACATTTCCAGCTTGTATCAGTATTAACTCCATTACTCAAGATAACTTTTAAGCCACACTGTCCTTTAAAATTCTCACATCTGGCGGCCACAACTTTTGTACTGCTTGGAATGGTGATAATTGTAAAATACAACCAATAGTTATCATTATGATGTTCATATCGGACACCATCAGCGTAGAATTCCAGGAAATTAAAACAATTTGCATGTCCAGTTATATATACACCGGCTAGAAAAATAAAATAAAGTTTATGTCTACATAAGAAGGATTGGTGTGGCAGCCATATCTCAGCAGCAGCTTATCCGAAAGGAAAACTCAAATGTTGATCAAATTCGAAAATAATCTTTTATGCCCCCCCCCCCCAACTCCCCCTCTCCGAAATCTAAAATATGTCGTGCTGACAAACTTGAAATCTGTTATTAATTAAAACCTGTAGTAGTGGCCCTCGCTTTCAGGCGTTTTCGACAATGGCATGTAACTGTGGAATGAAAGTTAGCGAAGACTGGTTTTCGAGAGGCTTCCTCTCTGAGGGACCAATTCATCACACACAACAGATCACAAATTCTGTTACGCAGTTTACGGAAAAGACGACGGTTTGTGTTGCGGTATAAAACGTAAGAAATACAAACACATCCTTAAAGTTGAGTATGTTAATGATAATGGGGCTACACGACGCGACAAATGAAGTACTACAGACAGTGCAACGTTAAATCATGTTTCTTTATTTGTTAATTGACGAATAACGAATAGCAAACTGAACATGCTTCTTTATTTGAAATTTCGTTTTTTGTCCTTATAAATTCAAACCATCTTTTTGTCCATTTGTCAACCTGGCAGCGTGGGGGGTTGTTCGTTGTCATGCTGGAACACAATCTGTGAACGGACACCATTTTAAGGCAGCAATGGAAGCAATGCCGGACGAAGGGAAGGATGGCGTCAAGACTATGTTGAGCGTCCACCACCGACTGGACCGGAAGTTGATGTTGATAACGGTCCAAATCATGACGCCACCTCCCCCGAAACGATCCCTTTCAAGCCTGCAGTTATGAGCAAAGCGTTTAAGTCGACGTCGGTAGATACGGTGACGTCCGTATGGGGTTGAATCGGGATTCATCTGTGAAGATGTCATTTCGCTATGTTGTGTTGTGTAGATACGCCTGATCTGTGGCATATTGCGGTCTGGCAAGTCTATGACGATGCAACAGAATTGACCTTAGCAAATTCGACGGCAGCGTAAACCAAGAGCAGTCAGTCGCCGTCGCGCTGCTTGGGGGCGTATCTGACATTGCCTTCTTCCAACAGTTCCCCTGGCAGTAACAATAGCTGACTTGAACCTGTTGCGATCTTGAGCAGCGGTTGTTACAGGTGGTGCTTAAGGTTGGGGCGATCGGCAACTCTTCCAGTAGCGTGGAACGTTGTCCGAGTCGAGCAATGGTCGATGGATGGCCATTAAAGTGCCTGATCCAGTATGCCAATAGCTCTGTTCTGATGAATGTCGAAATTTTGACTTTCTTTTAAATGTACGTGCAAAACTTGAGACATGGGACTGGGACGGCTTAAAATCGTGAAAAAAGTGTTGCGTTTGAACGAACTCTACAACAAGAGATCCATGACAAGTTGATAGATATTTCACGAATATAGGCATTGCGTCTTTAATGTCTTTGAGCGTACCTTATAAACTATTTACAATAAATACATTTTAACTCACCGATTGCAGAACAAACAAGTTCCTGTAAGATAAATAATATGACTACCGTGTTTATTACCCAATACGACATCTCTCTTATCACCTGAATATAAAAATAAAGGGTAACCGATAAACATTTGTTGATGTATCCGTATAACGAATTTAAATTTTATTTCGTTCTATAAAGATTTTCGGAGCCATAGTGGCTTAGTGAATTGGAAATTGGCTCCCTAACGCGGAGGTTCGGGATTTTCTTCGGTGTTTCCATTTTGTCAGTAGTGTACATGTATTTATATTGATATTAAATTTGATTCTATTTATATTAAATCATATACTATTTATATTAAATTTGATTCTATTTATATTAAATCATATACTATTTATATTAAATTCTACGCTATTTATACTTATAAATTTAATAGATTAAATTCTATTATATAGATTAAATTCTATTTTATAGTTAAATTCTATTTTAACAGATTAAACATTACATTAATAGATTAAATTTTATTTTAATTTTATTAAATTTTATTATCATAGATTACATTTTATCATATTAAATCGTTTTATATTTAGATCAAATTTTATCCCAGTTTTATTTAAATATTATATTACATCTCTATGTATAAACAATTATATCCCTTTAACTAAATGTTTTCATATTTATATTAATACCTTCAAATTTTACTTTTCTGTTATCAGTATGGTCAACTTTATCCTCGCCTATAAACACACAAGACCAATATGGACTAATATAAGTAATACCTGTTTAATATTCAATTGTGTAATGCCAGTATTGACTAATATAAGTACAACCCTGTATCATGCATACATACAACGACTAAAATAAGTCTTACCCAGCAGTGTATGTATTATACATACACAAGACTAATATATAAACATTACTTACCGGGGTGTGTTACTCACGTAACAAAACATCCACTATTGTCAGTTGATATCTGTTGATATCAGTACAGTTCTGGTTTTTATATAGTACGTTCAAGTATATCTGAATGGCCAATGAGAAAATCAATACGCCGACTCATTTCAAAAATCAGCAAATGATAAAACTTACACATGCTTTATGTAACATTTAGATGAAGATATTTCCTCGGGTTCACAAACAATTCTCAGAGAGAGAGAGAGAGATGAGGTTTTAATGTCAACTCGACACAAACTAGGTCATTTTGGGACGAACATATGGTTTTAATTTTATTTCAGTAATTCGCTTGTGCGTAGGGGTCTTTAGCAGTAGGAGGAAACCGGAGTGCCCGGAGGAAACCCACGAGGTTGAGAAGGCGCCCCTATCTCCATGTCACATACGCTCACACCAGGGCTCGAAACCACAGCCCCAAGCCAGAGGTGACCGGCAAGCTAGAGGTCGAAGCGCGGCACTCTAGACCACTAGGCCATCCCAACTCCCATGATTCTCAGACTTGTGTTACGATTTTACTAACTTTTTCTTAAACATACATTATACAAGAGCTAAATCTGCCAATTGAACTTCTTTCTTTAGGCCTGAATTGTTATCTGAATCATTAATTC
This sequence comes from Patella depressa, assembly GCA_948474765.1. NCBI lineage: Eukaryota > Metazoa > Mollusca > Gastropoda > Patellidae > Patella > Patella depressa. The sequence goes on from OX419717.1 coordinate 1,505,140, forward strand.
TATATCAATTAAATTTTTCAGACCATAATCAACTCTCCATGACTTCGCTAGTCTTTTTATTACTGGACTCCAATCCTATATGATGACTATAATCGAGACTATGAATCTTTATCGAACCAACTTTAGTAATGATGATCGAGGCTAGGCTCAATATTCAATCGCTATAATCTCGGCTCAGAGTGGATCAGGTTTTAGGTGATATAGGGAGGCAAAAGGAACAGCAAGACATCTGTAATCGCATTTGAAGTACAATTGATATGCACATTTTACAGTATTATGTTGTAGTATTTAGTAGTATGTTGTGATTTTGAGGTAGTACTGGGGTGGTATTGGGTAGTATTGGGTAGTATTAGGTAGTATTGGGTAAATCGTCCCGCCGATTTGTCGCAAACTTCCTTTACATTATTTAATTGTTAACTATTGTAGTGAAAACTGAGAGTTCTTTATCTTATATCCCATCATATATCTTTAATAGGGTCTTCGTTGGGTTCATATTATTATACTGAGCGCCATGGAATACGCATGACGTAGTGATCCTGTAAACATATCTTATTTATTTTGCTTCATTGTGAACAATATTCAAACACATCAATAACAACAAATTTGTACACTTATGGATGTTTTATCTGTAATCAACGGTACAAAGTCAGAGGGGTCAAAACCAAACAAAACAGATGTCAGTAGCGCGGGTGTCCTCCACGGGCTCTTACGCACGCTGTGGAGCGATCTCGCATAGAATTAACCAATGTTTGAAAGAAGGCGTGGACGTAAATCGTTCCATTCTTGGAAAAGAACAGCTTCTAAAGCAGCAATGGTGTGAATCTGTGGTCTTCGATACAGACGGCGTCCAATAACACCCCAGACATGTTCTAGTAATAAAATATTTTGGAAAAAATGTGATGCGTTTTCCAAGGCGCTCAGTATATTTCCAATAGTCCAGTGGCTAAACGGGAATGGGAGAATCGCCATCCGAGCTGTGAATTTATGAGACCAAGTTTTTCAAGAGCAGTTCTTTGCTTAGATTCCCAATCTGGGTGATGATCAGAATGTTTGTTTTTTTTTAGAGGGGGGGGGGGGCATTTTCGCGATATGGGAGTTCAACGTCTACGAATGTGGAAGGGATGTGATTGTGTTGACGTTAATAAAATATACATTTCTAGGAGTGTCCATCTTTAAAGAAGTGTATGTGATGTCCATTGACAAATGTTTTGATTTATGGCCAGATGGGGTGGGTGTTGCAGGTGTTGCATGTGGATGTGGAAGGGCTACAATTGGCGGGAAATGAGTTCACATTGATTAAAATGAGGATTTTCTTAGAGCTTGATGAAACATCCCTATTTGTGATAGAACTGGTTAAACACGTTCCAAATATAATATTTAAACAGATGCGTAACGAAGATTTCAAGAAACGGAAGTGACGAAAGCAAAAGGAAAATACAAGTGATCCTACTGACTGACTGTTCACTAATAATTCTTTCGAAGACCAAGGATATTTGACAATTTATAAAAAGAACTGACCAGCTTTTAATCTAAATCTTGCATAATGCACCGTTAATATAACTAATATAGCAAGAACTATCATCTCTGTATCCAAATATTACATAATGTATGTTTAATGTAACTATTAACGCAAGAATGACCAGCTCGTTTTCTCAGTATTACATAATGTCTCTTTAATGTAACTAGTATAGCAAGAACGGACATCTCTGTGTCCAAATCTTACGTAATGCATCTGATTGTAATTAGCATAGAAATTCGATATTTCTAAGAAAGGTTTTCTCTGAAGAGACCATTCGATATCTTCGGTATCCATAACTTGATAAATTTATAATTAAGGGTTTTATTTACACAAACTTAAAGACTGCATAAATACATATGTTAATTGGTTTCAAGTAGAAACGACCACTCAAAGTGCATTAAGTATTGTAAACCAAGTTTTTTTAACTTGCATGATTTATGACATGCAAAAACGTTAATTCATTTATAAGAACTGTTAAGAATAAAGTACAAATGTAAAGTACCTTAACAAGCCATAAGGCACGAATGTCAAGAAACAAATAATTCTGCTTAGTTACTTCCTCAAATCTAGGAGCGTTTTTATTCGTCAATATTTGGCGTCGGCGATTTTGACTAATAGAAAACAGGATGGGTAGGGCAATTGTAACCACCTGGGGTTTTTTTTATTATTATAACCTTAAAGATTTAATCAAGCGGGGGGGGGGGGTCGGGCTCTGTCAATGTAAGTGGCACAATCGAATCCACCGGAAAGATGCTGGTTTAATGACGACAATTGTGACCGCTGCATGAACGCGTTTCTATATTCAAACGCAACGATCAAACCAATAAGAAATAACAATTGTTACATTTGAGTCACCGACCCCCGTTTGAATCGTTAAGATATTAACATTTATACACTGTGAACAGATTGTAATGTCTGATCTGTCTTTAATCACTGTGAACAGATGTAATGTTGGATCTGTCTATAATCGATTTCATTTGTGTGTTAATGTATATTATATATTTTAGTCAATAACCCAACTTTGAAAAACGAATGTAAAATAAAAAAGATAAATGTTTAGTAATGAAATGAAATGAAATGGTGTTTAATACCCTACTGCCCTGCTCCTAATCGGTCGTATACTTATAGTTCACAATAACAAAAATACCGTATAATTTATATAATCACCCAATAGCACATTTGAGAGTAGATATCGCTTGTATGATAAATTACATAATTTACTGCGATATCTACCCAGGATTGGTCAATCAAAAAGGAACGACTTTCTTTTATTTTAAAGAAACCACTTATTGTAACTATAGGACGACTTTGCAAAAGGTAAATTGCTGTCAAAAAAACTGATGTATCACTACGCTGTAATGTAATTAGATTCTTTAAAGTGAAATCTATACCAAATTATTATATTTATTTATTTGTGCATATAAGAAAGGATTGGGTGATAAATAAAATCTCCAACTCGTGTTTTTTGATATCAAATAATATCAACACTCGTTGATAAAGTAAAAAGAAATCGGCAGAGCCTCGTTTTCTCCACTTTATCAACTTGTAGGAGATTCTCTATATATTATTAATATAGTTATTATGATTATACATGTAATTATACTCTCATGAGTTCATTATCTCACTAATATGATTCAAGTAACACGACACATCACATTTCTTCGAGGGGGAGGGGGGCAAATGGTTATCATAAAGCCTGTCATTAAGTCAACTGCGTGGTTTCGAATCCCCGGTTATACATGACAATGAGTAGGTTCGCTCCTGCCCAACCTCGTGGGTTTTCTCCGGGTCCTCTGTTTTTCACCTACGGCTAACAAGTGAATTATTGAAATAAGATTATACCATATGTTAGTCCCGAAATGGCCTAGTTTGTGTCGAGTGGACGTTAAACCTCATTTCTACGTGGAAGAGATGACGAAGAGTTGTTGGTAAATGCGAACACAGCAGCCACGTAATATTTAACTCTCCGTCGCACATATAAGAAGATGATAACGATGATAAGGTTGGGTTAATTATGTAAATAACTGCAACAGTAACGACCAGAGTAACAAGCGTTAATGGTCTTTATTAAATAAAGATACTTTTAAATGTAAGCGTATTATATATTATACATGACGGATCAGCAATACAATGTCCAATTCCAAATGCATAGGTTAACTTAATTAGGTGGCTAGACCCGCTACTATTGAATCGATGAATAGTTTACAGTCAACGGGGTTACAAACTTCGGTGGAAAATTTAAACGCTTAATGACCGCAAACGCATTTCCTTCTATTCCAGCCCGTGAATTCGTCAACTTCAACATATATGTGAAGAAACCTAGCGGCCGTGATTCTGTTGGTCACGGTGACTAATTGGGTAAAACACTGGCTCGCTAGCCTGGAGACCGGTTGTTCAATCACTGCATTGACCGAGAAAGTTCAGTCGGATTTTCCGGCGTGGTTCCCCATTGCCAGTGATGCAGGACGGAGAGCCTGATAAGAACAGCTGTCTATTCGTTCGGGTGGGACGACAAACCGATGTCCCATGTACACATTGGCGTGCACGTAAAAGATTCCTTGTCAGTGGGAATTATATATAAGACCGCAATACCGCTGTCCTAAATATCGGTCTACCATTGATATTGTGATTTTGATTCCAAATTTAAATGTTATATCATGTATTTGAGTATATGTTAGCATGGAATACGCCGTGTGGCTGCATGATAGTACCTCGCCGGGACGAAGTCGGGGGGCGCTCTGTAATCACTATAGTTCGAACGCTGGTTGTCATATAATTGGTTTATTGTCGTTTCAATCATGTAAACAATACAGGACAGCTTACAAAATAGTCTGCGACACAGGAAATTACACAAACAACACAGGTGAAAACAATATACGGACGTCAGGCGCCCACCATCGTGCATAACCGCATGGCCTCTATCTAACCAATAATAATCAGTTTCTATGACAATTATACAGACAAATCAAACGGACACATCGATGCGGCGCTCATCGGCAGCATTCAGTGCTCTTCGTACCTTTTTACACAAAATACTAATTTTGGGCATAACATACCGGCCCCTATCGAATGAATATGAGATATACAAATTGACATATGACCAAAATTTACAAGATTAACATGTACAACTAAATATGCTTATTCTTTCCCGAGAATATAAAATTAATGTCTACACTCTTCTTTTGATAACTATTAACTACACCCATAATCAACATTCATTATAATCATAATATCAAAACAATAGAAACATTCAAATTTAGAGATTCTATCTTTAATGCTATCTTTTGGGTATCAATTTGTAATGAGTATACTACAACTAAAAGTTAATAATTTCACAGTTCTGAATGTTCTTAGTTCACGAATCACTACGTAATTAGTAAATATGGAATTTACAAACTACAGTTCACTTGATGCTGTACGACAGCCTTCTAAACAAATGCGATGGTGAATACGGAATTCACAAATCGAAGTTATCTATCTCACAGTGTAATAAGCGAATACGGAATCCACAAAATTACAGTTCTAGTTCTAATGAGTAGGGTTCATGGTTTCTAGTGTAATGGCGAATGCGGAATTCACAAATTACAGTTCACGGACATGAGCCTACTAAATTTCACAGTTCACATTTCACAGTGTAGCGGATACACATTAGTTCACGATTCACGGTGTAGCGGATACACACTTAAATAAAAACTTCAGTTACTAAATTTCACATTTAGAGTCTATCTCCATTTTCTTGTTCTAAGATTAAGCATAACTTAGATATTGGTCTCACTAACGTTGTCGATTTAGTCTTTAATTTCACGCTTCTAACATTACCGTGTTTATCTTTATATGTTTCGATTATTAATCCAAGCAGCCATGAGCCTCGCGGAAGAGATTCATCTACAATTAAAGCTACATCACCAATCTGAAAATTTCTTAAAGGTTTAAGCCATTTCTGTCGACGTTGGAGGAGGGGTAAATATTCCCTGGTCCACCTTTTCCAGAACAGATCTGAAAAATACTGCATTTGTCTCCATCTGCGGCGAGAATACTGATCCTCGGGAGAGAAAACACCACACGGAATAGTAGTTGAAGGCTGTAGCAACAACAAACTATTGGGAGTTATCACACTAAAATCATTAATATCATCTGAAACTTTAACTAAGGGTCTACTATTTACGACAGATTCAACTTCACACATGAATGTTCTTAATTGTTCGTCTGTCTGAGAGGTTTTGAGAAACTGCTCATTTAATAAGGATTGGAGAACTTTTCTAACAGTTCTGATTTGGCGCTCCCACACGCCTCCGTGGTGGGATGCCGCTGGTGGGTTAAAATGCCATTTAAAGCCACACTTTATTCCGAAGTTGTTTAGTTCAGTCAAATTCAAGTCCTTGATCGATGATCCCAATTCGTTGTTCGCACCAACGAGATTTGTTCCGTTATCGGAATATAAATCACATATTGGTCCACGACGTGCTATGAAACGGCGCAAAGCACCAATGCAGGAACTTGTGTCTAACGAGTCACCTATCTCGATATGGATAGCACGAGAAGACATACACGTAAATAAAATACCGTATCTTTTCTTAAGGGATCTGCCACATTTCACTTGAAATGGTCCGAAATAATCTAGTCCAACTCTTGTAAATGCTGGATCATCTGGTTTGACGCGGAAGGATGGCAAATCTGACATTTTCTGCTCTCCTTGGCGCTTTTGATACTTTCTACAAAGCACGCAGTTTCTGACTAATTTCTTGATTAAAACACCGCCTTTCACAATCCAAAATTTTTCACGAACATCAGCAAGGGTATGATTTTTTCCTTGGTGACCTACTTTTGAATGTGAATGTCTAATTATCAATAAAGTCACGTGAGCATCTTTTGGCAAAATAATGGGGTGTTTAGCATTATGTGGAATCACAGCATTACGGAGTCTACCACCTACTTTCATAAGTCCGTCATCAATTATCGGATCTAAATTTACAATATTACTGTTACTCTTGATTATTTCACGATTCTTTAAGGCACTGAATTCATTTGGAAATGATTGTTCTTGTACAAATTTCAAAATTACTGTTTCAGAAGAATGCACTTCTTCTATACTTAAATGTTTCTTCTTTAAAGAATCTGGAACTTCTAGATTTTTCGATCTAAGGCGAAGTATTTGTTTAAGACGGATCCACCATGAAAAAGATCGCTTTAGTCTTAACCAGTCTGAATAATAAGAAAGGAGTTTATTTACACTTTCTACTGACTTATCAGGTTTCACAAAGTTCACCACTATTTCACTTGGGTCATCTGCTTTCACCGAAAAGTTTTTGGGCCAATCAGTGATTGGGCGAATCAGGAACTCGGGGGCTTTCAACCAATTTCTAGTTATTAATTCACGAACACTAAGACTTCTTGATGCGTGATCAGCTGGGTTTTGAGCAGACGGAACGTAGCGCCACTGATCATCAGTCGAACCATCATGTATAATCGCGAGTCTATTCGCAACGAATACTTGGTGTCTGGTTGTCTCGTTTCTAATGTACTTAAGAACTGTTTGACTATCAGTCCAGAAGAAACACTTGTCTATCGGAATAGAAAGTTCTCGTTGCAGCATATTGTTGACTCTCACTATAGTTGTTGCTGCAGAAAGTTCAAGCTTCACTATCGTATGCAGTTTGATCGGGGCCACCCGGGATCTGCCAATCAAGAATGATGTATGAATTACACCGGCTTCATTTTCTAGTCGTACATAAGTCACTGATCCATATCCGAGCTGGCTCGCGTCAGCAAAATGATGTAACTGTGTGCTAACAACAGCTCCAAAGTCACTAGGTTTAATACATCTTGAAAGTTTCACGGTTTCTAAGTTCTTCAAATCATCAATCCACTTATTCCATTCGCGACAATGGTGAAGAGTAATGGACTCATCCCAAGAAACCTTCTCTCTGCATAATGATTGTAGGATAATTTTGGCTTTCAGGATGAAAGGAGCAGCAATCCCAAAAGGGTCATACACCGAGCTCATGATGGACAAAATATTGCGTTTCGTCGCTGTAGAATTCAAATTACTCCTGTTGACACTAAATTCTATCATATCAGTTTCAACTGACCACTGTACGCCAAGAGCACGTTTAACAGGAAGACTGTCTGTATCAAAGTCTAGATTCTTAAATCCTTCTTCTCGCTTTTCTAATGGAATGGTCTGAAGTAATTCTTTACTGTTACTGATCCACTTAGTAAGGTTAAATCCGGCTTTTGACAGAATTTCGCAAAGTTCTTTTACAAGATTTACACTCTCTGTTACAGTAGGTAGGGATTTCAGGAAATCGTCTACATAAAAATCCTTTTCTATACAGCGAGTTACTTCATGTCTATAAAGATGCTGATACTCGAAGGCAACTTTACGCAGCGCGTAATTAGAACAACTGGGGGAACTGACGGCTCCGAAAAGATGTACTAACATTCTATATTCTGTTAAGGGTTGACTTAAGTCACTGTTGGGCCACCATAGAAATCTCAACATGTCAATGTCTGATTTGTTCACACGGACCTGATAAAACATGGCTTCAATATCCGCCATAACAGCTATAAAATCCTCACGCCATCTTAAGAGGACTCCTAAAAGGGTATTTGTAAGGTCGGGACCTTGTAATAAAAGAGTATTCAATGATATTCCATTAAAGGTGACAGGGCAGTTGAAGACAACTCTAACCTTGTTGGGTTTCTTTGGGTGTGTTACAGGATGGTGAGGAATGTACCATACCCTTCCATCATTCCTGGCTAAATCTTTAAGCGGAATCTTCTCACAATAGTTCTTGTTCTCCAGGTTGTCCATAAAATCTGCATATTGTTGAAGTAATGAACTGTTCATCATCAGACGACGCTTTAGTCGAAAAGCATACATCTCAGCCTGTAGCTTATTGTTCGGAACAAGTTGACTTGGATTCCGAAAAGGAAGTCTTGTTTCAAAATGACCATCTTTTAATACAGCAGATTGGCTCACAATTTGTACAAACTGCTTATCTTCAACAGACAAGTTCAGTGTGTTGTCACACAAACGTTCGCCAAATTCAAGGTTGAAGTATCGTTTGACTTAGTCTTCTAATCTAGCATCAAGACTACAAAAGTTAACTTTCACATGGTTCACTTCCACATCTTTTATCTTATTAAATCCATAGAACAGCCACCCAAGGGGCGACCTTATTCCATAGGGTTCACCTAATTTACCTGTTGCGAGTTCTAAGGGTGTGGTCGCAGCTGGAACGTTGATTCCAATCATGATGGAAACTTCAGGGATCTGAATTTCATGAACATCAGGAACAGAAATTCCTTGGAAATGTTGATATCTTTCTATGTCATTCTTAGATGGGGCATCAGACACTGTAACGGGCATCTTGCCTTGCAGGTAAGGTGACGGTAAGTCAATAAAATGAGTACCATTCAAGTCTCCAATTTGTAACACATCGGTCACAATTTCAGTCTTAACAGTTTGTTCTCTGTTCAAAGTTTTCATGTAAAGGGTTGTAGGTATACACCGAACTTTCAAAGCGGTTGTGATATCTGATGTCACGAATTCTGCACTGGAACCATTATCAACAAATGCGTAAGTTGTCACGCTATCACCAGTTATCTTGGATCTTATACGTACAGGCGTAATAGTCATTAGTGGATCACCGTTAGAGGCAATTTCTGCACCACTGGTACTACATGTTACTGTCAAAGAACAACTGGAAGTCACATTAGTCTTCGGTTGGGTCTCATTATTTATCTGTTGATGTCTTCTTTCATCATGGAGAATTGTGGGATGGGATCTCTGACACTTTGTGCATCTTGCAGATTCAGGAAATATACAGTTCTGTTTCCTATGCCCATTGTTCAAGCATAAAAAACAAAGTCCCGCTTTAAAACAAAAAGACGATCTATCTTCTGGCGATAAGGCACCAAATCTACGGCATTCTAAAAGGAAGTGCTTACTTTCTCGACCACAGTAAGTACAAGGTGGTTTCTTAGCTAAATTCTCAGGTTTAGTATTCTGGGTACCGGAACTATTCTCCTTTGTCACAGAAGCCATAACTCGTTTAGGTCGAACTGAGTGAGTAGGATAGCTTCTCTGGGCTAGTTGTGTATCGGCTCGACGTTGGTATCCAAGACCTGCCACGCGTGGGTCGTTCTCGTTTCTGGATAACTGACCAACAAACGACTCAAAATCTTCCAATGTTGGAGAGCGGTTTTCAACTTCACGTAATCTTCCAACAGTATTAATCCAGCTTTGTTGCCAGGATACTGGCAGCTTTAATGCCAATAATTTCAAATACTCAAAACTGTCCATGCTTTTCATTTCCGGGTTTCCAATCTTCGAATTACAGCAGTTGAGGATGAACACAGCAAATTTCCTCATGGCGAGTTTGTCTCCTATATTAATCTTGGGCCACTCTTCAGCCTTACTCCGGTATGCAGCTGCCAATAATGGGGCTTGTCCATACTCTCGCTTCAATAACATCCAGGCACGATCATAACCGTGTTCTGGTGGGTCAATGAGTGGGCATTGCTTGATTAATTCACGAGCTTCGCCTCTGGTATCGTTAATCAAGTATTCTAATTTTCTGGCATGATCACTGGTTTTACTTTCAATGACATATTTAAAGTTTTTCACGAAGGTACTAAATGACAAAATATCTGTTCCATCAAATATCTCAATGTCAGTTGAAGGCAAGGAGAATTCTCTTTGGTTCTCAATCAGTTTATTTAGTATCGCCACCATAGACGAGTCTTCACCACTTGAAGTGTTTATGGACGTGTATTGCGCGTGTTCAGACCGGGGGGTGGGTCTAGGTTCACAGGTTCTGCAATGTCACTGGTCGCATTCACAAAATTAGGCTGGCTGGGAATACGAAATGTTTCTTGATCATTCACAGGATTATCTGAATTAGTGTTCTTGATAGGAGTTAGTCTAGGCATGCTTCTTTCAGTTTCAGTCTCAGAAAACACGAAATCATGATCACTAACAACTGGTTTCTGTTTTAAACGACGATTCAATTCTCTTGCAGCCTGAAGTTTTGATTTCAAAATTAATTCTTCTTCCCTCCGTTCTAAATCAGCTTTTTGGGCCTTTAATTCTAACTGTCTTCGTAAAAATTCAGCTTTTTCTGTTGCTCGACGAATTTTTAATTCTACAGCTTCTAATTCTATTCTTCCTTTAATGTCTTGTTTCCGTTCTTCAATTCTGGTTCTATCTTCCAGGGTTTCTAACATGTTCATTTTCATTTACATCAACACCGGCCCCGTTTGGGGGAGTATTGCCATTTTGACCCGTATCGTCTTCCATAATTACAATCGGCACGATTCTGTCATTGAATGGGCGATTGATAACATTTTCATTAGTTCTATTCGAAGTCACATAGGGTACACTACACACACATGACAGTAGTAGGCAGATATACCATAAAATCTTCATGACATTCTAAAATTATCAGTTTTTACTACTCACAAGTCCTTATGTTTTCACTAATAATGTGGCTGCATGATAGTACCTCGCCGGGACGAAGTCGGGGGGCGCTCTGTAATCACTATAGTTCGAACGCTGGTTGTCATATAATTGGTTTATTGTCGTTTCAATCATGTAAACAATACAGGACAGCTTACAAAATAGTCTGCGACACAGGAAATTACACAAACAACACAGACAACACAGGTGAAAACAATATACGGACGTCAGGCGCCCACCATCGTGCATAACCGCATGGCCTCTATCGAACCCATAATAATCAGTTTCTATGACAATTATACAGACTAATCAAACGGACACATCGATGCGGCGCTCATCGGCAGCATTCAGTGCTCTTCGTACCTTTTTACACAAAATACTAATTTTGGGCATAACACGCCGTATTAAATTAGAAGAAAAAAAAACAATTTATAACTTGCAACAAAAAATGGTACATATTTATTAGCTACAACTAATTAATAGCAATTAGATAATGAAAACAATACGGTAAAAACATAATTATAACTGGGGGGGATGTGAATGGTCGAATGGTTAGCACGTGCAGGCTGTATCATAAAGTCTGCCATTGAATCAACTGGTGTGGTTTCGAATCCCCGGTTTTAAGTGACAAGGAGTAGGGTCGCCTGTTCGACCTCGTGGGGTTTCTCAAGGTTCTCCTACGCCTACGCGCAAGCGAATTATTGAAATAAAATTAAACCATATGTTAGTCCCAAAATGACCTAGTTTGTGTCGAGTGGACCTTACTCTCTCTCTCTCTCTCTCTCTACCTCTCCCTTTCTCTCTCTTTAGTTGTAACTTAAAATGTATTAGATAAACGATTGGTTATAACTGGTACTAAAATCAACTTATGAATTATAAAGAAATAATAAGTGACCAATATAGGCAACGCCGGATTAACCATGGTGGGAGCCCTGGGGCCTGGAACATGTGGGGGCCCCTGATCACTGACCGCGTGTGCCAAAGGCGCGAAGAACCGCATAGGAGGATCTGGGGGTTTTCTCACCCCCTCACCCCCCCCCCCCAAGAAATTTTCAGAAATTCTAGACCAGAAACTTGATTTCCTGGCATTTCAGGCACTTATGTTGGAGCCATTTAAAAGTACTTCCCCCAGAAAAAAATAAAATACTACCACCAAATTAGCGCATTATGACATTATTTCAGTGGACCAATCCATGCGAGTGCAATGAAATGATGACATTTCTAGAGGAGGGGACTGTAAGTGGGCAGAGCGACATCAAAGCTAATTTTGAAGTCGCTCAGTGATAAATAACGGGGTTATCAGCTGATTAGGGCAATACAATCAAATTATACAAAAACATGGTTACATGGTTAAAACTTAGAATTGACAGAATTTCATTTTCTGGACAAGTCACAGTTTTGCCATTCCAGGTGACTGTGGCGGTATATTAGATTTAAAATTACTACATGTTATCGTCTAATTTCTGACTTAGAAGTTAGAAATTAGACGATAGTATGTTAGAATTTTTAATCTAATACACAGCCACAGCACTCGGCAAACCTCGTGAGATTTCTGACAATCTAAACTCGGCTGTATGATGAATTCCGCCATATTGGAACTACTTTAAAAGTCCCGGATGAAACATGGCTGCGCCAATTCCAAACACAAGTTGGCGACCTATTTGGCTAGCGACCTATTCGACCGATCCAGCTGTAAGATAATGACGAAATTACACTTCTATTCTGAGCTGAAGGAATGGATAAAAAATAATATATTTTACTTTCATTTGATAGACATAACGTTGGATTTTATTGGTTGATAAATAGAGACTTTACTTTAAATAGGTTTCCAACGAACAGGTTGCAGCTCGATCGGTCGAATAGGTCGCTAGCCGAATAGGTTCCCAATTTGTGTAATAGCGTCAAGTTTTCCTGTTAAAGTAAACCGGTAGCCGCATCGCAATTGTATGGGCGTAGGTTCATATCACTGACAGTCATACATCCGAGACTAGATGTAGTTTACGGAATCTGTCGAGATTAGCCGAGTGACAGCCACAGATAACAAGATGACGTGGGAGAATACTGTCCAATGAAGACAGGCATACATACAGCGCTATGCAACGTGTTGAGAGACAGGGACGCTATATGGTCTACTCTTTATTTTAAATTTTATGTGTTCTGTTACCATGCCAACCAATATGATCAAAACAAGGATCCTATTTCGTTTCATTTTTTATATTTCAAAATTTCGTTTTACTTGACTTTACTACAATAGAATCTGGAAGAGTTGTTATATAACCCGCATTCGGGATCATGTTAGAGATTAGCCAATGAAATGGATTGTTGCTGTGCAAGGAACTGCACGTATTTCACTAGAAACATCAATGCTGATTTGTTATTCAAATGTCTGACATAGTGTTGGTCATCAAAAGTATAAAAAAAACGGAACGAAATTAAGATCTGTATTTTGATCAGATTGCAAGCTAATGTGTTCATGGTAGGGCTGGTAATCGATCCTGTTTTAAGTACCAAGGTTTAGAAAGAAACTCAATCAACTTCCTTTGGAAGACAGAACCCACCACCGCTCGCCATATTATGCTTGTCGCTTATGACCTCAATAATAATGAGTAAAATGTAGTTATTTCCCTTTGATCACATCAACCGAATTCTTCATCCCGTTTATCGTAACCGTTTATTTCTTGCAGTGATTTCTCATGCGCAAAGAACACCTTTTATAGTGGCTTAATTCATGCGTTTGACTCCTGGTCACTGTGAGATCCATATAATTGCAATATTCCAGAAATGAATGTTACGTAAAACCATTGGCTCTCATCATGACATAAGCCGCCAACATTTCTTACCTTTGGCATCTTGCGTGAAACGTATTTGTTTTATTATGACTATTCTGTTTAATTACAGTTCTAGGCCCAAGACGCGTTGCAAAGAATACCATGATAAGGATAATTGTTGTGGAAGTCTTCTTGCAAGTGAAGTACCTATAATTGTGCGATAGTCGATATTTTAAACTATATCGATAATCGATTTTCAAAACATTTACCGACGATTATTGGCAATATTGATATTTGTTGCCAGCCCTTGGTCATCGCACCTAAATTTTCCATCCATTCATGGCTGTAGATGTGTTTTCTGCCATTCACTCCATCCTGCATCTCTGATAATGGGAAACACTGGTGAAAAATCCAGAGGAATCTTTGCTGTCGGTTCAAACCTGTTAAAACAATGTCTACGAAATATTATGTTTGGATTTGTAACAGAATAATAATATTTTCAGGCGACGAAAGAAGGGAAAAAGGTTTTGTTTATTGGTATAACGTGTGGTTTGTCAGCACCTTTTGTGGCTGGACCATTAGACTACTGTCTACAGCATTTAGACAAGTTTATACCAGTCATTACAGGTTTTAGGTTAGCAAGGTAAGGAACCAATCAATACTCTTTAGTTACTGTGTCAGGACGATTTGGACGGTCGAATGATCTGCCGCTTTATATCATAAGGTCTATCATTGAGTCGAGTGGCATGGTTTACATCATAAGGAGAGAAACCCTACAGGTGTGGGATTTGCTTTAATTTTTGAATGGTGAACATGATCTGAAGAATCATATTCACAGTCACACAGGAAAAAACACCGATGTGTCGTTTGTGAGACGTCGTTCATGATTAAACGAACTTTACGGAAACATGGGGTGATTCATTCTGGACAACCAGCATGGAGTTGATATTTGTGACAGTTCATTCGGTCGTCGTGATGTTTTATATGAGCATCTTAAAATACATGCTTTAAAATGAATTAAAAATACATTATGCAAGAGCTAAATCTGCCCATTGTAGGTATTTCTTTGGGCCTATATACAGTATTAACTAGACATTAATTAACTTATCCACATCATAATCAACTCTCGACTTCAAGGCTAGCCTGTGATATTTGTTGGATTATGATCCGATTTGCAGCATAACTTTTCTTCACGATTTAATGATTAAATGGATAATCGAGACTATGCGTTTTGTCGTACCGACATTAGTAATGATGATCAAGGCTAGGCGGAACTTTCATTCGCTTAATTCTCGGTTCATAGTAGATCAATTTGAATGAAATAAACGAATTATTGAAATAAAATTAAAACCACATGTTGGTCCCGAAATGACCTAGTTTGTGTCGAGTGGACGTTAAACCCCATTTCTCTCTCTCCACCTTATTAAGAACATACCTTTGATAATGTAGTAGGTTGATTTACGTCCCAATAGTAAATGTTTAATACGTCATGCTAATCCACACAGTATTACTTAATTTAATCAATCCTAAGGAGTGTAGGTTTATATCTGACATATACAATGTTCACCCTTAAATTTAATGGGCTCTTCTAAAAAAGGCAATAATGATTGGATAATTGTTCGATAGTTTCCGCCAAATAGCGAATATTACCGAAGAAATACGTCGCCATTTTGTAGTAATTGAACTGAAGAAAGCTAAAACAAAATGGATAGTAAAACGAAGTCAGGCGAATAATCACTCCTTTTTAGTCATCATATTGACGATAGAAGAGATGTGAATGCAACTATAATGAAGATCTATACAAAGCCTGAAGAAAATTTGGATCCAAAGGCAATCTTTTCCGATAATTCTGAAAATGAACCGTGACTGAAGGTTACTTTTTTTAGGTATGTTCAGAGAAAGATTTGACCGGCTGTTTTGAGTAGACTGTGCCGTAGCCAAAATACTTTACAAGGGAACTCTTGGGCGATAAATACTTTCAAGTCACGGAGTGTGTGGAGAAATGATGTGGACAGAAAGAAAATTTTGAAAGATATCTTAGACATGGAGTATGGATAATCGATTTAAATATGCCAATAAGTACGCCGTCTATTTCGGTCCTGAATGCTACAAACTGTACCATAACATTTTTTTTTTATTGTCAAAAGAATAATGTCATTTCTGTGTTCTTTGTATTATTTCGATCATCTACGTCATCAGCGGTTGATATGAGCCGAATATATCGACCTATAATGACGTCATCAGCGGTTGATATGAACCGGATAATATTAAGCTCTGATGACGTCATGAGAGGTTGTTATGAGATATAACTGCTATGGACATCAAAGAAAAAAATACCACCAATTGTATATAGAACTGTTAACAAACAACACGAGTCCTGTCTTCATTTAATCAACAACGAAGATTCCAGAAGATACGCAAAAAGTACACTTCTACAATAAGTTGAAACGTTGACGTTGATTCGATTCCCGGTTGTACGTAACAAGGAGTAGTGTCACCTGTCCAACCTGTCTTGAAATCAAATTTATTTAAAAAAGAAATCTGTTCACAAATGCCTTTTCCCCTACCAGTCATCATTCCATCGACATTCTTCTTGTTTATCTTTCAGTAATCTAAGAATTATTTCCTAAAACAGGAATCGATTCTAACCCCTCATCGCTTCTAGTAAAGAGGCATATTTACCCAGCTTCATTCTGATCAAAATACCTCGTTCAAATAATAAGGCATTTAAAAAAAACATGTGTTGGAACTCCAGACAAACGGTGCATTGTTTTTATCTCGTTACAACGTGGCAAAATCGTGGCAAAAATTTTACCACGTTTGGATCTAATAAAAACTTTCATTGAAACTTACTTTTAATCAATATTTCAGGAAAATTTACTCAATTAACAGCCAAATGATCAACCTCTGCACATGATTCCCATGTATTTAAAACATCCTGTCTGTATAGATTTAGAATTAAATCATAAAAGTATATCCGACGGCATTATTCTTGGAGACAGTGGGTATGAATGCAAGGCATTTTTGCTAACGCCTTTTCGAAATCCACAAGCCAGACACCACGAACGCTACAACAGAAAAAAACATTCATCTCGACAAGATCCATGTCCTTCATTCTGTTCTAAGGTAAAAATAGAAATAATTCAAACATTATATATACTGGTATCATAACTACAGCTCGGTAGGTTCTGATACTGGCGCTTTTGAGGGAGTGTGTCTAATCACAGAACTAGAATACTAACGGGAACGCCCACTCGGTGACGTAGAACAGTGATGACATAATTATGTCGTACATCGCATGCGCGAGGTCAATGGGGCACAAGTAACTTCCGGCCGTCTGTCAACATTGCACAAGCGTACGACGTCCTGGAATTTGAAGAATTTGACAGTGTCATAGATGTAAGTTATTTCATAATTTTATGAAATTTTATTTAAATTAGTTGTATAATATACCATCGGGGTTATAAACCATTCATATTCGGACATTAAATTATCCCCACACGCGTGTGTCAGCATCATTTTCTACTTCTAGTCTACCAGACTAGTCCTAGCGAATCCTAGCGTATTTAAATACCAGGCTAATTCATTACCGGTAAAATCGGCGTATTCATGACCAGTATATTATAGGGTTGATTGGTCGGTATATAAAGGTGCTAAGTAAAGTAGTACTCTGTCATGGGTGTTAATTAATCAATTAAGACAGGACAATAGAAGGATTAACAAGGTAAGGTATTTATTATATATTTTAAATAGTCATAATACAAACAACAGTTGAAATATTTAATATTCGAAGACAATATTTACATATAAAACATCGTATTCAGTTGATGCGATTAATAATAGCCATAGTTTCGTATTCAACTTTGAACTGATTATTGTGTTTAACTTGATGTTACTATTAATATTTCTTTATTTATCCATAGAACTGTACTATACGATCTATGATTTATCACATCAAAAATCAACGTATTCAGCTGATGCGATTAATAATAGCCATAGTTTCGTATTCAACTTTGAACTGAGTATTGTGTTTAACTAGATGTTATTTAAAATAAAAATTAAACAGGTTCGTAAATAACTGTGAACAGGGTATTGTGTTCATAAATTACGATGATGTTTCCGCAGAGGGACCGTACAGAAACGCACACTCTCTCAATAGCCTACTAGTATCTATTTCACCCGCATTGTAGTTGGTCCATAGAGAGAATATGTGTAAAGCTTATTTATTGTAGCTTTTAATATATGGATATATCCGGATCCTGGATCTGTGGAAGAAAATGAATAAAAGCTTGTGAAATAGGACTATTTATTCGGGGAAATGGCGGCTTGTAAAAATCACCTTTAACAAGATTGTATTTTAGAACTGTCTAGCGAAATAATAACATTTGGCTTGTATTAAAATAATATACATATATACTATAGTCTACATGTAGGCCTCTACCGTCGTAGCCTAACAATGAGTAACAATTACAATTGATTGTGGTTAGCTCATTTTGTATATTTCTATATTATATAATATTCTTGATCTACTAAATAATCAACTACAATGCGGGTGAAATAGATACTAGTAGGCTATTGAGAGAGTGTGCGTTTCTGTACGGTCCCTCTGCGGAAACATTGTCGTAAGTGTATTGTAGTGTTGTTTGTGTTGTGTCAACTATAAAACTAAAAGAAAAGAAAAAAAATGAATAGTGTATCACATTTATGACATCGTGGTAAGTGTATTGTAGTGTTGTAGACAGAGTACTACTTAGCACCTTTATATACCGACCAATCAACCCTATAATATACTGGTCATGAATACGCCGATTTTACCGGTAATGAATTAGCCTGGTAATGAATACGCCTGATACCGTCTTAGCCGGCATGTAGGCCTAACTATACTTTTAAACTGTTTTTAGGTAAGGTAACAATTGGTACAGTCTAAGAGTAAGACCCCTTACGCAAGTTCAAATAGGTTCAAACGCACAATTGTCATCACACATCATTATAAGTATTTCTATCACAAATAGTGAAGACTGGACCATTAAAATAGTTACCGAACAGTTTTTCTCTGCATAGCGCTGTGTATGTTGTAGGCCTAATGACGTATTACGCAAATTCCGGCCATGACGGTCGGCCAGTTGAAATTTCGCGTAGGAGATGGGTTTCATCAAATCATATAATTATGCGGTAAGGCCTCACCTTTATTTCAATAAGAATTGATTTATTATATGTTAAGCTGCGTGCAGTACTGTTTTGGGTAAGTTTATTTGTAAATTAAGCGAGCTATAGGCCAGTAAACTTTTTGTAGTCATTTGACTAAAAAACATGCGCAAAGGAACTCGGTAGGAAAAACCACTACTGCGACTGGAGTAAGACAGAAGACAGCAGTAGTGGAACCATTTCTAGCCGGCATCCGGTTCTAGCCTACAGACATTCACATAAGCCTGGGCCTATATTTAATAATTGTTAGCATTTGGCTTTGGAATGCCTGTGCCGGTTTTGGCCCGTGGTTTCCATTATTTTGTTTACAACATTACATTGTAACATTACATTTAGGCCTATTTATTCTTTACAGCTTTTCTTTGCTGAAGATTTGTTTGAGACACCTCAACCTGTCGTTCCAGTAGCATCAGTAAGTTTTCTACATACGTATTATACTTGTAACTTAATCACATTCATTAGTCACAGTTTTCGTAGCAAATGGACAAGTTTTGAAACTCATCATCTCAAGACAGATATGTTTAACATTTTTTTTTATATCTGACGGTCACGGTTCACGGTTGTCTTGACCATGTCTATGATGTATTTTTTTTTCTTCTAAAACGATCAAATTGTTTCCAAACATTTCTTTTATATTGTATAACATTTGCTTTAAAGAGCTGTATTAATTTGGTATCAAGCTCCCAATTAGATGAAATTGTAAGCAAAATTAAAACCTCCAACCCTTTCTTTGGTTCAAGTGTACAGATTTACAATGGTAATTTTAATTCATAGCTATTGGTTTTGTTTGGGTTTTTTAAAAGTTTTTTCCATTATTTTTTTTCTTTTTAAGGTTCAAACTAATCCAGTTAATATTAAAGGGAAAGTTCAAGTAGTTGTTATATGCCAAATGATCTGATGTTCACATGATCTCAAGGGTTTGCCAAATCTCAATCGAGTTTAACTCCAACATGGAATATTATACATCAAAACTGTTCATCAATACATGCATCTGCCTGTGCATTTTTATACGCCCACATTTTCATGTGGACGTATTATGTCGTCGCCCCTGTCCGTCCGGACGTCCGTCCGTCCGTCCGGACGTCCGTCCGTCCGTCCGGACGTCCGTCCGTCCGTCCGGACGTCCGTCCGTCCACAATTTGTTTGTGGACTCTCTACAGGTCACAATTCTTATCCGATTTTGACGAAACTTGAAATATAGGTTTATCCCCAAAAGATCTCGGCTGCTTTCGATATTGGCATGTATCGGATCAAAACTTCATGGATTATGGCCCCTGATTGTACGAAAAATCACGTTTTTAGCTTGTGGACCCTATAAAGGTCACAATTTTGAACCGATTTTGATGAAACTTGACATGCATGTTTGTAACCTAAAGATCTTGGTTCCTTTCGATATTTGCGGCGATCGGAATGTAATTTCCTGAATTATGGCCCCTGATTGTCCGAAAAATCACCCTTTTTAGCTTGTGGTCCCTCTGGAGGTCACAATTATTATTCGATTTAAAAAACCGTTTGATTATATCACCGTTACACCCTAAGGAAGGTTGAGTTCGAATTTCGGGAAAATCGGACGAAAATTGCCATACAAAATGGCCGCCGTTTGTACGCGAATACTGTTAAAAAATGGTATATCAAGGTTGTGGACCCTGTGGAGGTCACAATTTTGATTCGATTTTGATGAAACTTGCAATTCATGGTTATAACCCAAAGATCTTGCTTCCTTTCGATATCTGCGCATATAGGATCGTAACTTCCTGAATTATGGCCCCTGATTATACGCAAAATCGCCTTTTTTTTAGCTTGGAGGTCACAATTATTATTCGATTTAAAAAACCGTTTGATTATATTACCGTCACACCCTAAGGAAGGTTGAGTTCGAATTTCGGGAAAATCGGACGAAAATTGCCATACAAAATGGCCGCCGTTTGTACGCGAATACTGTTAAAAAATGGTATATCAAGGTTGTGGACCCTGTGGAGGTCACAATTTTGATTCGATTTTAATGAAATTTGAAATTCATGGTTACAACCCAACGATCTTGCTTCCTTTCGATATTTGCGCATATCGGATCGTAACTTCCTGAATTATGGCCCCTGATTATACTCAAAATCGCCTTTTTTTTAGCTTGGAGGTCACAATTATTATCCGATTTAAAAAAAACCTTTGATTATATTACCGTTACACCGTAAGGAAGGTTGAGTTCGAATTTCGGGAAAATCAGACCAAAATTGCCATACAAAATGGCCGCCGTTTGTACGCGAATACTGTTAAAAAATGGTATATCAAGGTTGTGGACCCTGTAAAGGTCACAATTTTAATTCGATTTTGATGAAACTTGAAATTCATCGTTATAACCCAAAGATCTTGGTTCTTTTCAATATTTGCGCATATCGGATCGTAACTTCCTGAATTATGGCCCCTGGTTATACGCAAAATCCCCCTTTCTTTAGCTTGTGGTCCCTCTGGAGGTCACAATTATTATCCAATTTAAAAAAACGTTTGATTATATCACCGTTACACTGTAAGGAAGGTTGAGTTTGAATTTCGGGAAAATCGGACCAAAATTGACAGACAAA
This sequence comes from Patella depressa, assembly GCA_948474765.1. Lineage (NCBI taxonomy): Eukaryota > Metazoa > Mollusca > Gastropoda > Patellidae > Patella > Patella depressa. Next base: position 1,526,671 of record OX419717.1, read on the forward strand.
ATGGCCGCCGTTTGTACGCGAATACTGTTATAAAAATGATATATCATGGTTGTGAAAGAGTAGGTTCTTAGTGTTGAGCGGTATGTTGTTGGTCTCCATCATCTCCACTAGTTCCGTTCTCTCTTCCTTGTATACCTCGCAGTCTACCAGGATATGGTTGGTGGTACATTCTTCTCCGCACTCACAGACGATGACTTGGTGTTTGTAGTCTCGCAGCCGCTCTTTCACCCTTAGTTTCGATATAAGTTTGCATATATCTCTTCTAGGGTGATTGATAGCTGTCTTCGTGTAGATCAGAAAGCAACAGAAAAACACGAGTGATCTCACTGACTGACTGTTCACTAATGATTGTTATGTAAAACTTTGGAGGATATCTGAAAATCTATAAAAATACCTGACTGTTACTAACCAGCTCTTCATCTAAATCTTACATACTGTATGTTTAATATAACTATTATAACAAGAATGAACAGCTTACATAATGTATGTTTAATACAAGTATTAAAGCAAGAGTGGTCAGCTCTTTATATAAATCTTTAATATAACTATTATAGCAAGAACGACCAGCTTACATAATGGATGTTTAAAATAACCACAATAACAAGAACTACCAGCTCTTTATATAAATCTTTAATATAACTATTATAGCAAGAACGACCAGCTTACATAATATATGTTTAAAATAACCACAATAACAAGAACGACCAGCTTACATAATGTATGTTTAAAATAACCACAATAACAAGAACTACCAGCTCTTTATCTAAATGTTGCATAATGTACCTTTAATACAAATAGAAAGATCGATATGTCTAAGAAGATTTTGTTTGAAGAGATCATTCGATATCAATCATGTGATGAATATATAATGAAAAACTTCAATTACATAAATATAAAGAGCGTACAATTGGTTTCAAGTAAAACACGATTGAGTAAGTATCGCAAAATAAGTTTTTGAAAATGCATAATTTATGACATAATGAAATGTGATTCTATTTTTTAGAACTGTTAGGTTTAACCCTAGCTTAAAAGCACAAATGTTATACGACGTGAATGTCAAGAAACCATTAATTGTACTTACGTTTACTTACCTTCTCGAACATAGGAGCGTTTTGATACGCCAGTATATTTAGCGTCAGCCATTCTGTCTAATAGAAACAGGGTCAGCAGAGTAACAGTATACAAAATGAAATGATATTTTACGTGCACGCCAATGTGTACACGGGACCTCAGTTTTTCCTCCCACCCGAACGACTAGACAGCTGTCCTTGTCAGGCCCTCTGTCCTCCATCACTGACAAGGGGGAACTAACTACGAGGGAAAATCAGGATGAACATTCTCGGCCAATGCAGAGATCGAACACCCAATCTACAGGCTAGCGAGTCAGCGTCTTTCTAACTTAGCCACCATAATCCCCAATAACTCTGAACACGTGTATTTGTCGTATTTTAACCAAAGAGGTTTTTATCAAACGGCTCCCCCCCCAAAACACACGTTTATTTTATATATTGCGTATAAAGTACATGGCCGTATGCGTTCGATGAATTTTACGGTACAAAACCGAATCCACCAGAAAGATGCCGATTTACAGACGACAATTTTAACAGTTGCATTAACGCGTTTCTATATTCAAACGCGAGGATAGAACCACACATAAAAAAAAGAAGTGTTAAAAATGATAATTCCATTTGAGAAATTGACCAAAAAATGAATTAATTTACAATTACTTGTGACCTTCAAACATTTAGCAATACCAGCTTGATATTGGCAGTTCATGATTTTTGGATACCCGAGGTTGCATGATGTCTCTTTATCATATCAATACGAGGGAGAGTAGGTTTATATCCGACATATATATACAACGCCATTTCACCCTTAAATTGGGTGGGTTCTTCCAGGCAACAATGATTGCGCGATAATTTCCGCCAAATAACGAAAATTGCCGAATTAATCACGTGAATGCATTGTTTATACTTTGGGCATTTCGAATCGTCAAAGTTCAGAGAATGATTTAACCATGTATTTAAAACATCCTCTCTGTGTATAGATTTAGAATTAAATCATAAAAGTATATCCGACGGCATTATTCTTGGAGACATTGGGTATGAATGCAGGGCATTTTTGGTACCGCCTTTTCGAAATCCACAAGCCAGACACCACCAACGCTACAACAGAAAAAAACATTCATCCCGACAAGATCCATGTCCTTCATTCTAAGGTAAAAATAGAAATAATTCAAACATTATATATACTGGTATCATAATTACAGCTCGGTAGGTTCTGATACTGGCGCTTTTGAGGGAGTGTGTCTAATGTATCCCCAAGCACAGCAACAATGACAACCCTTCGTTAAATTAGGGGTCTTCCCTAAAACTTTAGACAGTGATTTAAGGTATTAAACATGGTGAAAGTGTTGTTTGGCTCAAAACAGTATCGTTTACATTATTTCCGTGTTGATGGCCCCGTTTGTCACACAATCAATTTTTCTGAAATATTCTGCTATGCGCTGGTTAATAGGGCATAATAAAATTGTGAGGCATGACGTAACGTTATGTTAACATATTTGGTCCAATTTGGAGCTCTGTTGTGCAGTTAGCTGCGCATATTAAGTAATTATCAGAAAATCATTAGAATTTGTTTGGTTTTTATAAAGTTCTGCCCCATGCTAACGTTTAGTATGCGAAACATTTAATATTATGGATTTATCTGTTCAATTATCAATTTTCAAGAAATTCAAACTTAGCCATTATTAATCTGTAAGGGGGATATAGTCAAACGTTTTTTTGTTTTTTTTATAATTCGGAATAAAATTTCGTGAAACAGGCCCTAGATTCCAACAATAATATTAAAACGTTCGTGGTTCGTTATTCGCAAATATGAAACAGCTCGTTGTTCAGGTGGAATGACAGGTTGTTAGAATCTATTTCCCAGGACTTTTAATGATTATAAACCAATTAGGTGCTTAAAAAAAAGTCATCCGGAGTATTCCCTACTAAAGTGCCTTTAGTAATTCAATATTTCGTGAATAACGAACAACAGACTAGTCCATGGTTCGTTATTATCGCATAACGAACTACGAACAACAAGCTAACTTCACGTCGCTGGCGAAATTCCCATCCGTTATACGTATTAATACACGTGGTCATACAAATATAAACGCGTATCTTCTTGCGTTTTAATTCCATTTCGTCACTGCCTTATGACGTCAACTACATCGTTAATATGAGTCGATAATAAAGTAGGGGAAATGTCACACCCCTGATTAACACTGATATAGACTGACGATTTGTCTATCAATAAAGTACCCCGTTATATGTACAACAGATCTAATCTAAAACCTGATTTTCATTCACACCCTCATCAGTTTTTACCGGGAACATTTTCTGTGAATTCAATCAAATACCTATCTGAAGAACGGATCGTTATTAGTCATAATAATATAATAACAGTAATAATTGGCTGAAAGTCCCTTTATTTACCCTAAGACTTAGGCAATATTAATGGAATTTTCATATATTATACATATTATACATTCATTTCGTAATAAATGTTGGGCCAGTTCTTTTCTGAAACAGTGATATATTAATCATTTGTTCGATCGTTTCTAATGTTGTGTTTTACGTTGAAGGGAGAATTAATCTTATGTATATATAAATAAATGTTTTTCACGTGTAGATTTAATATATTATCGAGAATAGAATTAATCACCAATATTATTAACGAGAATTGCCATATTTGGCCTATTTATGACACGTGCTAACAGTACCTATACGTCCTTGTAACACGCTGGTTGTTTAACTTTAAGAAGAGCAATGGTTGTCAATGTCTCGCAACATAATATGTTAATATTATAGTTGCAAAATTTCCTCCGATGAAATGAAATTGGGTTTAACGTCCAACTGTTCTGCTCCGACTTGAATAATAAATGCGAGGATCGGCGAATATGCGGCACAAATAGTTAACCGTAAATGCACGTGGCATAGATCAGATACGGTTTAAACTAAGCGACTTTTCGACCGGACTGTGTCTTTACCCTATTAATACGTTCGACTTAAACTAAGCGACATTTCGACTGGACTGTGTCTTTATCCTATCAATACGTTCGACTGGACCGTGTTTTCATCCTATCAATACGTTCGACTGGACTGTGTCTTCATCCTATCAATACGTTCGACTGGACTGTGTCTTTAACACTATACTAATATGTCGCCATCATTGCTACCATAATCACGGTGTACAGGTGCAAAAAGTTAATCGTAAATTCTACGACGTGCTATGTTGCACATGTTATTGTGCTTTATTAATAATGACATATTGCAATAATTTATCATGTTACAAAGTAACCAACACCTGTTTCAATACAATATTGTTTATATAGACGATTATCCATAGCTATATTTAATAGTTTATTATATTAGTATACAACAATCATCATCATGCGTCTTGTATTAACCAGTTTTCTACTAGTTTGTATGGTGGTTATAGTCTCCACAGGAGATCATCGTCCTTACAGATACCGTCACACTAGATATCCATCACCAGGTAATGTTAATTACTCCTTACCCTCAAATATCCACGCACCAGGTAATGTTAATTACTCCTTACTCTCAAATATCCACCCCACCTGGTCATGTTATTACTCCTTACTGTAGATAGCCACCCACCAGGTAATGTTAATTACTCCTTACTCTCAAATATCCACCCCACCTGGTCATGTTATTACTCCTTACTCTAGATAGCCACCCCACCAGGTAATGTTAATTACTCCTTGCTCTCAATTATCCACCCCAAGAGGTAATGTACTCCATACCCTCAAATATCCACCCCACGAAGTAATGATATTACTCCTTGCTCTCAAATATCCTTCCCACGAGATAATGTTATTACTCCTTACTCTCAAATATCTACCCCACCTGGTCATGTAATGTTGATGTTTTATAATAACTTCACGATTCAGTCATGTTTGTTAAACACCTGGATCGTGTATTTGATTAGTTAAACAAACACTATGCAAGACCATAATAATCTATCGATGCCATCTGATGGGTCAGATTTTCCACAGATTTGAATCTCGTAAAATTGGATAATCAAGACTTTGTTTATTATCGTAACAACTGTATCAATGGCAATCAAGACTACAGTGTTATTTTATTACAATGAGAATTTCTCGGCTCAAAATGAAGATTGACCGAGATTGTCTGAATATCCCCTTTGCATTATTTATTTTTAACTATTATAGCGAGAGGTTGTCAGATCTTTATGTAATCTTCCATAATTCCGCTTTAAACTGTATTATTTGAAAAGCCAAGATATGACTGAACATTTTTAGTAGAGCCCAGGATGTGGTATTTAATAAGTTATATTTAAGGTTGCAATTTCATATTTTCAAGTTATATATTTAAAATGTATTATAATAAAGCCCTAAAATAGATTGTATCTATAAACAGTCCTACCTTGTTAAAGAATAATCCTATAATTCACTATTGCCAGTTGAGAAATTGGCAAACATATCATTTTCAACTTTAAATTCAAACGTTTGAAGATAGTCATTACATGGGGGCGCCCCCTCTCTCTCTCGCTCTCTCCCTTTCTCTCTCTCTCACCCCATAGAGCAGAATCATTTTAGACTCCACATTCCCTTTCGGTCAAATATACAACCGTCATAGCTACTTACAATGTGGGTGAAATTGCGATTTTTTCACAGGTCGTACTATGTTGCTAGACATTATTAATATTTTACTGTATACTGTCCATATACCAGTCAGCATCTGAAGGATAACGTATTTATATCTTGTTAGAGTTAGTTATATTGGAATGGTATATTGTTATAGATGGTTATATTGAAATGGTTCAAAATAATTTCCTTTCGTCCTGACATTTGTAAATTTAATATGGTATTAAAATTTATTGGCAGTTGAATTAACATAATAAGGTTGGTGAATGGGACTGTGACCTTTTACGATATGTTACCCAAGTCTGGCCTATTTCCCTTGTAAGTAGCTATGACGGTTGTATATTTGACCGAAAGGGAATGTGGAGTCTAAAATGACTCTGTTCTATGGGGTGAGAGAGAGAGAAAGAGAGAGAGAGAGAGAGAGAGAGAAGGCGCCCCTATCTCCATGCCACATACGCCCACACCCGGGATCGAAACCACGGCCGCAAGCCAGAGGTGGCCGGCCAGTTGGAGGTCGAAGCGCGGCACTCTAGACCACTACCCCCCCCCCCTCCTCTATGGGTTAAAAATTGTATATAGTACTGAAAATATATTCCTAAATTAAGATTTGTAAAACTAACTCATGTCTTTGGAACCACAGGTGTGGGGGGTACATATGGCATGTTTCTTCGATGTGTCCTGTTGTTTTGTTTGAGGCAATGCTCTTAAAACAAAACCTAAGACTCTTCCAACTTGAGTACGATCGACTTGAATCTCGCCTCCATTTTTGGGGACAATTGTACATCATATGACCGGTTTCGATATTTTTGTATAACGTCAAGATAGTTGCGATAAAATCAAGACCAGTTCCTGGTACTTGTAGCAGTCCCATACTTGACATATCTGGTATTTAAGTTTGAGCGCAGGTACATTTAATTGGGATTGACCAGTGAGTGGATTAAAACTTGATTGGAATAACAAAAGGGTTTTACTGATTTTCAATTTCAGACCCATGTAGAGGTGTCAGATGTTCGTTTGATGCCAAGTGCAGGAAGGGTAAATGTTTATGTGGAAATGTGACTTGTTCTAGCGGTACCATATGCATCAATGGTGTCTGTGAATGTCCAGCGAGTTATGCTGGCAGTCCAAACTGTGCCATTCGTAAGTAGGCTAAAACAATAATAATACTAATGTTCCTGTGACCCTTGTATCAGCAGCTAAATGCAATTAGTACATGCCAGTATTGCAGATAGATTAATTTGACACCCACGTAATAAATCAAATATTTATATGGGGTACAAAATTTTGTTTAGAACTAATTTGATGTCCCCAGTCAGTCCCAGCCCTGTAATGAGGTCATCCCAATCCGAGCTGTTTAATGCGTACATATTCTAAAACACGAGGTGCTCATGCGGTTGCAAAACACGAAATTATACTAAAATGATTTTTTGTCCACATATTCTTTAAAGATACATTATGTAAGATTTAAATAAAGAACTAGCCATTCCTGTAATAATAGTTCAAAAATAGATAATGTAAAATGAATAATTTGAAAATGTCTATCTATTGTGAGCGAAGATATTAGCCTTTGAAGGTTTGATAAGACGTGTGCAATAATTTCAACCACGGTACTGGTTGTTCGAACCTTTAGTCTCGCTCCTCCATGTTTGACTGAAATCAAAATATGGCTAAACTGTTCTAATCTATTTAATATCGGAGAAATCCGATGCCATCGAGAGTTGATTATGGTCTGGATTAGTAATTTATAATTTAGAAAACATTTCAAGCCTAAAGAAAAAATTTCCTACAATTGGCAAATTTAGCTATTGCATAATGTATGTTAGTCAATCGCTCGAAGGTTTCGACCGGGATGTTTTTTGACACCATGCCGCGGTTTGAATATCGCATTGATAATTGAGTTAGATAATTGGTAACAAAGCGCCACTCGTCTCGTGGTTCTTGTTTCCTTCTTAGGGGTCGACGGTCGGAGCAGATGGATTAAAGCTCTGTCCCAATACGAGAACTGGCATGAAAACTGGCTTATTTCTTCTACCACGCTATATTTGTAATTCGTAATATGGGAAGGATCTTCGAATAGAGCCTAAGACTGGCAATTCGCGTAAGAACGACATGAAACCTGGTATGCTTTTGTCTACTTCTTCGTCTACTGACTGTGACTTTCTCTAAAAATGTCCAAAGCTGCCCCGAATGGGTACGAACGACAGGGAACTAGGCATGTTTTTTTTTTATTCGTCTGCTGACTGCTATGACAGAAATATCATTTTGGGTACGAACAACATGATTCTGGGCATGCTTGATTTTTGTTTTAATCTTCTTCTGTCCTTTTCATAGTTCTGTATATTTTATTTCTACAGCTGAGAGGTGTAGCACCTGTCAGAAGAACGAAACCTGTACAACTCTTAGCCGTGAGTTAAGTTAGCTTGATAAAAACTTCCACAATTCCCGTAACAGTCCGTAAACCGATCCTTACAGTGGAATATCACTGTATATTACCATCGTCGCTGTATAATGTCGTCCTGAATATTAGTCAGGAACATAGTCCTTATAGAGGAATATTACCGTATTTTTCTACTTTATAATGTATCGACACATCCAGTATATCAGCCCGGTTACTGTAACGTTAATATCGTTGACAAAACAACAAATAACTATTATCAATGAAAATAGACGTCAGTTTAAATACATACTGACTGTATTAGTTAAAATTGTCGGAGGTCATTAAAATCGGTGTTTTGTCTGTAAGATTTTAAAACTGTGACTATTAAATGGTATACACCAATATTGTCCAGGTTTGTCTATGCAGTAGTCACGCTTTTACACCAGTAGTGACATAGTTTACAGCCAGTTACACACCTGCTAATTTATGACAACTTTATAATTTCTAAGACTGTATAGTGTCTTACGGGCTCGGTGACAGTTATGGGGCAGAACCCGAATTGTCCGAAAATTTTCGAGTTTACAGACAGCGCCCCCGCCCCCCGACTCAAGAAAATTTTGGAATATTTGACGGCTGCAAACATGTTTTCCTGCAATTTCCAATGGTTTTGTAACCGAAATCCCACTCCGAATTCCAAGCATCCAATCATACTGTTCCAGCTGCATTCACAAATAATAATCGATGCCCGAAAAATGTCACACAAAGTAGAGTGGCTCCAGACAAAATGTTTTTATCCATGGTTAGGGAAGCAAAACTAGAAATGCCCGAAAAAAATTCAGGTTTACAGACAGCGGCACCGGTTTTCTTCGAGAGGCGAAGAAGCGAAGCTGACCTTGTATAGACCCCCAAGAAAATTTTGGAATATTTGACGGAGGTAAACACGTTTTACTGCTATTTCAGCCCGTAAAGTTAGCGTTTTATTAGATTTCGGGCACTTTATTTTGCCAATTAGATGAAATAAATTTTTTTCTCACTTTACGCGTCTTCCCGAGAAATCAGCTTGCCCGAAAGTTAGGGGGGCAGCTGACCCCACCCCCCCCGTCCCTGGCTCGTACGTCTATGAGTGATATCCCGTAAATCCGACCGGAAACTCAATTGTAAAGCGGAATGTCACGGTGCTTTTGTATGTAATTGTGTGTCTATTTTAAGCTGGATTTTATGATGGCGGCCGGGGTCCATGTGGCGACTTCGTAACATGTGACGGACCACGAGAATCATGCCCATTTATAGGCTGCATAAGGAGAGGTATGTACAACCAAGTGTTTGGCTGAATTCCAGAAGTTGTCCACCACTTGAATAAAAACGAAGTGAGGATTCGTCATTTGTAATTATCATGTGGACTTCGGTTTTCTCCAACGAACCCAGGGGGTCACGGTGGCTAAGTGGATAAGGCGCTGGTTCGCTAGCCTGGAGGTCGGGTGTGCGATCCCTGCAATGGCCGAGAAAGTTCATCTCGATTTTCCGGCGTGATTTCGCCTTGTCAGTGATGCAGAAGGAGGGCCTGACAAGGACAGCTGCCTAGTCGTTCGGATGGGACGAAAAACCGAGGTCCCCTGTACACATTGGAGTGCACGTAAAAGATCCCCTGGCAGTTGAAATTCGATATAAGAGTAGGCCGTAGCGCCGCTGTCCGGGCAAACTTTCCTTCTTAGCACACTGTATGGCGTATGCCCGTCTTCCATTAGCCCAGGTTAGGTGCAAAAGAGTAGGACGTTAAACCCCATTTCATTTCATTTCCAACGAACCCGTTGGCTGTCGGATGCTGGTTCGCCATATTGAACCTCAGTTGTGGTCAAACTTGTGGGACATAGTTACAGTATCTAAGGGGGCGGAGCTTATCTCCAAATCTCGGAACCATGAACTGTTGATCATTTGGAGATAATAACCCGAAACATCAAGCAGAAGAACATAGTCTTGAATGTGGTAACCTAATAGTGTATGGCACATGCCCGTCCCCATTAGAACATATGATGCTGTGAAATGGTGGGACTAAACTAAACTTAGTCTGATGTCTACAATTAACTCGTCTTGAGAACCGACACTAAGGTAGTTGACCGACCGAACACAGATCGTTTTTAGATTTAGTTTGAAACACTGTGTTCGTGAGAGGACAGACCTTATCTATTATCAAGCATTCCACAAACGGTCTTTCCGGAGTACCCCCTCACCCCACCTTTGTTCGAAACATTGTGAACGCGATAAAGAATATAGTTTTTCACGAATTTATTTCAAATTTTGTGTGAGGCGTCGGAACCATTAGCGAACGTTTTCGAGTTATCTGTCCATCTACTGCAAAATGTAAGTGTTTCTTGCAAGACCGCCGCTTGTATAATATCAATATAGATTTGTGTATCATTTACAGGGATACGATGTATAGACAACTATTGTATGTGGGGAGTGTTTTTTGCAGCTATGGGTATATGCAAGGGAGACCATTGTCATGGTAAGCATTACTGCACGCACGTGTCCTAGTCGCACAACTCTTCTCGGCTCATTCATGTTTTACTTGTTTTTGGAGGCCAGGATCTTCGAAAAAAGCCTAAGGCGTCATCAGTTTATGGACTTGATATGACGTCAAAATTCCCAGATGACTGGAATGATGTCAAATAACGCTAATAGTTTGCTTGTTGTTTCATAGATTTATTGATTTTAGGTGGGTTCTGACCAATACAGTCGTATTTATATTTTATCCGCTTTCATGGTTAATGGGAGGCAACTGAGTTTATTTCTGGGCTAGACACAGTAAAAAGGATAAAGACCAGTAATTTTTCATATTAATCAAAATTCTCCCTTTCTCCACTTTCCCTCTTTTTAATGGAAAGTTTTGCTCCTCTAGCATCTAAGAAAGGGGTTTGAATTTCCATTGTCTGCCAGGTTTTGGTTAATATCTATGATTTTGGGACGAAGTGCAGTAATCGCCTACTAAACTGACTTCACTGTTTATTGGTCCATCTGATCTATGTTCCAAATAGTGATAATAGCCAAGGATGATGTATAATATCACCAGTGCTGGCAACTAGTGAAGTGGTGTACTTTCGATTACTCGTGATGGCCCTCTGATTTCCCCTCACAACTAAAGACCCCCAGGCGGAAGAATATTTTTGAAATGGGATTAACCTAACTAGTTCGATCTAGTTTGTGTCCATGAACGTTAAAACGCGCTCTCTCTCTCTCTTTCTCTCTCTTCTCCTCTCTCTTTCTCCGCCTCACTCTCCCCCTCTCTCTCCTATTCTCTCTTTCCTCTCTCTCTCTAGAGAGAGACAAATGGGGTTTAACGTCCACTCAACACTAACTAGGTCATTTTGGGACTAACATATGGTATCATTTTATTTCAATAATTCGCTTGCGCGTAGGGGTCTTAGCAGTGGGAGGAAACCGGAGTGCCCGGAGGAAACACACGAGGTTGAGAAGGCGCCCCTATCTCCATGCCACATACGCTCACAAAAGGGCTCGAAACCACAGCCGTAAGTCAGATGTGACCGGTCAGCCTTTCCTCTCTCTCAGATGACCTAGGTTGTGTTCAGTGGACGTTAAACCCCATCTCTCTCTCTCTCCCTCTCTCTCTCTCTCTCTCTCTCTCTCTCTCTCTCTCTCTCTCTCTCTGTGCAGTGTAATAATATTATTCTAATTTCAGTTGGTAGTAAATACGTGTGTAATGATGACTCTGATTGTGGTAATGTTGGTAATTGTGTCAGAGGATGTTGTCAAAGTAAATATAATATCATTTAAATTAATAATAGTTGATCGTTTCTAAATTTCAAAAACAGAAACCATTTGTCTTCCCCCGTCGGCCATTTGTATATACTAGACCACAATTCACTTGCAGCAACACCCGGAAGTCATCATTAAGACTGCACATCTCCGTGGAGGAGAAAAGTTGGTAGTGGAGTGGCCTAGTGGTCAAGAGTGTAATGCTTTAACCTTTAATTAAACGGTCAACTCTGACTTGCAGTCGTGGTTTCTATCCCTGGTATGTGGCGTGGGGACAGGACAATCTGTTTCACAGAGAATTACTTACGAATTAACTCTGTAACAGATGAGTGTCCACAACACGTGTGTTGACTGCAAACGGCGCCAGTCATTGGCTCAACGGCTCGTGCAATTTAAGACCTAACTTCTTTGGGCAAAATGATGCATTTTACTCATTTTAATACCCATTTACACAAAATAGGAAATATTTTTTAACTTCAAATACTCCAAACGTCTTTATTTATTTTTCTTTTACCTCAAAAAAATGTTTGATAATTTAATTTGTCGGAGTAAAAAAGTTAATATGCCGTACTTATTAAGCCTCGTTGATGTCATGCTTATCAGTGCTTGTAGCGGCCAAGCGAATATTCACTGCGGGATCAGTTTGGGGACAGGGGGCCCTCCCAACCGCCTAGGTTTACTACGGGTACTTCGGTTTCCTCCCACAGGAGAAATCCCTCCGTCTAATCAATTGAAAATAGGATTAAATACCAAGAACAACAACAGAAACGTTAATCCATTAAAATTATTAAAAGTGTAACATTCTCGTTCTGCGCATGTAACGTCAACTTAATACGACTAACCATGAATCCAATTGTATTTCAGACGCCAACAGAACACAATCCTGTGTAAGCTCGTATGCACAGGAGGTGTGCGGTGGTCGTTGTACACGTAATGTAGTTTTTGTTTTATTACAATACATGATATGATTGACAGGTCGTTTTAAGGATGCATTATGTTAGAGCTAATCTGCTGAATGTTATATAGATTATTATTTGAAATTAACATTACAAGTCTATAATCAACTCTCTAGACCATCGGATAGTCGAGATTTGAATCGATTTAAAAATCTGTGAGATTTAACAACAATTTAACAATAATACGAATCATCGAAGCTAAGTCGCGGTTGTCAAGTAACATTGTTACGATAATGGTCGATCTATGCTACATCTTTAAAGTAATTTTAATGATTTTTCAATGTATTCAATTTTCATTATCTGTTTTTGAATTAATACAGCAAGGACGACCTGTCCTGTATCTAATTCTACATAATGCATCTATCGCTATATCTCTTTACTTATGAAGGCTTGATCAGAAAGTATAATCAAAATGACATCTTAAATAACAGTATAAACCCTGTCGTGATAGGGCGGGACATTGTCGCTCTTGTTCATAATAAAATCAAGTTATAACAGGAAGTCCAGCTGATCGATATTTCGTATCGTCAATAGGTATCAACAAACCCGTGGTTAACAAAATTCCGCTTGCTTTATGTAGAAAAGTTCCCGCTGTGAAAGCCTCATAGTTTGACCTGTGGATTATTTGTAAATCATATTCTGTTTGTGCGACTATTTCCAAATATACAACTGGGTGTAGTTTTTTTCTTTGGTGTCCATAGCAGTTATATCTCATGACGTCGTGATATATCATATCAACCGCTGATGACGTCATCCCAGGTCGATAAATTCGGCTCATATCAACCGCTGATGACGTAGATGATCGAAATAATACAAAGAACAAAGAAATTAATTTTATTCTTTTGACAATAAAAAAACCCATTGTTATAGTCCAGTTTGTAGCATTCAGTAACTTATCGGCATATTTAAATCGGTTATCCATCACCATACTCCATCTAAGATATCTTTCAGAATTTTCTTTCCGCCCACATTATTTCTCCACACACTCCAAGTTTTCCCCAGGCTTTGGATAGATCCTCATCATATTTGCATTCACATCAATTCTATGTCATTATGGTGACTAAAATGGATTGATTATTCGTCTGGCTTCGTTTTACTATCCCTTTTGTTTTTGCTTTCTCCAAAAGGTTAATATCATATACTTAAAACCTGTCCCGCGAGTTGCTTGTACAGGTATGCGATGGACTGGCTTGTAATTCAATCACGTTCCATGTACAGGTAAGAAACGGACTGGCTTGTATTCCGATCATGTTCCTAATAAACACAAGTGACTAGCCAGCCCAATTATTAGGAGCGTTTTAGATAATTGGAAAAAATCTGTTTCATGGTCATAAACGGACGTATCAATTGATCATTAATGTACTTAGGGTAGGCAACTCTTTTATAGTTTCTACATTAAATGTTAATGTTGTCAATTGAATCGTTTAAAGCAATAAAGTAATATAGGGGCCCAGTTGCACTATGGACAGGGCATCCGTCTGTATTTGAAATTTTATAACTGGAAATTCTTCTGACAAATACTCATTTACATCATGTATAGCATATATTTTATTTTCATGTAATTACCCTATCCTTAGTACAAGAGACTGAAATGGGGATTAACGACTGCTTAATGTAGCTAGATAATGTCTGGACAGGATTGGGGTAAATCTTATAGACCTTGTATGTTGGTGGGGATCTTTAAATTTAGGAGGACACCTGTTTACCAGAAGACACTACCCATTATCACAATAGTAGGACCTTAATTCGGATCGCCTGTCTAACCTCGTGGGTTTTCCTCCGGGTCCTCCGGTTTCCCCCCTCTGCTAAAGACCCCTACGCGCAGGCGAATCATTGAAATAGAATTAAAACTTGCATTACACCTGAAATGACCTACTTAGTGTCGAGTTAACGTTAAACCCCATATCTCTCTCTCTCTCTCTGTCCCTGTTTCCCCCTCTCTTTCTCTCTCTCTCTCCATTTCGGAAAGAACTTCAGCTCTACCCCGCTCTTTCAACAGTGCGTTCGTTCTAGCTCTTTGTTAGTTTTTTTTTTAATACGATATCTAGATTAATATGAGGTTTATATTTATATTTATATTTTGTATTGTTTTTGTTTTATTAGTTTTTTTAATACGATATCTAGATTAATATGAGGTTTATATTTTGTATTGTTTCAGTGTTCTGGTTTAGTTATCCCGTGTGCATCCTTACAAGGTATGTAAAATCAGTCTGGATTAACCAGATCCTGTACGGCTAGTGTGTATTGTAATTGATTAATAGGCAGGTCTTCATCCATCAAATCAATCAATATGGCAAATAACTGAAAACATATTCCTTCCTTCGACTTCCTGTTTAAATAACCATTAGTTATGAACTACACCGTCTTCATTAAGCCAGTCTGGGCAGAAGAGTAGGAGGTTAGACCGCTATTTGTAGAAGCATGGGGGAACGATCCGGGCATCACGACCAACTAGACGCTATACTTAATATAAAATACTTACTTTGAACTTGTCATTTCATTTGATCAACTTCAATTAAAATACACAGAAATTACCATGTTGCACTAGAAAATATTATTAACCACTAATACGTGTACCAATTTTTAAAGATTAATCAACACTGAGAAATAATTATACGTGTACTATATATTTAAGATATATTTATACGTTTACTGCTATATTGTTAAGATAAATTAACTCTAAGATAATCGTGTACTGCTTTTTTAAGATTAATCAACTATTCTACGTGTACTGATATATTATTTTGAGATTAATCAACTTTAAGATTAATCAACTGGGATAATGAAGAGTGGAAGTATGCTCAAACCTAGGGTTGTTTTATTCCCTTCCGAAGGGCTAGACACTCTTCTGCATCATTTGTCCTTACAGATAAAAGATGTGGATGGAGAAAATGGCGATTTGCGATCAATAACGAGTCATGAGTTATATATCATTTAAACTAATTAATCTTGTTTTTTTTTCAGTCGTTTGCGCATCTTCTTTCTTGAACCAGGACTCCATCTCAGTGGTAGTGAAAATTAAATAAATGCATTTGTTAATGGCATCATATAATAATTTTTATGTTCTTCTTGAGGCGGGGAATCACGTGGCTAAGTGGGTAAGGCGCTGGTTCGTTAGCCTGGAGGTCGGGTGTTCGATCCTCCATTGGCCGAGAAAGTTCATCTCGATTTTCCGGCGTGATTTTCCTTTGTCAGTGATGCAGAACGGAGGGCCTGGCCAGGACAGCTGTCTGGTCTTGGATGGGACGAACAATCGAGGCCCCGTATACAAATTGGCATGTACGTTAAAGATCCCTTGGCAGTTGGAATTTGATATAAGAGTAGGCCGTAGCGCCGCTGCCCGGGCAAAATTTCCCTTACAGCACACTGTATGGTGTATACCCGTCTTCATATCTTCTTGAGGCTGCGATATGGAGAGAGAGAGAGAGGGGGAGAGAGAGAGAGAAAGAGAGAGGGTACGCTTCACTGTCCCACTGGTCTGCACCACCGGGTATATACCGTCGTGACGTCATGCTGTGTGTTAATGAGTGAAATGTCTGCCGGTAATCAAGCATGATGAATTGACACTCGGCATTCACTGGTAACAATATAAACAAGAATAATAAAGAATAAGCCACCGCCACCTATATTCTTCTCTGAGAAATTTTATAATCGAATTAAATCCGTCCACCATTATTGATATTATGATTCCAAATTTAAATGGTATATCATTGATTTAGGGGGGTTGGATGGCCGAGTGGTTAACACGTGCGCGCTGTATCATAAAGCCTGTCATTGAGTCAAATGGCGTTGTTTGGTATCCCCAGTTATATGTGACAAGGTGGAGGGTCACCTGTCCAACCTCGTGGGTTTTCCCCGGGTTCGCCGGTTTCCTCCCAGTGCAAAAGACCCCTACGCGCAAGCTAATTATTGAAATAAAATTGAAACCATATCCAATACTACAGCCAATGAGTTTTACTTTATAGTAACATATTCAGGCGTATCGGAGATCATACAGCGTCCACATCGTTACTCTACTGTAGTCAAAAGAATAAATTAATAGGAATCACAGTTTCAAGGAGATACAACTAGTTTAATGCTTACTACTTATTTAACGATAAGAACAATGCATATTACGATACGATAAGGACAATGTATAACTTATAAAAACAATGTAAACAATACGATGAGAAAAAAATATAACGTATAATAAATAAGCTAGGCAATATTTTAGATAATTATTCGTTATAATAAGATAAGAACAATTTATATCTTATGATAAACACTGACCACAGTAAGATACGAACAATATATAACTCGTTATTTGAACAATAATAAACAATATGTAAATAATACGATAAAAACAATTTATAACTTTTGTTTTTAGTTTGTAAGATAAGGACAATTTATAACCCATAATAAATATTGGTTATAAGAACAGAACAATTTATGACTTATAATAAATAAGATATAGCCCCGGTAAATACTTTTATATGTTTTCTGTAAAAATACACAAAGCACACAATTCAAATACATATAATTGCAAATAAAACAATATTTGAATCATGTGTAAAGTACACAGTACCCACTAGTCACTGCATAATATGCGAAATACAAATATATATTTCCAGCAACGTTTGATAAGCATCTGATCCAAATTATACCTTCCATAACCTTAATATGCAATTTGTAATAGCACCATATTGGTTAATTAATCGATAATTATTTATCTAGATTTCGCATTTTACGTTTTAGACATGATGAAATGGAATAGTATGCACCGGTGTTGTCTCGTTCTATTGTATCTTTTTTATTAGTGCTTGATAATGAGTAGAGAAGCCTAGTCGAAACGCTACTCTGTAATCATCATGCACCCTACTTTTAAAAAATGTTTCTGAAAACATACTACCATAGTTTTAGTGAAATAAAATTTCAGTCAGTTATGTCGTAATAAAGCTATTACATTTAAACAGTTAACCTTTTTAACCGATTATTTTTTTTAAATCGTTTAACAGTTTTTTCACCGTTTAAATAGACATTTTTAACCGTTTAAACATTTTTAACCGTTTAAACTTCTTCAACCGTTTAAACTTTTTTGACCGTTAAACGTTTTTAAAACCTTTTTAATCGTTTAAACTTTTTTTTAACCGTTTAAATTATCGTAACCGTTAACAGTTTTTTGTCGTTTAAATAGACATATCGGTAAAACATTAAATTTAACCATTTAAACTGACAAAACGTTTCGAATTGCAATCACCGAACGTTTCATATTAATTTACATTATCAAGGCTTCATATTATTTATGAATACTTCAAAGAATTATGGGACAAGATGAAGGGTATAGCTCCCTAGTTTTATGGTTTGGCAGATAGTTTAATACATGATTCACTAAATCCATGTTTCCCATTAGTAATAAACAATTATATACATCCATTACCCTATTGACAGTGAGATTGTACAATCATTACCCCACTGACAGTGAGAATGTACAACCATTGCCCTACTGACAGTTAGAATGTACAATCATTGCCCTACTGACAGTTAGAATGTACAATCATTGCCCTACTGACAGTTAGAATATACAATCATTACCCCACTGACAGTTAGAATATACAATCATTACCCCACTGACAGTTAAAATGTATAATCATTACCCTACAGACAGTTAGAATGTACATTCATTACCCTACTGACAGTTAGAATGTACATTCATTACCCTACTGACAGTTAGAATATACAATCATTACCCCACTGACAGTTAAAATGTATAATCATTACCCTACAGACAGTTAGAATGTACAATCATTACCCTACTGACAGTTAGAATGTACAATCATTGCCCTACTGACAGTTAGAATGTACAATCATTGCCCTACTGACAGTTAAAATGTATAATCATTACCCTACAGACAGTTAGAATGTACAATCATTACCCTACAGACAGTTAGAATGTACATTCATTACCCTACTGACAGTTAGAATGTACAATCATTATCCCACTGACAGTTAGAATGTACAATCATTGCCCTACTGACAGTTAGAATGTACAATCATTACCCCACTGACAGTTAGAATGTACAATCATTACCCCACTGACAGTTAGAATGTACATTCATTGGGATCCGAATGGATAAAATGGACGTCGTCAATTCCTTTGTAATAGTAAATGTATTTGATTCAATGGAGAATTGGATAGGTCTGTTTCCCCAAAAATATCTATTCCAGAGCTATCCATTGTTCCTGTTAATAGACTACTAGTGCAGTTGTCCTGGCTGTCATACCACCACCCTGCTCCAAATCTCTTGGTACATTCAAAGGTTCCTGTATAATCAGCATCATATGTAGAGAAAGGGTTGTTGTTCAAATTGATATCACCAGTCAGACTGTCCCCACATGTTGATCCATTACCATCAAAGCCACTAATATATAATCTATAGGATGTCGATTTATTACCAATAAAAAAGTTGGTGTATTGACTGACGCAAGTTGACGAATCTGGTTTAATCAGGACTACCCGTAAGCTGTAGGTACTGTTCGGATTATCAAGTAGATATAGTACCTGTTTCAACCCTAGCCATTTGTTCGACGCAACATTGCCAAAACCCTCTTCATATTCTTTCAGAGTTCTATTAAAGTTCTCATATAAACAATCCTTATTACGACCGAGTATTTCAGTCCATCCACCATCGTCAAATGTACACAGTACTTCAAAGGGTTCGGGAGATGACAGCGGCTTTATATTAGTCAATACATCACCAGTTGATCTTAAACCTTTCTGGGGACCCTCAGTGCAATCTAAAATATAAATCAACAACAACGTTATTCTAAATAAAATATAAAGATATATTAGGTGGGGAAAATTACTGCATTGGACACATTATTTGGTGTGTATTTTTTTTGTTTGTGGTGTGTAAAGTTGCTTCGACGGAGATAATAGAGACAGGCAAATAGTATACGTTTTGCTATGAGCGGTATTGCACCACTGAGGGAGCGGAACCACGGTGGTAACTCTGCACGAACTTTTTCAGACAATGCAGAGACCGACCACGGGACCCCCATGGTAAGCCAGCCAAACCTTTACTCTCTGAGCTCGCTGAGCCACCTTGGGTCGCGTTAAAGTAAAACGTAACTGTATTTTATTTAATAAATATTTTCTTTTTTTTCTGAATTAGTGTTTTATAATATTCTGACTTGGGCGCCTTTAACATAACAATGTATTTAAAAATATTTCAATATTTTAAAACATGAAGTAAGCAGTGTACGTTAAATTTTAAAGATATTCTAATGCTTTAACATTACCTGATATGGTATCTTGACACCCTTCTCCGTATTGGCCTAAAGGACAGGTACAACCTGAGTCCTCACAATGAATAACCTGTTGAAACAAATACATATAATATTTTTATGTATATAGTACAGACTACATCGACCGAGGAATAGCTGGTAACACTTGAAACATTTGTGTTAACAAGGTTCCTATAACCACACATTGCAACCCCTTCCCTAAAACCGTGAAATGTTGCTGTTAATAAACTGTTTATTAAAAGAGGCGGATAAATCCAACTCATTCTTATCAAGTAATTCCCTCTAATTTCAAACTACTAACCTGTGTGTAACAGGAACACCCAGTTGTGTCACCAGACATGATACAATCTCTACCATCTCGATATAGTTTACAAGAGGCATCTCGGGAACAATACAAATATCGTCTGCAGTCTATTTTACGTGTACATGCCCGGGAACAATCCATTTCCCATGGGGTATAAATCGTTTTGAGGTATCGACTCGGGTCACATGAATTAATCACAATATTAGATTTACTATATGAAGCATTTCGATGATTACTTCCGGCTGGAAACAAAAACAGAAATAATGAATTTTAATGTAATCATATTATTGTAGTATACTTCTATGCATCGGACATCTTGTCCTGCCGCCAGGAACCACTACCCTAACTGTACCGTAAACAATTACAATGCGTTTGGCCGGGAACTACAACTGTAATTGTTCGAGACGAGATGCAAACGGTTAAACATTAGTGTGAGTTAGTCAACAAAATGTAATGGTTTCTGGACAACCTTGTCATTACGATTTCTGACCTGTGGAAATCGCATAAGTAGTAAGGTCTGTACTTCCCCGTTTTGGGAAACAGTGTTAGCGTGGCGTCCCCTGTAGAAGTCATTGCTAAAGAGGCCTCTACTTTATGAGAACATTTACATAAACTATCGACCTGTCTAGTATATTTCTATTCCTACCAATGCTTCTCGAAAAGAAGTTATAGACGCATTATTCAAGAGTTAAATTTGGCATCAAATGTTAAAAATAATCCTTAATTATAATTAGACATGTATTTACATGCCAGACCATAATCAATTCCCTAGAAATTCGGATGGTTTTGATTTTCATCTGATTTAAATATGATTGACAGTTAGGTAAAATTGGATGATTAACACTTTGTAATCATCGGAACAAAGGTAACACTGACAACCGAAACTATACTTTTATGCAAACAACGATCGATCCGCTCTGAACGAAGAAATTATATCGAAATTTTCAATATATTCCTTTTTCATTATTGTGTTTTGGACTTTTGTTCGTGAGCTGTCAGCTATTCATCTGTTTGCATCTATATGAAGAGACTATTCGTATTTAATATGGCCGGAGCCTGATGGAGCAAAACACGTAGAACGTTAAATCTCACCCATTTCATATCACGGTGTGTAGAAAGCGCACCGTATGTACGATTCTCGTGCCATGGGCTAGTATTTAACATAACATAATAATAAACAGATATTATACTGCAAATTACACTAAGATGTGCGGTATTGTACTGTGTCACGGGCTAGTATTTAACATCCCATAACAATAACTAGATACTATACTGCAGTTTACACTAAGATATTATACTGTTTACGTTATAAGATATAAGATATTATACTGTTTACGTTATAATATATAAGATATTATACTGTTTACGTTATAAGATATTGCACTGTGTACGTTATATGTAGTATATTGTGCTGTTTACGCTATACGATAGTGTACTGTTTACATAAAACGATATTGCAATGTGTGCGTTATAATATATTATACTGTTTAGGTCATGAGATATTGTACTGTTTACGTTAAAAGATATTGTACTGTTCATAAGATATTGTACTGTTTACGTTATACGATAGTGTACTGGTTGCGTTGTAATATATTGTACAATTTAAGTTATAAGATATTGTCTAGCTTGTGGTAAAAGATTTATATTTGAACAAATACTTACCTCTGATTGACTTTCTACAGTAGATGGCACCCCTCGCCCATTTATTATCTGACGTCCAAATGAAATGAGGTGCATGTGGTACCATTTTAGCATTATTCCAGTTACTATCGTCAAACCTATAATAATGTTATAGACATTACTGTCTGAACCGATTATGACTCTGCCCTGTGTTTGTACAATTAAATATTCCATCGAATACAATGGGTCTCTCTCTCGAAAACTTGATCTCCTCGCAAACTTGGAAATCATGAAATTCAAAAATGGGATAATTGCCTTTGAACACGGTTGCAGAACAAAAAGAAAAAAAGAAAGACATTCGTTTACGAGCCTCGAGTGTCCCCATTAAATGTCCTGTCAATTAACCTTTTCATTCTGCTATAGTCGAGATAAATGCGCATGTATTTTAAATTAACCGAACCGATTGAATAATTATACACAGTTTTTAGTGTCAATCGTATTTATATAATTCATTCTTCGCTAAGTACAACAAATGATCAACAAATCGGATAGCTTTACCATATTAGTTACCTCTACCACCCATTGGTTTATTTATCGTCCGATAGTTTCATTTCAATAATCTCTTGGTACATTTATAATGTGTATGAACTGTTTATAATTTCAAAATCGTGCTTTGCCGAAAACTTATTTAAAAAAAAAATCAGCTTCATTTTGAAATTTGCGATATAATCCGGCAGTGTGAAGTTGCATTGTTTTTCGTTTTTCGTTATTCGTTATTCACCAATAACGAATAACGAGGTAACTTGCCTCGTTATTGGCGAATAACGAGGCAAGTCACCTCGTTATTCGTTATTCAACTTTATATTCACCTCGTTATTCGTTATTCAACATTATGTTCGGTATTCCAATATGCAGCTAGAATGATGGATACCAAGTATCCCCCAGTAGTATAAAACATCGCAAAACGACATCTAGACCATAAACAGTCCATATTGTTATTCAAGCAGCGAATAACGACCTGTTTGTTATTCGTTTTTTTCACCTCGTTTTTCGGGATTCACATATAAGGTGTTCCCGAATCTTTGATGAAGATGTTTCAGAATTTAATTCTAAACGATCAACAACAGAATAATGGATTGCAAAGTATCCCCTAGCAGTAGAAAACATTAAATGACGGTTAGTCGGTAAATAAACCATATCGTTATCCAAGCGGCCAATAACGAATAACGAGGTGACTTGCCTCGTTAAGTCACCTCGTTATTCGTTATTCAACTTTATATTCGGGATTCCAATATGCAGCTAGCCATAATGGTGGATGTCAAGTATTCCTCAGTAGTATAAAACACGGCAAAACGACCTCTAGATCAAAAACAGTTCAGATTGTTATTCAAGGTCGTTTTGTGGTGTTTTATACTACTGGGGGGATACTTGTCATCCATCATTCTAGTCATGGCTAGCTGCATATTGGAATCCCGAATATAAAGTTTATTAACGAATAACGAGGTGACTTGCCTCGTTATTCGCCAATAACGAGGCAAGTCACCTTGTTATTCGTTATTCGCCAATATCGAGGCAAATCACCTAGTTATTCGTTATTCACCGCTTGGATTACAATCTGGTTTATTTACCGACTACATGTCATTTAATATGATTTCCACTGCTAGGGGATACTTTGCAATCCCTTATTATGTTGTTTTATACAGATCTTTTAGAATTAAATCAAGTATATCGTCATTAAAGATACATGAACACCTTATATGTGAATCCTGAATAACGAGATGAAAAAACGAATAACAAACAGCTCGTTATTCGCTGCTTGAATAACTATGTAGACTGCTTTTGGTCTAGAGGTCGTTTTGCTTTGTTGTATGCTACTGGGGGAGACTCGCAATCAATCATTCTAGTCATGGCTAGCTGCATATTGGAAGACTGAATATAAAGTTGAATAAAGAATAACGAGGTGACTTACCTCGTTATTCGCAAGCCACCTCGTTATTCGTTATTCATCGCTTTAATAACAATCTGGTTTATTTACCGACTATACGTCATTTAATATGTTTTCTACTGATACTTTGCAATCCATTATTCTGTTGTTTTCTAATGATCGTTCAGAATTATATCCTGAAATGTCTTCATTAAAGATACATGAACACCTTATATGTGAATCCCGAATAACGAGGTGAAAAATAAAACGAATAACAAACAGCTCGTTATTCGCTGATTGAATAACAATATGAACTGTTTTTGGTCTAGAAGTCGTTTTGCCGTGTTTTATACTACTGGGGAATACTTGACTTCCATCATTCTAGTCATGGCTAGCTGCATATCGGAATCCCCAATATAAAGTCGAATAACGAATAACGAGGTGACTTGTCTCGTTATTCGACAATAGCGAGGCAAGTTACCTCGTTATTCGTTATTGGTGAATAACGAATAACGAAAAACGATTCAACTTCACACTGCCATATAATCCATCAATACGACTGAACTCTCAATTAATTTAATAATTAACTATTACACTCACGGAAGCTAACTTTTTATACCACATGTAGTAGCTAGTACGAATATGGAATTTGCCGATGGCATTACGTATATCGCGATCATGCCTCAGCCAATCAACTGTTTGAATTATGTCACCGTATAAAGACTCCGCCATGTATACAAACAGTTTCCAATGCCTTTTTGCGAGTGATTTTTGAAAACAAAAATTAAATACATTTCCATACATACGAGAAGGATATTTAGATTTTGTCGCTGACAGTATCTGTCGAATAAATTAAAACGTAACTTATTCGGGAATATGATTGGCATGTGAATCAAATTTATATATTATCTAGAAGCGGTGACATCTTTTGATATTTTTCTGGGAAACATTGAACCCGCCATAACTAGCTTTGTTCTTGAAACCTTATGATTATAGACGCCAATTTATCCGGTAAGAAACTCTAATAATAAGGATTTAGATCACCGCCAAATTAACCACGCAAAATCATGTATAATATACAACAAGGCTCTCATCATCATGATCACAATCAAAACTCCCCCAGGTTCAGATGTAGCTTAGTTTACGAATAAATAGACATGTTTTGTTTTTACCTTTTGTATAATTCATTTAGTGACGGTAGAACTCTTGTCAGGGGACGTCGCGCTATCTATTAAGAGTAATAGCGTTACTAATACACACTCATAACTTTAATCGTTGCAATCAGCTTACCTGACAGTGTTCCAACCGTCTTCCTCGTTATTTGAACATTTCCAGCTTGTATCAGTATTAACTCCATTACTCAAGATAACTTTTAAGCCACACTGTCCTTTAAAATTCTCACATCTGGCGGCCACAACTTTTGTACTGCTTGGAATGGTGATAATTGTAAAATACAACCAATAGTTATCATTATGATGTTCATATCGGACACCATCAGCGTAGAATTCCAGGAAATTAAAACAATTTGCATGTCCAGTTATATATACACCGGCTAGAAAAATAAAATAAAGTTTATGTCTACATAAGAAGGATTGGTGTGGCAGCCATATCTCAGCAGCAGCTTATCCGAAAGGAAAACTCAAATGTTGATCAAATTCGAAAATAATCTTTTATGCCCCCCCCCCCCCAACTCCCCCTCTCCGAAATCTAAAATATGTCGTGCTGACAAACTTGAAATCTGTTATTAATTAAAACCTGTAGTAGTGGCCCTCGCTTTCAGGCGTTTTCGACAATGGCATGTAACTGTGGAATGAAAGTTAGCGAAGACTGGTTTTCGAGAGGCTTCCTCTCTGAGGGACCAATTCATCACACACAACAGATCACAAATTCTGTTACGCAGTTTACGGAAAAGACGACGGTTTGTGTTGCGGTATAAAACGTAAGAAATACAAACACATCCTTAAAGTTGAATATGTTAATGATAATGGGGCTACACGACGCGACAAATGAAGTACTACAGACAGTGCAACGTTAAATCATGTTTCTTTATTTGTTAATTGACGAATAACGAATAGCAAACTGAACATGCTTCTTTATTTGAAATTTCGTTTTTTGTCCTTATAAATTCAAACCATCTTTTTGTCCATTTGTCAACCTGGCAGCGTGGGGGGTTGTTCGTTGTCATGCTGGAACACAATCTGTGAACGGACACCATTTTAAGGCAGCAATGGAAGCAATGCCGGACGAAGGGAAGGATGGCGTCAAGACTATGTTGAGCGTCCACCACCGACTGGACCGGAAGTTGATGTTGATAACGGTCCAAATCATGACGCCACCTCCCCCGAAACGATCCCTTTCAAGCCTGCAGTTATGAGCAAAGCGTTTAAGTCGACGTCGGTAGATACGGTGACGTCCGTATGGGGTTGAATCGGGATTCATCTGTGAAGATGTCATTTCGCTATGTTGTGTTGTGTAGATACGCCTGATCTGTGGCATATTGCGGTCTGGCAAGTCTATGACGATGCAACAGAATTGACCTTAGCAAATTCGACGGCAGCGTAAACCAAGAGCAGTCAGTCGCCGTCGCGCTGCTTGGGGGCGTATCTGACATTGCCTTCTTCCAACAGTTCCCCTGGCAGTAACAATAGCTGACTTGAACCTGTTGCGATCTTGAGCAGCGGTTGTTACAGGTGGTGCTTAAGGTTGGGGCGATCGGCAACTCTTCCAGTACCGTGGAAGCGTTGTCCGAGTCGAGCAATGGTCGATGGATGGCCATTAAAGTGCCTGATCCAGTATGCCAATAGCTCTGTTCTGATGAATGTCGAAATTTTGACTTTCTTTTAAATGTACGTGCAAAACTTGAGACATGGGACTGGGACGGCTTAAAATCGTGAAAAAAGTGTTGCGTTTGAACGAACTCTACAACAAGAGATCCATGACAAGTTGATAGATATTTCACGAATATAGGCATTGCGTCTTTAATGTCTTTGAGCGTACCTTATAAACTATTTACAATAAATACATTTTAACTCACCGATTGCAGAACAAACAAGTTCCTGTAAGATAAATAATATGACTACCGTGTTTATTACCCAATACGACATCTCTCTTATCACCTGAATATAAAAATAAAGGGTAACCGATAAACATTTGTTGATGTATCCGTATAACGAATTTAAATTTTATTTCGTTCTATAAAGATTTTCGGAGCCATAGTGGCTTAGTGAATTGGAAATTGGCTCCCTAACGCGGAGGTTCGGGATTTTCTTCGGTGTTTCCATTTTGTCAGTAGTGTACATGTATTTATATTGATATTAAATTTGATTCTATTTATATTAAATCATATACTATTTATATTAAATTTGATTCTATTTATATTAAATCATATACTTTTTATATTAAATTCTACGCTATTTATACTTATAAATTTAATAGATTAAATTCTATTATATAGATTAAATTCTATTTTATAGTTAAATTCTATTTTAACAGATTAAACATTACATTAATAGATTAAATTTTATTTTAATTTTATTAAATTTTATTATCATAGATTACATTTTATCATATTAAATCGTTTTATATTTAGATCAAATTTTATCCCAGTTTTATTTAAATATTATATTACATCTCTATGTATAAACAATTATATCCCTTTAACTAAATGTTTTCATATTTATATTAATACCTTCAAATTTTACTTTTCTGTTATCAGTATGGTCAACTTTATCCTCGCCTATAAACACACAAGACCAATATGGACTAATATAAGTAATACCTGTTTAATATTCAATTGTGTAATGCCAGTATTGACTAATATAAGTACAACCCTGTATCATGCATACATACAACGACTAAAATAAGTCTTACCCAGCAGTGTATGTATTATACATACACAAGACTAATATATAAACATTACTTACCGGGGTGTGTTACTCACGTAACAAAACATCCACTATTGTCAGTTGATATCTGTTGATATCAGTACAGTTCTGGTTTTTATATAGTACGTTCAAGTATATCTGAATGGCCAATGAGAAAATCAATACGCCGACTCATTTCAAAAATCAGCAAATGATAAAACTTACACATGCTTTATGTAACATTTAGATGAAGATATTTCCTCGGGTTCACAAACAATTCTCAGAGAGAGAGAGAGAGATGAGGTTTTAATGTCAACTCGACACAAACTAGGTCATTTTGGGACGAACATATGGTTTTAATTTTATTTCAATAATTCGCTTGTGCGTAGGGGTCTTTAGCAGTAGGAGGAAACCGGAGTGCCCGGAGGAAACCCACGAGGTTGAGAAGGCGCCCCTATCTCCATGTCACATACGCTCACACCAGGGCTCGAAACCACAGCCCCAAGCCAGAGGTGACCGGCAAGCTAGAGGTCGAAGCGCGGCACTCTAGACCACTAGGCCATCCCAACTCCCATGATTCTCAGACTTGTGTTACGATTTTACTAACTTTTTCTTAAACATACATTATACAAGAGCTAAATCTGCCAATTGAACTTCTTTCTTTAGGCCTGAATTGTTATCTGAATCATTAATTCTATATCAATTAAATTTTTCAGACCATAATCAACTCTCCATGACTTCGCTAGTCTTTTTATTACTGGACTCCAATCCTATATGATGACTATAATCGAGACTATGAATCTTTATCGTACCAACTTTAGTAATGATGATCGAGGCTAGGCTCAATATTCAATCGCTATAATCTCGGCTCAGAGTGGATCAGGTTTTAGGTGATATAGGGAGGCAAAAGGAACAGCAAGACATCTGTAATCGCATTTGAAGTACAATTGATATGCACATTTTACAGTATTATGTTGTAGTATTTAGTAGTATGTTGTGATTTTGAGGTAGTACTGGGGTGGTATTGGGTAGTATTGGGTAGAATTGGGTAGTATTAGGTAGTATTGGGTAAATCGTCCCGCCGATTTTCCGCAAACTTCCTTTACATTATTTAATTGTAGTGAGAACTGAGAGTTCTTTATCTTATATCCAGTAGTTAGGGCGCTTGTTGAGGGACGCACGTGCGCGCATGCGCGTGCGTGCATGTGCGTGCATGCGCGTACACGTGACCTTGCACTGGATGACCCCTGGCACGTGCGTGACCTAAATGACCCCTTGCACGTGCGTGACCTTTAGCACGTGCGTGACCTTGCACGTGCATGACGTACGGAGAGAGGGGCGCGCGCGCGGGAAAAGAGAGAGAGAGAGAGAGAGAGAGAAGAAGAAGAAGAAGAAGAAGGGGAAGAGAGGGAGGGAAGGGGAAACAACTCTTTTCCATTGATTAAGTTGGTCCTGAAAAGGGCCGTTGTCCTCACTCGAATGCGAGCACTAGAATGTGAGGGTACGACGCACTTTATGTCGGTTGCGTCTAATGGCCTCCACTAATTCGGGAGGAGGTCTTTTCCTGGGAGGTGTTTTTAATACCTCGTCAGGTAAGACAAAGATATCGTCAGGGGTAATCACGGCAAGCGTGTGACCCCTGAGATACATGAGAGTATCCGTGCTGCGGTTTTCTTCGATGCGTACGACCGGAGCAGCCATTCTCATACTGATAGAGTGACGGGTGTTGTACCGTTTTAAAACCGTAAGGACGAATCCATTTGATATGACGTCACGGACGAGTCCATTCATGGAGTGACGTCACAGTACTGAGCATAACGTTATGCATCGTAGGTTGAATGTTGTGGGCTAAATATAGACGTGATGCAACGTTATGCGTACGTTGGAGGCTAAATATAGACGCGATGTAACGTTATACAGCGCATGTGTGTACGTTTGTTGCTAAAAATAGACGTATGGAAAATCCAGTATTACACAACCGCATGTAACCTGACGTTAAGTATTGCACAATCTATGTGTAATGGCATGGATATGACGTCACGGACGAATCCATTTGAAGGGTATGACGTCATGGACGAGTCCATTCATGGTGACAGGAATAAAAAGAAGGGAGGCGACGGCTTCAGTCATTGATAAGCGATCAGCGAGCAAAGCAAGATGAGTTTTACATTACGACCCGTGGATAGACGATACAGCCGATTATTTCGAACCGAATCACTGTGTGTGGAGATAGACTTTTTGGAAGATTGGTCCCATGTTCCAGCCAACGATGTACCACAACAACTACACGACACTTTTGAGGCCATCATCGAGGAAATTCGCCGAACCTTGGACGCCAGAGAAAGTGACTACGTTAGAATCGCCATCAGTCACCCAGGACTCAAAACACCGATCTGGTTACCTTTCCGTGAACATCGTTTGTTAAAGGCCGAAGACGTTTTGCAAAAAGTGGCTGCCGTGTTACAAAGTAACGAAGAATTTAGATTGGATCAACGCATGTCCATGAGTATTTGCCACGTGTCCCCTCCCGATGGTCGAGGTAGCGGTGGAACAAACATGAAGAAGAGACACTGTGCTAATTTCGAAGATTATTTGAAGAAAAAGAAATGTCTGGTCACCATAAAGAATGCCGACGAACTGTGTTTTCAGCGAGCTATTGTCGTCGCCCGTCATTATGCCAACAAACAAGACACGCCTGAATGGGAAAGAGAACGGAACAGACTACAGAGGAGGGCAGGACCCCACTCGTGGCAGACGAAGAAAACGGAAGCACTTATCGATGCCGTCGGTGGAGCCAGGCAAGCATGCACGGGGACGGAAACCTGGGAATTGTACGCCAAGTATTTAGGAGAGCAAGGTTATCAGCTCAATGTTTTCTCTCGGGCCATCTTTGGGAAGGCGATTTATCGGGGAACAAAACACGTCACAGGCACACCAAAACATCTCAACCTGTATTTACACGACAGACATTACGACGTCATTACCTCCATGCCCGCCTTTGTGGAAAGGTCGTATTTTTGCGAGACCTGTCAGGTAGGATACGATCGAGCAGAGAAACATTCATGTCACGTCATGTGTCAAGGATGTAAGACAGTGGGTCCACCCTGTCCACCTGATCCCAACACAAAGACGTGTTACCGTTGTCATCGTGTGTTTGTCAGCCGCCAGTGTTTCGACAACCATCTCGCCACCCGTTCCAGAGCCAGGTGCAGTGTGTGTTATCGATGGAAGAAATGTGAGAAATGTCAAAAAGAGTGGGATGTCATTAAAGCCAAGCGTAATTTGGAAGAACACCGATGCGGAGAATACGAGTGTTCCATCTGCCGAGAGTGGCACACGGCCGAGAAACAGTTTTGTTACATTCAACCACTGAAATCACCCATCGACATGAATAAAGACCGAAAGATACAAATCGATAAACTACAGAAATCAACATTAACCCGTTTCGTCTTTTTTGACTTTGAATGCCAGCAAGATACCGGTGAGCACATTCCCAACCTATGTGTCCTGCAAACCTGCTGCCACTTTTGTATCGACAATCAAGATCCCTGCGAGCACTGCGACATGTACTGGAATCACCAACGGGAAATTGTGTTTAAAGGCCCAGACACACTGGACGATGTGGGAAAATGGTTTCTACAACTCGCTGCTCACGGTA
Source organism: Patella depressa (assembly GCA_948474765.1). NCBI lineage: Eukaryota > Metazoa > Mollusca > Gastropoda > Patellidae > Patella > Patella depressa. Next base: position 1,558,102 of record OX419717.1, read on the forward strand.
CGGTGGTAAATGGTCGGAAACATGACAGTCACGAATCGAGTCCCGTGATTGCCGTGGCTCACAACTTTAAAGGTTACGACGGACTGCTGATTTTACAGACGCTGCACAAACATTCCGTGGCGCAACCCGAAGTGATTATGAATGGTGGTAAAGCGATGACGATCACTGTCGGTACGGTAAAATTCATCGATTCCCTCAACTTTCTACCGATGGCTTTACGGGACATGCCCAAGACCTTTGGCCTGCAAGAACTCAAGAAAGGTTACTTCCCTCACCACTTCAACAAACCGGAGAACGAAGATTACGTGGGCGCCTATCCTCCCGACACCGATTACGATCCGGATGGCATGAGTGTGACTGAACGAGAAAAATTTCACGAGTGGTACCAACAACACAGTCACCACGTCTTTGATTTTCGCCAGGAAATTCTCGCCTACTGTAAAAGTGACGTCGATGTCCTTCGCCGATGTTGTGGTGTGTTTCGAGAGATATTTCTCATGGACACGGGAATCGATCCCTTCGAAAAAAGCTTGACCCTGGCCTCTGCCTGCAGTCGCGTGTTACGCACGCACTACCTAAAGAAAGACACCCTCGTCGTCATTCCTCGAGCCCTGATGCAAGAGCCGAAACCTGGTAAGGACTGGCACCGCTTCCAGCCTCGACAACAGTCCAACAAAGCCCTTCGATGGTTGGAGTGGGAACAACATCGACAGACCATGGCTGCATTCCGAAACCAGACCCCACTACCCAACATTCGACACGCCCGTAACGGTAGTGAATGCCGAGTTGGCCCTTACAGTTTAGATGGTATGGACACGACCACGGGTACGGTGTACGAGTTTCACGGGTGTGCCTTTCACGGTTGTCCCAAATGTTATCCGGGTCCCGTCCAAGACCTTCAGCATAAACATCCCTACGATCCATCTCGCAGTATGAGGGACTTGTACCAGAAGACCCAAGAACGTCACCGTCGACTCCAGGAGCAATACGGTATGCAGACCATCCGCGTCATGTGGGAGTGTGAGATGGAGGAAGAACGACGCCACGATCCCGAGATGAACGAATTTTTACAAGGCTTGGAAGATCAGCAATGGCCCGCTCCCGAACCTCTGATGCCCCGCAACGCTTTCTTCGGCGGAAGAACCAATGCCATTCAACTGTTGGTGAACGAGTCGGTGGAAGACATGCGCTACATCGACGTGGTGTCCTTGTACCCGTACATCTGCAAGTACGGTACCTTTCCCATCAAGGAACCCACGATCGTCACACAGCCCGATCAAGACCAGTGGCAGCAGTACGAAGGATTAATCCAGTGTTCCGTCTTGCCGCCCCGTGGCCTGTACCATCCAGTGCTCCCGTTTCGGCGCAAACAGAAATTGGTGTTTGCCCTGTGTCGAAGCTGCGTCGACGAACACATGCAACAAGGGGAGATTGCCGAATACCAACCGTGTGAGCACACCGACGAACAGCGAGCCTGGGTGGGTACGTTTGTCACCCTGGAACTGAAGAAAGCGGTGACCCTAGGATACCAAGTACTAAAAGTCTACGAAGTCTGGCACTGGAAAGAATTCAGCACTTACGATCCCGAGGCCAAAACGGGCGGTCTGTTTACGGGGTACATTAATCACTACCTCAAGAAGAAGATGGAAAGCAGCGGTTATCCCGACACCTGCCACACCGAAGAAGACAAGACCCGCTTCGTCAACGACGTGTACGACACGGAAGGTATTCGTCTGGATCCCGCGTCGATAAAACCCAACAAAGGGATGCGGGCGTTTAGCAAGTTACAATTGAACACAGCATGGGGTAAATTCGGACAGAGAGACAACTTTCCCAAGACCGAGTACATCACGGAGCCCAGCGTCTATTTTGAAAAAATGTTGGACGTGACCCAGACCGTACGAGATGTGCAGTTAGTGAACGATAACATGGTCTTGATGGAAACGCTGAAAAAGGAAGAACACGTGGCACCCTGTCCCATCACCAACGTGGTTATCGCCGCCTTTGTCACGGCTCAGGCTCGTTTGAAACTCTATTCCGTCTTGGAAAAGTTGGGAGAGCGCGTATGCTATTTTGACACCGATAGCGTCATCTATCAATACCACGCCACGTCATGGAATCCCCCGGAAGGTTCGAGTTTGGGTCAGTGGAAGAACGAGTTGCCCGAAGATGTCACCATTCGAGAATTTGTTAGCGGAGGGCCAAAGAATTACGCGTACCGCCAGAGCGATGGTAAAACTGTATGTAAAGTCCGGGGATTCACCTTGAATTACCGTGCCTCCCAGCAGCTGAATTACGCCATCATGAAGGAGAATGTACGGCACGTCCATCAAAACGAACCTCTGGTCATAGCCAATCCGTTCAAGATTACCAGATCACGTGACCGCCGTCTTTGGACACGCCCCGAGAACAAACGGTATAAAATCGTGTATGACAAGCGGTTTGTTCAATTCAATGACGATGGCCAACCGAGCAACACTTACCCCTATGGATACTGACTTGCGGGTCTCAGGACGATGGCGAACAAACAAAGAAGATGACGAACCGGCAGAAAATTTGATCGAGAAACTTAGACAACGATGGCTCAACTTTCGAGTGTTGAAATGTTTCCTGCCCATTATAGAAGAAAGGCAACACGAAGAGTGTATCGGCTGCAAGTACGAACATCCCAGTCAGAGATACCACTCTTGTCTGGGACTAGGCGTTTCTTCCATAACGGGTCAACCCTCGCATCCCGTGGACGATTACAATCACTACCTTTGGGTGGACGAACCGAAACTGCAAGACATCGATAACGTGCTAGGCAGTATGATGGACGATCCACGGGATCAAGTCAAGACGTGGGAGGACGAACAACGATGGCGAGAAGACGTCGAGAAAGCCTTGAAAAAGTTCTGGACGGTGGTACCGGGCTTTAAGACCGCGTTGATCAAACGCAAAGACGAGTTTGTCGAACAGAAAGAAGACCCCATACGCCAGTGGATGGACGGTTTGCCGAAGAAAAAGAAACGATGGTCTCTGGATCAAATGGATATCAATGTCATGTCCGCCAACATGGGAGAAGGCTGGGAATGTATTGGCAGACATCTGGGGATCAGAGAAGCGCGAATCAGTCAAGCCAAGATGAGTCATCCCAACAACGCGCGCATGCAAATCTTCACCGTGTTCAACCATTGGCGACAAAAACACGGTAATCGAGCCGACCTGATGACGTTGTTGGAAGCCTGTCACGTGAGTGAAGCCTTGATCGATTGGGACGAAGTGAAAAAGTACGTGGAAAGCCTGGAAATCATAAACTAAACAACGAACCAATCAAAACGAAGGAAAAGAAAGAACCAATCAAAAGCGAGTGACGTCACGACCAAGACTATAAGAAGCGAAGTGTCAGACTGAAATTTCATTCTGCTCTCGATGGCTAGTCAAGCTTGTTTCTCCTGTAACAATGTCGGACACTGGTATAGAGACTGCCCTACTCGTTCCCAACAGCAGCAACGAAAACCAAGACAAGACAGACCAGCCTATGGTTCCTATGGAAGTTGTTACCTCTGCGGAGAACCAGGACACTGGGCACCCCAGTGTGGAAAACGAACAGAAGCCCAAAAAGCGAAGAGTGATGAAGAAAGAAAAGAAACTGTCAAAAGAAAGTGTTACGGAATCAAGAGACCCACCGACGAAAATCACAAGTGCCTCAACTGTGGACAGCTCGGACACGGCCTGCTCGAGTGCCAAGAAGAAATCCAAACAGAAAACAACTTTGAAGCCGTTGCCAGTCGCATGTTCGACAACAACATCGACATGCCCAGAGACAACACCCGCAGTCAGCGATACTGGTACTGGTGCGGAGAAGCGTTCGAGCTCTACAGACGATACAAAGAAAAAAAGAAAACAGCCGACGAAGCTTTCTATTCCACCCACTATTCTCCCGACTACCAGTGAAAACGGTGAAATCCCGAAGACGGCTGTCCTCTTGTTGGCAGAGAAGGAAGCAGAAAGTTTTTCCCGAGCACTCATCCAATATGCGGGTCCGAGAGATATGACCGAAGTCTTGTCGTATCCCCCTTGTTTCGATATGAGTGAATGGATACCCGTCGTCGTCACGTTTGCTGAAGTGGAAGACTGGCACCCACACGACACGATGCAGAAGCTTTTGGGACATGTGTATTGGATTCCTCGCGTCCTGAGAAATGTACCCTGGGTGAGACAAGAGATCCTGAAGAGAGAACGCGATAACTAACAGTTTTTTCTTTTCCTTTGTATGATATGTTTTTTGAATGTTCTTTTCCTTTGTATGATATGTTTGTTGCATTGAAATTTCTTTTTGTATTTTTAGTAAAATAAATTGTGTTCGAATTTCACTCCATGTCTGTTGTTCTGGCGCGAAGGTATAAAAGGCAGGGGAAAAGGGAATGGGGGAAAACAGTGCAAGATGGATGTGACGTTCAAACATCCCTTTACCATGTTAGTCAGTGGTCCAACGGGTGTTGGGAAAACGGTCTTTGTGCAGAAGTTTCTTCAAGCGTCCCTGTTCGACGTCCCTCCTCAACGTATCGTGTGGGCTTATGGCGAATGGCAAGATAGTTACGATCGCTTTCCCTACACTTATGTCAAAGGTTTGACGGATATTGACGACGTGATGGGTCAAGTCAAAGGTCCACAAGTCTTAGTCGTGGACGATTTGATGGGAGAAGACACGGAGATATTGCAAAAGTGGTTCACGAAAAAGAGTCATCACCACGACACGAGTGTCATTTACATTGTGCAAAACTTGTTTGACAAGCAACAGCGTACCATCAGTCTGAATGCCCATTACCTGGTCTTGTTCAAAAATCCCCGTGACGCCTCGCAAATTGGTGTGTTGGCCCGTCAGATGTACCCTTCCCGTTCCAAGTATATGCAAGAAGCTTATGAAGATGCGACGAGTACCCCTCGCAGTTACTTACTCGTTGATTTGAAGCCCGACACACCCGAAGGTTTGCGACTGAGATCCAACATTTTACCCCAAGAGGAACCATCCATCGTCTACGTCCAAAAAGTATAAAAGGGGGACCTGTACCTCGAATTGACTCTTGTTTGTCACTATGGCTCGTACGAAGAATACGCAGAGGAAACACCCACCTCCCACCCTTCCCAGGGCGACGTTCCCGACGTTGGCACCGGACCTCCGTGATCCCACGGTACGAAGTCAGACTCGCCCGAGAATGAGGGCCCCCAGAACACAGTGGTCACCCCCGTCGTTGACACCACCCACGAGTCCCATGTCTCCTTTACCGGCCACACCACCACGTCTCACCTTACCGGTCACACCTCCACGTCCCACGTCACCACCTTCCCCTGCTCGGTCTCTCTCCCCGATCTTTCGCAGACCACGAAGAGAAAAGAAGAGTTCTATGAAAGGACTCAAGTCCTTCATTCGCAAGTTACAACATCTGACTCCCGATATGGCTTATGGGCAGTTGGTCAAGAATACGGGCCGGGCACGTATTGGATTGTTGCAGTGGTTCAAGTTGGCGGCCAACCATTTGCTGAAGGGTAACATTCAGCCACTGCACGCTCAACACAAGAAATGGGTGGAACGAAATCGACAAGTGTTGACCCAACTGACGGAGAGAAACATGCCGACGACCGAAAAACTCTCCCTGATCATGAAACCTGGGGGACGTGGATTTTTTGGGGGTGTGTTGATTCGTATCTTGCTGCGATGGAAGGAAAGACTGCAAGAGGAAAGAAACAAGAAACGAAATCAATTCGTTCGACGGACCGCACAGCGCGGAAGGGGGCTGAGTACCGAAGAATTGAACAAACATCGAGCGTTGCTTCGCAAACTGAGTAATGTTCCACCCGACGTCAAACGGCGACTTGTCGATCAACAGGGCGGTGCCATCGGTGCATTGCTGGCCATGGCTCTCCCAGCTTTGGCCCCCTTGGTATCTAAACTATTGGGTGGACAACAGGGTGGTAAACATCCCTTCCTTAGACAGCGCGATAGAGCGAACGCTATGGCTGCCGAGCTATCTAAACTATTTGGTGGATAACCCAGGGAACAGAAAGGTATAAAAAGGGGACTGGAGAACGACCCCGAGCTCAGTCATGGAGACACTGCGGTATCTCTTGAACACTGCACCGAAAGACCGTCCCCTTTTACTCGAGACCCAACCCATTGTCGACGGTGTATGTGAGTGTATTGGAAACCTGATTCGCGGCAACGTTCCTGTGACCGACAAAGAAGTCAAGCGCTTGAAAAAGGACGCCCCCTTGTTACGACGTTTGGGCACGTCTAAAACACCTTGGAAGACCCGTCGGCGACTTCTAAAGCAACAGAAAGGGGGTTTCTACACCCGATTGTTTCGGTCCTTTCCCAAAGATGAAATTCGCCAAGAAAATGAAACTGGTACCCTTCGAGGGACTCCCCGAGGTCCAACCCGTCGAAGTCAGGCCAGTCGAACCCGTGTACGATCGAGATCCACTGCAGCAGGCCGTCGAAAATGTCCACCAAGACATGCAACACGTGCTAAACGATCCCACCCTAACCGACGAAAATAAAATGCAGCGTTACGGACAGTTGTTACATCGTTATCAAACGATGCAAAGGAAAAGAAAACAGGTTGTTCCCTTGTTGGACGAAAACATACCCGAGTCAAGAGAAGAAGAAAATTCGGAGGCACCCATCCTGGAGTCGGTCCCTCGACCTTATCAACATCGAGCCCGCCTTTTGTTGAAACACATGAAAGAAAAGACACCTTGGTCGTGGAACGAGAACTTGGAATTGGTTCGGAATGGGGTACCCGTACCCAACACCAATGCCATTGACATTGTGAACGATTTGGTTCGTCGGCGAAAGAATACCCAGGCTCCCGTGGGATGGTTTGGCGTGATGCAAAGTTTGAAGGCCACGAACGTACCGCGCGAAGCCATCGGGAATCAAGATCGATGGAACGTGTTGTCCACGCCACCGACACGGACTCCGCCGCGACGCCCGAGAAAGAAGAAAATCTCCAGCACGGATACCCCTAGTATACCTACCAGAAGATGGCTCTCCTTGCAAAAACTATAAATAGCCTGTTCATAGGGACACCTGCTGAAACATGGAACGAAAGCTGAAGAAAGTGTATTACGACCCGAACCACCCGGCCGCTTTCGGTGGCGCTCTGGGTCTTCACAAAGCTACCGGTGTGTCCTTGGACAAAGTCAAGGCATGGTTGAAACAACAAAGGGCGTACACCTTGCACAAACCATTGAAAAAGAAATTCTCGCGGTCTCCCACGGTGGTGGCCGGCATAGATCATCAGTGGCAAGCCGATTTGAGCGACATGTCGGCCTTGGCCAAACAGAATGAGGGATACCGGTATTTGCTGTGCGTCATCGACGTGTTTTCCAAGTATGCTTGGGTGTTGCCCCTCAAAAACAAGACGGGGGACAGTTTGGTGGATGCCTTTCGTCAAATCTTTCAAAGTCGACAACCCCTGCGACTTCAAACGGACAAAGGTACCGAATTCCTCAATCGAAAAATGCAGGCGTACCTGAAGAAGAAAAAAATTCATTTTTTCGTGACACACAACGTCGAAACCAAAGCCAGTGTGGTCGAACGATTTCAACGGACCCTGAAAGAACGCATGTGGCGATACTTTACTCATCGACAAACACAACGGTACATTGACGTACTAGACGACCTGGTTCGAGCTTACAATGCTAGACGACATCGGACCATCGGAATGGCGCCCAAAGACGTTCGCCCCGAACACGAGTGGATGTTGACAACGCCTCCTCCACGTCCCCCGAAAAAGAAAAAATCAATGGACATTGGTACGACCGTACGTTTGGCTTTGCCGAAACATGGTGCCTTCGACAAAGGTTACTGGCCCAACTGGACTCTGGAAACGTTCAACGTCGCACCCAACGTCGGTCCCGGTTACAAACTGTTGGACGAAAGAGGCGAACCCATACAGGGCACCTTCTATCCCGAAGAATTGCAAGCGGTCCAAGTCAACGACGATGAGATCTTTCCCATCGAAAGAGTACTCGAAAGAAAAAAAGACAAAGTATTGGTGAAATGGTTGGGCTATCCGGCAAGTTTTAATTCGTGGATCGACAGGACCAGTCTCCAAAACGTATAAATAGGAGCGAGAGACGCCGACATCAGTCAACATGCAAGACGAAACCACGTCTACGTCCGCGAGTGCCCACAATTGGTCACTCTTGGGAAAACGTGTGCCACAAGCGGAAATCGTCTTTTTCTGTCAAGTGATTTTAGTGTACGTCGTGGCGGGAGTTTCTTTGTCCCAACTGGCTTTCAAACCCGACGGTTCGCAGACCACGTTGTGGACGGCCTTGCTCTCCAGTACCTTGGGTTACCTGTTACCTTCTCCAACCTTGAAAACCAAACATAATGAACAACGACCGACCCTTTTACCTCACGCTCCCTAGTGACAGTTCCATGTCGTGGTATCCCGACAACAAAGTCTCCACGTATCATACACATATGGACCCGCCACTTCTCGTCGATCACCGGGAATGGGAAGTGGGTCTGTCCATGATCACGTTACCTGACCAATGGCAAAACATCGATCAACGAGACAACACGATCGGCTTACGCATTCATCCATGGTCGCCCCCGAGCGACGAACCCGAAGTGAAGATATGCCGGGACCGCCACAGAATCGACCCGTCGAATTGTTTCAAAGGTGTAAAGGGTGATGAGATCAAGGGATCCATCGAAATGGAAACGCACATCAAGAGTGACGACTACGACTCGCTGAGGCATATCCTGACTGTCCTGAACACCAGACTGAATGATTTGTGGAACCTGCCTCCCATCTACAATCATTTGGCCCATAAACCCGTTCGTTTGGATCCCAATAACAAGGAAATGACCGACCACGAGAAGCAAGAGCAGACCGAGTACGAAACTCGAGAGGTGATGCGCCAAGGGGCCGTATCAAGAGGTCCCTTCGTGTCTTTCAAGAGAGACAACACCAACGACAAAGTGTATCTGAAGATCAATCACGTGCAGTCGCTTTTCTGGTTTGACGTGTTGCCGAAAATCGAACTTCGTCTGTGTGGACCCATCGTGTCCATGTTGGGATGGCCTGGAAACGAATTATTGGTTTCCCTGCAGTCAATCGATATGACCGGCGCCGATGGCCAAAGTCTACGGTATTTCTACGCCCACCACACCCCAAATCTTCAAATCCAGTACGATCTGTTTTACATCTACACGGACATTATCGAACCCCAGACCGTGGGCGACGTGAAGGCTACCTTGTTGGACGTGATTCCCAGTCGACGATTGTATCACCGCCCCGCCAGGATTCACTACTTACCTCTGAAGTACAGTCGACTAAGGTCCATTGGTCTCTATATAAGGAACGGAATGGGGAAAGCCGTGCCATTTCTCGACGGTAAGGTGGTGACCCAACTTCATTTTCGCCGCCGATGATGATTCGAGTGTACAAAGGTGGAGTGCTCAGACAGCGAGGGGCTGGCAATGGTCTGGTGGTGTACAGGGGAGGAATTCTGAGACAACAGGGTGCCGGTCGATGGTCGGGGTTATTGAATGCCGTCAAATCGGTCGGGAAGACCTTGTGGTCGGCCGGTAAAGCTGCCGTGAAAAAGAATGTGGCCCAAGTGTTACCCAAAGTGGGGCAAAGCGTGCTCGACGCCGTCAGTGGTCGTGAAAAATGGAACTGGAAGAAAGTCGCCCAGGACACGCTTCGCCCCGCGGTGTCAAACACGATGTCCGACACACTCAAGAACGTGGTCGCCCACCTGGAACCTATAAAAGACCCCTCACGAACCCCGTCCACTTCACATCGTCCGAAGAGGAAGAAGAAGACACAGGTCACCTCTCACAAGCGACGTAAACTAGATATCTTCGACCATGGCTACGCAGGTAATGCGCAATGATTCCTGTCCCTGCGCGCGAGACGAATTGCAGGATTTGTTCAGTGTACCCGACACACAGACGGCCATAAACAAGGTGACGAAAATCAGAAAGTATCCACTGACGCCCGACTTGAACCACGACGGACCCATCGAATTTTATATTTCCAATGCCACCACCGATTTCATCGATCTGGCCAACATGACACTGCACGTGGCCCTGAAGGTGACCAAGAACAACGGGGATGACCTGGATGCGGATAGTCAAGTCGCACCCATTAACAACTTGTTTCATTCGTTGTTTAAAGACGTCAAATTACGCCTGGGAAAGGATGCCGAAACTTTGGTCACCACCTCTCTGCCCACCTATCCCTACCGGGCTTACTTGGAGAATTTGCTGAGTTTCGGTAAGGGAGCCAAGAACGACCATCTGTCGAAACAAGTCCTGTGGGAAAAAGATACCGCCGGGCAGTTCAATTCCACGAAATCCGTCGCCACCGCCGGAGACGGTGGACGACAGGCTCCGAGTAACAAAGGATTGGAACAACGCCAGAAAACCATCGCTGCCAGTCGCACCTTTGAATTGCAGTCGCGTCTACACTTGGACATGTGTTTACAAGATCGGTATCTGCTGGACGGTGTGGACTTGCGGTTGAAATTGGAAAAGCAATCCCCGAAATTTTTTCTGATGTACGGCGAAGGCAACGATGCCGAAGACTACAAAGTCGAGTTCACCAAAGCCTACCTGGATATCCCGTTCGTCACTCTGGCTCCCAGTACCTACACACGGGTGGCCGCGCAACTTCAATCGTCCAACGCCAAGTATCCCCTGAAACGCGTGGTGGTCCGCGACATGGTCATTCCCGACAATCGTGCCAGTCACGTCCTAGACAATCTGTTTGTCAACGAAAGTCTTCCCAAGAGATTAATCGTGGGTATGGTACGTAACACGGCCTACGACGGAAGAAAAAACAGAAATCCCTTCCAATTCGAACACAATCAATTGCAGAACATCAAATTGACCAAGAACGGGGAAATTGTGGACGAATACGACGTCGATTTTCCCCAGCGACAAGCCATCGCACCATACCTGGATTTGATGAAAAGAGTGGCCGTCTTAAACACCCGAGAAGACCTGGACCTCCCTTTCAACGACTATATCAATGGGTACACTTTGTATTGTTTCGATTTGACCAACGACCACGGAGCCGACGGTAACTACTTTCATCCCAAAGCAGCGGGTAACCTGTCTTTGGAACTCAAGTTCGGTGCGGCCCCGACCAATCACCTCAGTCTTGTTCTGTTTGCCGAATACGACAATGTCTTGGAAATCGACGCCAATCGACAAGTCATCACAGATTGGTGAGGCTCTCTCCAATCGACAACTGACACGGGCTTTAGAAAAACACCTCCCCTCTAACGTGTTCGGGGGCGTGTGGGCTCGTAATCATCTGGATATACTGCGCCCGACCTCGTACCCCAAAGCCTACGTCATCAACACGGACGACGAAGATCAACCCGGTAGACACTGGACCGTGTTTGTGTGCGAAGGACCAGATCACATTACCTTCTTCGATTCCTACGGGTGTCCCCCTGATGTTTACGGAGAAGCCTTTCGACGTTTCGTCCAAGATCTACAACTCCACTACCAACCCCGATGGATTCAGGGACTCGAGAGTGTCGTCTGCGGCCATTATTGTTTGTATTATTTGTGTCATCGGTTTCACGTTCCCTCCCCGCACGCCCTTTCGGTGTTCGGGCACGTGTATCGTGTGAACGATATACTCGTCGAACAATGGGCTAGGGATCATTTTCCCGACTTGCAAAAAGACCAGAAGAAGGGACAACGATGTCGATGCTTTTTTGCTCTGTAAATATGTTCAAGTTCAATTAAATTTGTGTTCATTTTGTGTTGAATAAAATGCTTTGTAAATATGTTCAATAAAATGTCGACAACATATCACGTGTCTGTTGTTTGTGACGTCATGTGACGTCATGTGACGTCATGCTATTCTGATTGGTGGAAAATGGTATCGTCCCAACACCTTAGACTCGTCCCGTCTCGAACTATAAATAGGAGTGTCAAAGCCCAAAGAAGTCACAAGCAAAATGGATCGAAAAGATAAAAGATATTGCGCCACTTGTGGGGGGTATTACCCTTTGTCTAAGGGGAACAGTCCGGAGGTCGATTACTTGGTCTGCTTCTGGTGTGGGGTAGATGTGTCGAACACCTACCAAAGGCGGTCGAAGCATGCTGTAAAATGCGAGAAGCGACCTGTTCCACGGTACTCGGCGGATCATCCAAGATGTTCCTGTTAACCCTCTCATTGAGAGGACAACGGCCCTTTTCAGGGCCAGAGTGAGGACAACGGCCCTTTTCAGGGCCAACTTAATCAATGGAAAAGAGTTGTTTCCCCTTCCCTCCCTCTCTTCCCTGCTTCTTCTTCTTCTCTCCTTCTCTCTCTCTCTCTCTCTCTCTCTCTCTTTTCCCGCGCGCGCGCCCCTCTCTCCGTACGTCATGCACGTGCAAGGTCACGCACGTGCTAAAGGTCACGCACGTGCAAGGGGTCATTTAGGTCACGCACGTGCCAGGGGTCATCCAGTGCAAGGTCACGTGTACGCGCATGCACGCACATGCACGCACGCGCATGCGCGCACGTGCGTCCCTCAACAAGCGCCCTAACTACTTATCCCATCATATATCTTTAATAGGCCTGGACGTAAATCGTTCCATTCTTGGAAAAGAACAGCTTCTAAAGCAGCAATGGTGTGAATCTGTGGTCTTCGATACAGACGGCGTCCAATAACACCCCAGACATGTTCTAGTAATAAAATATTTTGGAAAAAATGTGATGCGTTTTCCAAGGCGCTCAGTATATTTCCAATAGTCCAGTGGCTAAACGGGAATGGGATAATCGCCATCCGAGCTGTGATTTTATGAGACCGAGTTTTTCAAGAGCAGTTCTTTGCTTAGATTCCGAATCTGGGTGATGATCAGAATGTTTTTTTTTGAGGGGGGGGGGGCATTTTCGAGATATGGGAGTTCAACGTCTACGAATGTGGAAGGGATGTGATTGTGTTGACATTAATAAAATATACATTTCTAGGAGTGTCCATCTCTAAAGAAGTGTATGTGATGTCCATTGACAAATGTTTTGATTTATGGCCAGATGGGGTGGGTGTTGCAGGTGTTTATATGTGGATGTGGAAGGGCTACAATTGGCGGAAAATGAGTTCACATTGATTAAAATGAGGATTTTCTTAGAGCTTGATGAAACATCCCTATTTGTGATAGAACTGGTTAAACACGTTCCAAATATAATATTTAAACAGATGCGTAACGAAGATTTCAAGAAACGGAAGTGACGAAAGCAAAAGGAAAATACAAGTGATCCTATTGACTGACTGTTCACTAATAATTCTTTCGAGGACCAAGGATATTTGACAATTTATAAAAAGAGCTGACCAGCTTTTGATCTAAATCTTGCATAATGCATCGTTAATATAACTAATATAGCAAGAACTATCATCTCTGTATCCAAATATTACATAATGTATGTTTAATAAAACTATTAACGCAAGAATGACCAGCTCGTTTCTCAATACTACATAATGTCTCTTTAATGTAACCATTATAGCAAGAACGGACATCTCTGTGTCCAAATCTTACGTAATGCATCTGATTTTAATTAGCATAGAAATTCGATATTTCTAAGAAAGGTTTTCTCTGAAGAGACCATTCGATATCTTCGGTATCGATAACTTCATAAATTTATAATTAAGGGTTTTATTTACACAAACTTAAAGACTGCATAAATACATATGTTAATTGGTTTCAAGTAGAAACGACCACTCAAAGTGCATTAAGTATTGTAAACCAAGTTTTTTTAACTTGCATGATTTATGACATGCAAAAACGTTAATTCATTTATAAGAACTGTTAAGAATAAAGTACAAATGTAAAGTACCTTAACAAGCCATAAGGCACGAATGTCAAGAAACAAATAATTCTGCTTAGTTACTTCCTCAAATCTAGGAGCGTTTTTATTCGTCAATATTTGGCGTCGGCGATTTTGACTAATAGAAAACAGGATGGGTAGGGCAACTGTAACCACCTGGGTTTTTTTTTATTATTATAACCTTAAAGATTTAATCAAGGGGGGGGGGGGGGGTCGGGCTCTGTCAATGTAAGTGGCACAATCGAATCCACCGGAAAGATGCTGGTTTAATGACGACAATTGTGACCGCTGCATGAACGCGTTTCTATATTCAAACGCAACGATCAAACCAATAAGAAATAACAATTGTTACATTTGAGTCACCGACCCCCGTTTGAATCGTTAAGATATTAACATTTATACACTGTGAACAGATTGTAATGTCTGATCTGTCTTTAATCACTGTGAACAGATGTAATGTTGGATCTGTCTATAATCGATTTCATTTGTGTGTTAATGTATATTATATATTTTAGTCAATAACCCAACTTTGAAAAACGAATGTAAAATAACAAAGATAAATGTTGAGTAATGAAATGAAATGAAATGGTGTTTAATACCCTACTGCCCTGCTCCTAATCGGTCGTATACTTATAGTTCACAATAACAAAAATACCGTATAATTTATATAATCACCCAATAGCACATTTGAGAGTAGATATCGCTTGTATGATAAATTACATAATTTACTGCGATATCTACCCAGGATTGGTCAATCAAAAAGGAACGACTTTCTTTTATTTTAAAGAAACCACTTATTGTAACTATAGGACGACTTTGCAAAAGGTAAATTGCTGTCAAAAAAACTGATGTATCACTACGCTGTAATGTAATTAGATTCTTTAAAGTGAAATCTATACCAAATTATTATATTTATTTATTTGTGCATATAAGAAAGGATTGGGTGATAAATAAAATCTCCAACTCGTGTTTTTTGATATCAAATAATATCAACACTCGTTGATAAAGTAAAAAGAAATCGGCAGAGCCTCGTTTTCTCCACTTTATCAACTTGTAGGAGATTCTCTATATATTATTAATATAGTTATTATGATTATACATGTAATTATACTCTCATGAGTTCATTATCTCACTAATATGATTCAAGTAACACGACACATCACATTTCTTCGAGGGGGAGGGGGGCAAATGGTTATCATAAAGCCTGTCATTAAGTCAACTGCGTGGTTTCGAATCCCCGGTTATACATGACAATGAGTAGGTTCGCTCCTGCCCAACCTCGTGGGTTTTCTCCGGGTCCTCTGTTTTTCACCTACGGCTAACAAGTGAATTATTGAAATAAGATTATACCATATGTTAGTCCCGAAATGGCCTAGTTTGTGTCGAGTGGACGTTAAACCTCATTTCTACGTGGAAGAGATGACGAAGAGTTGTTGGTAAATGCGAACACAGCAGCCACGTAATATTTAACTCTCCGTCGCACATATAAGAAGATGATAACGATGATAAGGTTGGGTTAATTATGTAAATAACTGCAACAGTAACGACCAGAGTAACAAGCGTTAATGGTCTTTATTAAATAAAGATACTTTTAAATGTAAGCGTATTATATATGATACATGACGGATCAGCAATACAATGTCCAATTCCAAATGCATAGGTTAACTTAATTAGGTGGCTAGACCCGCTACTATTGAATCGATGAATAGTTTACAGTCAACGGGGTTACAAACTTCGGTGGAAAATTTAAACGCTTAATGACTATGGCGGTATATTAGTGCCAAAATTCTAACATGCTATCGTCTAATTTCTTACTTCTATTCATGTAATTTCTAACCTCCATTCATGTAACTTCTAACTTCTATTCATGTAATTTCTTAATTAAGACAATGTATAATTCAACTTCTTTATTTGTTCAGTGTAAATATCAATTCTATTTCATCTTATTTCTAATATTGGGGCGAAAAATGTCTACTTAAATGTGGTGTTACATGTTAAGCATGAACGGCAAACAAATTTAGAATTTTGATACATCTACCTAGCAACCATCATTATGACATCGTTTGGTGTCGCCACCGTGTGCTCAGTTTGGGAATTGAGCACCTGATCGGGACCATTCTATTGATACAAACTACTCCCTCTTCGTCAGATTGAGTGGCTTGCCTGAGTGTTAAAATTGAAAACAACATCGGGAGAGAGAGATGGGGACATGGGGTTTAACATCAACTCGACACCAACCAGGTCATTTCGGTATTAACACCGTTCATTGTATTTCAATAATTCGCTTGCGCGTAGGAGTGTTTAGCAGTGGGAGGAAACCGGAGGACCCGGAGAAAACCCACGAGGTTGGAAAGGCGGCTTTGCTCCATGTCACGTAAAAACGGGAAATCGAAACCACGCCAGTTCATTCAATGACAGACCTTATGTTACAGCGTGCACGTGCTAACCATTCGGCCATCCTACCCTCTAAACAACATTGAACGTGATATAAATGTATGGTTTGCAAATATTATTTCGAATACCGTGGCTAAGTAGGTAAGACGCAGGCTCGCTAGGCTGTGGGTCGGGAGTTCGACCCCTGCATTGGTCGAATAAAGTTCATCCAGATTTTCTGGCGTGGTTCCCCCTTATTTATTAGTGTCATGTCGTTCCGATGGGATGAAAACCCGAGGTTCCATGTACATGTTGGCGTGCACGTAAAAGATCCCGTGACCGTTAGACTTCGATATAAGTCCACGTCGTAGATCCGCTCTCCGGGCAATATTTCCCTAAAGCACACTGTATGGCGTATGTCCGTCTCCATTAGCCCGGTTCGGAACGAAACAGTAGGGCGTTAAACCCTCTTTCATTTCATTTCATTTTCTATTTCAAATATAAGCTAAACGGGATTTGGAGAATTTTATTTTATTTTTTTTTTTACGGTTGAGCCAATAATTAATATCTATATGCAGTTGGTCTATATTAACACAGGGTATAAATGTTATGGATAGGCCTACACAGATACTGAGTTTAATACTAAGTGACCTCTCTCTCTCTCTCTCTCTCTCTCTCTCTCAGCACTCCTTCCAACCTTCAACCAAACGAAGAATGGGTCGTTTATACCAATTATGGTCCCGATCAGGTGCGCAATCATCCAATTGAGCACACAGTGGCGACACCAAACGATGTCATAATGATGGTTGCTAGGTAGAAGTATCAAAATTCTAAATTTGTTTGCCGTTCATGCTTAACATGTAATACCACAATGAAGTAGACATTTTTCGCCTCAATAATAGAAATAAGATGAAATAGAATTGATATTTACACTGAACAAATAAAGAAGTTGAATTATACATTGTCTTAAATTAGAAATTACGTGAATGGAAGTTAGAAGTTACATGAATGGAGGTTAGAAGTTACATGAATGGAGGTTAGAAATTAGACGATAGCATGTTAGAATTTTGGCACTAATATACCGCCATAAATGACCGCAAACGCATTTCCTTCTATTCCAGCCCGTGAATTCGTCAACTTCAACATATATGTGAAGAAACCTAGCGGCCGTGATTCTGTTGGTCACGGTGACTAATTGGGTAAAACACTGGCTCGCTAGCCTGGAGACCGGTTGTTCAATCACTGCATTGACCGAGAAAGTTCAGTCGGATTTTCCGGCGTGGTTCCCCATTGCCAGTGATGCAGGACGGAGAGCCTGATAAGAACAGCTGTCTATTCGTTCGGGTGGGACGACAAACCGATGTCCCATGTACACATTGGCGTGCACGTAAAAGATTCCTTGTCAGTGGGAATTATATATAAGACCGCAATACCGCTGTCCTAAATATCGGTCTACCATTGATATTGTGATTTTGATTCCAAATTTAAATGTTATATCATGTATTTGAGTATATGTTAGCATGGAATACGCCGTGTGGCTGCATGATAGTACCTCGCCGGGACGAAGTCGGGGGGCGCTCTGTAATCACTATAGTTCGAACGCTGGTTGTCATATAATTGGTTTATTGTCGTTTCAATCATGTAAACAATACAGGACAGCTTACAAAATAGTCTGCGACACAGGAAATTACACAAACAACACAGACAACACAGGTGAAAACAATATACGGACGTCAGGCGCCCACCATCGTGCATAACCGCATGGCCTCTATCTAACCAATAATAATCAGTTTCTATGACAATTATACAGACAAATCAAACGGACACATCGATGCGGCGCTCATCGGCAGCATTCAGTGCTCTTCGTACCTTTTTACACAAAATACTAATTTTGGGCATAACATACCGGCCCCTATCGAATGAATATGAGATATACAAATTGACATATGACCAAAATTTACAAGATTAACATGTACAACTAAATATGCTTATTCTTTCCCGAGAATATAAAATTAATGTCTACACTCTTCTTTTGATAACTATTAACTACACCCATAATCAACATTCATTATAATCATAATATCAAAACAATAGAAACATTCAAATTTAGAGATTCTATCTTTAATGCTATCTTTTGGGTATCAATTTGTAATGAGTATACTACAACTAAAAGTTAATAATTTCACAGTTCTGAATGTTCTTAGTTCACGAATCACTACGTAATTAGTAAATACGGAATTTACAAACTACAGTTCACTTGATGCTGTACGACAGCCTTCTAAACAAATGCGATGGTGAATACGGAATTCACAAATCGAAGTTATCTATCTCACAGTGTAATAAGCGAATACGGAATCCACAAAATTACAGTTCTAGTTCTAATGGGTAGGGTTCATGGTTTCTAGTGTAATGGCGAATGCGGAATTCACAAATTACAGTTCACGGACATGAGCCTACTAAATTTCACAGTTCACATTTCACAGTGTAGCGGATACACATTAGTTCACGATTCACGGTGTAGCGGATACACACTAAAATAAAAACTTTAGTTACTAAATTTCACATTTAGAGTCTATCTCCATTTTCTTGTTCTAAGATTAAGCATAACTTTGATATTGGTCTCACTAACGTTGTCGATTTAGTCTTTAATTTCACGCTTCTAACATTACCGTGTTTATCTTTATATGTTTCGATTATTAATCCAAGCAGCCATGAGCCTCGCGGAAGAGATTCATCTACAATTAAAGCTACATCACCAATCTGAAAATTTCTTAAAGGTTTAAGCCATTTCTGTCGACGTTGGAGGAGGGGTAAATATTCCCTGGTCCACCTTTTCCAGAACAGATCTGAAAAATACTGCATTTGTCTCCATCTGCGGCGAGAATACTGATCCTCGGGAGAGAAAACACCACACGGAATAGTAGTTGAAGGCTGTAGCAACAACAAACTATTGGGAGTTATCACACTAAAATCATTAATATCATCTGAAACTTTAACTAAGGGTCTACTATTTACGACAGATTCAACTTCACACATGAATGTTCTTAATTGTTCGTCTGTCTGAGAGGTTTTGAGAAACTGCTCATTTAATAAGGATTGGAGAACTTTTCTAACAGTTCTGATTTGGCGCTCCCACACGCCTCCGTGGTTCGATGCCGCTGGTGGGTTAAAATGCCATTTAAAGCCACACTTTATTCCGAAGTTGTTTAGTTCAGTCAAATTCAAGTCCTTGATCGATGATCTCAATTCGTTGTTCGCACCAACGAGATTTGTTCCGTTATCGGAATATAAATCACATATTGGTCCACGACGTGCTATGAAACGGCGCAAAGCACCAATGCAGGAACTTGTGTCTAACGAGTCACCTATCTCGATATGGATAGCACGAGAAGACATACACGTAAATAAAATACCGTATCTTTTCTTAAGGGATCTGCCACATTTCACTTGAAATGGTCCGAAATAATCTAGTCCAACTCTTGTAAATGCTGGATCATCTGGTTTGACGCGGAAGGATGGCAAATCTGACATTTTCTGCTCTCCTTGGCGCTTTTGATACTTTCTACAAAGCACGCAGTTTCTGACTAATTTCTTGATTAAAACACCGCCTTTCACAATCCAAAATTTTTCACGAACATCAGCAAGGGTATGATTTTTTCCTTGGTGACCTACTTTTGAATGTGAATGTCTAATTATCAATAAAGTCACGTGAGCATCTTTTGGCAAAATAATGGGGTGTTTAGCATTATGTGGAATCACAGCATTACGGAGTCTACCACCTACTTTCATAAGTCCGTCATCAATTATCGGATCTAAATTTACAATATTACTGTTACTCTTGATTATTTCACGATTCTTTAAGGCACTGAATTCATTTGGAAATGATTGTTCTTGTACAAATTTCAAAATTACTGTTTCAGAAGAATGCACTTCTTCTATACTTAAATGTTTCTTCTTTAAAGAATCTGGAACTTCTAGATTTTTCGATCTAAGGCGAAGTATTTGTTTAAGACGGATCCACCATGAAAAAGATCGCTTTAGTCTTAACCAGTCTGAATAATAAGAAAGGAGTTTATTTACACTTTCTACTGACTTATCAGGTTTCACAAAGTTCACCACTATTTCACTTGGGTCATCTGCTTTCAACGAAAAGTTTTTGGGTCAATCAGTGATTGGGCGATTCAGGAACTCGGGGGCTTTCAACCAATTTCTAGTTATTAATTCACGAACACTAAGACTTCTTGATGCGTGATCAGCTGGGTTTTGAGCAGACGGAACGTAGCGCCACTGATCATCAGTCGAACCATCATGTATAATCGCGAGTCTATTCGCAACGAATACTTGGTGTCTGGTTGTCTCGTTTCTAATGTACTTAAGAACTGTTTGACTATCAGTCCAGAAGAAACACTTGTCTATCGGAATAGAAAGTTCTCGTTGCAGCATATTGTTGACTCTCACTATAGTTGTTGCTGCAGAAAGTTCAAGCTTCACTATCGTATGCAGTTTGATCGGGGCCACCCGGGATCTGCCAATCAAGAATGATGTATGAATTACACCGGCTTCATTTTCTAGTCGTACATAAGTCACTGATCCATATCCGAGCTGGCTCGCGTCAGCAAAATGATGTAACTGTGTGCTAACAACAGCTCCAAAGTCACTAGGTTTAATACATCTTGAAAGTTTCACGGTTTCTAAGTTCTTCAAATCATCAATCCACTTATTCCATTCGCGACAATGGTGAAGAGTAATGGACTCATCCCAAGAAACCTTCTCTCTGCATAATGATTGTAGGATAATTTTGGCTTTCAGGATGAAAGGAGCAGCAATCCCAAAAGGGTCATACACCGAGCTCATGATGGACAAAATATTGCGTTTCGTCGCTGTAGAATTCAAATTACTCCTGTTGACACTAAATTCTATCATATCAGTTTCAACTGACCACTGTACGCCAAGAGCACGTTTAACAGGAAGACTGTCTGTATCAAAGTCTAGATTCTTAAATCCTTCTTCTCGCTTTTCTAATGGAATGGTCTGAAGTAATTCTTTACTGTTACTGATCCACTTAGTAAGGTTAAATCCGGCTTTTGACAGAATTTCGCAAAGTTCTTTTACAAGATTTACACTCTCTGTTACAGTAGGTAGGGATTTCAGGAAATCGTCTACATAAAAATCCTTTTCTATACAGCGAGTTACTTCATGTCTATAAAGATGCTGATACTCGAAGGCAACTTTACGCAGCGCGTAATTAGAACAACTGGGGGAACTGACGGCTCCGAAAAGATGTACCAACATTCTATATTCTGTTAAGGGATGACTTAAGTCACTGTTGGGCCACCATAGAAATCTCAACATGTCAATGTCTGATTTGTTCACACGGACCTGATAAAACATGGCTTCAATATCCGCCATAACAGCTATAAAATCCTCACGCCATCTTAAGAGGACTCCTAAAAGGGTATTTGTAAGGTCGGGACCTTGTAATAAAAGAGTATTCAATGATATTCCATTAAAGGTGACAGGGCAGTTGAAGACAACTCTAACCTTGTTGGGTTTCTTTGGGTGTGTTACAGGATGGTGAGGAATGTACCATACCCTTCCATCATTCCTGGCTAAATCTTTAAGCGGAATCTTCTCACAATAGTTCTTGTTCTCCAGGTTGTCCATAAAATCTGCATATTGTTGAAGTAATGAACTGTTCATCATCAGACGACGCTTTAGTCGAAAAGCATACATCTCCGCCTGTAGCTTATTGTTCGGAACAAGTTGACTTGGATTCCGAAAAGGAAGTCTTGTTTCAAAATGACCATCTTTTAATACAGCAGATTGGCTCACAATTTGTACAAACTGCTTATCTTCAACAGACAAGTTCAGTGTGTTGTCACACAAACGTTCGCCAAATTCAAGGTTGAAGTATCGTTTGACTTGGTCTTCTAATCTAGCATCAAGACTACAAAAGTTAACTTTCACATGGTTCACTTCCACATCTTTTATCTTATTAAATCCATAGAACAGCCACCCAAGGGGCGACCTTATTCCATAGGGTTCACCTAATTTACCTGTTGCGAGTTCTAAGGGTGTGGTCGCAGCTGGAACGTTGATTCCAATCATGATGGAAACTTCAGGGATCTGAATTTCATGAACATCAGGAACAGAAATTCCTTGGAAATGTTGATATATTTCTATGTCATTCTTAGATGGGGCATCAGACACTGTAACGGGCATCTTGCCTTGCAGGTAAGGTGACGGTAAGTCAATAAAATGAGTACCATTCAAGTCTCCAATTTGTAACACATCGGTCACAATTTCAGTCTTAACAGTTTGTTCTCTGTTCAAAGTTTTCATGTAAAGGGTTGTAGGTATACACCGAACTTTCAAAGCGGTTGTGATATCTGATGTCACGAATTCTGCACTGGAACCATTATCAACAAATGCGTAAGTTGTCACGCTATCACCAGTTATCTTGGATCTTATACGTACAGGCGTAATAGTCATTAGTGGATCACCGTTAGAGGCAATTTCTGCACCACTGGTACTACATGTTACTGTCAAAGAACAACTGGAAGTCACATTAGTCTTCGGTTGGGTCTCATTATTTATCTGTTGATGTCTTCTTTCATCATGGAGAATTGTGGGATGGGATCTCTGACACTTTGTGCATCTTGCAGATTCAGGAAATATACAGTTCTGTTTCCTATGCCCACTGTTCAAGCATAAAAAACAAAGTCCCGCTTTAAAACAAAAAGACGATCTATCTTCTGGCGATAAGGCACCAAATCTACGGCATTCTAAAAGGAAGTGCTTACTTTCTCGACCACAGTAAGTACAAGGTGGTTTCTTAGCTAAATTCTCAGGTTTAGTATTCTGGGTACCGGAACTATTCTCCCTTGTCACAGAAGCCATAACTCGTTTAGGTCGAACTGAGTGAGTAGGATAGCTTCTCTGGGCTAGTTGTGTATCGGCTCGACGTTGGTATCCAAGACCTGCCACGCGTGGGTCGTTCTCGTTTCTGGATAACTGACCAACAAACGACTCAAAATCTTCCAATGTTGGAGAGCGGTTTTCAACTTCACGTAATCTTCCAACAGTATTAATCCAGCTTTGTTGCCAGGATACTGGCAGCTTTAATGCCAATAATTTCAAATACTCAAAACTGTCCATGCTTTTCATTTCCGGGTTTCCAATCTTCGAATTACAGCAGTTGAGGATGAACACAGCCAATTTCCTCATGGCGAGTTTGTCTCCTGTATTAATCTTGGGCCACTCTTCAGCCTTACTCCGGTATGCAGCTGCCAATATTGGGGCTTGTCCATACTCTCGCTTCAATAACATCCAGGCACGATCATAACCGTGTTCTGGTGGGTCAATGAGTGGGCATTGCTTGATTAATTCACGAGCTTCGCCTCTGGTATACTTAATCAAGTATTCTAATTTTCTGGCATGATCACTGGTTTTACTTTCAATGACATATTTAAAGTTTTTCACGAAGGTACTAAATGACAAAATATCTGTTCCATCAAATATCTCAATGTCAGTTGAAGGCAAGGAGAATTCTCTTTGGTTCTCAATCAGTTTATTTAGTATCGCCACCATAGACGAGTCTTCACCACTTGAAGTATTTATGGACGTGTATTGCGCGTGTTCAGACCGGGGGGGTGGGTCTAGGTTCACAGGTTCTGCAATGTCACTGGTCGCATTCACAAAATTAGGCTGGCTGGGAATACGAAATGTTTCTTGATCATTCACAGGATTATCTGAATTAGTGTTCTTGATAGGAGTTAGTCTAGGCATGCTTCTTTCAGTTTCAGTCTCAGAAAACACGAAATCATGATCACTAACAACTGGTTTCAATTCTCTTGCAGCCTGAAGTTTTGATTTCAAAATTAATTCTTCTTCCCTCCGTTCTAAATCAGCTTTTTGGGCCTTTAATTCTAACTGTCTTCGTAAAAATTCAGCTTTTTCTGTTGCTCGACGAATTTTTAATTCTACAGCTTCTAATTCTATTCTTCCTTTAATGTCTTGTTTCCGTTCTTCAATTCTGGTTCTATCTTCCAGGGTTTCTAACATGCACTGGATTTCAATTTCATCTTTGAGACTTTGAACAAATCTATCTTTATGGTTTTCTTTAGATGTCTCGTGATTAGCTGTGTTATCTACAGGAATCACGTTATTTGACGATTGGTCGGTGTCATTCTGTTCTACATTGTTGTCTTGTTGCTCACCAACTGGATTGGGGGCATGTTCATTTTCATTTACATCAACACCGGCCCCGTTTGGGGGAGTATTGCCATTTTGACCCGTATCGTCTTCCATAATTACAATCGGCACGATTCTGTCATTGAATGGGCGATTGATAACATTTTCATTAGTTCTATTCGAAGTCACATAGGGTACACTACACACACATGACAGTAGTAGGCAGATATACCATAAAATCTTCATGACATTCTAAAATTATCAGTTTTTACTACTCACAAGTCCTTATGTTTTCACTAATAATGTGGCTGCATGATAGTACCTCGCCGGGACGAAGTCGGGGGGCGCTCTGTAATCACTATAGTTCGAACGCTGGTTGTCATATAATTGGTTTATTGTCGTTTCAATCATGTAAACAATACAGGACAGCTTACAAAATAGTCTGCGACACAGGAAATTACACAAACAACACAGACAACACAGGTGAAAACAATATACGGACGTCAGGCGCCCACCATCGTGCATAACCGCATGGCCTCTATCTAACCCATAATAATCAGTTTCTATGACAATTATACAGACAAATCAAACGGACACATCGATGCGGCGCTCATCGGCAGCATTCAGTGCTCTTCGTACCTTTTTACACAAAATACTAATTTTGGGCATAACACGCCGTATTAAATTAGAAGAAAAAAAAACAATTTATAACTTGCAACAAAAAATGGTACATATTTATTAGCTACAACTAATTAATAGCAATTAGATAATGAAAACAATACGGTAAAAACATAATTATAACTGGGGGGGGGGATGTGAATGGTCGAATGGTTAGCACGTGCAGGCTGTATCATAAAGTCTGCCATTGAATCAACTGGTGTGGTTTCGAATCCCCGGTTTTAAGTGACAAGGAGTAGGGTCGCCTGTTCGACCTCGTGGGGTTTCTCAAGGTTCTCCTACGCCTACGCGCAAGCGAATTATTGAAATAAAATTAAACCATATGTTAGTCCCAAAATGACCTAGTTTGTGTCGAGTGGACCTTACTCTCTCTCTCTCTCTCTCTCTACCTCTCCCTTTCTCTCTCTTTAGTTGTAACTTAAAATGTATTAGATAAACGATTGGTTATAACTGGTACTAAAATCAACTTATGAATTATAAAGAAATAATAAGTGACCAATATAGGCAACGCCGGATTAACCATGGTGGGAGCCCTGGGGCCTGGAACATGTGGGGGCCCCTGATCACTGACCGCGTGTGCCAAAGGCGCGAAGAACCGCATAGGAGGATCTGGGGGTTTTCTCACCCCCTCACCACCCCCCCCCCCCCCCAAGAAATTTTCAGAAATTGGAGACCAGAAACTTGATTTCCTGGCATTTCAGGCACTTATGTTGGAGCCATTTAAAAGTATTTCCCCCAGAAAAAAATAAAATTCTACCACCAAATTAGCGCATTATGACATTATTTCAGTGGACCAATCCATGCGAGTGCAATGAAATGATGACATTTCTAGAGGAGGGGACTGTAAGTGGGCAGAGCGACATCAAAGCTAATTTTGAAGTCGCTCAGTGATAAATAACGGGGTTATCAGCTGATTAGGGCAATACAATCAAATTATACAAAAACATGGTTACATGGTTAAAACTTAGAATTGACAGAATTTCATTTTCTGGACAAGTCACAGTTTTGCCATTCCAGGTGACTGTGGCGGTATATTAGATTTAAAATTACTACATGTTATCGTCTAATTTCTGACTTAGAAGTTAGA
Source organism: Patella depressa (assembly GCA_948474765.1). Taxonomy (NCBI): domain Eukaryota; kingdom Metazoa; phylum Mollusca; class Gastropoda; family Patellidae; genus Patella; species Patella depressa. The sequence continues at coordinate 1,584,268 of OX419717.1, forward strand.
AATTAGACGATAGTATGTTAGAATTTTTAATCTAATACACAGCCACAGCACTCGGCAAACCTCGTGAGATTTCTGACAATCTAAACTCGGCTGTATGATGAATTCCGCCATATTGGAACTACTTTAAAGGTCCCGGATGAAACATGGCTGCGCCAATTCCAAACACAAGTTGGCGACCTATTTGGCTAGCGACCTATTCGACCGATCCAGCTGTAAGATAATGACGAAATTACACTTCTATTCTGAGCTGAAGGAATGGATAAAAAATAATATATTTTACTTTCATTTGATAGACATAACGTTGGATTTTATTGGTTGATAAATAGAGACTTTACTTTAAATAGGTTTCCAACGAACAGGTTGCAGCTCGATCGGTCGAATAGGTCGCTAGCCGAATAGGTTCCCAATTTGTGTAATAGCGTCAAGTTTTCCTGTTAAAGTAAACCGGTAGCCGCATCGCAATTGTATGGGCGTAGGTTCATATCACTGACAGTCATACATCCGAGACTAGATGTAGTTTACGGAATCTGTCGAGATTAGCCGAGTGACAGCCACAGATAACAAGATGACGTGGGAGAATACTGTCCAATGAAGACAGGCATACATACAGCGCTATGCAACGTGTTGAGAGACAGGGACGCTATATGGTCTACTCTTTATTTTAAATTTTATGTGTTCTGTTACCATGCCAACCAATATGATCAAAACAAGGATCCTATTTCGTTTCATTTTTTATATTTCAAAATTTCGTTTTACTTGACTTTACTACAATAGAATCTGGAAGAGTTGTTATATAACCCGCATTCGGGATCATGTTAGAGATTAGCCAATGAAATGGATTGTTGCTGTGCAAGGAACTGCACGTATTTCACTAGAAACATCAATGCTGATTTGTTATTCAAATGTCTGACATAGTGTTGGTCATCAAAAGTATAAAAAAAACGGAACGAAATTAAGATCTGTATTTTGATCAGATTGCAAGCTAATGTGTTCATGGTAGGGCTGGTAATCGATCCTGTTTTAAGTACCAAGGTTTAGAAAGAAACTCAATCAACTTCCTTTGGAAGACAGAACCCACCACCGCTCGCCATATTATGCTTGTCGCTTATGACCTCAATAATAATGAGTAAAATGTAGTTATTTCCCTTTGATCACATCAACCGAATTCTTCATCCCGTTTATCGTAACCGTTTATTTCTTGCAGTGATTTCTCATGCGCAAAGAACACCTTTTATAGTGGCTTAATTCATGCGTTTGACTCCTGGTCACTGTGAGATCCATATAATTGCAATATTCCAGAAATGAATGTTACGTAAAACCATTGGCTCTCATCATGACATAAGCCGCCAACATTTCTTACCTTTGGCATCTTGCGTGAAACGTATTTGTTTTATTATGACTATTCTGTTTAATTACAGTTCTAGGCCCAAGACGCGTTGCAAAGAATACCATGATAAGGATTATTGTTGTGGAAGTCTTCTTGCAAGTGAAGTACCTATAATTGTGCGATAGTCGATATTTTAAACTATATCGATAATCGATTTTCAAAACATTTACCGACGATTATTGGCAATATTGATATTTGTTGCCAGCCCTTGGTCATCGCACCTAAATTTTCCATCCATTCATGGCTGTAGATGTGTTTTCTGCCATTCACTCCATCCTGCATCTCTGATAATGGGAAACACTGGTGAAAAATCCAGAGGAATCTTTGCTGTCGGTTCAAACCTGTTAAAACAATGTCTACGAAATATTATGTTTGGATTTGTAACAGAATAATAATATTTTCAGGCGACGAAAGAAGGGAAAAAGGTTTTGTTTATTGGTATAACGTGTGGTTTGTCAGCACCTTTTGTGGCTGGACCATTAGACTACTGTCTACAGCATTTAGACAAGTTTATACCAGTCATTACAGGTTTTAGGTTAGCAAGGTAAGGAACCAATCAATACTCTTTAGTTACTGTGTCAGGACGATTTGGACGGTCGAATGATCTGCCGCTTTATATCATAAGGTATATCATTGAGTCGAGTGGCATGGTTTACATCATAAGGAGAGAAACCCTACAGGTGTGGGATTTGCTTTAATTTTTGAATGGTGAACATGATCTGAAGAATCATATTCACAGTCACACAGGAAAAAACACCGATGTGTCGTTTGTGAGACGTCGTTCATGATTAAACGAACTTTACGGAAACATGGGGTGATTCATTCTGGACAACCAGCATGGAGTTGATATTTGTGACAGTTCATTCGGTCGTCGTGATGTTTTATATGAGCATCTTAAAATACATGCTTTAAAATGAATTAAAAATACATTATGCAAGAGCTAAATCTGCCCATTGTAGGTATTTCTTTGGGCCTATATACAGTATTAACTAGACATTAATTAACTTATCCACATCATAATCAACTCTCGACTTCAAGGCTAGCCTGTGATATTTGTTGGATTATGATCCGATTTGCAGCATAACTTTTCTTCACGATTTAATGATTAAATGGATAATCGAGACTATGCGTTTTGTCGTACCGACATTAGTAATGATGATCAAGGCTAGGCGGAACTTTCATTCGCTTAATTCTCGGTTCATAGTAGATCAATTTGAATGAAATAAACGAATTATTGAAATAAAATTAAAACCACATGTTGGTCCCGAAATGACCTAGTTTGTGTCGAGTGGACGTTAAACCCCATTTCTCTCTCTCCACCTTATTAAGAACATACCTTTGATAATGTAGTAGGTTGATTTACGTCCCAATAGTAAATGTTTAATACGTCATGCTAATCCACACAGTATTACTTAATTTAATCAATCCTAAGGAGTGTAGGTTTATATCTGACATATACAATGTTCACCCTTAAATTTAATGGGCTCTTCTAAAAAAGGCAATAATGATTGGATAATTGTTCGATAGTTTCCGCCAAATAGCGAATATTACCGAAGAAATACGTCGCCATTTTGTAGTAATTGAACTGAAGAAAGCTAAAACAAAATGGATAGTAAAACGAAGTCAGACGAATAATCACTCCTTTTTAGTCATCATATTGACGATAGAAGAGATGTGAATGCAACTATAATGAAGATCTATACAAAGCCTGAAGAAAATTTGGATCCAAAGGCAATCTTTTCCGATAATTCTGAAAATGAACCGTGACTGAAGGTTACTTTTTTTAGGTATGTTCAGAGAAAGATTTGACCGGCTGTTTTGAGTAGACTGTAGCCGTAGCCAAAATACTTTACAAGGGAACTCTTGGGCGATAAATACTTTCAAGTCACGGAGTGTGTGGAGAAATGATGTGGACAGAAAGAAAATTTTGAAAGATATCTTAGACATGGAGTATGGATAATCTATTTAAATATGCCAATACAGTACAAACTGTACCATAACATTTTTTTTTATTGTCAAAAGAATAATGTCATTTCTGTGTTCTTTGTATTATTTCGATCATCTACGTCATCAGCGGTTGATATGAGCCGAATATATCGACCTATAATGACGTCATCAGCGGTTGATATGAACCGGATAATATTAAGCTCTGATGACGTCATGAGAGGTTGTTATGAGATATAACTGCTATGGACATCAAAGAAAAAAATACCACCAATTGTATATAGAACTGTTAACAAACAACACGAGTCCTGTCTTCATTTAATCAACAACGAAGATTCCAGAAGATACGCAAAAAGTACACTTCTACAATAAGTTGAAACGTTGACGTTGATTCGATTCCCGGTTGTACGTAACAAGGAGTAGTGTCACCTGTCCAACCTGTCTTGAAATCAAATTTATTTAAAAAAGAAATCTGTTCACAAATGCCTTTTCCCCTACCAGTCATCATTCCATCGACATTCTTCTTGTTTATCTTTCAGTAATCTAAGAATTATTTCCTAAAACAGGAATCGATTCTAACCCCTCATCGCTTCTAGTAAAGAGGCATATTTACCCAGCTTCGTTCTGATCAAAATACCTCGTTCAAATAATAAGGCATTTAAAAAAAACATGTGTTGGAACTCCAGACAAACGGTGCATTGTTTTTATCTCGTTACAACGTGGCAAAATCGTGGCAAAAATTTTACCACGTTTGGATCTAATAAAAACTTTCATTGAAACTTACTTTTAATCAATATTTCAGGAAAATTTACTCAATTAACAGCCAAATGATCAACCTCTGCACATGATTCCCATGTATTTAAAACATCCTGTCTGTATAGATTTAGAATTAAATCATAAAAGTATATCCGACGGCATTATTCTTGGAGACAGTGGGTATGAATGCAAGGCATTTTTGCTAACGCCTTTTCGAAATCCACAAGCCAGACACCACGAACGCTACAACAGAAAAAAACATTCATCTCGACAAGATCCATGTCCTTCATTCTATTCTAAGGTAAAAATAGAAATAATTCAAACATTATATATACTGGTATCATAACTACAGCTCGGTAGGTTCTGATACTGGCGCTTTTGAGGGAGTGTGTCTAATCACAGAACTAGAATACTAACGGGAACGCCCACTCGGTGACGTAGAACAGTGATGACATAATTATGTTGTACATCGCATGCGCGAGGTCAATGGGGCACAAGTAACTTCCGGCCGTCTGTCAACATTGCACAAGCGTACGACGTCCTGGAATTTGAAGAATTTGACAGTGTCATAGATGTAAGTTATTTCATAATTTTATGAAATTTTATTTAAATTAGTTGTATAATATACCATCGGGGTTATAAACCATTCATATTCGGACATTAAATTATCCCCACACGCGTGTGTCAGCATCATTTTCTACTTCTAGTCTACCAGACTAGTCCTAGCGAATCCTAGCGTATTTAAATACCAGGCTAATTCATTACCGGTAAAATCGGCGTATTCATGACCAGTATATTATAGGGTTGATTGGTCGGTATATAAAGGTGCTAAGTAAAGTAGTACTCTGTCATGGGTGTTAATTAATCAATTAAGACAGGACAATAGAAGGATTAACAAGGTAAGGTATTTATTATATATTTTAAATAGTCATAATACAAACAACAGTTGAAATATTTAATATTCGAAGACAATATTTACATATAAAACATCGTATTCAGTTGATGCGATTAATAATAGCCATAGTTTCGTATTCAACTTTGAACTGATTATTGTGTTTAACTTGATGTTACTATTAATATTTCTTTATTTATCCATAGAACTGTACTATACGATCTATGATTTATCACATCAAAAATCAACGTATTCAGCTGATGCGATTAATAATAGCCATAGTTTCGTATTCAACTTTGAACTGAGTATTGTGTTTAACTAGATGTTATTTAAAATAAAAATTAAACAGGTTCGTAAATAACTGTGAACAGGGTATTGTGTTCATAAATTACGATGATGTTTCCGCAGAGGGACCGTACAGAAACGCACACTCTCTCAATAGCCTACTATCTATTTCACCCGCATTGTAGTTGGTCCATAGAGAGAATATGTGTAAAGCTTATTTATTGTAGCTTTTAATATATGGATATATCCGGATCCTGGATCTGTGGAAGAAAATGAATAAAAGCTTGTGAAATAGGACTATTTATTCGGGGAAATGGCGGCTTGTAAAAATCACCTTTAACAAGATTGTATTTTAGAACTGTCTAGCGAAATAATAACATTTGGCTTGTATTAAAATAATATACATATATACTATAGTCTACATGTAGGCCTCTACCGTCGTAGCCTAACAATGAGTAACAATTACAATTGATTGTGGTTAGCTCATTTTGTATATTTCTATATTATATAATATTCTTGATCTACTAAATAATCAACTACAATGCGGGTGAAATAGATACTAGTAGGCTATTGAGAGAGTGTGCGTTTCTGTACGGCCCCTCTGCGGAAACATTGTCGTAAGTGTATTGTAGTGTTGTTTGTGTTGTGTCAACTATAAAACTAAAAGAAAAGAAAAAAAATGAATAGTGTATCACATTTATGACATCGTGGTAAGTGTATTGTAGTGTTGTAGACAGAGTACTACTTAGCACCTTTATATACCGACCAATCAACCCTATAATATACTGGTCATGAATACGCCGATTTTACCGGTAATGAATTAGCCTGGTAATGAATACGCCTGATACCGTCTTAGCCGGCATGTAGGCCTAACTATACTTTTAAACTGTGTTTAGGTAAGGTAACAATTGGTACAGTCTAAGACCCCTTACGCAAGTTCAAATAGGTTCAAACGCACAATTGTCATCACACATCATTATAAGTATTTCTATCACAAATAGTGAAGACTGGACCATTAAAATAGTTACCGAACAGTTTTTCTCTGCATAGCGCTGTGTATGTTGTAGGCCTAATGACGTATTACGCAAATTCCGGCCATGACGGTCGGCCAGTTGAAATTTCGCGTAGGAGATGGGTTTCATCAAATCATATAATTATGCGGTAAGGCCTCACCTTTATTTCAATAAGAATTGATTTATTATATGTTAAGCTGCGTGCAGTACTGTTTTGGGTAAGTTTATTTGTAAATTAAGCGAGCTATAGGCCAGTAAACTTTTTGTAGTCATTTGACTAAAAAACATGCGCAAAGGAACTCGGTAGGAAAAACCACTACTGCGACTGGAGTAAGACAGAAGACAGCAGTAGTGGAACCATTTCTAGCCGGCATCCGGTTCTAGCCTACAGACATTCACATAAGCCTGGGCCTATATTTAATAATTGTTAGCATTTGGCTTTGGAATGCCTGTGCCGGTTTTGGCCCGTGGTTTCCATTATTTTGTTTACAACATTACATTGTAACATTACATTTAGGCCTATTTATTCTTTACAGCTTTTCTTTGCTGAAGATTTGTTTGAGACACCTCAACCTGTCGTTCCAGTAGCATCAGTAAGTTTTCTACATACGTATTATACTTGTAACTTAATCACATTCATTAGTCACAGTTTTCGTAGCAAATGGACAAGTTTTGAAACTCATCATCTCAAGACAGATATGTTTAACATTTTTTTTTATATCTGACGGTCACGGTTCACGGTTGTCTTGACCATGTCTATGATGTATTTTTTTTTCTTCTAAAACGATCAAATTGTTTCCAAACATTTCTTTTATATTGTATAACATTTGCTTTAAAGAGCTGTATTAATTTGGTATCAAGCTCCCAATTAGATGAAATTGTAAGCAAAATTAAAACCTCCAACCCTTTCTTTGGTTCAAGTGTACAGATTTACAATGGTAATTTTAATTCATAGCTATTGGTTTTGTTTGGGTTTTTTAAAAGTTTTTTCCATTATTTTTTTTCTTTTTAAGGTTCAAACTAATCCAGTTAATATTAAAGGGAAAGTTCAAGTAGTTGTTATATGCCAAATGATCTGATGTTCACATGATCTCAAGGGTTTGCCAAATCTCAATCGAGTTTAACTCCAACATGGAATATTATACATCAAAACTGTTCATCAATACATGCATCTGCCTGTGCATTTTTATACGCCCACATTTTCATGTGGACGTATTATGTCGTCGCCCCTGTCCGTCCGGAAGTCCGTCCGTCCGTCCGGACGTCCGTCCGTCCGTCCGTCCACAATTTGTTTGTGGACTCTCTACAGGTCACAATTCTTATCCGATTTTGACGAAACTTGAAATATAGGTTTATCCCCAAAAGATCTCGGCTGCTTTCGATATTGGCATGTATCGGATCAAAACTTCATGGATTATGGCCCCTGATTGTACGAAAAATCACGTTTTTAGCTTGTGGACCCTATAAAGGTCACAATTTTGAACCGATTTTGATGAAACTTGACATGCATGTTTGTAACCCAAAGATCTTGGTTCCTTTCGATATTTGCGGCGATCGGAATGTAATTTCCTGAATTATGGCCCCTGATTGTCCGAAAAATCACACTTTTTAGCTTGTGGTCCCTCTGGAGGTCACAATTATTATTCGATTTAAAAAAACTGTTTGATTATATCACCGTTACACCCTAAGGAAGGTTGAGTTCGAATTTCGGGAAAATCGGACGAAAATTGCCATACAAAATGGCCGCCGTTTGTACGCGAATACTGTTAAAAAATGGTATATCAAGGTTGTGGACCCTGTGGAGGTCACAATTTTGATTCGATTTTGATGAAACTTGCAATTCATGGTTATAACCCAAAGATCTTGCTTCCTTTCGATATCTGCGCATATAGGATCGTAACTTCCTGAATTATGGCCCCTGATTATACGCAAAATCGCCTTTTTTTTAGCTTGGAGGTCACAATTATTATTCGATTTAAAAAACCGTTTGATTATATTACCGTCACACCCTAAGGAAGGTTGAGTTCGAATTTCGGGAAAATCGGACGAAAATTGCCATACAAAATGGCCGCCGTTTGTACGCGAATACTGTTAAAAAATGGTATATCAAGGTTGTGGACCCTGTGGAGGTCACAATTTTGATTCGATTTTAATGAAATTTGAAATTCATGGTTACAACCCAACGATCTTGCTTCCTTTCGATATTTGCGCATATCGGATCGTAACCTCCTGAATTATGGCCCCTGATTATACTCAAAATCGCCTTTTTTTTAGCTTGGAGGTCACAATTATTATCCGATTTAAAAAAAACCCTTTGATTATATTACCGTTACACCGTAAGGAAGGTTGAGTTCGAATTTCGGGAAAATCAGACCAAAATTGACATACAAAATGGCCGCCGTTTGTACGCGAATACTGTTAAAAAATGGTATATCAAGGTTGTGGACCCTGTAAAGGTCACAATTTTAATTCGATTTTGATGAAACTTGAAATTCATCGTTATAACCCAAAGATCTTGGTTCTTTTCAATATTTGCGCATATCGGATCGTAACTTCCTGAATTATGGCCCCTGGTTATACGCAAAATCCCCCTTTCTTTAGCTTGTGGTCCCTCTGGAGGTCACAATTATTATCCAATTTAAAAAAACGTTTGATTATATCACCGTTACACTGTAAGGAAGGTTGAGTTTGAATTTCGGGAAAATCGGACCAAAATTGACAGACAAAATGGCCGCCGTTTGTACGCGAATACTGTTATAAAAATGATATATCATGGTTGTGAAAGAGTAGGTTCTTAGTGTTGAGCGGTATGTTGTTGGTCTCCATCATCTCCACTAGTTCCGTTCTCTCTTCCTTGTATACCTCGCAGTCTACCAGGATATGGTTGGTGGTACATTCTTCTCCGCACTCACAGACGATGACTTGGTGTTTGTAGTCTCGCAGCCGCTCTTTCACCCTTAGTTTCGATATAAGTTTGCATATATCTCTTCTAGGGTGATTGATAGCTGTCTTCGTGTAGATCAGAAAGCAACAGAAAAACACGAGTGATCTCACTGACTGACTGTTCACTAATGATTGTTATGTAAAACTTTGGAGGATATCTGAAAATCTATAAAAATACCTGACTGTTACTAACCAGCTCTTCATCTAAATCTTACATACTGTATGTTTAATATAACTATTATAACAAGAATGAACAGCTTACATAATGTATGTTTAATACAAGTATTAAAGCAAGAGTGGTCAGCTCTTTATATAAATCTTTAATATAACTATTATAGCAAGAACGACCAGCTTACATAATGGATGTTTAAAATAACCACAATAACAAGAACTACCAGCTCTTTATATAAATCTTTAATATAACTATTATAGCAAGAACGACCAGCTTACATAATATATGTTTAAAATAACCACAATAACAAGAACGACCAGCTTACATAATGTATGTTTAAAATAACCACAATAACAAGAACTACCAGCTCTTTATCTAAATGTTGCATAATGTACCTTTAATACAAATAGAAAGATCGATATGTCTAAGAAGATTTTGTTTGAAGAGATCATTCGATATCAATCATGTGATGAATATATAATGAAAAACTTCAATTACATAAATATGAAGAGCGTACAATTGGTTTCAAGTAAAACACGATTGAGTAAGTATCGCAAAATAAGTTTTTGAAAATGCATAATTTATGACATAATGAAATGTGATTCTATTTTTTAGAACTGTTAGGTTTAACCCTAGCTTAAAAGCACAAATGTTATACGACGTGAATGTCAAGAAACCATTAATTGTACTTACGTTTACTTACCTTCTCGAACATAGGAGCGTTTTGATACGCCAGTATATTTAGCGTCAGCCATTCTGTCTAATAGAAACAGGGTCAGCAGAGTAACAGTATACAAAATGAAATGATATTTTACGTGCACGCCAATGTGTACACGGGACCTCAGTTTTTCCTCCCACCCGAACGACTAGACAGCTGTCCTTGTCAGGCCCTCTGTCCTGCATCACTGACAAGGGGGAACTAACTACGAGGGAAAATCAGGATGAACATTCTCGGCCAATGCAGAGATCGAACACCCAATCTACAGGCTAGCGAGTCAGCGTCTTTCTAACTTAGCCACCATAATCCCCAATAACTCTGAACACGTGTATTTGTCGTATTTTAACCAAAGAGGTTTTTATCAAACGGCTCCCCCCCCCAAAACACACGTTTATTTTATATATTGCGTATAAAGTACATGGCCGTATGCGTTCGATGAATTTTACGGTACAAAACCGAATCCACCAGAAAGATGCCGATTTACAGACGACAATTTTAACAGTTGCATTAACGCGTTTCTATATTCAAACGCGAGGATAGAACCACACATAAAAAAAAGAAGTGTTAAAAATGATAATTCCATTTGAGAAATTGACCAAAAAATGAATTAATTTACAATTACTTGTGACCTTCAAACATTTAGCAATACCAGCTTGATATTGGCAGTTCATGATTTTTGGATACCCGAGGTTGCATGATGTCTCTTTATCATATCAATACGAGGGAGAGTAGGTTTATATCCGACATATATATACAACGCCATTTCACCCTTAAATTGGGTGGGTTCTTCCAGGCAACAATGATTGCGCGATAATTTCCGCCAAATAACGAAAATTGCCGAATTAATCACGTGAATGCATTGTTTATACTTTGGGCATTTCGAATCGTCAAAGTTCAGAGAATGATTTAACCATGTATTTAAAACATCCTCTCTGTGTATAGATTTAGAATTAAATCATAAAAGTATATCCGACGGCATTATTCTTGGAGACATTGGGTATGAATGCAGGGCATTTTTGGTACCGCCTTTTCGAAATCCACAAGCCAGACACCACCAACGCTACAACAGAAAAAAACATTCATCCCGACAAGATCCATGTCCTTCATTCTAAGGTAAAAATAGAAATAATTCAAACATTATATATACTGGTATCATAATTACAGCTCGGTAGGTTCTGATACTGGCGCTTTTGAGGGAGTGTGTCTAATGTATCCCCAAGCACAGCAACAATGACAACCCTTCGTTAAATTAGGGGTCTTCCCTAAAACTTTAGACAGTGATTTAAGGTATTAAACATGGTGAAAGTGTTGTTTGGCTCAAAACAGTATCGTTTACATTATTTCCGTGTTGATGGCCCCGTTTGTCACACAATCAATTTTTCTGAAATATTCTGCTATGCGCTGGTTAATAGGGCATAATAAAATTGTGAGGCATGACGTAACGTTATGTTAACATATTTGGTCCAATTTGGAGCTCTGTTGTGCAGTTAGCTGCGCATATTAAGTAATTATCAGAAAATCATTAGAATTTGTTTGGTTTTTATAAAGTTCTGAAATGTAATTGACCATTACATGATTTTTGGAATGTAATTAATTACATTTCCATTACTCATTACTTTTAAAATCTTCCATTACTCATTACATGGCCATTACTTAAAAAATGTAATGATTACATTCCATTACCATTACCCATTACCATTACCCCAGCCCTGCCTAACGTTTAGTATGCGAAACATTTAATATTATGGATTTATCTGTTCAATTATCAATTTTCAAGAAATTCAAACTTAGCCATTATTAATCTGTAAGGGGGATATAGTCAAACGTTTTTTTGTTTTTTTTATAATTCGGAATAAAATTTCGTGAAACAGGCCCTAGATTCCAACAATAATATTAAAACGTTCGTGGTTCGTTATTCGCAAATATGAAACAGCTCGTTGTTCAGGTGGAATGACAGGTTGTTAGAATCTATTTCCCAGGACTTTTAATGATTATAAACCAATTAGGTGCTTAAAAAAAAGTCATCCGGAGTATTCCCTACTAAAGTGCCTTTAGTAATTCAATATTTCGTGAATAACGAACAACAGACTAGTCCATGGTTCGTTATTATCGCATAACGAACAACGAACAACAAGCTAACTTCACGTCGCTGGCGAAATTCCCATCCGTTAAACGTATTAATACACGTGGTCATACAAATATAAACGCGTATCTTCTTGCGTTTTAATTCCATTTCGTCACTGCCTTATGACGTCAACTACATCGTTAATATGAGTCGATAATAAAGTAGGGGAAATGTCACACCCCTGATTAACACTGATATAGACTGACGATTTGTCTATCAATAAAGTACCCCGTTATATGTACAACAGATCTAATCTAAAACCTGATTTTCATTCACACCCTCATCAGTTTTTACCGGGAACATTTTCTGTGAATTCAATCAAATACCTATCTGAAGAACGGATCGTTATTAGTCATAATAATATAATAACAGTAATAATTGGCTGAAAGTCCCTTTATTTACCCTAAGACTTAGGCAATATTAATGGAATTTTCATATATTATACATATTATACATTCATTTCGTAATAAATGTTAGGCCAGTTCTTTTGTGAAACAGTGATATATTAATCATTTGTTCGATCGTTTCTAATGTTGTGTTTTAAGTTGAAGGGAGAATTAATCTTATGTATATATAAATAAATGTTTTTCACGTGTAGATTTAATATATTATCGAGAATAGAATTAATCACCAATATTATTAACGAGAATTGCCATATTTGGCCTATTTATGACACGTGCTAACAGTACCTATACGTCCTTGTAACACGCTGGTTGTTTAACTTTAAGAAGAGCAATGGTTGTCAATGTCTCGCAACATAATATGTTAATATTATAGTTGCAAAATTTCCTCCGATGAAATGAAATTGGGTTTAACGTCCAACTGTTCTGCTCCGACTTGAATAATAAATGCGAGGATCGGCGAATATGCGGCACAAATAGTTAACCGTAAATGCACGTGGCATAGATCAGATACGGTTTAAACTAAGCGACTTTTCGACCGGACTGTGTCTTTACCCTATTAATACGTTCGACTTAAACTAAGCGACATTTCGACTGGACTGTGTCTTTATCCTATCAATACGTTCGACTGAACCGTGTTTTCATCCTATCAATACGTTCGACTGGACTGTGTCTTCATCCTATCAATACGTTCGACTGGACTGTGTCTTTAACACTATACTAATATGTCGCCATCATTGCTACCATAATCACGGTGTACAGGTGCAAAAAGTTAATCGTAAATTCTACGACGTGCTATGTTATTGTGCTTTATTAATAATGACATATTGCAATAATTTATCATGTTACAAAGTAACCAACACCTGTTTCAATACAATATTGTTTATATAGACGATTATCCATAGCTATATTTAATAGTTTATTATATTAGTATACAACAATCATCATCATGCGTCTTGTATTAACCAGTTTTCTACTAGTTTGTATGGTGGTTATAGTCTCCACAGGAGATCATCGTCCTTACAGATACCGTCACACTAGATATCCATCACCAGGTAATGTTAATTACTCCTTACCCTCAAATATCCACGCACCAGGTAATGTTAATTACTCCTTACTCTCAAATATCCACCCCACCTGGTCATGTTATTACTCCTTACTGTAGATAGCCACCCACCAGGTAATGTTAATTACTCCTTACTCTCAAATATCCACCCCACCTGGTCATGTTATTACTCCTTACTCTAGATAGCCACCCCACCAGGTAATGTTAATTACTCCTTGCTCTCAATTATCCACCCCAAGAGGTAATGTACTCCATACCCTCAAATATCCACCCCACGAAGTGATGATATTACTCCTTGCTCTCAAATATCCTTCCCACGAGATAATGTTATTACTCCTTACTCTCAAATATCTACCCCACCTGGTCATGTAATGTTGATGTTTTATAATAACTTCACGATTCAGTCATGTTTGTTAAACACCTGGATCGTGTATTTGATTAGTTAAACAAACACTATGCAAGACCATAATAATCTATCGATGCCATCTGATGGGTCAGATTTTCCACAGATTTGAATCTCGTAAAATTGGATAATCAAGACTTTGTTTATTATCGTAACAACTGTATCAATGGCAATCAAGACTACAGTGTTATTTTATTACAATGAGAATTTCTCGGCTCAAAATGAAGATTGACCGAGATTGTCTGAATATCCCCTTTGCATTATTTATTTTTAACTATTATAGCGAGAGGTTGTCAGATCTTTATGTAATCTTCCATAATTCCGCTTTAAACTGTATTATTTGAAAAGCCAAGATATGACTGAACATTTTTAGTAGAGCCCAGGATGTGGTATTTAATAAGTTATATTTAAGGTTGCAATTTCATATTTTCAAGTTATATATTTAAAATGTATTATAATAAAGCCCTAAAATAGATTGTATCTATAAACAGTCCTACCTTGTTAAAGAATAATCCTATAATTCACTATTGCCAGTTGAGAAATTGGCAAACATATCATTTTCAACTTCAAATTCAAACGTTTGAAGATAGTCATTACATGGGGGCGCCCCCTCTCTCTCTCGCTCTCTCTCTTTCTCTCTCTCTCTCACCCCATAGAACAGAATCATTTTAGACTCCACATTCCCTTTCGGTCAAATATACAACCGTCATAGCTACTTACAATGTGGGTGAAATCGCGATTTTTTCACAGGTCGTACTATGTTGCTAGACATTATTAATATTTTACTGTATACTGTCCATATACCAGTCAGCATCTGAAGGATAACGTATTTATATCTTGTTAGAGTTAGTTATATTGGAATGGTATATTGTTATAGATGGTTATATTGAAATGGTTCAAAATAATTTCCTTTCGTCCTGACATTTGTAAATTTAATATGGTATTAAAATTTATTGGCAGTTGAATTAACATAATAAGGTTGGTGAATGGGACTGTGACCTTTTACGATATGTTACCCAAGTCTGGCCTATTTCCCTTGTAAGTAGCTATGACGGTTGTATATTTGACCGAAAGGGAATGTGGAGTCTAAAATGACTCTGTTCTATGGGGTGAGAGAGAGAGAAAGAGAGAGAGAGAGAGAGAGAGAGAGAGAGAGAGAAGGCGCCCCTATCTCCATGCCACATACGCCCACACCCGGGATCGAAACCACGGCCGCAAGCCAGAGGTGGCCGGCCAGTTGGAGGTCGAAGCGCGGCACTCTAGACCACTACCCCCCCCCTCCTCTATGGGTTAAAAATTGTATATAGTACTGAAAATATATGCCTAAATTAAGATTTGTAAAACTAACTCATGTCTTTGGAACCACAGGTGTGGGGGGTACATATGGCATGTTTCTTCGATGTGTCCTGTTGTTTTGTTTGAGGCAATGCTCTTAAAACAAAACCTAAGACTCTTCCAACTTGAGTACGATCGACTTGAATCTCGCCTCCATTTTTGGGGACAATTGTACATCATATGACCGGTTTCGATATTTTTGTATAACGTCAAGATAGTTGCGATAAAATCAAGACCAGTTCCTGGTACTTGTAGCAGTCCCATACTTGACATATCTGGTATTTAAGTTTGAGCGCAGGTACATTTAATTGGGATTGACCAGTGAGTGGATTAAAACTTGATTGGAATAACAAAAGGGTTTTACTGATTTTCAATTTCAGACCCATGTAGAGGTGTCAGATGTTCGTTTGATGCCAAGTGCAGGAAGGGTAAATGTTTATGTGGAAATGTGACTTGTTCTAGCGGTACCATATGCATCAATGGTGTCTGTGAATGTCCAGCGAGTTATGCTGGCAGTCCAAACTGTGCCATTCGTAAGTAGGCTAAAACAATAATAATACTAATGTTCCTGTGACCCTTGTATCAGCAGCTAAATGCAATTTGTACAGATCAGTATTTCAGGTAGATTAATTTGACACCCACGTAATAAATCAAATATTTATATGGGGTACAAAATTTTGTTTAGAACTAATTTGATGTCCCCAGTCAGTCCCAGCCCTGTAATGAGGTCATCCCAATCCGAGCTGTTTAATGCGTACATATTCTAAAACACGAGGTGCTCATGCGGTTGCAAAACACGAAATTATACTAAAATGATTTTTTGTCCACATATTCTTTAAAGATACATTATGTAAGATTTAAATAAAGAACTAGCCATTCCTGCAATAATAGTTCAAAAATAGATAATGTAAAATGAATAATTTGAAAATGTCTATCTATTGTGAGCGAAGATATTAGCCTTTGAAGGTTTGATAAGACGTGTGCAATAATTTCAACCACGGTAGTGGTTGTTCGAACCTTTAGTCTCGCTCCTCCATGTTTGACTGAAATCAAAATATGGCTAAACTGTTCTAATCTATTTAATATCGGAGAAATCCGATGCCATCGAGAGTTGATTATGGTCTGGATTAGTAATTTATAATTTAGAAAACATTTCAAGCCTAAAGAAAAAATTTCCTACAATTGGCAAATTTAGCTATTGCATAATGTATGTTAGTCAATCGCTCGAAGGTTTCGACCGGGAAGGTTTCGACCGGGATGTTTTTTGACACCATGCCGCGGTTTGAATATCGCATTGATAATTGAGTTAGATAATTGGTAACAAAGCGCCACTCGTCTCGTGGTTCTTGTTTCCTTCTTAGGGGTCGACGGTCGGAGCAGATGGATTAAAGCTCTGTCCCAATACGAGAACTGGCATGAAAACTGGCTTATTTCTTCTACCACGCTATATTTGTAATTCGTAATATGGGAAGGATCTTCGAATAGAGCCTAAGACTGGCAATTCGCGTAAGAACGACATGAAACCTGGTATGCTTTTGTCTACTTCTTCGTCTACTGACTGTGACTTTCTCTAAAAATGTCCAAAGCTGCCCCGAATTGGGTACGAACGACAGGGAACTAGGCATGTTTTTTTTTTATTCGTCTGCTGACTGCTATGACAGAAATATCATTTTGGGTACGAACAACATGATTCTGGGCATGCTTGATTTTTGTTTCGATCTTCTTCTGTCCTTTTCATAGTTCTGTATATTTTATTTCTACAGCTGAGAGGTGTAGCACCTGTCAGAAGAACGAAACCTGTACAACTCTTAGCCGTGAGTTAAGTTAGCTTGATAAAAACTTCCACAATTCCCGTAACAGTCCGTAAACCGATCCTTACAGTGGAATATCACTGTATATTACCATCGTCGCTGTATAATGTCGTCCTGAATATTAGTCAGGAACATAGTCCTTATAGAGGAATATTACCGTATTTTTCTACTTTATAATGTATCGAGACATCCAGTATACCAGCCCGGTTACTGTAACGTTAATATCGTTGACAAAACAACAAATAACTATTATCAATGAAAATAGACGTCAGTTTAAATACATACTGACTGTATTAGTTAAAATTGTCGGAGGTCATTAAAATCGGTGTTTTGTCTGTAAGATTTTAAAACTGTGACTATTAAATGGTATACACCAATATTGTCCAGGTTTGTCTATGCAGTAGTCACGCTTTTACACCAGTAGTGACATAGTTTACAGCCAGTTACACACCTGCTAATTTATGACAACTTTATAATTTCTAAGACTGTATAGTGTCTTACGGGCTCGGTGACAGTTATGGGGCAGAACACGAATTGTCCAAAAATTTTCGAGTTTACAGACAGCGCCCCCGACCCCCGACTCAAGAAAATTTTGGAATATTTGACGGCTGCAAACATGTTTTCCTGCAATTTCCAATGGTTTTGTAAACGAAATCCCACTCCGAATTCCAAGCATCCAATCATACTGTTCCAGCTGCATTCACAAATAATAATCGATGCCCGAAAAATGTCACACAAAGTAGAGTGGCTCCAGACAAAATGTTTTTATCCATGGTTAGGGAAGCAAAACTAGAAATGCCCGAAAAAAATTCAGGTTTACAGACAGCGGCACCGGTTTTCTTCGAGAGGCGAAGAAGCGAAGCTGACCTTGTATAGACCCCCAAGAAAATTTTGGAATATTTGACGGAGGTAAACACGTTTTACTGCTATTTCAGCCCGTAAAGTTAGCGTTTTATTAGATTTCGGGCACTTTATTTTGCCAATTAGATGAAATAAATTTTTTTCTCACTTTACGCGTCTTCCCGAGAAATCAGCTTGCCCGAAAGTTAGGGGGGCAGCTGACCCCACCCCCCCGTCCCTGGCTCGTACGTCTATGAGTGATATCCCGTAAATCCGACCGGAAACTCAATTGTAAAGCGGAATGTCACGGTGCTTTTGTATGTAATTGTGTGTCTATTTTAAGCTGGATTTTATGATGGCGGCCGGGGTCCATGTGGCGACTTCGTAACATGTGACGGACCACGAGAATCATGCCCATTTATAGGCTGCATAAGGAGAGGTAGGTACAACCAAGTGTTTGGCTGAATTCCAGAAGTTGTCCACCACTTGAATAAAAACGAAGTGAGGATTCGTCATTTGTAATTATCATGTGGACTTCGGTTTTCTCCAACGAACCCAGGGGGTCACGGTGGCTAAGTGGATAAGGCGCTGGTTCGCTAGCCTGGAGGTCGGGTGTTCGATCCCTGCAATGGCCGAGAAAGTTCATCTCGATTTTCCGGCGTGATTTCGCCTTGTCAGTGATGCAGAAGGAGGGCCTGACAAGGACAGCTGCCTAGTCGTTCGGATGGGACGAAAAACCGAGGTCCCCTGTACACATTGGAGTGCACGTAAAAGATCCCCTGGCAGTTGAAATTCGATATAAGAGTAGGCCGTAGCGCCGCTGTCCGGGCAAACTTTCCTTCTTAGCACACTGTATGGCGTATGCCCGTCTTCCATTAGCCCAGGTTAGGTGCAAAAGAGTAGGACGTTAAACCCCATTTCATTTCATTTCCAACGAACCCGTTGGCTGTCGGATGCTGGTTCGCCATATTGAACCTCAGTTGTGGTCAAACTTGTGGGACATAGTTACAGTATCTAAGGGGGCGGAGCTTATCTCCAAATCTCGGAACCATGAACTGTTGATCATTTGGAGATAATAACCCGAAACATCAAGCAGAAGAACATAGTCTTGAATGTGGTAACCTAATAGTGTATGGCACATGCCCGTCCCCATTAGAACATATGATGCTGTGAAATGGTGGGACTAAACTAAACTTAGTCTGATGTCTACAATTAACTCGTCTTGAGAACCGACACTAAGGTAGTTGACCGACCGAACACAGATCGTTTTTAGATTTAGTTTGAAACACTGTGTTCGATTATCAAGCATTCCACAAACGGTCTTTCCGGAGTACCCCCTCACCCCACCTTTGTTCCAAACATTGTGAACGCGATAAAGAATATAGTTTTTCACGAATTTATTTCAAATTTTGTGTGAGGCGTCGGAACAATTAGCGAACGTTTTCGAGTTATCTGTCCATCTACTGCAAAAAGTGTTTCTTGCAAGACCGCCGCTTGTATAATATCAATATAGATTTGTGTATCATTTACAGGGATACGATGTATAGACAACTATTGTATGTGGGGAGTGTTTTTTGCAGCTATGGGTATATGCAAGGGAGACCATTGTCATGGTAAGCATTACTGCACGCACGTGTCCTAGTCGCACAACTCTTCTCGGCTCATTCATGTTTTACTTGTTTTTGGAGGCCAGGATCTTCGAAAAAAGCCTAAGGCGTCATCAGTTTATGGACTTGGTATGACGTCAAAATTCCCAGATGACTGGAATGATGTCAAATAAGGGAGTGGATATTCGCCATTCGCATGGCGAATAACCCAGACCCATAAGGATGATTATTCGCCATTCGTTTTATATAATAAACTTAAAATCCTTGCAGATTGGTTGTGCTATTATTCAAACTGCATGCCTAGAATCCATTTTTAATTGTTATTTGTTATTTGAAGCTTCACCGTGTAAATGAAAGCCTTCGTTCACAGCGAAGGGAAGACAGAGAAACCGACATCGTGTGTACATGGAAGTAGAACACATGTGAAAAGTTCCGTACTCTGTAAAATTCTGTATCTTTACTAATCCAGGGCCCTGTTTCACGAAATTTTAACTAAAGATAAAATCCAAATTTTAGCAGATAGGGGCCTACTTCAATTTTGATTGGCTAAGAACTAAAATCAATCTTATATTGTCCAATAAAATAACTAAAATTCAGATCTTATCTTAGTTAGAAGTTTGTGAAATAGGCCCCTGGAACATTGAAAACGCATTTCTTTGTACTTTTGTTTATCACAAAGTATATAAAATACAAACTTAGACGAATTCCATTCCTGTCGAGCGAAAGCAATAGAGGCTTATTGAAATTGTTCTATTTGATCTGCCCGACCGCCTACCCATATATTTCGTTGCCAAACGCATGTTTTATCTGCGACCTGTACTTTATATATTTTATTTTCCATTCCTATATTTCATTCTCTACCAATAGAGAGAGAGAGGGAGTGGGTTTAACGTCCACTTGACACAATGTAGGTCATTTTGGGACTAACACAAGGTCCAATTTCATATCAATAATACGCTTCCGCGTAGGGGGTCTTTAGCTGTGGCTAGCTATCGGAGGGGGTGGGGGAATTCGGGACTAACATATGGTTCAGGTTTTTTTTATTAAGCAGTGGTCCCAGAGAATACCCACGTGGTTGGACAGGCGACCCTACTCCTGAACATGGCCCAACAAAAGGTATTTCTCCAAGTATAAACATAAATGGTGAACAAATTAAGTATTTTAGAGAGAGAGAGAGAAATGGGGTTTAACGCCCACTCGACACAAACTAGGTCATAGCGGGACTAACATATAATATGGTTTTAATTCTATTTGAATAATTCGCTTGCGCGTAGAGGTTTCTAGCAGTGTGAGGAAACGGAAGTGCACGGAGGAAAGCCACGACGTCGAGAAGGCGCCCGTATCTCCATGCCACATACGCTCACACCAGGGATCGAATCCACAGCCGCAAGCCAGAGGTGACCGGCCAGCTAGAGGTCAAAGAGCGGCACTCTAAACCACTAGGCCATCCCTTCCCCCCTAGTAATCTAACCCTTTTATTCTACAGCATAGACCCAGCATGAAATTCATATTGATGTATTCCGATCAGAACATTCTGATCTACTGGAACTTTTTATTTTCAAAAAATGCTTATTTCCAATTCATATACTTGAATAAAACTATTTTGTCTTATTTAAACTGACAGGTCATAAGGTACGGTACTCTTTCGGGTAGTTACCGCTAGGCTATACATAGACCTCCAATGGCACTCTGCCAAACGACGTTTGTTGTAGTATTTATTTTCGCATTTTTACTGCAACGAAAATGATATATGTTCATTTTGTAGGATGAGGTTAAACTAGTTTAAGTGCTTTGTGGCATTACCACTCGACCAGACATCGTGATAGGCCAGAGAATATCGATTTAAAAAAAAGAATGGCGAATAACAAAAACGAATGGCAAATAACGTAAACGAATGGCGAATAACTCTTTGCCATGCGCATGGCGAATATCCTCTGATTAATCAAAATTCTCCCTTTCTCCACTTTCCCTCCTTTTCATGGAAAGGTTTGAATTTCCATTGTCTGCCAGGTTTTGGTGAATATCTATGATTTTGGGACGAAGTGCAGTAATCGCCTACTAAACTGACTTCACTGTTTATTGATCCATCTGATCTATGTTCCAAATAGTGATAATAGCCAAGGATGATGTATAATATCACCAGTGCTGGCAACTAGTGAAGTGGTGTACTTTCGATTACTCGTGATGGCCCTCTGATTTCCCCTCACAACTAAAGACCCCCGGGCGGAAGAATATTTTTGAAATGGGATTAACCTAACTAGTTCGATCTAGTTTGTGTCCATGGACGTTAAAACGCGCTCTCTCTCTCTTTCTCACTCTTCTACTCTATCTTTCTCCGCCTCACTCTCCCCCTCTCTCTCGCTTTCTCTCTTTCCTCTCTCTCTAGAGGGAGAGAGAAATGGGATTTAACGTCCACTCAACACTAACTAGGTCATTTTGGGACTAACATATGGTATCATTTTATTTCAATAATTCGCTTGCGCGTAGGGGTCTTAGCAGTGGGAGGAAACCGGGGTGCCCGGAGGAAACCCACGAGGTTGAGAAGGCGCCCTTATCTCCATGCCACATACGCTCACACCAGGGGTTGAAACCACAGCCGTAAGTCAGATGTGACCGGTCAGCCTTTCCTCTCTCTCAGATGACCTAGTTTGTGTTCAGTTGACGTTAAACCCATCTCTCTCTCTCTCTCTCTCTCTCTCTGTGCAGTGTAATAATATTATTCTAATTTCAGTTGGTAGTAAATACGTGTGTAATGATGACTCTGATTGTGGTAATGTTGGTAATTGTGTCAGAGGATGTTGTCAAAGTAAATATAATATCATTTAAATTAATACACTGAGAACTGCTAAGGAGTTAAAAGGTGCACAGCCAGTATAGAAATCTTAATCCTGGTTGTTATTTCTACGTATGTCGGAAGATAATTAATTTTCGGACTATTACTCGGTATTACCGGTTTAAAACTGTAAAAAGGTGTGTTAATTAACGAGGGTGAAAAACGGTCCGAGAGGTAGGTTAATTAACGCTTGGTGCGTTTTCTGTAGAGGTGTGTTTATTAACCGACCGGTAAAAAATGAATGTCAATGTTGTGTATTGTTTAATTGGCGTGTTTTCTCGCTGGTTGCGATAACTGCACCAAAAGGAGTATAATCAAGGACCAACATGCTTTATCTGACACGTACGTGTTAAATCAAAATTTGAGAAGTAAAACTGTTTAACCGTGCGATTAATCATTCGGCCGTGTGTTTTACGCAGGTCTTTGTAAAATAATGAGGTCTTTAGATAGGCGTGTGTGCTCGCTATGATCTACGTTTCTCTTATGTCTATTGTAGGCCTATTACGTACCATATATATAAAGTTGCATTTTATGAAATAAAAATATGGATTAATCTATCGTATACGGAAAGGCGAATGTAATGTCATTTATAAATACCAAGCAGTCAACGTGAAATAGAGAGTAAATCCAGCAAAAACGGTCCACAATGCGTAACGTGCATCTTACCTTCAATAGCAATATCCATCAAACAGAAATCTCCTTGTTGATAAATATTACCATACAACAACCAACCGAACAGTGGTAATTCCCACGCAAATGGTATTTAAACTGAAATTATTTTAGCTTTTCGCTAAATTTACATTGCATCAATCCAACGATCCTCATTCCAGAACTCGTAACTTTCAATAGCCATTTTTATGCAATTACAGAAGAAACACATACGCCCGAGTTGACACGTAATCATTTTTCGAGACTCCGTAGTAATATTGGATTTCCTGGTTATGTTTTCTTCGTGATCGTAACATATAAAACTACAGGCCAGTTCGTTTCTACAACTATGTTATTAAGCTGGATTGGATTCGAAAAACCCTCGTTCTCCATAAATGATAGCTGCTCGGAATACCTGTTGAGCTCTTATCAGTCTTGCTCAACACCCTCTTTTATAACCCTCTTTTTTTCTGCACGTCCTATAGGCTGACCTTGACTTTCATTTCCAGGCCAAATGGAATAAACCACCCCATTTCCCCAAGACCAGGGGGAGAATATTGCCTTTTTTGGTCTACCAAAGCATATATCATAAACAGATTGAATTATATGGATATTTTACCAAAATATCACCATTGTTTTACATATAAACATGTCCGCTTTTTTAGTACGTCGGATTTGAACCAACAATTTTTCAGAGACCCAATATAGTAAGTCACGCTACTTATAGATAAAGTTGCATTTAATAAAATAAAAATATTGACCCTAATCTATCGCACGAAATGCAAGAGAATTTAATATTATAATTGTTGAATTCCCGTCTACTGTGGTTCATTTGGAATGTAAAATATACAACCAATAACGATATTAATTGAAATTATATATTATCGGCATGACCATGGAATGGGTCGGAAACGTGTGTACAACGAACGAGTCGGAATAGCGAAGATTCTCGAGTGAGAAAACGGTGGTCATTTGTTTCATTACTTCCGCCAAAATGTGCTCAGGTGAACGCTGAGTTTATTAAAAAAAATTTAATTATTAAAGTTAAAAACGAAAATCAAAAGGTGACAACTTGACATGACCAAGTGACAAGTAAAAAAATAATTCTAAAAGTTTACAAACATTTCAACGCCTGACTTATTGGAATAAACTGTAACAATTGCCAAATTCTAACCAATTATATCAGCTAGTCCGTAAGTGCACGATTTAACTGTGCCTCGTGTCAACATCAAAAAGCAGAGCTAACTGTGTGTTGTCTGACAACATCAAAGGGCAATTCCGTGTGAAAAGCGTGCATGAATCGACAGTATTGTAAAACAAAGGCTTGATTCACAATCACAGAAACCTATGGTTGCTTAGCAGGCTCTGCGATTTGACAATGGAGATTAGAGTATATCAGATAATTAAATTGGAACGAAGTATAAAACACGTTGTATTCATCAAGAAATGAAATGCGTATAAGAACGCATATATGTAACTACATACAGGCCTACACCATGTATAAATCCATATTAAGACCTACACTTAAAGTTACATTATGGGAGATAAGATAAAGAGCTCTTCATAACTTGTTTAGGGACGCTTTACAAAGTGACAATTTAATCATATAAAAAATATATTAAAAGCCAATATAATTAATTTGTTTTAAATATCCTTTTATTTAGAGAATAAAGATATTTGCAACATCTTAAACTAAGTAAATGGTAGATCATTCCATAAAACAGATACACCTGTATCAAGAGAGAGTTAGTTACTGGTTGCAGTAATTTTTACAATACACGCTTCTATATATGTATTCTATTTACATGCCATAAAAGTTTTAACCATAAATTACCTTATTTTTCATTTTGCACGATTTTTTAAGTTATCGAAAACATTTAATTAATAAATCTATAAACAAAATTAACAACTGTAATTCAGACAGCAAATTCTAATACACATTTTAGTTGAAGTAAATAATCCATGTAGCTTGTTGATTAGTTTATTACTTTATGACACCAATCAAGTGTTACGCAACACCTATATAGGTCAACGTTTTCAAACATTCTGATCAATCAACCAAAACAAAAAGATGACAATACTTTCCCCCAGTTTCACCGTACATGTATATACAAGATACAAGTGCTTTAATATTGTATTTTAGAAAACGGTAAGAAATATAGGCGGTGTTATTGATGAACTATTTAAATGTTCGCAACACATCCCAAGTATTAATATCGTCTAGTTCTATCGGGAGCAGATTTATAATTTTTGCTGGATTAACGCGACAGATACAATACCCAACGACTCGGCCTTCAATGCATACTATCAATCGTAAGTCAATATGTGAACTTACGGGAACAAGTTGTTTCGACATCGAGCGGATTCGACACCCACTACTGGAGTTGTTTCAACACCATCTATTTGGGTAAGTTTGACTAGGATTTGATTCGATTGATTATATAGTGCAGTGTATCAATATCCGTTCTTAAACTTTAATACACTGTTATGTATTAACAGTAACAAAATTTCGATTTATAGTATTATTATTAATTTGTTCCCGTTATTTGCAAAACATCTCCCCGATGTTGATAATAAATTTGATTTGAATTATTTTTCCGTGCCAGTTGGAAACATAATTGTCTAAGGTCTAATTGGACTGTGAAGTTTAAATCAAATATTAAATCGAATTAGGAAACAGGTAAATGTATTTTTGCATAAAATTACAATGCTGTTTGTTTCAAATCTGCATTGGACTAATCATGGTCTATCTATTTTGATTTATATTTGATATCTGAGAATGATATCCGACTATCAGAAAAAAAAGTCTTTTAAAAACTGATAACGAGATATATGTTCATTCAGAAAGTATTCAGATATCCTAAATTATTTGCTAGCTATTATAAAAACTTACAACACACACGAACAGGGTAAGCTATATGATCAGCGCTTCCAGAAGAGCTACCAATTTATCAGAATTTTCAAAGAAAAATTGCCAAATGTTATAGTTTATTATTAATATCTTCTCAAATAAAGCAACCGAACGGTTTTCTAATACGTGCGAATAAGCTCGTACACGCCTCTATAAACAGAAGTGTTGCTCTGATCAAGGAGACGTAATTGAGATTGTCGAATCTGCACGGACAATGCATGAACCGGGGAGACGTGAAGTCTGAAATGCCAATGGATGGGTTAACATTGAATTGAATTATATTATTTTTTTTGATCATGAACACAAATAATAACTTGTCGGAAGTATATTTACAAGAATAAGTATATTTACATACGGTAAAGTTACAAGTTTAGTTCTGGAATGAGGATCGTTGGATTGATGCAATGTAAATTTAGTGAAAAGCTAAAATAATTTCAGTTTAAATACCATTTGCGTGGGAATTACCACTGTTCGGTTGGTTGTTGTATGGTAATATTTATCAACAAGGAGATTTCTGTTTGATGGATATTGCTATTGAAGGTAAGATGCACGTTACGCATTGTGGACCGTTTTTGCTGGATTTACTCTCTATTTCACGTTGACTGCTTGGTATTATAAATGACATTACATTCGCCTTTCCGTATACGATAGATTAATCCATATTTTTATTTCATAAAATGCAACTTTATATATATGGTACGTAATAGGCCTACAATAGACATAAGAGAAACGTAGATCATAGCGAGCACACACGCCTATCTAAAGACCTCATTATTTTACAAAGACCTGCGTAAAACACACGGCCGAATGATTAATCGCACGGTTAAACAGTTTTACTTCTCAAATTTTGATTTAACACGTACGTGTCAGATAAAGCATGTTGGTCCTTGATTATACTCCTTTTGGTGCAGTTATCGCAACTAGCGAGAAAACACGCCAATTAAACAATACACAACATTGACATTCATTTTTTACCGGTCGGTTAATAAACACACCTCTACAGAAAACGCACCAAGCGTTAATTAACCTACCTCTCGGACCGTTTTTCACCCTCGTTAATTAACACACCTTTTTACAGTTTTAAACCGGTAATACCGAGTAATAGTCCGAAAATTAATTATCTTCCGACATACGTAGAAATAACAACCAGGATTAAGATTTCAATACGGGCTGTGCACCTTTTAACTCCTTAGCAGTTCTCAGTGATAATAGTTGATCGTTTCTAAATTTCAAAAACAGAAACCATTTGTCTTCCCCCGTCGGCCATTTGTATATACTAGACCACAATTCACTTGCAGCAACACCCGGAAGTCATCATTAAGACTGCACATCTCCGTGGAGGAGAAAAGTTGGTAGTGGGGTGGCCTAGTGGTCAAGAGTGTAATGCTTTAACCTTTAATTAAACGGTCAACTCTGGCTTGCAGTCGTGGTTTCTATCCCTGGTATGTGGCGTGGGGACAGGACAATCTGTTTCACAGCGAATTACTTACGAATTAACTCTGTAACAGATGAGTGTCCACAACACTGCAGACGGCGCCAGTCATTGGCTCAACGGCTCGTGCAATGTTTACTTAAGACGTAACTTCTTTGGGCAAAATGATGCAATTTACTCATTTTAATACCCATTTACACGAAATAGGAAATATTTTTTAACTTCAAATACTCCAAACGTCTTTATTTATTTTTCTTTTACCTCAAAAAAATGTTTGAGAATTTAATTTGTCGGAGTAAAAAAGTTAATATGCCGTACTAATTAAGCCTCGTTGATGTCATGCTTATCAGTGATTGTAGCGGCCAAGCGAATATTCACTGCGGGATCAGTTTGTGGACAGGGGGCCCTCCCAACCGCCTAGGTTTACTACAGGTACTTCAGTTTCCTCCCACAGGAGAAATCCCTCCGTCTAATCAATTGAAAATAGGATTAAATACCAAGAACAACAACAGAAACGTTAATCCATTAAAATTATTAAAAGTGTAAGACATTCTCGTTCTGCGCATGTAACGTCTACATAATACGACTAACCACGAATCCCATTTTATTTCAGACGCCAACAGAACAGAAACCTGTGTAAGCTCGTATACACAGGAGGTGTGCGGTGGTCGTTGTATACGTAATGTAGTTTTTGTTTTATTACCATACATGATATGATTGACAGGTCGTTTTAAGGATGCATTATGTTAGAGCTAATCTGCTGAATGTTATATAGATTATTATTTGAAATTAACATTACAAGTCTATAATCAACTCTCTAGACCATCGGATAGTCGAGATTTGAATCGATTTAAAAATCTGTGAGATTTAACAACAATTTAACAATGACCTGAATCATCGAAGCTAAGTCTCGGTCGTTAAGTAACGTTGTTACGATAATGGACGATCTATGCTACATCTTTAAAGTAATTTTAATTATTTTTCAGTATATTTATTTTTCATTATCTGTTTTTGAATTAGTATAGCAAGGACGACCAGTCCTGTATCTAACTTCAACGTAATGCATCTCTAAGATTCTGTACATATGAAGGCTTAATAAGAAAGTATATATCAAAATGACATCTCAAATAACGGTATAAACCCTGTCGTGATAGGGTGGGACATTGTCGCTCTTGCTCATAATAAAATCAAGTTATAGCAGGAGGTCCAACTGATTGATATTTCGTATCGTCAATAGGTATCAACAACCGTGGTTAACAAGATTCCGCTTGCTTTATGTAGCAAAGCAAAGTTCCCGCTGTAAAAACCACATAGTTTGACCTGTGGATTATTTGTAAATCATATACTGTTCGTGCGACTATTTCCAATTAAAACCTGTCCCGCAAGTTACCTGTACAGGTATACGACGGACCGGCTTGTAATTCAATCACGTTCCATGTACCGGTATGCGACGGACTGGCTTGTATTCCGATCATATTCCAATTAAACACAAGTGACTAGCCAGGACAATTATTAGGAGCGTTGTAGATAATTGGAAAAATCTGGTTCATGGTCATAAACGGACGTATCAATTGATCATTAATGAACTTAGGGTAGGCAACGCTTTTATAGTCTCTACATTAAATGTTAATGTTGTCAATTGAATCGTTTAAAGAAATAAAGTAATATAGGGGCCCAGTTGCGCTATGGACAGGGCATCCGTCTGTGTTTGAAATTTTATAACTGGAAATTCTTCTGACAGATACCCATTTACAACATGTATAGCATATATATTATTTTCATGTAATTACCCTATCCTTAGTACAAGAGACTGAAATGGGGATTAACGTCTGCTTAATGTAACTAGATAATGCCTGGACAGGATTGGGGTAAATCTTATTGACCTTGTATGTTGGTGGGGATATTTAAATTTAGGAGAACACCTGATAAACGATGTTTACCAGAAGACACTACCACAGAATAGTAGGACCTTAATTCGGATCGCCTGTCTAACCTCGTGGGTTTTCCTCCGAGTCCTCCAGTTTCTCCCCACTGCTAAAGACTCCTACGCGCACGTGAATCATTTAAATAGAATTAAACCATGCATTACACCTGAAATGACCTACTTAGTGTCGAGTTAACGTTAAACCCCATCTCTCTCACTCTCTCTCTTTGTCTCTCTCTCCATTTCGGAAAGAACTTCTGCTGTACCTCGCTCTTTCAACTGTACGTTCGTTCTCTTTATTAGTTTTTTTTATATACGATATCTAGATTAATATGAGGTTTATATTTATATTTTGTATTGTTTTTGTTTCAGTTTTCTGGTTTAGTTATCCCGTGTGCATCCTTACAAGGTATGTAAAATCAGTCTGGATTAACCAGATCCTGTACGGCTAGAGTGTATTGTAATTGGCTAATAGGCAGGTCTTATCCATCAAATCAATCAATATTGCAAATAACTGAAAACATATTCCTTCCTTCGACTTCCTGTTTAAATAACCGTTAGTTATGAACAACACCGTCTTCATTAAGCCAGTCTGGGCAGAAGAGTAGGACGTTAGACCGCTATTTGTAGCAGCATGGGGGAACGATCCGGGCATCACGACCAACTAGACGCTATACTTATTATAAAATACTTAGTTTGAACTTGTCATTTCATTTGATCAACTTCAATTAAAATACACAGAAATTATCAGGTTGCACTAGAACATATTATTAACCACTAATACATGTACCAAATTTTTAAGATTTATCAACACTGAGAAATAATTATACGTGTACTATATATTTAAGATATATTTATACGTTTACTGCTATATCAACTCTAAGATAATCGTGTATTTTTAAACGTTAATCAACTATTCTACGTGTACTGATATACTATTTTGAGATTAATCAACTTTAAGAATAATCAACTGGGATAATGAAGACTGGAAGTATGCTCAAACCTAGGGTTGTGTTATTCCCTTCCGAAGGGCTAGACACTGTTCTGCATCACTTGTCCTTGCAGATAAAATATGAGGATGGAGAAAATGGCGATTTGTGATCAAAAACGAGTCATGAGTTATATATGATTAAAACTAATTAATCTTGGTTTTTTTTCAGTCGTTTGCGCATCTTCTTTCTGGAACCAGGACTCCATCTCAGTGGAAGTGAAAATTAAATAAATGCATTTGTTAATGGCATCATATAATATTTTTTATGTTTTTCTTGAGGCGGGGGATCACGTGGGTAAGGCGCTGGCTCGCTAGCCCGGAGGTCGGGTGTTCGATCCTCCATTGGCCGAGAAAGTTCATCTCGATTTTCCGGCGTGGTTTTCCTTTGTCAGTGATGCAGAACGGAGGGCCTGGTCAGGACAGCTGTCTAGTCGTTTGGATGGGACGAAAAACCGAGGTCCCGTGTACAAATTGGCATGTACGTTAAAGATCCCTCGGCAGTTGGAATTCGATATAAGATATAAGAGTAAGCCGTAGCGCCGCTGCCCGAGCAAAATTTTCCTCATAGCACACGGTAGGGTGACCGTCTTCCATAAGCCTAGGTTACGTGCGTTTCATATCTTCTTGAGGCTTCGATATGGAGAGATATATATATATAGAGAGAGAGAGAGTACGCTCCACTGTCCCACTGCTCTGCACCACCGGATATATACCATTGTGACATATGCAGTGTGTTAATGAGTGAAATGTATGCCGGTAATGAAGCATGATGAATTGACACACGGCATTCACTGGTAACAGTATAAACAGGAATAATAAACAATAAGCCACCGCCACTTATATTCTTCTCTGGGATATTTTATTATCGAATTAAATCCGTCCACCATTATTGATATTATGATTACAAATTTAAATGGTATATTAACATAATGATCCTCCTCACACTCACACCAGCACCTGCTACCCCCCCCCCCCCCAACTCCCCATAAATCAAAACAGTTGTAGGGGCATCCCCATCCCATCCCACATCCCACCCCCACTACACACACACATTGTAGACATTTGACTCCCTATATCTCGAAAACGCCCCCTCAAACCCCCGATCTCATAAATTCACACCTCGTGTTGCGATTCCCACCTTAAACCCGGTTGATCAGAGCTAATCCCAGAGGGGAAATTCTTTTTTTTAAATTATAATTGGTGAATAGACAGATTAACTACCAGTCAATAACTGCGTTACAGTTAAAACAGATCGTCAAATTGGACCAAATATGTTTACATTACGTTACGCCATGGCTCACAATTGTATTATGCCGAATTAACCAGAGCATTGTAGAATATTGCAGTAAAACTAATTGCGTGACTAACGAGGCTATCAACATTTACAAAATGTAAAAAATACTGTATGGAAACGAACAGACGTTCGCCGTTTTAATACCTTAAATCAGTGTCCAAAGTTTTCGGGATGGCCCCAGACTTAACGAAGGACTGTTATGTTGCTGTACTCAAGTGATAGATTTGATTGAACGTGAAGAATAGACATTCTCCCTCAAAAGTTCAAGTATCAGAATCCAATCTGGCAATGGCCAGAGAGGGATTTCTCGGGTCATTACTCCAGGAATGTGTGGTATTCCATAATTTCGAGACTCTCTGGTAAAATGGATGCTCTCCTGTATGCAAATACCGAAATAGTATAATATTCATTTTGTAACAACGTTGTCGACCTTCCGTTTTCCTTTCATCCCGGATTATTAGTCAGGTCAAAATAAAGTTTAACCCCAAAAACATTGCAACAAAAGGTTTCTCAACTGATTCTGCCAGGATTTAGTGTACTTTACAACATACTAAAAGTTTACCAAAGTAGGACCCCCTCCCCCACCCTACTCTGGATACGCCCCTGGTATATTGGGGAAATACTTTTCTGTACTCACCGGTATAATTATGCAAAATTACGGTGATATGAAGGTATTTTGTAGGGGCAGTCTCGTTTCACCTAGTTTTCATTGTGAGGGAATGAGAGAGAGAGAGAGAAATGTGGTTTAATGGAGTTTAACGTTCACTCGACACAAACTAGGTCATTTCGAGACTCACATATGTTTTTTTCAATAATTCGCTTGTGCGTAGGGGTCTTTGGCAGTGGGGGGAAATCGGGGTGCCCTGAGGAAACCCACGAGGTTGAGACGGCGCCCCTATCTTCATGCCACATACGCTCACACCGGGGATCGAAACCACAGCCGTAAGCCAGAGGTGACGGCCAGCTAGGGATCGAAGCGCGGCATTCTAGACCACTAGGCCATCCCAACCCACAGTTTTCATTGCATGGTATACCATACAGACACTCTAGGCTAGAAAATAATGTGGATTATTCTTGTCTACGGTCGACGTTAAACCCAATTTAATTTCATTTTGTACACCAAAGAACTTACATGTGTTAAATATGAACATTACGACCTGCAGGGTTTGGACATGGAGCAATTGGATCCAAATCTGTTAATAATTGCAGTCTATAAAGCATTTACAGACAAAATATTAACAAAAAGTGGGTATATCACCTCCCCAAATTAGGGTGGGGAAAATCATGCACGAAAATCAAAAATATGTCGAGTTCCAAGGTTATCCATTCAGAATTGTGGCCTGGAAGGATATCGCTGCCAATATTAAATGTTCTGCTAAAATGTCTTTTTCATTGATTGCTTGTAAAAATACAATGTACAAAGTCTTAATATCGGTAATGACAATGTCAAAATACCTCGAAGACCCACGTTAAATGTAAAACGTCAAATACAGTGTGTCAAATGTTTTATTGGATAATGCTGCTTTTGACATGTCTTTATTTTAACATTTCCCTAATTACATTTTACATTTGCTTTCTATCGCGTCTTATTTGACATTCACGCTTTCTTCATAGCATCGTACGCTGAGCACGAAGTCGGAAGTTGCAAATGTTGGATATCACGTGACTTATTAACATGTGCGGAAACGAGGCGGAGATGAATCTGGCACTATAAGCCAACACACTATATTTGAGAGTAACAATAATTAATATACTATTCAAAAAAAGTAGGGGATATTTGATTTTTAAGTGTTATTAAAGTCACCTAATGAAACTGACGAAGAAACAAATGACAAAATGAAATGAAGTTCACATTCATCGATTTAATCCAAATGATCGTTAGACTAAGTAAGGCACAGACTGACCATTATAAGGGTAAAATGATACCCGGGGTCAAACAGCAAAGTTACCACAGCATCACAACAAAGTCAGTAACGGGTAAATCCTCCTCTGTTTGCCAAACAAGCATCGATCCGACGTGGCATACACTCCTAATGAGACGTCTAAGGTCATTTTGGTCCAGATTGTCCCATTCCTGTTGCAACGCAGCAGCAAGTTCTTGGACATTGGCAGAAAGTTGTTGACGTTGACGTAACTTCTGTCCAAGCATGTCCCAGACATGCTCGATGGGGGAGAGGCCAAGGTAATGTGGTGATGTTCTGTTGTTGGAGGTAACCTGTAACGATCCTGGCCCTGTGACATCTTGCGTTGTCATCCTGGAAGATGAAACGGCGGCCATGACGTCGTGCGAACGGCACAACATGGACTGCCAAGATGTTGTCCCGGTAGTACTGGCCTGTAACACGCCCTGCAACAACATGTAAAGCCGTTCTTCCAGCAACAGTGATGCCTCCCCACACCATAACAGAACCACCCCCAAATCGATCATGTCTGATGACGTTAACGTCTTGGAAGCGCTCGTTTCGACGACGCCACACCCTCCTACGTCTGTCCAAAATATCAACAGTGAACCTTGACTCATCTGAAAACATCACATTGCTCCAGTGTCGAATATCCCAGTGTTGACGATCCCTACACCAACGACGTCTTGCCTGAATGTGATGATCTCTCAAACAAGGGATCACGCGAGATCGTCGGGCGCGAAGGTGACCCCTATGCAGTCGATTCCGAATCGTCTGGCCATTCACTCTCACACCAGTGTCTGTTTGAAGACGAGCGCTGATCTGATTTGCTGTGATGACACGATTTCTCAAGGCCAAGGTACGGATAAATCGATCCTGGGCTTGAGTTGTCGCCCTTGGTCGACCTGAGCGTGGTCTGTCCTGTACAGATTGTGTATCACGGTATCTGGACCATAGCCTGCTTATGACAGACTGAGAAACATTCATCGTCCGCGCCACAACCGCCTGTGTTGTGCCGATCTGTAGCATGCCAAGGGCACGTAACCTTTCATTTTGGGTAAGCCGACGCATATCAAAATTTGTTTTCTGGTCACTAAAACAATTAAACTGATATTTCCACCCTGGAATTCGACTGTAACATTCAAAGTCAGAGTCGTGCAAATCTTGGGTTGGACCCCTATGATGATCCCAAGCATCACCTGCATTCCATGCGGTAGCTATTGGTGCGTTTGGGCGTCACATGTAACTGGAAATGTTTCTTCTGTTAGGTTCTATAGTGACTTTTTTCGTAGTCATTTGCATTGTCTGCGCTATCACCTCGATATTGCCACAATGGGACAATTAACATGGCAAACTATAAGAAATTCGCTGGACGACCGTGTCGGCAATAAAATCACGTGATTGGTAGGGTATCTCCATCGGTAATTTTGTTGTTAACCCAGTTAATAGCGTTCGAAATCTTGGTGTAATTTTGGATAAGAATATGAACATGAATGCTCACATCTCCTCAATCTGTAAAGCTTCCAAGTTCCAACTTCACAAAATTGGACGGATCCGCAATTTCCTCGACATTGACTCTACAAAACTTTTAATCAACTCTTTGGTGACCTCACGTCTCGACTACTGCAACTCATTACTCCACAACTTACCAGCATATCAAATTAATCGACTACAGAAGATTCGAAACAAAGCTGCAAGAATTGTTACAAGAACTAAATTATACACCAATATTACTCCCGTTTTGAAAGAACTCCACTGGCTACCGATTAAGACCAGAATTGATTTTAAAAAAATTCTCATGCTGACTTTCTGTGCTTTGTCATGCGATGACTCTCCTCTATATATTAAAGAATTAATTCAACCCTACCACCCTACCAGAAATCTTCGTTCTGAATCTAAGTACCTTATTAAATCAGTAACTGCAAACTCTTCTTTCGGTAGACGCTCCTTTGCTTTTGCGGCAGCAGAACTGTGGAATTCAAATGATTTTCCCATAGAACTCAAGTACTGTGCATCAAATGATTTTCCCATAGAACTCAAGTACTGTGCATCAAATGACAGTTTTAAAAGGAATCTTAAAACCCATCTTTTTAGAAACGTTTTCTTTTGATTGTCGATCGCATACTCCTTTTAACTAGTGTTTTCTTTTAACTGACCATAAATGTTACCAAAGAGCAGCTTCGGTTGGATTTTAGGACATTATTATTATTATTATTATTATTATCTTTGACAAATAACATCAATTGAAAAGACAGCCTATATTTAGAATTAGGCTACTGTCGGACAGCGACACGTTTCTTTCAACACAACATGGAGGATATTTCTTTCTGTAAAGTGCGTATGTGTAAAATGAATGTGTGGGGAAATAACTGATAGACTCAAAGAGTCATAGAAACCACAGGCACTTGAAGGGATTAAAATAAAACTTCTTACGACTGCTTGACTATAATAGTATACTATATATGATACTATACTATTATAGTCAAGCAGTCGTAAGAAGTTTTATTTTAATCCCTTCAAGTGCCTGTGATAGAAACATACTTTCCAGTGAAGTATAACACGATAACTGGAATTTCGTATTAAGACCCGTATTTTGGCATTTTAATACCTCGCCACCGCTCCACACCCTCTCTCTAAATCTCTAAATTTTAATTCTGGCTAATTAACTTTAATCCATTTAAAAAAAAAGAAGGTTTAATCGTTGTGCCCAACAAATAATGAATATACATTTTCACAGAAGTTATGTCCGAGAGCGACGGCCAAATTTACTGATATTAATTGATGTCAGCACAAAAAATACAAGATTTTATTAAGAGGCCACTCCTGTTAAGCGGTCAATCGTAAAAATTTCTGAGGTGGCTGCTTAATGCAGATTCTACTGTACATGTAGACTACTTAAAGAATGGAAAGAGTATACATGATATAACATGATATCTGGAATATCGTATTTTGACATTGCATATACCCCCCCCCCCCTACACATACACACATCATGGTAATATTAATATAACATCCAAATTTGATCCATTTTTCAACGTAAATAAATTTCCTTTCTTATGCTGTCTTACAGTCTGCCAGGTTGATCTCTATCTATAAAAGCCTATAACTACCATTCATGATTTCTATTTTTCGCCCCTTCAAAAGACGAAAGTCGAAAAGTAGAAAACTCTGACATCAATAAATACAAAAATATGACTAAGTCGAAAGTCGCCAAGACGGTATACAAGCCAAAATGCAAGTCGAAAATAAGAAATTAGGAAATAACGAGATGCGCTATTATCGCAGTGTATTATTTCTTAATTTCCTATTTTCGAGTTCATTTTGGCTTGTACCGTGCTGTCGCCTTACATTTTGTCGTAACTTCTACTTTTCTACTTTTCGACTTTTGAAGGGGCGAAAAGTAGAAATTATGAATAGTATAAGTTATAGGCTTCCATAGATCTCGGCCTCGTTTCCGTATATGTTAATAAGTCACGTGATATCCAATCTGCGCATGATGCTATGAAGAAAGCGTGGAGGACAAATGGGATGCGGCAGAAAACAAATGTAAAATCTAATGAGGGAAATGTAAAACGTAGACCCGCCAATAAATATCATTTTCCAATAAAACATTTGTCACTTGGCACATTATATTTGACGCTTTACATTTTACTTTTGTCGTAGAATTAAAATGTTATTTTGGCATTATCTAGCATTTCGGGTATTAAGATTTTGTTCTTGTACTTTTTGCATATAATTAACAGTAAAGACATTTTAGAGGAGCATTTAATATCTGCAGCGATACCCTTCCATACTGGGGCGCATGGCACACTAGGACGGCTACTTTCATCTTTAAAGACGTCGAGGCGTAATCAGCGCAAAGTTGACAATCATCGCATCAGTTTGACATAATTTGCGCGCGCGGGGTTCAATCCTTCCGCGGAGTGAAGAATTCGTCCAACATATAACGTGATATAACAGGCGCAACTAAATAGACTTTGGTCATTGAACGAGGCTTATAAATATGAAACTCGAGGACGTTTAATCCTCGCGAAGAAGAATATATAGAGGATATATTTGTCGTTTTAGAGTGAATAATATATTTTATTTCATCGAGAAGCAAGAATTCGTGAAAGTATAAACGGTTTCTTGCTTAGAGATGAAACAAAATATGTTATTCGCGACAAAACGACAAATGTTCTATTTATTTTATAATTTTACAATCATTTTAGGTAAAACAACATGGACTACTGCTAGCCAGTGGAATAACACTTTTATTTCACTGATAAAACGCGGTATTCCACTACTGATCATAAAATAAATGAAATTATGGCAGATGGCGATAATTTTACGAATTGCAAAGGGATCCAGTGGTTACGTCGTGACCTAGGAAAGATGGTCGACATTGCTATTTACCAGTTATGTTGTGTACGATTAAACCGGATGTTATTATTTAATGTCACGTGATTTTTGATCACGTGATCATAACATTGGCAATATTTTTATTGCGTATCTATTGCAAGATTCTGAAGGACGAATCAAGGAAGAAATTCCCCCATCTTTAGTATGGGGTAGTTTTATTTTTTCCTAGACTGGACCTAAACAGCATTACATGAAAGGACTGTTAATTCATAAACTTGTGGCCCCTTTGTGGGTGCAGGCGACAGGCGGTGTTGGGGTCGAAACGGCCGTGAAAAAAGTTGTTTCGAGAGTCATCCAGAATGGACGACAGGTTTTTCAATCAGTTTTCCAGACCACAGAGAAAGTCGGTCTCAGAGAAATTCCAAAAGCCTGCAATGTTCAGAGCAATGTTCCGTTGTCAACTAAACCGTCAATTCAACGAACAATTTTTGATGGCTTATTTCCTCGTGTTTCGATCCGTACTGTTGCAGCGGAGCTGAGAAGAAGGGCTGCTTTGCAAGGAATTTCGGGAGGAATTCGCCAGTCAGCTAATGGTCGCTATCTCCCTCTCTTCGCATTTATTGGTGTGGGAATATCATCATTTGAAGATAATGAAAATAATAATTCTGCTAATATCTGCAGTAATATTCGGGTAAAAGAGATTTTTAATAGCCTAGACATAACGTCACATATGTTGCTAAAACCAGATGATAATATCTTACTGTGCATCATCATGCGCTTTCTTCCATATTTGACAATTGTAAACCTAGATGACGTAAACTGGATCAAGAAAATGACGTTCTCTCTAGATGTCCAGTTTTCATTTTGTCTATATGTAATAAAAAGCCATGAAGTGAAATATGTGCTTTAATGTCTTAATTCCTGCTTCAACTGGGCTATTTAAAACGCACTGACCGCAATCCTTTCACTATTTACAATTTGAGACCACCCTTTATAATCCTGAGAAACTTTATCGACCAACAACGGAGCTATAACTGCACTGTTAAAATTTTTCGCTAGCTGGAGGTCGGGTGTTCGATCTCTGCATTGGTCGAGAAAGTTCTTCTTGATTTTCCTGCATGATTTCCCCTTGTCAGTGATGCAGAAGGAGGGACTGACAAGGACAGCTGCATTGGTCGAGAAAGTTCTTCTTGATTTTCCAGCTGCCTTGTCATTTGGATGGGACGAAAAACCGAGGTCCCGTGTACACATTGGAGTGCACGTAAAAGATCCCTTGGCAGTTGGAATTCGATATAAGAGTAGGCCTTAGCGCCGCTACCCTGGCAAAATTTCTCTAATAGCACACTGTATGGCGTATGCCTGTCTTCCATTAGCCAAGGTTAGGTGCAAAAGAGTAGGACGTTAAACCCCATTTCATTTCATTTCTTTAAAATATAATGCGGGGGTTTGGGGTGGTCTAGAGTGCCACGCTTCGACCTCTAGCTGGCCAGTCGCCTCTGGCTTGCGGCCGTGGTTTCGAGTCCTCGTGTGAGCGTATGTGGCATGGAGATAGGGGCGCCTTCTCAACCTTGTGGGTTTCCTGTGGGCACTCCAGTTTCCTCCCACTGCTAAAGACCCCTACATGCAATCGAATTATTGAAATAATATGAAATCATGTTTGTCCCAAAATGACCTAGTTTGTGTCAAGTGGACCCCCATTTCTCTCTCTCTCTCTTAAAATTGAACGCCTTAACAGACGGATGCACTGTCCATAACTATGTATATAATGAAAGTGGCTATCTGCAGCGAACGTTCATGGTCACCATATTGTTGAATAAGCAGCAAGTTGAATGCAAGAACCAAGACATTGACGGCCACTGCAGATAGCCGGTGAAAATAAACAGACTGACAGTTTATGTGTTGCTAGCTGTGTACAAATCTGTATAATAAAACTGCGATACAAGAAAGTCATACTATTACTGTAACTTGATTGAGACAATAGACAATGTAGTGGGTTTTAACGCCCTGCTGTCAATGCATGCCAATTACCCTGCTTACATTACATATTTTAAGCATGTCAGGAGTGATACATGGCATGACACGGTTAATATGTTTTTGTACTTTAAACAGGTCAAACAAAGCATTCCGTACTGAGTACCATGCCAATCTGGCTCACTGAAATAAGATGGTCTTGGCACGGTACCAGTTATCCGCTCTGAGCTTGGTTTCAGTACGGATAACTACGCATGTCCGAAACGAACCTTGACCTTTTTTCAATGCAAACTGACATTTTTGTCATCAGTTCTGTCAAAATGGCTGCTCAA
Organism: Patella depressa; assembly: GCA_948474765.1. NCBI lineage: Eukaryota > Metazoa > Mollusca > Gastropoda > Patellidae > Patella > Patella depressa. The sequence goes on from OX419717.1 coordinate 1,624,544, forward strand.
ACTAAATCAACCATCATAATTGTTTTCATCTAGGTAATTTGAATAGGGACTGAAATTAACTTTTCTCCTGCTGCTAAAGCCTCCAACGTGCGAGCGAATTATTGAAATAAAATTAAATCATATGTTAGTCCCAAAATGACCTTGTTTGTGTCAAGTGGACTTAAGTCCTCTCTGTCTCTCTCTCTCTCTCTCTCTCTCTCTCTCTCTCTGCAATAGTAATTCACACAGAACAACTTTCAAATTATACAAAATGTTCTAATTTTTTTTTATAGGATGCATGTAAGAATATTGACTTGCTATCAGTATATAACAAGCCATTTAAACCATCGGCTTTCTGTCTGGATGATCTAGAATTAGGTTCGTTTATTGCCAAAGGCTGTAATGCTGCTGTTTACGAAGCTAGATACAAACAGAACCAAAATAACCAATCTGAACATGTTGAAATTAACCAATCACAGGCTGAAGGTACCGGTAGCATTTTCTCATTCCAATCGCCTAGTGATTATATACAACGGACGCTGGTTTTTTCGTGACATATCAACGATTAGATGTTCTCCTTTCATGGTCCGGCATCATGCACAACTAACTTGGGGGAAACCAAGCTGCAAAATTCTGATGCTCTCTCTCCATCATCAATGAGACTGTTCCTAGAGTCTCCTGATTACTGACCATGCTTAATACTGACTGAGGGGTTGAATGGCTGAATGATTAGCACTAGCACAAGCGCACCGGGCCGATTGGTTAGCACATGCGCACTGGGTCGATTGGTAAGCACAAGGGCGCCGGGCAGATTGGTTAGCACATGCACTTTGTGTCGTATGGCCTGTCATTGAGTCAATTGGCATAATTTCGATTCTCCTGTTGTACTTGACAAGGAGTAGGGTCGCCGATCCATCTCATGGGATTTCTCCAGGTACTCCAGTTTCCTCCCACGGCTAAGGACCTCTGAGCGCAAGCAAATTAATGAAGTGATATTGAACCATATGACCTAGTTTGTGTCCAGTGTAGTTATCTCTCTCTCTATCTCTCTCCTTCTCTCTCTCTCTTTTATTTTTTAAAAACAACCTTTTTCATTTATGTATTTTATTTGAAGAAGTGGTGACAGAATTCATGCAATCAGCGGAACCTGGGGAATTCAACAACAACAGTAACAGCAATGAGTCCGTTTTAATGGATTTATCACCTGATTGTGAAAGTGGAGATTTTTCTGTTATTTCCATGATGTCCGATTCAGATAGTATTGACATTCTGGAGTGTGATGATGATGATGTTGATTTTGTTACGTTTGTTCAAGAAAAAAGTCAGGATGTTGAAGGCCAACCTCTGGTGTTTGATGATGATGATAGTGATATTTTGGTTCTTGGTATTGATTTAGACGAAGAGGACTTTTTACTACAAGGTAACAAGTGACCATTGAATTCGTTTAATGAGATACGATTTTATTATATCAATATACCCTGATGTACCAGGGAGTAACGGTAAATGTTTTTTACCGTCCACCGGAGCCTGGTCTTATGACGTCATATGTGGATTGTGGGTTAGGACAAGGGTTAGGCTTGGCCCAGGGTTAGGGTTAGGGCTATCCATGTCTACATCTCGAGACTGTGACGAAATCTGCAGGCCACAGCCTTTATCCTAACCCACAATCCACATATGACGTCATAAGACCAGGCTCCAGTGGATGGAAAAAAAAACGCTTACCGGGAGTCACGTTGGCTCAGTAAGTAGGACTTTTATCCCCTAGCCTGAAGCTCCGGGGTGCGATCCCTTCCAGCGGGGTTCCTGCATGGGACAAAATAATTTAGTCATTCGAATGGGAAGAAAAACAGAGGTCCCATGTATGTAAAAGGTTCCTATGCAGTTGAAATTCAATATAAGAGTAGGCTGTGGCGCAGCTGTCCGGACAAAATTGCCCACATAGCACACTGTATGGGATATGGCCGACTTCATTAGCCCAGCCGAAGCAGAAGAGTCGGATGTTAAACCCCCATTTCATTTCATTCATTTTCTGTTGCACTATTTGCTTTTTATACACCCACATTGTCATGTGGAGTTAAATTGTCGTCGTCCATAACATGTATGTTTACTACGCAAAGATCTTGGTTCCTTTTGATATTCGGGTCGCTGTTTGCAGTGGGTTTTCTCCGAGTCCTCCGATTTCCTACCACAGCTAAACTGTACATATGTTAGTCCCAAAATGACCTAATTTGTGTTAAACCTTGTTTCTATCTCCCTCAGTTACACTACTTCCTTCCCCTTGCTGTGAATGGCGTGTCCAGAACATTTTTTTAAAATTTTAATTTATTTACCAGACGTAGAAAATCCTGAGAAACATAAACCACCTGATGATTGTTGTGATTTGGCCGTTAAAATGATGTTCAACTACGATGCTGAATCCAATACAATGGCTATTTCTCAGGCCATGAAGAAAGAAACAATACCAGCTAAAATGAGAATAGATCAAGAAAGTCTAAATATAATTTACTGCAATGAGAGGTAAGTTGTCCGATCAAGTGAATGGATCGGTAGCCATATAAGTCCACTGCTCTCTACAGTCCCGAACCTGGCCCTCAGTTCACAAAGCATTCTCAGACCAAAGCTAAGAATTTCCCCAAATTTATTACTTCCTTTTATCTTGGTCTAAAGATACTTCTTCATAATACGCAGACTGTGATTGGTCCTCTTCAGATATATCTACCAATCAAAGCCGTTAATACCAACAAGCTCTTTAAAGGCTTTCATTATCAAGACATTTGATTGGCTGTTTAATCAGGGTCAAAGGTCAATAGTTGATAACAGAGTGACCAATCAGATGAATGGAATGAAAATAGATTTTGTTAAAGCTCTTAGACAAGCCATAGGGAGGTATACATGTACAATGTATTGGTAAAGAAACTATGTGCAAATTTTGTTTTTTCTACAGCGAACAGCCGTGCCATCTTCCTCCACATCCAAATATTGTTGATATGAAAGAAGTTTTTATTGGTGATGTTCCTGATATTCCTGAAGCGTTCCTGAAATATCCCGCTGCTCTACCAACACGATTACACGACCGTGGTTTAGGCAGAAATATGACCATGTTCCTGGTAATGAAAAGGTAGGAATAATAATCTTTCTTTTCTACAAGTCGCAAGGAACCTGGAGTACTGAAATGTTCCCATCAGAGATGGTTCTTCCAGGAAATATTCCCCCCCTTTCTACAAGACACCAGGAGCAGGATGAGGAAAGTTCCAACCAGATATAGTTCTTCCTGAAAATATCCCCCCCTCACCCTGCAAAGATGATCCCTCTCCCAATGATCAATCCACCATAAGGATTGTTTTACCAGATTGATGTAAACTGGTTGCAGTATATGTTAACTTATGTTTTATTCTCTACTGCTTAATGATGGTCTCCCATAATTCATAGCACACGTCGTCTCCTAAATGTTGACAAGACAGATCATTTCATTGGCTAAACTCTTGTGTGGTTGCGCTCGGAATATTGTACATGACAAAGAAGGGGGATTGGATTGTCGAATGAATAGCATCTGCGTGCTGTATCATAAAGTCTGTCATTGAGTCAACTGGTGTGGGTTTCGAATCCCTGGTTGTACTTGACAAGGAGTAGGGTTGCCTTCCAACCTGGTGAGTTTTCTCTGTGGCCTCCTCCTGTTTCCTCCCACTGCTAAAAACCCTTCCGCGCAAACGAATTATTGAAGTAAAATGACCTAGTTTGTGTCAAGTGGACGTTAAACCCCATTCCTCTCTCTCTCTCTCGAGCATGAAAAAGAATATTGTGCATGACATTGAGCTGCCTACTCTGTCCATCTGGTTTTTGCCGTCGCTGAAGAACCCCTGAGAAGTATTGAAATAAACATGGTATATGTTATTTACATTAGTCCCAAAATGCCCAAGTTTGTATCATATGAACGTTAACCCTTTGAACACTGACTTTACATGGGGTGTTGCACGTCCCTCCCTGGATTTACAGGACGTCATATTAATTATGACGTCAACGTAACTGGAGCTTGAACACAACCCCAAGCCGCAAAACCGACATTTCGGGTATATGCGATACAACGTCAAGCCGGTTTTGCGGCATTTCGAGTTCTAAGGGTTAAACCCCATTTTTTTTTAGCATCATCTGACTATCTTTAGGAATATGACATACAGATAAAGAGGAAGTTGTTTTGTGTCTGTTCACATGCTGAATATTTTCAGATATACATGTACGCTAAGAGAGTATTTATCAGAGAACGATTTAGATATGACAACAAAATTAATTCTTCTGGCTCAGCTACTGGAAGGTGTGGAACATCTGAATTTTCATGGTATTGCTCATCGTGATTTAAAGTCTAACAATATACTGGTTGACTGTACAAAAGGTAATACTTGAATTCAAATAACATGGGACATGGAGTTATAAAGATCTGTCATAGAGGAGGCAGGGTGCGGAATGGATAACGTATGTGGGGTTTGATCATAAGGTCTGTGATTGAGTCAAGTGGTGCGGTTTTAATTCTACGCTTGTTCGTGACAAGGAGTAGGGTCAGATGTCCAACCTTGTGTGTTTTTATCTGTTCAATCATATGTTAGTACCGAATTGATCCCAGGATGTTTTCTTCCCACTGATTAAGCCTTATTGTTGAAATAGATATTATTACTTGTTAGACCCAAAATGACCTAGTTTGTTGAAGTAAATATTATTATATGTTAAGGCGGGGGATTGGGATAGCCTAGTGGTCTAGAGTGACGTGCTTCGACCTCTAGCTGGCCGGTCACCTCTGGCTTGCGGCTGTGGTTTAGAGCCCTGGTGTGAGCGTATGTGGCATGGAGATAGGGGCGCCTTCTCAACCTTGTGGGTTTCCTCCGGGCACTCCAGTTTCCTCCCACTGCTAAAGACCCCTACGCGCAAGCGAATTATTGAAATAAAAAATTAAACCATATATTAGTCCCAAAATGACCTAGTTATGTCGAGTGAACAGTTGGCGTTCAATGTAAAAGTAGGCCGTAGTGTCGCTGTCCGGGTAAAATTTCTCTCATAGCACACTGTATGGTGTATACCCGTCTTCATGAGCCCAGTTTAAACACCATTTCATTTCTAATGTTAATGATTTATTTTAATATTAGTACTTGCTTATACATTATTCAAGGGAGATAACTATTGTTTCATATACTCTCTAGTTACTTTGGTTCTTTAGTTATGGCAGAATAAAGTTATTGTTGAGTGTATTGTGTCAGTTTTAGTGCTAGGCTGTTTAACGTCTAGGTATGCCAGCTTTGGTTATAAGTAATTTAACCATATATATTATATTATCTAGGTATGCCAGCTTTGGTTATAAGTAATTTAACCATATATATTATATTATCTAGGTATTCCAGCTTTGGTTATAAGTGATTTTGGATGTTGTTTAGCTGATGAAATATATGGTCTAAAAATACCCTATATTACAAATGAACAGTCAAAGGGGGGTAACCCTTCTTTAATGGCACCAGAAGTAAGTGAAATATATGATGCTGGTTTGAAACCTTATGTGGCTTGGTTGACTCGGCAAAGCCCAGCCGCAACGGAGCAGGGCCCTCAACCACAGCAGCACCCTCAGGCAGACTAGCATCGCTAGGAAAAGGTTATTTTATATCCTTTCGAATGGCATGCATGCGTGACAATTAGACAATCTGCAACACAATAAGAAATGACTATAATATCTAATCAAATAAGAAATCTATTCAGTTCCGAATGGCATATAAATAGCATACGAGCAATCACCTGTGTCACAGGTTTCAACCAATCACAGACAAGGTTAACGGATATTGAACTCACCCAGTCTCCACTAATCACACAGCTAGATCGAGGAGTGAAACTTTCGTATGGAAATAACTTTTTTCCCATGTTTTGCAAGTACCAATTGTTTATATAGGGAAACGGTTTTATTTTACTCTATTTTATTAGGCCTAAAATGATAGGCCTACCATTCTGTTCAGTCATCAGTTACTCTGTAACTACAAAATAAACTGGTTTCCAATGGCAACCACCACTACTGAAAGACTTTCCTCAAAAAAGTCGTCATAAGCTACAAATTGACATCAAATACCCAAAATATCATTTTGAATGGACTTTCAAAAAAAAAACCTATTTGAATTCAAATTGGGCACTGAAAATGGTTTAGTAAGCAGATTGCACAAGCGGATAGCAAGCTTGAAAACAGGTCTGGTCCAGACTACATTATGTCAGAGAGTAATGGTTGTGCAGGATATTCGTTTATGGGGGTGGGTCCCTGAAGATTTTTGAAAATTGAAATAGCGCTGATATCTGGACGTGGAGATTCAATTTCACACCAACCAACAAAAAACTCAAATTGACATGTTTCACACCAACAGAATAACAATATTTTATACTTTTACTTATGGTGGTTGGGGGTGGCTTGATGTCAAAGGTAAAGATTTTGGAAGTCCCAAGTGGTGATTTATATGGGGAGATAACTCTATTTGTAGTTGTAGTATCTGTATAAGCAGTCTATATTAAAATTTTCAGATAGCTTGTGCTACACCTAGTAGAAGTGGTAGAGCTGTTCTAGATTATGAAAAAAGTGACCTGTGGGCAGTTGGAACTCTGGCTTATGAAATTTTCGGTTTAGAGAATCCGTTTTCTCGTCGAATGGGGAGTAAATGTTTAAACAGTAGTTTATACCAGATGTGTGATTTACCATCATTACCAGGTAGGTGGCATGTATATATACATCTGTATTTACCATCATTACCAGGTAGGTGGTGTATATTTACCATCATTACCAGGTAGGTGGTGTATATATATTTATACACCTGTATTGATTATGGATGTATATTGTCATCACATTCATGTGCCCTTATTGTTTGCTCAGTGGATACCGTCTTCATTAGCCCAGGTATGAAGACCCAGGTATGAAGACTACTCTTATATCAAATTCCAGCTGTCCTTGTCCGTCCTGCATCACTGCCACATATAATGGTTTCGCAGCCATTCAGTGATATTTTAATATCATTGACAATGTATACTAACAAGTTTCACTAATCTATAGCACAGTTGATCAGGTTTAGGTATATTCTTCGGGGGTTGGGATGGCCTAGTGGTCTAGAGTGCCGCCCTTTGACCTCCAGCTGGCCAGTCACCTCTGGCTTGCGGCTGTGGTTTCGATCCCTGGTGTGAGCGTATGTGGCATGGAGATAGGCGCACCTCATGGGTTTCCTCTGGGCACTCCGGTTTCCTCCCACTGCTAAAGACCCCTACGCGCAAGCGAATTATTGAAATGAAATTAAAACCTTATGTTTAACCCGAAATGACCTAGTTTGTGTCGAGTGGAGGTTAAACCCCATTTCTCTCTCTCTTTAAGTACATGTATATTCGTTAAGGTAAGCATATATATGTGAAACAGATTCAAGTCAAATGATTTCTATGTTTGCAGATGGTGTACCCGGTGTTGTTCAGAATCTTGTATACAAAATATTAGACAGAGATCCACAACAGGTAAATATTATATCTCATCGGAACAGTTAAAGATCCCTTCTGGGTGATTATATACCGAGTTGGCACTGTCACGACAATAGTTAAAAACTACATAATGTAAAGGCAATTTGTGGAAAATTGCAGTCAAATTGATCTACTATGAACCGCGATTGAATTTTCCGCTTAGTCTCGATCATCATTGCTAAAGTCAGTACGATAAAAAGCATAGTCTCAATTATCCAGTTTTTAATTTAATTATCAATGAGCGTTAAGCAGCATATACATGTAGGATTCTAATCCAGTCAATATCAAAGGCTAGTGTTGACTTTGAGTGTTCATTATGGTTTGGATAAGTTAATTAATGTCTAATAATTAATCATTTAGGTAACATTTCAGGCCTAAAGAAAGACTAGTAATAGGCAGATTTAGCTCTTGCATAATGTATGTTCAATATGGTTAATATATCAGTTTATAGAAGCTGTATTCAATGTAATAATCTTACTCATATAGAGTACAGCTGTATTCACTGCTATTCCTTTTACATTTTAGAATGTTGAAAATTTGTGTAAGAAAACGAAAAAAAAAATCCCTGTCATCCAATACTAATCACTTTCTATTCTATTTAGGAATATTGAAAATTTACGAAAGAAAATAAAATCATCATTGCTAAAGTCAGTACGATAAAAAGCATAGTCTCAATTATCCAGTTTTTAATTTAATTATCAATGAGCGTTAAGCAGCATATACATGTAGGATTCTAATCCAGTCAATATCAAAGGCTAGTGTTGACTTTGAGTGTTCATTATGGTTTGGATAAGTTAATTAATGTCTAATAATTAATCATTTAGGTAACATTTCAGGCCTAAAGAAAGACTAGTAATAGGCAGATTTAGCTCTTGCATAATGTATGTTCAATATGGTTAATATATCAGTTTATAGAAGCTGTATTCAATGTAATAATCTTACTCATATAGAGTACAGCTGTATTCACTGCTATTCCTTTTACATTTTAGAATGTTGAAAATTTGTGTAAGAAAACGAAAAAAAAAATCCCTGTCATCCAATACTAATCACTTTCTATTCTATTTAGGAATATTGAAAATTTACGAAAGAAAATAAAACAAGAAAGCTCACAACCCCACAACCTTTTTTTTTTTTTATCAAAAGTAGGTCAAATTTGTTTTCATGGAAACACATAAATCAGTAATCTGAGTTGTTAATTAGCAAGAGGCACAATTGAGATAATAGGTTAGTATGAGTACGGAATTGGAAGATATCTTGAACAGCCAGAAATAAGAAATGTGTATTCATGCCTGAAGCAAAATTGTGACAAAAGGCGGGACAGAGCATACTTGAATATCCCTCCCTAGGTTTTTTTTATATATATATATATTAAATTCTACTGATAATAACCAAATTAACACAAATAATTATATTATACATATCTGTCTTGTTTTACAGAGACCAAATCCTGCTGCTGCTGCCTCTATTGTACAATTCTATATATGGAGCCAGTCGAAGAATAATTCCACCAATCGTCCAAACATATTCGACCTTACTTCATGGTTGTTGATTATATTTACGGAGGTCTTTGCTAAGACGATTTTCAAAATATCAACAGACGACCCAGAACTACAATTAAAATATTCTCTTCTTATGAGGACAACTCAGAAAGATTTGTTTGATTGTGTCAATTTTTATAAACAATATTTGTAACTGGTTTTTGGTAGATTGAAACACAAGTTGATCAACATAGGAATTAAATTTAGGATTCAGAATCAATATCAATTGAAATACACCCCCAATAGGTGTAGATCTTGAAAGTTTCAATATTGTTTCCTTATTTAAAGCGACAAGATGGATATCTCTAATCTTTGAGGGGGTGGGGGATGACATCGCTAATCTTTGAGGTGATGGGGGGGATGACATGCTAATCTTTGAGGAGTGGGGTTTGGATGATATTTTAATCTTTGAGGGAGGTTAGATTGCTGAACAGTTAGCACGCATGCGCACTGTTTCATATGGTCTGTCATTCAGTCAGGGGTGCATGTCCAACCTTGTGATTTGTCTCCGGTTTTCTCCCTCTGCTAAATACCCCTGGATGCAGGCGAATTATTGAAATAAAATTGAACCCATCTCTCTCTCTCTCTCTCTCTCTCTCTCTCTCTCTGTGTTAAATTTGATTGATCTACAATATATTGATTAGCGTGTAATTAAAGATTTTGTAACTATGAAAGTTTAAACAAACATAAAAGATGTGATGTTTCTTTTGCTTGTAATAATACTTAAATAAACAAAAATGTAATTTTTTTGATGTACTTGTTTATTGGGAACAATGTTGAAATATATCTCATTATTCTGGGCTCTGTACTGATGATAGACAGACAATAATGAAATGAAATAGAGTTTAACGTCCTACTGTTCTGCTCCGACCGGGCTAATGGAGACTGTGATCATGAAGACGGGGCATACAGTGTGATATGAGGGAAATTTTGCCCGGGCAGCGACATTGGCCTACACTTTTATCGAATTCCAACTGTCATGTGATCTTTTACGTACATGTCAATGTGTACACGGGACCTTGATTTTGCGTCACATCCGAAGTACTAGACATGTACAACTGTCCTTGTCAGGCCCTCTGTCTTGTAACCCTGACAGGAAAACCAACTAAGAATGAACTTTCTCAGCCAATGCAGGAATCGAACACTCGACCTCCAGTCAGCGTCTTAGCCATTTAAATAATTATGTCACATCAAATAATCCCATATAGCTGACACGGGGAAACCACCATAGAATGAACTTTCTCGGCCAATGCAGGGAGGGAACACTTAACCTCAAGTATAGGGAGCCAGCGTCTTACCCGCTGCATGAAATAATTAAGTCACATCAAATAATCCCCTATAGCTCCTATAGTATTTATTCTTGGATGATAATTTAGTTGTTGGGGCCAAGGACAGACCAACAAAACACCTGTTCTATTGGATATTAATTAGTTGTTAAGTCTAATCCACCTGGAACCGAGAGACCTGTTATGTAGGCCCTATATACATGGTCTAAAGTATCATTCTAATCTTCCGGTTCATACAACGGGTAATTAATGTCGAGGGAACCAATAAACCGAGTTGAAAAGGGTCTTCTAATGAGACGGTGAAAATAATGAAAAAATTATAAATTGTTAATCAGTCATTTTGTAAGAGGTAAATCTGCCTATTACAGGTCTTTCTTTAGGTATTAAATGTTATCTAAATTAATTATACATGTATTAAAAAGCCAATCTCAATTATATTTTGGAGAATAAAACTGCTTAATTCTGTGTTAAAAGACCATAAAATTCTGCACCGTAAGGTCGTGCTTCTTACTCAATATATATGATATCTTTAAACCATGCAGTCTTCATCTGGAAATGTAGACTGGTGTCCCAAGCTGTATTATACTGTGGCTGGATAAAACCTGACTTTTATTTCATAAAAAAGGGGAGGTGATATTTACCCTTCGTTATCAAGAACAGCACATGGACCATTCATTGTTTAAAGGAACCGCAATAGATTATAAGATCACCCAACGAAATGAATTTACTAGTAATCTTAAAAGGGGTCCGTGTCATGATAAGCGATTTTGACGACATAAATACACCATTGCTCTATATTTTAGCATTTAAATTTCATACGTACACGGACTTTTATTTCTGTTGACTATAATCAACTCTCGGTGCCAACTGATGGGTTCGCTTTTAAATTTAGCCGTAAAAATTGATAAACGATGTGGTTTTTTTATATAATCGAAACCACGGTAACAATGACAATTGAAGCCACAGTGTTTTTTGAAATGAGGTTTCAAGTATATTCTCATTGAATTATATATTTTTAATTATTATAGCGAGAATTTCCACAATTCCCCTTTGATACGGAGCGAACAAACAATGAATGAATGGACATTTTCAGGCGCGGATCCAGGGTGGGGGGGGGGGGAGCCCCAGCGACATAGTTAATTTTCGTTTTGGTTTGCTTTGTTACTGTTGTAGTTCACATATCTGCTCTTTTAATAGATGATATAAACATGATTTTAGCATTGTCTCCGCCCAAACAATCTAATCTAACTTTCTAACATATTACCCTTTTCTCCAATGTGTGCCCCCCCCCCTCGACAAAATCCTGGATCCGGGCATAGACGAACATGACAATGGAGTCATTATTTAAGGTGAAACAATTTATTCCCCGGTAGCTGGCTTGACTTATTGTTAGTGTAGTGGTTAATTAGCAGTTTGGATATAAAAGATTGACGTATATAATCCAAGTTAAAGTCTTTGTGTTAGCGATAAAGAAGCATGTCTGGTTCCTGAAAGCTTTATCATTTCCGACTAGCGGCTTGTAGAGAAGAATGGGACAGAGAGTGTGTGTGTGGTGGGGGGGGGGGAGTAGAAGCTGCCCTGTTTAATTTCTATAAAGGGGTTATCGTCTGTGTTACCATTTGCAATTATGTCCCTTTTTCTTATTTATCTAAATAAAGTCCAACAGTATTTGACGGGTGGGTCACGTGGCTAAGTGGGTAAGACGCTGGCTCGCTATTCTGGTGGTCAGGTGTCCGATCCCTGCATTGGCCGAGAAAGTTCATCCAGTGATGCAGGACGGGGGGCCTGACAAGGACATCTGTCTAGTCGTCGGAAGGGGCAAAAAACCGAGGCCGTGTACACGCTGGCGTGCACGTAAAAGATCCTTTGGCAGTTGGAATTTGATATAAGAGCGCCGCTGCCCGGGCAAAATTTCCCTCACAACACACTGTAATGGCGTATGTCCGTCTTCATTAGCCCAGGTTAGGAACAGAACAGTAGGATGTTAAACCCCATTTCATTTCTCAGTGGATAGAGCGCTGGTTAGCTCGGGTTGTTTACTGGGAAGGTTCCTCTGATATTTTCTTGCGTGGTTTCAAAATCCCAGTGGAGCGGAAAGGAGTGAAAACCACGGTGTAGCGAAAATCTTCGTGTGATCGTAAACGAGTGTCTATACGTAATTTCTGATATTGTTTTGTTTTTTTGCGACTCCTTGTTGGGATTCGGTTTCGTTGTTCGAAATCAAAAGACGCTTCCACTGTAATTATGTTTTTACTTGTTTGTTTATTTATAGAAGGTAAATACATGTATCTATATCTGACAGGGAGAGGGGTTTAATATAGTCTGTTCCCCAACCCCTATTCACATACAATCTGATAAAAAATGTTGTGTTTAAAAACAAACCAATCGTAAATCCCGAACTCGATTTGCAAAATTATCGAAATATTGGAGTTATCGCGACTGTTTACGACCACATTTAGGAAAGAAATTATGTAAAACAGAAAAGAACGCGAGTGAGAAGTGGGTTTAACGTCCACTTAGCTTTTCGTTCAATTTCATTTCAGTAATATGCTTGCACGTAGGAGTCTTTAGGAGTGGTAGGAAACCGTAGTAACCTGTAAAAACCGAAGAACTTGGACAGGCAACACGTGCCCTTGTCAAGTACAAGTGGAGATAAAACTGCAGGACCGGGTGAAAACCCACAAGATTGGACAGGCGACCCAACTCCTTGTCACGTAAAAGCGAGAAATTGAAACTTCACGCCACTTGACTCAATGACAGACTATTCGTCTACCGAACCACCCTATACAGAAACGAGGTGGCAACAAAATTTGTTTCATTGGGGCAAAATGAAGAAAACTATCAGATAAGTATTTTACATTTATTGCCCTTGATCACTTTGAATAATATTGTGAGAGAGAGAGAGAGAGAGAGAGAAATGGGGTTTAACGTCCACTCAACACAAACTAGGTCATTTCGGGACTAACATATGGTTTTAATTTTATTTCAATAATTCGCATGCGCGTAGGGGTCTTTAGCAGTGGGAGGAAACCGGAGTGCCCGGAGGAAACCCACGAGGTTGAGAAGGTGCCCCTATCTCCATGCCACATACGCTCACACCTGGGGTCGATTCCACAGCCGCAAGCCAGAGGTGACTCTCCAGCTAGATGTCGAAGCGCGGCACTCTAGACCACTAGGCCCCCCCCCCCCCCGAATAATATTGTGGTTGCTAAAGACTGATTTATATGCCGAATGATCGCAGACAGAACACAACACGACCGTTCTATTAGTATTATTAATACCTTTCTTAATATAAATCCCATTTCATTGCAGTTATAAATACTTTTGCAGTCACCACACTGGACATTTTTTTTTTGTTCAAACTGAACAACTAAACGCTGTTTTACATTACTCCGAGTTAAAAATGGTGCAAGTTGAACAACCTCTGATCGAAATTATCTCTCTACTAGTTGTATAATTTAAAGAAATCTACCAGCCTATGAGTCAATTTACGATGCCAACCACTCCCACATAACAGCGCCATGATACATCAGTATAAATAACAATATACTAATTACTAGGAATAACTAAAGCAATAACTCTTCAATTAATCACCATAATATTTTTATCCAATATTAAAGGAGTTAAATCGCTAACATTCAGCACCTCGAAATTGACACACGTGGGTCTCAACGTATAAAATACTGTAATATGAATGTATCTTAACTGATTTACATTCAATGGTTTCCGTTTTTACTCAAATCAGTTATGTTCCGCGAAATAAGCCAGCAGTCTCAATCCAATGTGAATTTCTAGTGTCTGGTTATTCCAGTCTACATATGTCGTTTGACTTGGTGCAATGTTTCTAGCCTCGTTCCGCGAGTCTCTTGCTAGAACTGGCGCTGAAACGCATTATAGTACACGATTCGTGTACCAATGGTAAAATGTTTATTTTATCTTAAATATTGGATATCAGAAGCCCATCTTTTCCGGTAAGATCACAGCATCAATGTTGATTGAAATTGACAAATAATTCGTGTTTTCAATGTTGAAATTTTGGATGATATTAAGTTAAAGACTTAGCAACTTTAACGAACACCCTATTTTACGTTTAATGACTATTATTTGAACAGTCGTGTACATATATACATACATTTGACGTAAGTTTCAGATCTTCAGTTTTGCTATTCGGGAGCGTTAAGGATACTGCCGAGTATAAAGGACAATATTGGTGCCATTCATTATCACATATGTGAAACACATTCCAAATATAATTTTTACACAGAGATCATTGCTACGATAGATGCGTAATAACGGTTTCATGAATCGAAAGTGACGAACGCCAACGGAAAGCACGAGTTATCCCTCTATATAACTGACTGAAGTGACGAGTGACAACTGATACACGGCCGAATTTCTGCTCACTAACAATTCCTTCGAAGACCAAAAGTTGTTATATGGGAGTGCAAGAGGACATCAGACAATTGAGTGTCATTCGATAAGAGAATACGAGCAAAATAGAAATAGTCCGTACATTCCCTCGTTTTTAGTCATTCGATAACCTATAAAACATGCAAATGCACGGAATTTTTCTGTTTTTCTTTCGTGTTCTCTTATCTAACTAATGACAGTCCATTTTATTGAATTGTCAGATAACATCATCGCAGACTCTCACACCACAACTTTAGGTCTTCGAAAGGAATTATTAGTGTGCAGAGTGCAGAAATTCGCTCATGTATCTGTTATCACTCGTCACTCCAGCCAGTTATATAGAGGGATACCTTGTGTTTTCCTTTCGTGTTCTTCACTTCCAATCGTTGGAACTTTTATTACTCATTTGTCGTAGCATGTGATCTATGTGTTAAAATTATATTTGGAAAGTGTTTAACCAATTCTATCACATATGTGAAAATGACTGACACCAATATTGTCCTTTAATATATATTGTTTATTATTGAGTGGTTGTATATACATGTATCTATTTTGATACATCTAATCTCGGTTCTGATATTCTGAGATAATAAGCCGCATGGTGCCAAGTTGATTTGTTGTGTAGCTATTGTGTAGCAGGTTTATATATCTCATTTGAAGTCTCGCCTCGTCAGTTGTTAATAGGCCGTTGACCAGTTCAGACAGTGGCACCATTATTCAAGATTGTTGTTGAATTATTTGTTGTTGATTTCGATATTGAAGAGTCTCAAATCTTCTGTTGTGATTTTCAAAAGTATCAAGGACACCGATGAGTATAAACTGGGGCCTCACAACCGATAGATACCACTGTTGAGTTTAATTAATTTTTATTAGCTGTTTGATTACGATATTAAACAGTCGGACACATATTACTATATTCTTCACTGACATATGAAGCTTCGCATAACGAAAATTATCGAGAGCATTGACAGGTTTAGAAAGGGCACAGCCAACGATAAAGTGGTGTCGAGTTTAATGCGTATTGGCCATAACTGGCGGTATTTTGCAGTAGTATATTTATATATATTTGACTTAAGTTGTGATTTTTTAAGGGTATAAAGGACATTGTCGAGTAGCGACGACCACAACAACAGTTAACGATGAGTACCAATTGTACAAATATTACGACATCTTCACCAAGTGGTCTGGAAATTATCGTTTTTCCTATCCTGTATATCATTCTGTGTCTGTTTATATGTGGTGGAAACATGCTAACAATTGTAGCGGTCTGCAAAACGGAAGTACTAAGAACAATACCGAATATGTTTGTGGTTTCCTTGGCGATTGCTGATTTGATGATTGGGGGATTGGTGATCCCCATGCAATTTCTGTTGTACATGCCGACGTTAATGGACATCTTAGATCACAGCAGAATATACTGTATATTCAAATACGTCACATTCACAACTTCTGGAGCGGCATCTGTTTACTTCTTAATGGCCACGGCCTTTGATCGCGCCATTTATATCGGCTATTCAATTCATTACGAAACTATTATGAGTACTTTCAGAGCGAAGGTTGTGATATTGGTTGGTTGGTTGATCTCCCTTAACGCTGGATTTATCCCAGCTTATTATAACAACTGGGATTCCTGTCCAATTTGCCATGCTTTTATCTTCTTGAAGATGGAGTTTCAAGTCTACATACAATGTGTCGCGTTTTTTATAAGCTTTATTATTATCAGTGTGTGTTACGCGACCATCTTAAATATTGCCGCCAAACAACAAAAAGAAATTCTTCGACTTCAAATTCAAGAGGCCAAGAAGACGTTCGAGATAGAAATGAAACTCGTGAGGATGTTTATGTTGGTGTTTGGAATTTTTGCGATCTGTTGGATACCGAATATGATTGTCCTGATATTGAAACATCTTACCAACAGTGTTCCTAGAATGGTGATTCATATTGTAACCCCTCTCTGTTTGTTGAATTCCGGAATGAATTTTATAGTTTATGCTGTGAAAAATCCAGACTTTCGACGTACTTTTTATAAAATGATGGGTTTCAAAAATCGGTTCAATTCAAGAATAACCCCAATCAAAAAGAATCCACGGTAACTGAGAAGGAGGCCAATGAAGAACCTAGCTCGGAGTAGATCATTGTTAACCCACAACACACCGTCAACAGAGACGGGACCCGATTAACCCCTTGTCAACCAACAACCCATCCTAACAAAGAAGGAACCGGCTGATTAAGACCTTTATGGGCCCTCAGCTCGGAAAAAGATGGCTGTGAATCCATATTATTGACAATATAACACTAATGAATCTATATAGTTCAAACTGAAAACGTGTTCTTTAGATCAGAAGGTCTGATAATAAGTCAAGTGACTGGATTACAGCCCACGCTTGTACGTGACAAGGAGTAGGGTCACTTGCCCAACCTATTTTAAAGTGCAACCGATCCTGTGCAACAAACAAAACATACGGATGTGTATTTATATTGTGATTTTGTTTGTTTTTATTAGTATTGGTAAATCCTATTTTTTTCTTGTCCTTAATTGTTAGTCCAGGTTTAAACATAGGGAAGGGGACAAATGCTTAGCTCATGCACGTTGTATCATAAGGTCTGTCATTGAGTAAGCTGGCGTGGTTTCGAATCCTAGTTATAGGTGACAAGGAAAAGGGTCGCTTGTCCATCCTCGTGGGGGGTCTCTACGCCCCTCCCCCTTGTTTCTTCCCCTGGAAACCCCCCTACGCGTACGCGAATTAATGGAATTTGAAAACTCAACGTGAGTAATGCCCCGTTATGATGAATGACCGTTATAATGTTGTTACAATACTTCTGCTCTTGATTAACTTTACTGACAATATTTACAGATAAACGATAGTTGTTTCATCACATTGGGCCGGGTATGTTTAATCAGTCCTGGTAGTATAAAGCATGCTACATGCATCAAAACAAGTAAAGCTTGCCAGGACAAATAACCGCGTTATTTACTTTAGCCACGTTCTTGTATCTAGGCCTACTGTCTGACCCATCGAAACTTTAAACGGATTTCTTCGATTATGAACACACTACTTAACTGTGGTTATTATAAACTCACCTGTGTGTTTGAAATCAACTGCAGTTAACTAAAATCCATTGTACAACAAAATATACCAACGAATAAAAACAGTTCTGTCTTGAAAAATTGGCTAAGAAAATAAAAATACCAATTGGGAAGCTGGTTACGCCACGCTTCATTTATTTCGAATTCCAAATTTCAAGGGTTCTTTTAAGTGCACACCAATGTGTACATGGGACCTCGGATTTCGTCCCACTCGAAAAATTATACATTGTCCTACGCCGCTGAAAATGGGGGACGCATTGTAAAATAAAGTTTATTTGTGTACTTATACAGACGTGTGTCTCATAGTTCCCATGGAAACCGAAATATATCTAAGAACACGGAAATAACCCCAGAGATCCCACTATTAGGTTTAACCGCTCCGCTTGCATAAATACGAAAGACGTCAGAAAATATCGGCAGTGTAGCTGTGATTCAACAAAAATACTTGCTAGGATCTTTATCATATTATTCAGAATTTCAGCAGGTCATTAATGGGTAAGCTAATTGTTTTATAAATATTTTATTTAATTGTTTGATGGGTGACTTTAAAAGCGACGTGTTGGAATAGTCCCCTGTGTGTTTGAAATAAATCTATGTACGTAAATATATAATATCATTACGTCAATCTGTAAATGGCATAGTCGATAGAGTCTTGGTTATGTACACATAAATAAAAGCATCTATTCTATGTATTTTCTGGGCAAAGCATGAATATATTTGTAGATATTAATAATGTCAATATAAATTGTGTTTAATGGTTTTTATGGTGGAAAGCTTGCATCTGATTATGTGTTTTACTCAACCGTTATAAATAAATCTGTTTCATGTTTGTGGATTATAAAAACGTTGTTAAACTTTTTTTCTTGTTTTCAATCACAAGTTCGTTTGTTCCGGACCTTCCCACACCATTACACTCGAGACTGTAACATTTATGTAACTACGGAAACATTGGCAATAAGACATATTAATGTATAACTATACATCCGGGCAATAGATGCGTGTTGCTGGTATAGACAGCTGAAATAGACTCTGAACCGAATATAAGGCGGTCGTTCTCTCTCATCGCGGTTGCTGGTAAGTTGCGTCCGAGAGTATTTCTAAGTGATAATTCACTGGCAACACGACCCATCTGCATGCATCATAAAACTCTCAAATCGTCCCACCTGACACGATTCCATGAACCCCACCTTGGCCACACCCTGGCCCCAGCCCTGGCCCTGGCCCCGAACCTGGCCGCGAACATTTATTTTGCTTTGGCAACATTCTGTAAAAATGTCTTAAGGAGTGGTGCAGAAAATAACAATGGCGCATGAGAATCTATACTCCAAAGAGGAGTGTTGCATGAGTATCTATACTCCTAGATACGAGTGACGTAATCAAGCTGTCACCACGTCCTTGTAATTTAATCCCTGTATTATTTATTCGAATAACCACCAACAAACATCATTCTTGTTTAATAATAAAACATAGAACATCCTACTAGGCCAGCTCATGGTAGATCTTCCTACTAGGCCAGCTCATGGTCGTAAATGGTAAGATCTAGGCTGCGGTATGAAAGCCGATGTTTAAAGACCAGTCCTTGAAATGAAATATGATTCAACGTCTTACAGCTCTACACCGACTGACGTAATGAATACTGACACACGACAGTGTGCCATTGAGACATTTTGCCCGAACAGCACCGCTACGGCCTATTTCGAATTCCAAATGTGAAGGGTCTATGGGACCTGGATTTTATCGTCCCATTCGAACGACGATGCATTGTCTCTTGCCAGTCCGATATCCTGCACACTGACTGTCGGGAGGGAGGTGGGGATCTCGATGAAATTGCTACGTCAACTCCGGGATCGAACCCAGGACCTCAAGGTTAGAGAACCACCGAGCCACCGTGGCTCAAGAAGCTAAAAGACCAACCCATTATCAAATAAGTCGAGAGCAGAGCTAGCAAATTGTTGTTGCACTTAATGAAATGATAAAACAATAGATAATATAATATTATTAAGATGGTGAATAGTGGGATATATGGCGATAGGTATCAGATCAAAGATTATATATTATCTGAGGAGAGCCAGCCTGTGATAGTTTATCTAGATAGAACGTGAGTTAATTTGTCAATATCGTTAACTGTGTGTTGGATATATCGATACCTTCCAATACAGGTGATGTTTAAATACTTACACTAGATACAGGTAAATATATATATAATACAGGTACATTGAGATACAGACAGAGAGAGAGAGAGAGAGAGAGAGAGAGAGAGAGAGTTTAACGTCCACCCGACACAAACTCGGACGTTAAACCCCATTTCATTCCAATGTCGAAATGGTGTGACTTGTACTCAGCTGCTGTTAACGTGTTTCCATTCACAGACTGTTTCATGTTGGACATTCATCAGAGAGAGAGAGGTGGGGGTAACATCCACTCGACACAAACCAGGTCATTTCGGGACTAACATATGGTTCAATTTTATTTCAATAATTCACTTGCGCGTAGGGGTCTTTATTAGTGGAATGAAACCGGAGGCCCCTTAGAAAAACCCACGAGGTTGGACAAGCGACGTTGGACAAGTCACGTACAGCCGGGGAATCGAAGTGTACATGTACAGGTACATATACAAAGGTGTATGCAGCTGATGTGGACATATACAGGAGAAGTGGACATATACAGGTCTCAAAGCCAACACCTTGTAACTCACTATTTTATTATTTTGAGAAAACAAAGGAAACCATAATGAAGTAATATTAAACCTCAGGTATGTTTATCTGGCCCTGGGGGTAAAAGGTGGTCCCTATTGGCGGTGATCGTTTCTCAATAATAGTTTGGAAGTTATGATTGAGTACATGTCTGCACTTGTACTCGCCCAACAGGGTCATACAGGGTTTATAAAAATATAATTAATATTATGAAATACCTGACCCAAATTCTAATCTGTTTGATATGATCGAGTACGTACGTTGTGTGAAATTACTAGATATGACCCGTAAATCTGACGATTTTATCTTGTACATCAACAGACAACAGGACAGGAGAACTGCACAGAAAAAGATAGACAGAACAATTAGCACAGCCCAATTTAATATACAACAAAATGAGAAACAGCGCCATCGAAATTGACACAGGGGATCACTTGCTAGCGGCTTGAATGTGGCTCCAAGTGCATGGAAAACGCGTTAACGACAGTTTAATTTTCCAAATTTTCGCGCGTGTGTCTGGGGCTCGCCGCTCCGCGCTCATAGTAACTCGCGGGCATTATATTGGTGCCCCGAGCACAACTGCTGCACCCTCACTTTTAAAATCCTACATACGGCCCTGCTAATCATCAGCAGTTTACAGACACATTGCCTATTGCAGGTCTTTCATTAATTTGACTGAAATTTGTTAACTATTCGTTATATTTTTTAAACTAGTATAGCAATAACTGTCAGCTCTTTATCTTAACATTCAACAATGAATCTGTTTTTATATTAGTCAATGAACTGGCCAGTGTCAATTTAGACCACGCCCACTGTTATAAAATAGCCTTATTCTTAAAGGGGCTTGGGATGGTCTAGTGGTCTAGAGTGCCGCGCTTCGACCGCTAGCTGGCCGGTCACCTCTGTCTTATGGCTGTGGTTTCGAGCCCGGTTTCCTCCCACTGCTAAAGACGCGCAAGCGAATTATTGAAATAAAATTAAACCACATGAAGTTCCGAAATGACCTAGTTTGTGTTGAGTGGACGTTAAACCCCATTTCTCTCTCTCTTTCTCTCTTATTCTTAAAAAAGAGTCTTTCTGTGATTATGGTATTTTGAATATTTTTCAAAATAAAGTTAAATATGAAACACAAAATGCTTCTAAATAAAGTAAAATGTATTAGGGTCATTCTATGTCAAGTAAACCACAGCTTGTGACTCCTTTCATCCGGCAACGTTCACTTGACATCGAATGAACCATTAGATTTATTCGATGTACACAGAAAATACTGTTTGTTGGGTTGGGTTTATAAGGGAGCAATGGCGCAATTACTTATTGAACTTTCCTTTCTGCTTTTATTACTTTTTTCAGGAGGATGAACTATCTCTGTCCATTTTTATATTTGTTATCGCTTCATTATCTAACAGGTAAAGTTAATAATTAGAACGATTTTATTATTAGAACCTTGGTAGTTCAATGGGCAAGGCGCTGAACTCTCTACCAAAGAGGACTTAGGTTCATTCCCGCTGTTATTAGACCCAGAAAATTGTCGTTGATAATTAGAACTATGAGCGCATTTCTCAAGAAGTCTTGAGATCCCACTGTTACGCCGAATTGTCAGGGTGGTTTCCTCTTGTCAGTGGTGCTGGACAGAGGGCGTCTAGTCAATGAGACTGGATGAAAATCCGCGGTTCCATGAACACATTTGCGAACACGTAAAAGAAGTTCTCTCTCCACGCAAATTTTTCGTCATAGCACACACGCGCTGTCTTTACTATGAAATATATTATTATAATTTCTTTCGGAGACACCGAGGATTTAAATACATCACCACAGGGTCCACTATAATCCATTTAGTAATTGAACATATGGTGGGTTAGTATATGCATGCGTTAAGGAAAAAACAGTACCCTGGCTCGCTAGTCGGGAGGTTAATTCCTATATTGGCCGAGAAAGTTCATCAAGGTTTTCGGACGTAGTTCCCCCGATTGTCATCGGTGCAGGACAGATGACCGGATAAGGACAGGTCTAGTCATTGACGTGCACGTAAAATATCCCTTCGCAGCTGGAATTCTATATAAGAGTAGACCATAGTGCCCGGGCAAAACTTCCCTCAATATCCCAGTCGGAGCAGAACAGTCGGACATTAAACATCATTTCGTTTCATTTCCGTCCTGGGAATACTTCCTCTGGAGGATTTAACCTTTTACATGAAAGTAAACGTTTTAGTTTATATTTTATGATTTCAACCAATGGAAAAGGCTGCATGATTATAATAATATTTTAGTTTAAATTTTCGTAATTAAGGCCCATATCTCTTTAATGAAATTTTTCAGGCGTTTTAGCCGAAGACGTCATTAAAACAACTACGTCATGTGAGCCTGGATGGTTATTAGCCAATCAGAAGTGTTATTATTGGAATAACATAGATCAAGTGACCTTCACCCAGGCCCATGATGAATGTCATTCACGTGGTTCAGAACTAATTATGGTTGGTGACTCAAAGGAACAGGTATATATACTTTCAAAATGTTCGTATCGTTAGTTTCCTGTTGACCGATGCCAACGAATCTCCAATATGTAGTTTAGTCAGCCTAGCATAGTTTAGCTTAGTTTGACTTATAGTTTAGCATACTCCAAACATAGTTATCATACTCTAAACATAGTTTAGCATACTCTTAACACATAGTTTATCATACTCCAAACATAGTTTAGTATACTCCAAGCATAGTTTAGCATACACCAAACATAGTTTAGCATACTTTAAACATATTTGGTTAAGGATCAAATCTAGTTTAGTAAAGATCAAACCTAGTTTAGTAAAGATTAAACATAGTCTAGTAAAAATCAAACATAGTTTAGTAAAAGATCAAACATAGTTTAGTAAAATATTAAACATGGTTTAGTAAAAGATTAAACATAATTTAGTAAAAGATTAAACATAGTTTAGTAAAAGATCAAACATACTTTAGTTTAGATCAAACCTAGTTTAGTAAAGATTAAACATAGTCTAGTAAAAGATCAAACATAGTTGAGTAGAAGATCAAACATAGTTTAGTAAAATATTAAACATGGTTTAGTAAAAGATTAAACATAATTTAGTAAAAGATTAAACATAGTTTAGTAAAAGATCAAACATACTTTAGTTTAGATCAAACCTAGTTTAGTAAAGATTAAACATAGTCTTGTAAAAGATCAAGCATAGTTTAGTAAAAGATCAAACATAGTTTAGTAAAATATTAAAAATGGTTTAGTAAAAGATTAAACATAATTTAGTAAAAGATTAAACATAGTTTAGTAAAAGATCAAACATACTTTAGTAAAAGATTAAATATAGTTTAGTAAAAGATCAAACATAGTTTGTAAAAGATTAAACATAGTTTAGTAAAAGATCAAACATAGTTTAGTAAAAGATCAAACATAGTTTAGTAAAAGATCAAACATAGTTTTGCATGACGGAAGTCTTTCGGGACACTATTTTGTTCGTCGATTAAAATGGTATTATAGTTAACACGATATTCAAAGTACATTTATTTGTATTTATAAATTCTACATTTGTATTTCGCAAAGTCCGCTAATTAACGAATAGGTCTGGGAATCGATCCCATTGTTGTCTATGAATGTTTGTGAAATTTTCAAGCGCGGTTTCCCACAACAGCGGGCCTAGCAATTAACAGGAACAGTGCCTAGTCGTTCGGATAGGAAGAAAACCTGAAGTCCTAGATGGCAGTCGGAACTCGATAGTAAGAAAACTCAAGGTCCGAGATGGCAGTTGCAATTCGACAAACAGTAGACGTTAACTCCTCTACCGCGAAAAATTTCTCCCATATCACACTCAAAGCACGTAGTTAAACTCCATTTCATGTTATCATTTTTTTAAATGTAGCAATGGATAAACGTACAGACGGAATCGTATCCGACTTCTGGTTGGTGGCTTGGGTTAAAGAAACAACAGGTTTCACCGTATTCCTGGTCCTGGTTAGATGGCACAGTGGTTACTTATATGTAAGTTATTCATTACATTCAATATGTATGTTATTCGTTATGTTCAATATGGCAGATATTTATTACACCCAATATGTCAGATATTCATTACACCCAGTATGTCAGATATTCAATATTCTGATATGTATGATATTCATTACATCCAACATGTAAGTTATTCATTATATCCAATATGGCAGATATTTATTACATTCAATATGTAAGCTATTCATTATGTTCAATATGTAAGATATTCATTATGTTCAATATGTAAGCTAATCATTATATCCATGTTGGAGCTGTTTCAAACTTATTACGAGCTATTTGTAATGTTATACCTATATGCATGACATAGAGTGAAATATCTAGCGCTTGTTTCAATAGACTGACTATCGTGTGTTGTTTCCACCTGCTAAAGACCCTTACGCGCAAGCGAATTATTGAAATAAAATTGAAACCATATGTTATTCCAAAATGACCCATTTCTCTCTCTCTGTTCCTGCTGTCAAGAGATTTCACAGAACATCATACAAAACGTTATTTTGAATAATGAAAATCAATGTCTAAATTGGAAAAAAATGGAATATTTACCATTTTGAAAAGTTCCATAAGTAAAATAGGTTGAATAAACATTTTTTTTCAATTTAAGCAGGACATTTGGTATCACAACGTAAACAGTGAACTGTTGAAATTTCAACACACATAATCCAATTTCATTCTACGATTGAATGCCCTTAGATGTGGAGGCAAGGCGCCTCCTCTGCCACCCCTATCACAAAACACGTCCCTAAGGTACAGATCACCTGTCTTAATAATGATATATATTAGTCAAATTTAGCTCTTGCATAATGTATGTTTAATATAGATATATAATAATAGTATGTATATTATGATGTTGTAGTAATTGGAATAAAGAACCTGATAACTATGATACACAAGATTGCTGCACCTTGAATCAGTATAATAAATTCAGTGATGACTTCTGTACCAGTAAATATCCATATATTTGTAAATTCAAGAAAAAGGAAGGTAAGAAACACTCTATAAATAGGGGATTTTAGTCCCCGGTCAGACTGCTGTGGCGTCCTTACCACGCTTATTATGATCTTGGCGCGCTCTTAGACAATTGTCCATCGCCGTAGCAGCGCAAAAAGGGACGCTGCACCGGTCTGGCGGGAGTTTTATACGAATGAATCATATAGCAAATGATAAAAATAACATTTTAATTAATATAATTACAAATACGCATACAAGCCTAATATGGTAGTTAAATTAATAATACAACAGTTTAAAGGAAAGGACAGGCTTATTATGGTAGTTATATTAATCGGTGAAAGTCAGAGTCTATGACAGAACGCAGTGGGTTGCATATAATTGGTTCTATATGATGATGGTAATAGAAATCAAGAGTTGATGATCATCTGTAATGCGGGTGAGCTGTATTTAAAATGGCAGTTTGCAGTTCATCATGCAATTTGTGTAAGTCCTCCAGGGAGTGGAATATAAGACTTTAATCTCGACGACAAATATAATTGTAACAAATTTAATTCAAACAATTGAATGTTTTAAAAATATGTTTCCATTTTGAAAAACAATTGTGAACTTCATAATGTGCTATATAAGTAACCACGGGTTATATAAGTAACCACGAGTTATATATGTAACCACATGTTATATATGTAACCACGTGCTATATATGTAATCATGGATTATACATGTATCCACGGGCTATATAAGTAACCACGAGTTATAAAAGTAGCCATGGATTATATATGTAACCGTGGGTTATACAAGAAACCATGGGTTATATTACTAAGCATGAGATAATATATAAGTAACGGAGGGCTATATAATTTAATTTCAGATGAGTACTGCCCAACTGCTGTTAACGATGAAAGATGGGCGTATCTAGTCTATGCTTGTTACTGGATCGCAGATCCCGCGAATCCTTCAGAATTTCTCAGCTGGAAAGATGCCTTGGCTAAATGCCAAACTCTCAATCCTCTCAGACGTGGTGGAATGCACCTTTTATCTGTTACGTCTGGAATAGAATCGGTAACCAGTTTCACTCTTATTTAATACATATGTCTATAAGCACCATTTTAATAACAAAAATTTCATTTTGAAATATTCTCCGGTCTGGATAAGTGATAGTTTAATCTAAATGAATAATCTAAAGTAACAATTGTACACTGAAACCACGGTATGGATTGACTAAATTCCGACGATTTCTCTTGGTCCACTCGACACAAACCAGGACTAACAAATGGTTCAGTTTTACTTCCTTAATTCGCTTGGGCGTAGGGGTCTTTATCAGTGGGAGGAAACCTGAGGACCCGGAGAAAATTCACGATGTTGGACAGGCGATCTTACCGGGTTACGAATTCGGGTACCCACCACCCCCACTGAAACAAAACATGAATAATGCAGAAATGATTCGAGGGTGGTCGTCTACTGAACGGAATTTCTTGATGGTAATAATCTGCCAATTGACATCACACACATTAACAATGGTAAGGGTAATAGGCAGTGCCGGCTGTAATGTATTAATGAATGTATGTATTCCCTTTATGGAACACCTTATGCCACTTATTATCTCCCATAGCTACCGAATTGTTGTTGAACTAGTCTCTTTAGATTTCACACAACACTTATAGATCAACCAAACCTTGTTTATTAATTTGAAAATTCACGAAATAAATAAAATAGAAACATTCTTTCTTTATTTTAGGATTTTTTCAGTACTGAACTTCCGTATCGCGCTGCTGGCGTATCGACACCGTGGTGGACTGGGCTCAACGACCGGGACAAAGAAGACTTTTATAAATGGGAAGATGCCAATGCATGGAACTCATCATTAACGTAAGAAGATTTTAATACTCAAGTCAATGTTGGTCACTGTTTGAACACTATACTGACCCAGAAGACCTCAGATTTTTTCAGTATTGTTATCTCTTGTCGGTTGTGCAGAAATGGGGTTTAACGTCCACCCGACACAAACTAGGTGTTTTCGGGACTAACATGTGGTTTAATTTCATTTCAATATTTCGCTTGCGGGTAGGGGTCTTTAGTAGTCGGGGTGCGGGTTGGATGGCCGAATGGCCTAAGCGAATTATTGATATGAAATTAACCCATATGTTAGTCCCGAAAAGACCTAGTTTGTGTCGAGTGGACGTTAAACCACATTTCTTTCTGTTTTTAGCAGCGGGAGGAAACCCACAAGATTGGACAAGCGACCCTACTCCTTGTCACGTACAAACGGGGATTCGAAAACCACGCCAGTAGACTCAATGACGCGAGAGAGAGAGAGAAATGGAGTTTAACGTCCACTCAACACAAACTAGGTCATTTCGGGACTAACATATGGTTTTAATTTTTATTTCAATAATTCGCTTGCGCGTAGGGGTCTTTAGCAGTGGGAGGAAACCGGAGTGCCCGGAGGAAACCCACGAGGTTGAGAAGGCGCCCCTACCTCCATGCCACATACGCTCACACCAGGGCTCGAAACCACAGCCGCAAGCCAGAGGTGACCGGCCAGCTAGAGGTCGAAGCGCGGCACTCTAGACCACTAGGCCATCCCAACCCCCCACTCAATGACGCGTGCTAACCAATCGGCCATCCATCCTCCATGGTCAGCGAAGTACTTTTGTATGTTACATGATCGTGCCCTCATTAAAAACTATCCATTAAGTTCAAACTCTCATTAACTTCATTCCCTCATTGATATCATTTATTAATGATATATTGATTTCATGTTCTCCTTAAAGATACCTTCCCCCGCGTACAAACTGTGTAGTTGGGTGATATATTTGGGCTAAAAATATATTCAAACTAATTAATCTATCAAACATTTGCTTCAAATCCCTGTCAAAACTTTGTATTCGTCGGGAGATACCACAAGCTATAAATAAACGCTCTGTCATTCAGCTCATTTCATTGAGGAATTGTCCATTTTTCAGAATATCTTTTTCCTTACTTACTGTCTATAATTCAAAATTTAAACAAGTTTTCCGAAAAGTATAAATAGCGTTCTGTGGCTTCAATGAGCGCATTAAGATTATGAATTATGATATAAATATGTAGTTGGCGAAAGTATGAAGTCAGTGGTATTTATGGGAGCATGAAATCGGTGTATGACGACCTTAAGATAGGCTATCTTGTAATCTTTACAAGAAGGTTATTTTAGGCTATCTTGAAATTACAAGATAGTCAGATATTTTTTTTCCATTTGATTGACCCTTATGGGCTTCCGTACCAATTGGAATCCAATTATCAAATTACAAACAACATTTATAGTCAATTTCTATATTTCAAATCATGGAATACATGCACCCAGTGTATATTACATTATTATCTAATTTCTATATCCCAGACCATGTGATACATGATGTACCAGTAAAGGGGTAGTATAGATCTTGTCTATTTCTATATTTCAGACCATGGGATAATGCACCTAGTAATGGATCAGGTGAATCGTGTGCTATCATGTATACAGGGGGTGTGGTCGATGATTATAAATGTTCCGGTAGATCACATTTCATCTGTCAAAAATCAGCTGTTCAAAGTGAGTATAAAAACCCGGACATTATGACGTAACAACCTAAAGACGTCACCAACCATAAACCATGACTCTCATTTTCAAATCAATTCAAATCTTAAATGGACAAAATTTCAAGAGGAATTATGTAAAAGATAAATCTACCTATGACAGGTCCTTCTTTTGGTTTCAAATGTTACATTAATTAGTAATTTATTCACATGACAAAGTCTATAATCAATTCTGTAGAACAGCGGATGGTTGTGATTTCGAAAGGATTGAAACACAATCGCCATTTGATAATTTAATTTAAAAATAAGCATAATCATGGCAACTTATCTTGGATTCATTCATATCCAATATTTTTCAGAAA
Organism: Patella depressa; assembly: GCA_948474765.1. Taxonomy (NCBI): domain Eukaryota; kingdom Metazoa; phylum Mollusca; class Gastropoda; family Patellidae; genus Patella; species Patella depressa. The sequence continues at coordinate 1,653,917 of OX419717.1, forward strand.
AATTTGCATTGGGTTGCCCTGATCATTGGGTAAGGGCAGGTCACTCTTGTTATCTATTTGCTAATAATAGTAAAGTATCGAGGCAGTCTGCGAGGACTGTCTGTCAAAATGGCGGAGGGGATTTGGTGAAAGTGGATGCGGTTTCTGAAAAGGTAGATAATGACACTATGTGTATGTTTTCCATCATTTTGTCTGTTCCATATATTAGTTTGTTAAAATGGCGTTCGGGACATTTTGGGCACTCCGGTTTCCTCCCACTGCTAAAGACCCCTACGCGCAAGCGAATTGTTGAAATAAAATTAAACCATAAGTTAGTCCCGAAATGACCTAGTTGGTGTCGAGTGGACGTTAAACCCCATTTCTCTCTCTCCCTCTCTCTTGTGGCATTTTAGAAAATTTCCAAGATACACCAGACTCTTGTTGGATCTTCATCCCCTGCATACAGGCCCTAAGTTCACAAAGCATTCTCAAACTTACGTTAAGGCTCTCTCACTACAATTAGCCCTGCCTGAAGCTCAGATAATTCTCTGTATACAGGGAATGTAATAACAATGTTAAATGCAGATGTGACGTCATCCTTTGATGTTGGCGTACTATTATTTCAAATAATGGTACAGCTGGACGATATCCATAAAAACAGATATCGTGATATTTTCAAAAAATATCGCGATATAATCACTATAACGCGATATTTTATTAAAGGTCAATACTTTCAGTTTACCACTTTTTAAATGTAAATAAACATGCATAAAAAGTTGGAAATACCCTTCAATATTATTATTTCTAGTCAATATTATTTTTAGCATACAGTACCAAATTTACAAAAAAGTTAATTCGAGCTGGTTCCAAACCAGATATATAGCCATGAAAACTTCCTGAAGTTTAATATTCAAAATATTAATTATAATATTTTATTTAAATCAAAAATATTTCGAATGAAGGAGGCCCAAAAAATATTTTTAAAAAGTGTGTGTTCTTTCGGTCGGGCATATTTTTATAGCTACCGGTACGCTACGCGTGAATGCGGTTCATTTAAACTTGCAAACCCGTTTTTTCTCATTCACGAGTATACCTTTTTGAAAATGAATTATGCAATGCAAGGATACTTAATTAAACTATAAAACATTACTATGTCCAACAGTGTCCATTGATTTAGTCAAATATTTTTCCCGGACCACGACCGCCATGACACATCCGACGCTGAATGATGTCAGTCTACCGGAACTCTCAATCATCAATGTAATTGGCATTTTTTTCTATTTCTGCTTTATTAAAATTTAATCCAATCCTAAATTCAATGATTTTTTCGAAAATCAAAGTATCGGTCTTCACAATTCGTCAAGATGTATAGAAATTGAACAGAAACAGGGGTAATTCTAACTGGTGGAAAGGCGAGCGAGACGTCACGTGACGTAAATGCATAAACAAAGCTCCTTCCTTGTCGGCATTTGCAAACTTTGTGGAATGAATAATCGGGAGTTTACAGCAGTATTTTTTCATCATTAAACAATAAAATATCGTTCAATATTTATAATAATAATAATTTATTTATAATGCGCCTATTACCAATATAAAATACTGCTCAATGGCGCAGTTAACATTTTGTGGATATCACACATAGAAAAATAAAATTAAATTAAATGGATGATAAAAAAGGAAAAATGCTACACGATAACAATCAAAAAAAAAGATGGTTATAAAACTTATAATAAAATATGACATGTAAGAAACAAATTAAAATAGCTAAAAGTAATATAGGATAAAATAGAAACATCGCCTAAAACATGATAAAATAAACTCGAATACATGTATTAAAAGCCATAGTAGTCAACAAAAAGGTGTGTTTTTAATTGCGTTTAGAAATTTCAATGCTATCAGATAGTTTAATTTTGTTAAATATCATCCTGAAAAATCAAAACCGCGATATATCGCGGTATATTCGGTTTTTCGATATTTTTCTGAAGACGCTATTTTTCACGGTTTTGTATCGAAATACCGAAATATCGCCCAGCTCTAGGTACGAGCCATGTGTCAACCGTACATTATTCATACAAATTGGAATAGTGTACCCGAGTGATGTATTTTATTTCAATGCATGTGCTGGATAGTGTCTGTATTTTAAGTTGTTTGGTATGGTTAGGCCAGGCAAAACAGTATGCATGGTTTAATTATCGAGACCAAGACATTAAGTAATGTATTAATACTGCACGAGGCGTTAGCTGAGTGTTGTTTCATTATATTACACAATGTCTTTAGCCCGAAACCATTAAACAACTTAGAATACAGAAACTATCCCGCACGTGATTTTCAATGAAATACGTCACGCGAATCCAATATTTCATTTTGTATAGATAATATACTATTGGCAAGTTGTCCGTACAATATTGGAAATATTAGTACGACAAAATCAAAGAATGATGTCACATCTGTATTTAATGTTATAGTATTGGTTAGATCAGACAGATCGTGATACTATTATATTTAATGTTCAAGTATTGGTTAGATCGACAGTTTATAGGTGGTGGTGCATATTGGACTGGACTCAATGATATAGATACAGAAGGTGATTACAGATGGGCTGATGGAACTAACCTAGATACACAATACATGTAAGTAACCCCCTTCGCCCGTGTTACAATTGGCACTGAAACAAAATATGTACACGATTCGTATACCAATGGTAAAATGTTTATTTTGTCTTAAATATTGGATATCAGAAACCCATCTTTTCCCGGTAAGATCACAACATCAATGTTAATTTACATCGACAAATAATTCGTGTTTGAAACGTGTAAGACTTTGGATGATATCGAGTTAGAGACTCCCATGTTTCCGACATTTGAGTTACGCCGTTGCGTATACAAAGATGTTTTTTGTACTTCGAACTACAATGAACTTGAGTCCATGCCTTTTGCCGTTGTTGTATACAAAGATGTTTTTTGTACTTCCAACTACAATGAACTTCCGCGACAGTCTTAAGTTTTACAATTAATGAATGTTTAAGTTGTTACGGATGTGTGCGTGAATGTGTGTGTGTGTGTCTGTGGGGGGGGGGGGTGTATCTGAAAATTGCTATCCTGGAGTCATTTACTCTTATATTTAGTGAGGAAGGAAGTTGGCAATGATCGCGGGAAGTATTGTCACCGTAATTGAAAGTAATTTTCATTTGTGAGGTGGAGAATGGGAGGGTTGCCGACCACCTATAAAACTGGTCGGCCAACGCCAACCCAGCCGACCCAGTTCCAGCGCCACTGAAAACAGTCTAGTCCATTGCGATATCGAAGCCGTTTTAAAACAGAAAGTTACACCTTGAAGCTTTATTCTCGATGTGAATTCTATTCGACTTTTATCTATTTGATGTTTCTTTTTTTGGTTCAGACAATGGGACCAACAACCCCGTGATGATTTGTCGATACCGGGATGTGGTAGAATTGGACGTGATGGAAGTTTTACGGATGTTAGTTGTACCCAAAGACAGGGTTTTATCTGTGAATATGTCAATGATCCAGGTGATGGTTTCAGAATTTAAATACGAATAGACATTAAACAGAACGAAATTTATTATATGATTTGTTTTCCATAATAAACATTGTGTTAGGTTTGATTTTATCCGGGAACAGTTACACGTCTTCCACCGTTCTGGACATGTGCCTGTAATTCCAATTCATATTTAATGGAAAACAATTTGACTCTGTGTTGTAGCTGGTTTAACTCTTGCCTGCATCCGACAGTGGTGAACTTCCAATGCTAAACTTGAGCACAGACACGAGTCATATTTTATGAAAATTTAAAATGCATTTTATAGTCTTTGTATGTATGAAACATACAAAATGGCTTAGAACTACAGCAGACTACTTTATCAACAGGGTGGTCAGTTTGGACATAGATCTATTCTTAAAGTAAATAGATCAGCGTGATATTTTTGCATGTTATTATCGTATGGTTCTAGGTAATAAATTGTTGTAAATGCAATGGTCAACATGTGCCAATTATTTATACGTATAGTCGGGTAATTCTTCCTTCATCGGTATTTATTTATAAATGACGAATCAATCGTGGTCTCTTTAACATATTGGCGTATCTGTAGCCACTGGTTAGGCACAATGTTTGTGACAGATATTCGTGGTCGATTTTCATCAACCATGTCAGTTGATTTAATGAAGTTATATTTCTCTGTAGGGGCTCCGTGTTTAAACGGGTGGATATCAGATGGTGGTTCAGCCTGTTATTTTATTAGTTCCACCAATATGACCGACCTGGTGATGTGGACTGAAGTACCACAGACCTGTTTAGATAGGGCGCATGCACAAGATGATGATATGCAGGCTGGATATCTGGGACTAGATTCTCAAGATGAAGTAGTAAGTATAACAAAACTAAACCGTCATCTCATGCGCCATTAGTAATAGCGTCGTCGCAATAAGGACCAAGTTAGAACGAAACTTAATCCGAAACACAATCATGAGTCTTTAGTCAACATATCATCATCATCATCATCATCACCACCATTATCAGCATCATCAGCATCATCATAAACTGAGGCCATCATACAAGAAGTATTACATGTATAGGAACTATTTTATCTTGCAGAACATCATGATCCACGGTGTCATCTTCATAAGCATCACCATGACCATAATCATTATCCTTGTGAGGTTTCTTAGTCAAACAATGGCATCTGTTACACAGTATCCTCAACGTCACCGTCTATATGTCATCTTCATTGGTTGCTACATTGAAAGCCTTTCCATAAGTAGCACCTTATGAAACAACATAATTGATCATCATCACCAACAACATCATCATGACTAGCATTTTATTAAACAACATAATTCATCGTGAGATGAATCATCATCATTATATTCATCATCAGTAGCATCGTCTTCATTAGCATCAACATAGGCAGCGTAATATTCAGGACCTGATCCGAAAACGCTGCTACACGCAGACTCTTCGGTGGCATTAATAACATCTGCATATGCGGAAGTATATTTAAGCATCTTCCAGAACAATCATCGGCGTTACCGATGGATCAGCGGTAGACGTGACAAAAAAGCCAGAAAGGAATCGGGATTAACGTCCACTCGACACAAATTTCGTCATTTCAGGACAAATTTTATTTCAATAATTGCTTTTGCGTAGGTTGATGTAGCAATGGGCCGAAACCGAAGAACCTGAAGAAAACCCACGTGGTTGAACAGGGGATCCTATCCCTTGCCACCCACAAACCACGTCGCTTGACTCAATGGCAGACCTTATGATCTAAAGCGACAGCCTTAAATCATTGAGACATACACACACCCGCCATAGTAAATATAAACATAATAGTGATATATGTACATATTTATCTTGAAGAAATTTATAAACAGCCAACTGGCCAAGATGCCGCTAACAGCCCGTGGTTGGTGGACGGGGTTGAATGATAGGTTAGTGGCTGGTGTATGGGTGTGGCAACGAGATTCAGATACAGTTCCCAATCCTGACCTCATGTAAGTACATAATCCTAATCTTGACCTCATGTAAGTATAATCCTAATCTTGACCTCATGTAAGTATATAATCCTAATCTTGACCTCATGTAAGTATATAATCCTGACCCCGTGTAGATATATAGTTCCTAATCCTGACCTCATGAATTTCATTAGAATCACATAGAGCACGCCTCGGCATATATAAATAACGTGATTATTATTATTATCATCATTATTATTATTATTATACATGAGCTCATGTAAGTATGCTTTTGGGGTTGTTCTTATTGTTTTGTTTTTTTTTATTTCTTTATAAAAGCTAGATGTCGGAAAGCATCGAGTCGGTGATATCAGAGCTAATAATAATAATAATAATAATTTATTCTATAGCGCATTATAAGGCAACATAAAAAATGGCAAAATATCTCAATGCTCTTTACATTTACAATATAAAAAAAATTAAAAAAAGACAATTAAAACAAAAGGAATTAAACGAGACTAAAATAAGAACATATCAAACAGGAAAAACAGGAGCTGAAGCCAGATCACTTGCAGTCAATGATCTAGAAGCTAGAAGTCAGAACGCATTCAGTCAGAATAACCTAGTTTATTTTAAAACCAAATTAATCGTTTAGACCCCGTCCTATCATTTATGGAAATGACACGTAATATAAACTCCATTTGAATGTTAATCAAAGAGGTTTAGTTCCTACCAGTCAATAGATGTGCTAATTATTATCTGTTCCTTTCAGCAACTGGAATGGTGAACCAAATAATTTTAACAACGAAGATTGTGCTGTGATGTTACAGGGAGGGAGATATAATGATTTAGATTGCGCTGCCTTGGCTAATTTCATCTGTGAACAACCTGCAGGTGGGTTAATTCCACCCTTTTCTGCTGCCTTTATGCCATCTTTTAAATGTGAAATCTAATGTATGATTGATAATTGCACCTTGACTCGCTAATAGCTGATGATATAGTATTACCTCATATTTATTAGAAATTTGATATTGTTCTATTTTAATCAATATTGATGTTGTTATCTTATCGTTAAAATATGGAATCCTAATATCCAATATTCAAGACATCATGGTGTACACTATGCTTTCCAGTGCCATTTGTAACAAACAAGGAAACATATCCCACAAGATAATGCAAAAAAAAAAAATGGTTGATTCACAAACGACAAAATAATTTTAAAAAAAACGTGTAGAACGTACTAATTAGGCGCAGCAAATTTGCAAAACAAGATTTACAAGATGGCAGCATGCAGTAATGGCTGACATGTGACGTCACACGGTGTTGAAAACACGTACGTTGTTTACACAAACTGTTCATGGTAGAACTGGTTGTGTAGAAGTCGGTTACTCATTTTACACCTCCGAACTATTTTATGTAGTTACACTAAATGTTCTTTTAGACCCGTGTTCATCTACTGCAATCTTCCAAAGAATTGATTTAGGCCCTTTAATTGAATATTTAAAATGTTGTATTTTTCAGGAAGTGTGACTGTAAAATTAAGCTGGATGTTATTAATATCAACAATCTGTATATATAAAATAGTTTTACCTATAAATTAATATTAAACATGTGTATAAATATAGATCGATTAATTAACATAGAAATAAATCGGCGTAAAGTTCAGTGCGCTGAAATGAAAGGGGGTTTAATAACCTTTATTGCTGCATTAACTCGTAATACAGTCTGTGAATGTTATTTATAATTTAAATGTACTAGCCTATACGATGTGTCCTTCAGCCAGAGAGAAAACAGAAATGTTTTAATCTTCATTGTCTGGAAGGAAAAAAACTGGCAGCGATGAGGTTGTGAGTGGGTGGGAGAGGGGGTAGAATCGATTCCTGTTTTTGGAAATAATTTTTGGATTAATGAAAGGTAAACAAGAAGAATGTTGATGGAATCATTTATATGTTTCTTGTTTTATATAAAAATTCAGTTTAGTGTAAGTTGTAAATAAAAACATATTTTTCTTCTTCTTGGTGAATTTCAATTTTAAATGGGACTGGGTAGGAGCAATGCTGTTTGTGACACGAAATTCCTTTTACATATATTTGATTTCAAGATACTGGTGCCTATACGGATCACACGGTGATGAAAACCGCAGTCATTTCCAGACTGTCGGATCACAGACCCCAATGGGGGTTTCCATAAAGAGGTATCGTTAGGGAGCGAACATATATTTGGATATCTGTAGCGTAAATAAACAATCAGTTTTTCCCCATTCATACAATTAATATAGTTGCCCAAATTTGGAAGTCCCTCCACACCCCCACCCTCGGGAATATCAAATGTGAATATGTTCAGACTCCGGCGTTGGAAAGAGATATTTCGAACTGTACTATCATCTGATAATGGGTATCCTATGCTACTTCCCGGTTAACATTGATGGCTAGATTTACGTAAAGTGTACGGTGAAATGTGATGTTACGTACAATACATGTAGTGTTAATTCCGGAAACAATGGATGTTCTCGCTGAAGGAACTCACACCACGTGACCTTATCTATGGAAAGAGAATCGTATTTCGAAGTATCGCAATTAAATACCATATTAACACACAAGTTCGTAATGAATGTACAAGAAAACAATGCTGTAGGGTGAACAATGAGTTCATGTGGGACCGCCCCCTCTAAGGTGTAACATGTAAAGTATCCCCCTATATCTCTTGTAAGTAGGCCTAGTGGTCTACAGTGTCACGCCTCGACTTTAGCTGATCGGTCACCTCTGCGTGTATGTTGCTTGGAGATACGGGCGGCTTCTCACCCAATGTGGAAACTTCGGTTAACAAAAGGTAACAAAAATGAAATTAAGACATCTTGTCTGCGATACCACCTTCGGTTAGCGGACGTTAAACACATCTAGAGCGAACACCCATTGGGACTGTCACGATATATTTATATTGCAATAATTTCCTCGGTTACAGAGGCCTTTAGCAGTGGGAGGAAAAACTCTACTGGAAACCATATTGTTAGAAATTCAGAAGTAGGAGAAGGATACAAGTTAGGTTTCATGTGCGCTCAGCACATCCTACGTCATATTTATGACTACCATCTGTATTTCTATGACAACGTATTCACTGATCTTCAGCAAAGGGAGGTGACCTGGAGACTTGGGTTGGGTTGTTGATGCTTCCCTTTGTCACATACAAACTTTTGATTGTGATCGAAACCACCAACACTCCACTCGCAGAACTATATCACACATACACATAGACACGCAATGTACAGTTATCTACAAAGGTGACAAAGGTCAAAGGTCACTAATTAGTGACTGTAATTAAAATGTAGAGGTCGGACAAACGATTCTGTACCAGCTGGGAATACAAAACACGACATTTGACTTGATGACAAACCTTCTGACCCAACGTTTCTGTCGTTCGTACCGACCCGTAAACCAAGACTAAATAAGTTAATTGGGTGTCGTTTCTTGTCGTGCGTTGCGATCCGTGTCGGTGGAGAGTGGTATTTCTGGCGTTTGAGTTAGGATTTCACTTGTAAGCCCTTTTCTCTGGAACATGTTATTATGGCCTACGGGAGGTCAGGATAGTTCACAATGATCAATCGGCTTTTTTCTCAGGCAAATGATAATATTACAAATTTCGTTACTCGTTTCGTACACAGCAACATAACCATGGACAGAGAACAAGCTAAAAAAAGGCGATTTTTCGTACACTCAGGGGCCATACTCTAGGCTGTTACGGTCGGACATGCAAAAATCGAAAGGACAACAGATAAAAATTGTAACATCTGGAGGGCCGACAACCTTATTCTCACACGAATATTATATTATTTCGGTATTTACGTACATGGGAGCGACCATTTTGCCAGAGAGTCTCGAAATTATGGAGTACCGGTGATGTCCGAAAACGAGGAAGGGGGGGGGGCACGGTGTTCATGTCAGTGATACAGAACGGATTGTCTGACAAGGTCAGCAGCTGCTGTCTAGTCATTCGGCTGAGACAAAAAACCAAGATCCTGTATACACATTGGTGTGCACGCAAAAGATCCCTTGACAGTTGGGTAGGCCGTAGTGCCGCTGCCCGGGCACAATTTCGCTTATAGCACACTTTATGGCGTCTTCAGTAGCCCAGTTCGGATCTGAGCTGTAGGACGTTAAACCCCATTTCATTTCATTTTGTTTGTCCGATAACCTTGTTAACGCGTTAGGAGCTACATCGTGTATTCACATTAGGATCGTGATAGGGCGAATCCTATCCATATTGAGCTTTGTACAATCTTCCGTTCTAGAGTTATCCCCCTCCCCCTTTACGAAAACCCTGTCAATGCGATAGAATTAGGCTACATTCTTTAACGGATTGTTTTCAAATTTGTTGACGGTATCCTTATCCAATTTGTTCAACATCCAATTTGTTCATTTTAATAAGTTCCTGCTGCGTGGGCTATAATTTTATTCTATATTACAGTGACACAAGATTTTGGATTCAAGTTGTCATATTCACTGATTCTTCTCGGCAGATGAAATGGAGGATGGTATGGTTAATAGAGCAGTCAACAACAACCCGACCTGTTGGTTACTACCAGTGCTTCATAATAAAACAACAATACAAAGATGTTTTATTTATTATTCTAATATGGAATGATACTATATATGTATTATAGTTCCATCTGGAATCACAAAAACATTCACTGGACAAAACCATCAACCATTTCTTCAAAACAACGACTGGCTGTTTTTAGGCCTACATTCCATTTTAGAGAGAAATAAAGTTATCTCCACCGTATAGAACACATTATTTAAACTTTTTTGAGATATGGGTTAATCAGAATAACAGTAGTCTAATTATTTACGTCTTGCAATGTCAGTTATTTTATTAATTGTTACTTTAATTGTATAGTTGTTATCGTCATCAATAAATCCACCGACAGAATTACAGAGTGTTTCCAAGTCAATAATATTAGTACCACAGTCTGACCAATTACCATCAGGCCTAACTGTCCCATAACATTGTTTAACTACAGATTGTCTATCATCTGTTTTATTTATAACTTTATATGTGACGTCAACATCACATGCCGCAATACTTTTATCTTCTACATCAACCAATTGTAATGTTGAGTTTATCCAGTCTTCGTCCATATCCCACGTGAATCCCTTTGATGGTATAGAGTAATGGTATAGAGTGTTTATATACACGTAAATGCCATGTAAAACCTGAAACTACATGTTGTTTACCACTATACCAACGATTTAACATCACAGCAGCCACATTAAAAATATCTTCAAACATATTTTGATGACAACTTACAATTTTACCAATCATATTCTCATGACAACTTACAATTTTACCAAGTTGATTAGTTAACACAGTTTTATCTATCCCTGCTACTTGAAATGTTGAATATCTTACATCAGGTATATCCAATTTTCTACAACAACTTTCATCTTTTTCCTGTCTAACTTTAGGTAATCTTTGTAAAACTTGAACAATGGAAGAATCTTCTAAAACATTCACTGAATATTTAACCCTATGTTTCTGGTGTCAAGGAATACAGTGAAATCGTTCATTATGTTGTGGGGTGATTAGATGACAGTAAAATCTAGCAGCGGTTGAGAGTCATTATTTAACCACACCAAACTTTATGTAGTTACAAACTATATATTTCTGGACATAGGAGCATATGAGTGATACGACAACATCACATACATGCTGTTTTTGAGCATTTTAAAAACAAGTTCTACCCGCAAATACAAAAATAACCCCCACAAAACTAGGTAATATTCAGTTTAATCCTTTAGTCGTGTTTCTGGCTGCAACCTGTGAGCGCATAGGTTCAAAATACTGTACATTCTAAGCCATCCCAGTGCATCTACAAGCAAGTGTACTACCTAGGGTGTCACTCTTGCATCTGCTACTCGAAGATCCACATGATAGACCCCAATTAAGTATACATCAACCAGCAATACAGTTCCGAGTTCCGGCGGATTTCCAGTGAACACCACACAATAGCTTGGTGATGAGCTCATTTTCCGTTGTCTGCAAATACATCATTCGTTGAGCAAGACTACATGGTTTGGGTGGGGATGATGACGATACAATTCCAGTTTTGAATGCCCATACCCTCCAGCGTGTATAAGGAATCGATTTGCTAGATCTCTGTCCATAAAAAGCTGTCACAAATACAGTGGCCTGGGTAAGCACTGTTTCGATTGGAGTGTCTACTTCTACGACGAGTGAGAGAAAATACAATAAAGCTCTCATCGCTTTCAAAGATCTTTCTTTCGCCACGACGTATCAGCAGGAAATATGTTACATCAAGTAAGAACATGAGCTGGCAGGATTTCAATGATAATTGGCATGTGTTTCACCATAGTTTGACCAATGTCAGCGGTTGGTCTTTCTTTGATTGATTTGTCAATTGTAACGCAATTCTTGTCAGCTCGATATGGACAGAGCTCTTGTCTAAAACACGCTGGAAGGTATAGGGATCAAAAACTGGAAATATATCGTCATCATCCGCACCTAAACCGTGTTGTCTTGCTCCAACGAATGATGCATTTGTAGGGACTGTAAAACGGTGTTGTCACCAAGCTATTGTGAGGCGTTCAGTGGAAGATCGTAATCTACCGGAACTTGATTCAGAACTGTATTACTAGACGAAGGATACTAAATTAAGAATATTCTTTGAATGGCATTTAGTAATTGGAACATAATCAAGTAACACACATTTATGGAATAGCAATTAGTATGGTTTATTTCACTGCGACATTTCAACGTGATTTCACAAGTCGTTATCGAGCATTATACACAAATACATAAAGCATGAGCTACTACTACTACTACCTGATGTTTTAACGTCCGCTTCCACAGAAGTGATATCGCAGACAAGACATAGGAGAGCCGAGGCTTCTTCCTGTTTTTAAAATATGATTTTGCAATCTTTCCATTTGCGGCCTCGAGCCATGGAGTAGGTTTAGTGAGAAGTTCTTCCCTTTATTTAATAAAACACATATTGTTTGGTAGTTGATCTGTAGGGACAGCATTTATGCAGACATATATGTGTCTCTTCTCTGGATTGGTAGAAGTCATCTTTTGGGGTATAGTGTTTAGGTGCCAGGCCCGTCTTATCGTGGCCTCCCCTTACTCCACTTATCCCACTTTGTAGGTTTGGTGTCTTTGTAGTGGATTAGTGTTTAGATGCCGAGCCCGTCTTACCGTGACCCTCCCTTACTCCACTAGCCCGCTACTTTGGTGTATATCCCCTATGTAGTTTAGTGTTTAGATGCCGAGCTCGTCTTATCGTAGCCCCCTCTTACTTCACTATTCTACTTAATCCAACGGTGTTCATTAAATCGTGGATTAGTTCGAAGATTTGCAGCTTCAGATCGGGTCTTGGAAATAAAGCATGAGAAAAATATGAATATATATATACAAACATCAGTGTGTACCATCCAATTAAATGCAAGGAAAGTGAGCATGAGTAGCTATTACAGGCTATTAATAAAACAAAGGTGCACCGTTGTACATATTAGGATTATACAATTAAAAGATGAAACGGAGGATTAACAAGATCATCAAAAATTGAAACCATACTCATTATACCATGGTTGAAACAAATATATACTATGAATAACTAAATAAACATTCATAGAGATCAAACAGAGGATTTATAGATTTATATTAAAGCCATAATCTTTGTATTGGGTGACAACTGTTTAGAAATATAACTTTTAAGTAAATGTATAGAAAATAATAGATAAATGAACATTTATCATATTGTGAAAGTTACGGGGTTATAAATATGAGAGGTGTGGTATAGGATGTACAATATTTATAATTGAATCATGCAAGAAGTTGAATATGGTTTACATGCGGAATTACTGGGAATGAACTGCGTTTACAATTTAATTATGCGGTCATATGCTGTATTACTAGACGAAGGATACTAAATTAAGAACATTACCTTTCAACTTGCTCCTCTGTCTGCCGTGTGACTCATCAGATGTGGATGCAAGAGTGACACCCATCTGCCGCGTGACTCATCAGATGTGGATGCAAGAGTGACACCCAATGTGGTACTTGTGCTTGTAGCTGCACAAGGGATGGCTTATAATGTAAATTAAATTCTAGAACATTGTGTTTTGAAGTAATATAAATAAAGAAGTTTGAAGTTTATCTGGATAAAAAAAATATTTCGTCTTCGGTGTAAATGACTACATAAAATGAATAAAAGGCACCATTCTGTCCGGGCCAGTTCACGTTGTGATGTTACGTCACAAGTAGAATGTATATTATGAACTTTACAAAGGTCAATCATCTTTTACAGAGTTATATGAAGAAGGCTTTCGAAATACCTGAACGACGTAGAAGATAAAAGTATTACGTCATGTGATGTTGGCGTCACATATAAACTTATAAATAAAACAGATGATAGACAATCTGTAGTTGGTCAGTCTGTTATACTGATCTTATTGACAGGAAGAAACTCTATAATCCTGTAAGTGGATTTATTGATGATGCTAGAAACTTTACAATTCAAACAACAATTAATAATATAACTGACATTAAAAGACTTTAATAATTAGACTACTGTTATTCTGATTAACACCAATAATTAAACTTATGACTGAATTATTGTTAAATAATGTGTTCTATACGGTGTAAGGGAGATAACTTTATCTCTCTATATATATAAACCTACTGGGCTATATAGTATATCGAATTCCAACTTCCAACTATCTTTTACGTGCACGCCAATGTGTACATGGGACCTCGGTTTTTCGTCCGATCCGAACGATTAGAAAGCTGTCCCTGTCAGGCCCTCCGTTCTGACAAGGGGAAACCACGCCGGAAAATTGAGATGAACCTTCTCGGCCAATGCGGGGATCGCACACCCGACCTCCAGGCTAGCGAGTCAGCGCCTTACCCACTTAGCCACGTGATCCCCCGTGAACAAGAGTGATCGCTGATGCAGGTGTAAAGAAAAAATAAAATCAATTAAAATTAAAAACAAAATATACAATATATTAATTCAATGAACAGAAAATCATGAAAAATATACAACCTATTATTAGACTGTAAAATTGGACGAGGGGAGCCGTTAATATAGCTCCGGTTAATAAATTTCCCATTAATAGTGTTAATACACTGATCTTTATAAATAATAGTATTCACCTCCTTTTGATCCCTGTCAGAGTTTTCTGTTGTGTAGGTTTAGTTCATAAAGCCCCCCCCCCCCCAATCAAAGCAGTTAAGTTTTAATTGTATTTGATTCTTATCTGGGTTGCATATTCTGTATATATTTGCCTACTATTCGCATACCCCCCCCCCTTTTATTTACTATGGCGCCAAACATCTCTCAGTTGGACCTACTGTTTTAACATGTTTTTATTATGACAAAGGGCGAAGATGATCCGCACTCTCTTCTCGCGACAGCAGTTTTACAAGTGTGCTTTAAATTGACTACTGGTTTTGTCTTACCGACTTTAGTAATGATGACCGAGGCTTCATTCGGTTAGTTCTAAGTTAATAGTGGATCAATTTGACTGAAATTTTCAGCAAATTGCCTTTACATTAGCTAGTTTTTAACCATTGTAGTGAGAACTGCCAACTCGTTATCTAATCTCCCATATTGTATTTTTAAGAAAACAAAATCAAAATACCAACGCTAGAATATTTATCTGCTTGGATTCAGTCGGATTCAAACTAGGCCCATTGGATTTACCCGCTTCTGATAAAATATGGCAGCGTCTTGTTAAATTGAAATTGGTGAAATTGGAATTTATTGTTAAGACCGAGTTTACATATGTCTGGTGGTTGACAGATCGCCAGAAAATTTTCCAGGGGCTACGACCGCGAGTATTACCACATCTAGCCACGATGTACACAGTTAAAGCGAAATCACCAAAACCCTTGTACACACGCTGTTCTGAAGACATGAAATGAAATGGAATAATGCTCCGTCCGGGCTACAGAAGACGGGCATACGCCATACATTGTGTTACGGCCTACCCTTACATCGAATCCCAATTATAAAGAATTATTTTACATGCACGCTAATGTGTACACGTCCCATTCGAAGGACTAGACAACTTGTTAGGGGAAAACTACGCCGGAATATTCCATGGAACGCTTTCGGCCAACACCGGGGGCGATCCCGAGACCTTCACGCGAGCCGACGTCTTGCTTTCTTAGCCAACTTATCGCCTCATTTTTGAGGAAACTGCTCTCGGAGCAAATATAGTTTTTGAAGAAAACCCCAAGCACTTTGTAAATACTGAAACCCAGAGGAAACCCACGATTTTGAACATTATAGTAAAAATCAATTGCGTTCAGTTGAAGAGTATGATAAGTCCACTTTAACTTGTCTAAGATCTGAAGTTAAATTAAATTAGGCTGTTTTTTGACAATAAATCAAAATGTTTCAATAATAAATTAATTTTGTTGTTTAAGTGCTTAACAATTTCATATTAAATAACACATCAATTAAATGGTAAACAAGAATATCAAATTACCCGGATGTAGTATTTATATATATACCAGGTATCAGGTTATTAGTGTTGTATGTATATTTTAAGATGAAGGAGGTTGGGGAGGAGATCCGCCCAGTTGCGGAGGCGGTCAGCGAGGAGCTCAGGTGGGTTGGCGAGCGAAAGAGAGAAATGGGGTGTAACGTCCACTTAACATAAGTTAAGTCATTTAGGGACTAACACTGACGTGCTGCTATCTGCGCTTGCTCTAGTTCCTTTTGGGATGGTCTTTGAGCGGACGATGTCCACTGACAGTTCCTATCCGGTGTTATATAGCTGTTTTAGAACCCTAACCGTCTATTTTTCACCACGATTCTTTATTTTCCGCCAAAAGGAATAATTGTTCACTATATTTAACACAAATTTATAATAATTCAACACTATGTTCAGGTAGAATTTAGCGATTAAATTAACAATCGATCTGCGCTTGTTCGTGTCACGTAATGGTTGTTCAGTTCAAACGTATTTTGTTTACTTTTCAATCGCAGAATTCTACTTGAAAATAGCGTTGAATCATTATAAATATGTGTCAGCTGTGGCAAGAAATGATTCCTGTGGCGAATAAAGTAGAATCAAGGTGAAAAATAATAGGTATGGATTCCAAAATAGCCTTAGAACAGAGGTGGGGAGGAGCGGTATTTTCATATTGTAGTTATATTAGGCCGGATAGGAACTGTCAGTGGACATCGTCCGCTTAAAGACAGTTCCTAAAGGAACTACTCCCGCCCCTTTAAATAGGTAGTTTAGATCTGTGTAAGAATTATCACATGGCTGGACTTTCTACTTAATATAATTTTCAGGACAATAAACCCGGATTAAAGTAACTCCTTAATTGAAAAAACCCCAAAACAACATAAAATAAAAAAAATAACTGAAATAATCCGAGTTCGTGTTATTTGGGAGACCGGGGGTGGGGACATTTTGGGTTGTTTAGAAGATGAAAAGAGCCTAGTGAGGTCAAAGTGGGTCAATTGTGTCCCCCGCCCGTCCACATTTATATTTGGGAGACTGTGGGGGGTGGGGGTGGCTAAAAGATGAAAAGTTCAATAGGATGACCGAGACATTCTAACTTAGATTTGACATCACGAAAGTCATTTTGAGAGCTTTCATTCAGTTCACAATCGGGTGGCCCACTTTAACTCCTGTTTCTTGCATTCGTTTGCCCCTTCTATATCAAAATCTCTCCAGTGGTAGACAGTTCGCCAGGAAATGTTCCTGAAGCAAGGACCGCGAGGTTTACACCATCTGATACACGAAGTTACAACGCGATAACGCCTTCTATTGAAGAGTTCATAACCCCTGTACCGAAGCTTTTTTGAAAACATGACATGAAATGAAATGAAATGATGAAGACGGATATGGTGCTATGAGGGGACTATTCTTATAATATAGAATTCCAAATTTGCCAAATATCAAGAGTTCTTTCACGTGCATGTCAATGTGTACACGAGACCAAAGTTTTTAGACCCATACGACAGGGGAACTACGCGAGGGTGTTTCGCGGAAAAACCGGCAGCAACCCCGAAACCTCAAGGCGATACGAGCCAGTGTCTTACTCATTTAACGTGCCCTATTTCTGAAGAAATTGATCGAGAATCAAGCAGCTTACCACAATAATGGCGTCTCGTCAAGTCCATAAAAGGGCTGTTTTGAGTCTCGCTTTATTGCCTACAAATGCCACCGTGAACCTCGTCATGGCTCCTAGATCCATTCACTTGATTTGATATTTACAGGGGCGGATCCAGAGGGTTTTTATTTGGGGGGGGGGGGGGGTCTACCCCCCCTGCTCAGCTACATGAAAAAAAAATAATGCCTTGCATCAATGAAATTACATCGCAAAATGATCCTACATCAGTATAAAAATGATTTCTCTGTTTAAAAAGCTCAATTTGTATGTATTGTAATAGTCACCATATCCAGTCGACCAACGTACGTGAGCCGTGTGTAGACTTTATCCATGAATGTTATTATTATAGGCCTTCATTCAGTCGGCCAAGCCGTGTGTAGACTTTATCCATGAATGTTATTATTATAGGCCTTCATTCAGTCGGCCAAGCCGTGTGTAGACCTGATCGATGGATGTTATTATTATAGGCCTTTATTCGAGGTCTGTGTTTAAGCCTCATGGGGTATTTTCTAAACTGGTGGATGTTTTTATATTGTTAGCCTTTTGGCAAAGGTTAACGGGATGATGTTACTGACCTTCTCTTGTAAGGCAGTGTATTTGAACTATGGTACGACGACAGCAAGCCTAGAAGCGAAGTCAACGATGTACAGCGTGATGTCCATGTCACGGTAACATTACCACGCGTAACGCGAATATAAATAATAATTACTTACTTTGATTGTTATGATGTCCATTCTTATTTATGAATTAGCATATATCCGTTATTTATTGTAACAGTTAAAGTCATAAAATGTAAATTGTATGTCCATATTATTAGTAGAACACAGGTTAAACGAAGTAACTTTATCTAACTCATGACTCCTCGTCACCCACCGTCGTACTCGTAGAAATGTAAACAAATCGTATTCATGAACCATAATTAATTTATGTGGTAAAGATGCTTATTTTATTAATTGTTGTATAAGGAACGACTTGATAAACCATTGTACATCGTAGTTTTGGTAACACGTAATTTTATATAACTAGAAATACGGATTGGCATAGGGACTATATTGTACCACGTCACTTAGCGACTGTTCCGCGTGACGCATTGTTGTGCATTTTACTAATGTTTTTATTTGTTTCATAATTTATTTATTACTTGTTCGAATTTCATATGCATGGTCGCAAAATGTACATAATAGTTAAAAATGTAAAAGGGCAACAAAAGGGCAAGTTAATAGTGGGGGAATAACGTTTTATGTACGAATTAAAATATTGCGCCGAACGGGACTTAAAAAGGGCAAGTAATCATTGGTCACGACGATCACGTGACACCCTAACGAAGGTTATAAATAGAACCCCGTTACGGCAGTATGGCAGATAACGTCTCAGCGTCTTACGTGAAAGACTTGTCCTCTTAACAGCTTTTTACGACCTATTCACTATTCAGTTAAAATAGCAAATTTATTATAAACCTGAAGGTGAGATAGCAGGTTCTCAACAAGTCAATTATGATAAATACGAAATAGTAATTTAATACACCTGTAATGTATGACAATCTTGGGCTTTCGTATATTTTATACTGGGTACCGTTTGTTTGTCACTGCGCGGTACGCTAGTTAGTATGGAGGACCTTTAGGGACAATGTAAGACGTTATCTCCCACCACGCCGGATGCCATTTCACTATTTTTATAGATTTTCATAATATTATAATATGCGTTGTTGTATTGATATTTTAATGAATCCAGATTAATTATATAAAAGCCATTCCATTACTGGAGCAGAAACCTACAAACTTGTATTGTTGTAATATGTTCATACACGGAGAGGGAGCACTGATGAGTTAGAAGTGTGGCTCCCTTGGGAACACAGAGGTTGGAGCTGAATTGTAATTAATAATTGGGATGGGAAAACAACGAGATTTCAATACGATAGATTTTATTATATCGGCCTGACAAAATGAGGAATCCCGTAAACCAACCAGCTTTGACAGGGTGCTTGGGGTGGCTTACAATTTGGTGTCAGAAGTGGGATGTTAAAGTTTTAATTAGCATCCATGATACGAATCCAGCGACTGACCTGTCAGCAGTAGCAGAAATTGATGTCCGACGTGGTGGAAATGTATATATGTACAGAATAATCAGAGTTTATATTGTTTGTTTGTTTTCTGTTAATTTGACGTGACAGTTAACCTCTATGCTAACTCTATTACTTGATAGTAATATTAATTCACTGAATTTTATATAAACAGTTTAAAATAAAGTAGTATGGCGTCGCAATCTCCCGATCCTGAGGTTTTCATTAGAAATGAAGTTGAATTAGAAGAAATTGGTCAAGGTGATGTACACCGTGATGGAGATTCGGATAAAGATTCCAATCAAGAGGAGTTAGATACCAATGTCTTGACCTCAAGAGCAAATCCTAGAGATAGTATAGAATTAGCCCGTGTGGATCACAGAATGAATCGAGAAAGAGTACCAGTACGACATCGTGATTTAGAAGAATCTCCTAGAAGGGGAAGGCCTGAACCAAACCAGACATTTTCGATGAAACCAGAACCATTCCAAGGAAAAGATGGATGGGAAGAATATATTTCATACTTTGAAGACTGTGCAGAATTGGGCAATTGGTCGCACCGAACAAAACTACTGTATTTGGCAGCTTGTCTACGAGGTCCTGCAAGGACGTTTTACATGAGTCTACCCCTAACAGATAGAGCATCGTATTCGGCCCTGATCCAAGTTTTAAACAGACGTTTTGGTAGTTCGAAGCATCAGAATAAATGGCTCTCGAAATTAGAGTCTCGCAAAAGAATGCCCGGGGAAAGTATAGCCTCCGTCGGAGATGACATTAGACAAATGGTCCAACGTGCGTATTGTAACCTAGATATGGTCGCACAAGAATCTTTGGCTCTTAATAAGCTGTATAAAATAATATCGACAGACATGAAGTGTAGATGTTTTGATCGAGACTGCGAGAGTGTATCTGAAGCCGTTGAGATAATAGAGAAGTATGAAGCCATACTTGGGGAGGGGGACGAAAAACGCAAACCAATTGTCCGAGCTATTGAAAGTAAAGATGGTAAACCAGAACCTAAGAAGTTTGTGGAAAGCGGTAATGCTACAAAGGACGGATTAGAAGAGACTTTAAAGCAGATTATGCAGAAACTAGAAGATTTGGAACGGGTTGATGCTACAAATAAAAGAAATGGTTATGATCGCCGACAAATAGTGTGTTTTACTTGTAACACACCAGGTCATTTTATGAGAGATTGTCCGCAAAAACCAAATTCGGGATATTCAAGAGATGGCAATAATTACTACCAAGGGAAGGGTGTGAATTACCAAAGAAACCAGACAGCTCGTCCAAATTCAGGAACCAGTCGACGTCCAGGGTACAATCGATCGGGAAACGACAGACCGTTGACTATGTAGGCCTTGAGTCAGCGGCAACTACTAGGCCTAAAGAAAACACAAAGTATATGAGAACAGGTCATATTGGTGAAACAAATGAAACTTGGGACAATGGATTTTATACAACGGGTGGAATATTTGATATTGATTTTGATTTTCTTATTGACAGTGGTTCAACCACATCGATACTGGCCAAGAATTGTCTTGACCGATTACCAAGCCATATGTACCAGATGGATGCAGCGTATTTTGACATTAAGGATGTCAATGGAAACAACATTCACACCTTTGGTTCGACATTGCTTAAAGTAAAGTTTGGAGATCTTACTTTGGAACACACATTTATTATTTGTGATGTACACCAGGATGCGATTTTAGGACAGGATTTTCTTCTTCGTTTCGTCAATAAATTGAATTACCAAAAGATGACACTGGGGTTAGATGGTGAAAAAGAAATAAAATGTTGGGTTGGTGGAAGATGTAATATGATATGTCGGGTTGAGGCGAACAAAACAGTAACGATACCAGCATACTCCGGAATACTACTACCTGTCAGCATACCTGGATCCGAATATTTAACAGAATCTGGTTACCTAGAAGGAGTCAAATTCGATGATGTAATCAACATTCTACCGGGAGTAATCAATACTAGAAACCAAACAGACACTCGGGTGACGATAATGAATAACAGTGAGAATTCTGTAACGCTGTATGCCCGACAAGTAATTGCAACTTGTGAATCTTACTATGACCGCCAATCGGGAATCGTAGCCATGACAACACCAAATTCACAGAAGACATCAACCGAAGTAGACCGTTACGTCCCTGAACACCTGATCGGGTTACTAAAGAGAAGCTCTACATATTTAAATGAGAACCAACAAAATTCACTCGCCAATCTTTTAAGAAAGTATCAAAATATATTTTCAAAGTCATCAGACGATTTGGGATGTACCGACAGAGTGACCCATCGCATCAACACGGGAACAGCTTTTCCTATACGTCAACACACTAGGCGATTACCAATTGGCAGAAGAGAAACGGAGAAAGAAGAAATAAAGAAAATGTTAGCGAAGGGGGTAATAGAGCCATCGAATAGTGCATGGGCTTCGAACATCGTACTTGTTAACAAAAAGAATGGTGAAGTTCGTTTCTGTGTGGACTACCGACGCCTCAACGAAGTAACAGTTAAAGATGCCTACCCTCTTCCCAGAGTAGATGATTGTCTGGATGCCCTTACTGGTTCTGTCTGGTTCAGTTCAATGGATCTCAACTCTGGATTTTGGCAAATAAAAATGGCACCAGAAGATAAACACAAAACCGCATTCGTGACAAGTATGGGTCTCTACCAATTTACAGTTATGCCTTTTGGCTTAGTAAATTCTCCTTCATCCTTTGAAAGACTGATGGAAGACACATTGAGAGGACTACAGTGGGTAGAACTTTTATTATATATGGATGATATCATCTCGCCGTGTTCAACGTTTGAGCAGGGGTTACAGAGATTGGAAAATATTTTTCAACGACTTGTAGAAGCGAATTTAAAACTAAAACCGTCAAAGTGTATATTCTTTCAAAAGGAAGTAAAATTTTTGGGGCATATCGTTTCGGAACATGGAATATCGACCGAACCTGAGAAAACCGAAGCTGTGAAAGAGTGGCCAATACCAAAGTCAGCTAAACAAGTGAGAAGCTTTCTAGGCCTTTGTTCATACTACAGGCGATTCGTTAAAGATTTTGCCCAAATTGCTAGACCATTACATAAAATTTGTGAAAAGGGGGTTTACTTTAATTGGTCTGCCGAATGTCAAGTGTCATTTGATACGTTGAAAACTGCATTAATTACTGCTCCAATACTGGCGTATCCTGAACCGGGGAAGACCTTCATACTGGATACAGACGCTAGCGACCAAGCTGTAGGTGCCGTACTGTCACAACTAAACGAAGACGGAGCAGAACATGTGGTGGCATATATGTCGAAGTCCATGAATAAACACGAACAGCTGTACTGTGTAACTAGAAAAGAATTGCTTGCAGTAATAAAGGCCTTTAAAAATTTTCACTCATATCTTTATGGACAAGAAGTAACCCTGAGAACCGACAACGCTGCCGTCAGCTGGATGAAATCTTTGAAGAGACCGACTGGTCAGACTGCTAGGTGGCTGCAGGAAATGGAAACATATAATCTTACCATCGTACATCGAGCCGGTACCAAACATACTAATGCGGATGCCCTGTCGAGGAGACCTTGTAAGTCGTGTGTTAACCAGGAAAAGAACAATATCGAAGACCATGTAGAAATCAGCGAATGTTCGGAAGAAACATATTCCACGGAAATCCAAGTTTCGTTACGTGCAGTAACAAGAAGTCAAACCCTTAATGTGAGCGATTCAACTGGGCTATTGGCAACCACAATCAGCGAAGCTCAGCGGGAGGATCCAAATATTTCACCTTTGTTTGTAACTCTTCAAAATGGAGACCCGAGGCCTAATTGGGATGAAGTTTCTAGTGGTTCAAGTGCTCTTAAAACTCTATGGCGACAATGGGACCGGTTAGAAATTCATAATAACGCACTTTACCGGAGATTTTATGCCGACGAGGTTGATAACCACTTACAACTTCTGGTACCAAACACATATAAGGAACACGTAATGAAGCATTTTCATGACATTCCATCAGCTGGTCATCTTGGTGTAGATAAGACGTTGGAAAGGCTAAGATATTCATTCTACTGGCCGGGTATTAAAGATTCAGTATCGTCCTACATTGTCAGCTGTGATTTGTGCGCCGCAAAGAAGCCGGCAAAACGTCCCTTTAAAGCACCACTTGGAAGATATTTAGTAGGAGAACCTATGGAAAAACTAGCTGTAGATATACTTGGACCTCTCCCTCTGACCGAAAACGGGAACCGGTACATCATTGTATTATGTGATTGTTTCACTAAATGGACCGAGGCATTCGGAATACCCAACCAGGACAGCATCACCATTGTTCGAATCATCGTTAATGAATTTGTGTGTAGATTCGGAACACCGTTGCAGATACACTCAGACCAAGGCAGCTCCTTTGAATCCAAAATTTTCCAAGAGATGTGTGATTTTCTACAGATACATAAGACAAGAACTACCAGTCAACGCCCCCAAGCCAACGGTACAGTCGAACGATTCAACAGAACCCTTGCATCTATGCTCACGATGTACTGCGAACATGACCAACGACATTGGGATGAATATCTCCCGCAAGTAATGATGGCATACAGATCTGCGATTCATTCCAGTACTGGCCAATCCCCAAACATGTTGATGATGGGTAGACGCATAACTATGCCCCTGGAAGCAATAATTCCAAAACCAACCGAACACACTGAAATAGAAATTGATGAATATATAAGTACAATAAAGAATAAAATGACCAATGCCCATTCCATAGCTCGAAGCCAATTAAAACGAAATTCAGATTATCAGAAGAAATATTACGACTTAAAGGCCAGTAAGCGTTCTTTAGCAGTAGGACAACCCGTGTGGCTGTATGATGCGTCCCGGAAAATTGGTGTTTGTCACAAGCTCACCTCTAAATGGAAAGGACCATACGTAATTACAAGAAAAATAGACGACATTACCTACCTGGTGAAGAGATCCAGGAAACAGCCTGCTAAAGCTTACCATTTAGATAGACTCCTACCGTATCGAGGTAGAAACCCACCTTCGTGGTATAAGAATCAACTAGGGAAGACTAATGGGGTATTTCAATGAAGGGGTGGTTCCACAAGAAGAGATAGGGAGAGGATTTTAAAGGATGAAAGCCCGGAAGACCGGCAGGGAGGTTACGGAGATGCACGGCCCAGGGCTCTATTGCTGGTAATGGGAGAGTTGGATATTGGTGATTGCGGCCCATGAATTCAGAAGGAACAGATACGGTAGTCTAGGGCTATGTGGACGCACATAGAGATACGGATTGCTGTTCTTGGCCTTTGGGAGTTACCTATTACCTATCCGCTGGTCCCTATTGGAGTTTTCAACGATTGGAGTTGATATTGGTTTACCAGAATAGAGAGATACGGGAGTGCATGGTCTAGGGCCCTGTCCGAGTTTCGTTGGATGGTATAAGGCCAATACCATACACAAATTACAGTCGTGAACGATGCCATGAAAGGATCGTTCTCCGGAGAGGACTCAGATTAACTATAAAGATGGAACCGCCGTCTTCATAACTATTAGCCGCCCGAATAAAAATATTGTATGTTGCCGAGAATTTTAATGATTTGTAGTGACAAACCGAGTACCCAGTATAATAAGACAGTCTTTTCCGAAAATGATGTTCTTTTAAAATGAGACATAGGTCCGATTCCGTATCCATACCCTGCGTTTATTTATTTTCAGAATGAAGATACCGAAAGAATATTCTTGTATGCTATGCCCTGAAGTTTTTCCAACAAAGAAGGTCCTCAAGAACCACCTTACGGCTGTACCCCATAGACGGTTAGTCGTCCAGTGTCCTTGGTGCGAGGAGGAGAATACCCTGAGGAGAGCTGCAGATTTGAAAACCCACGCTACAGCCTGCCATTCTGAAGAAATTAAAAACTTGCCCGGAGGGTTTTTCTCAGAGAATAACTGTTTTTGGTTGTCACTATACCCGGAAATTTATAAACAGGTCGTTGATCCCACCCCCGAAGATTCTGTGGTAGCCAGGAGAGCCCGGCTAGAGATGGAGAACCGCCAACCAACCCCAGTCCTCTCTCTAGTCGCGGTGAACCTTGTAAGAGGCGACGTTAACGCTACGCTGATGATGAGTGGTGGTCCGTCCAGCGGATGGTGGATGTTAGCGTTAGAAGATGAAGTGATGACTAACAAGAAATACCTGGATGCCCTTCTCCGGAGATTGGCTGGTTTGGCTGATTCCAACGCAGCAGACTGTCCCAAGTCCAATTCATTTAGAGCTGTTGGCGTGGAGTCAGTCAGGTCGACCATGATCCAGGAGGCTAGCGCCTGTCTAGGTGTGCCAGCGGGATTATTTAAGACGGTAATGTCCGCTAGTTTATCTGCCCCAGTAGCAGTCACCGTCACTCAGGACGACAACGCCCCTCCGCTAACTCCACTTCATACACCATCAACTTCCAGCATAACATTGGAAGAGCCAGAGCCCGAGTCTGATGATTCGCTCAAGACCATTAGAGAACAAGCAACTGGCGATACCATAAAAAGGGTTGAGCAAGTAAGGAAAGCCGAGGAAGATGGAAAAGAGAGAGAGAGAAGGGATAGGTCGACAGAGGGAAAGAAACGGGAAGAAGTTGCTAGGCGTGAGATAGAGAGAAAAGAGAGGGAGAAGGAGAGAAAGGAAGAAGAAAGATACAGAGAGGAAGAAATGTTTTGGTTAAACTTTGATAGACGGGAGTCAGAAAGGAGGGGAAGTAGACACAGATTTGATGATGGAAGATCGGAAAGCATGGAAAGGAGGGAATGGGAGAAAAGGCAAAAACGAGAAGAAGAAGAACGTAGAGAAAGAAAGAGGGAAGATGGGAGAAGAGAAATGGAAAGAAAGAGGCAGCTAGAACAGAGAAGACAGGAAGAAGAGAAGAAGGTCGCAGAAAGGCGGGAAAGAGAGAACAAACGAATAATACAGGAAAGGAAGGACAACGAGGAAAGGAAGCGAGTGGAAGAGAGGAAAGCAGTAGAAAGGAAGAGGCGGGAGGACGAGAGAAAGCAGGCCGAGGAGGAATTAAGGATGAAGGTGGATTTTGAGAGGAAGGAAAATGGGAAAAGACAGGATAAAGGAAGCTCTGAGGGACAGAAAGGACAGACGATAGTTAAAAGGAAAGGGGATGAAGAAGGTGGGAAAGACAAGAAGAAGGTCAAGTGGGGGGAAGACATCCAGACAAGAGCCACCAAGTTGTTAAGGTTTGGAGGGATGCCTCTGTTTCCCGCTTGCAGGCGTAATTGGGATGACGATGAAGTGGTCGTTCTCGCCCCGACCAACATCAAGTGGCCTCCTGCAAACTGGAAAAAGATGACTCCCGACCAAAAGCTGCTCCACTTTGAATTCGCTGCGACAGCATTAGAGCTGTCTCGAAAAGCATTAAAGCCACTTCCAAGGGAAGAAATACTCGCGAAATATAACTTTTTGGTTTTACCAGCATCTCAGGCGTCAAAAGTAGAAGATATGGTATTAGACAAATCACGCTACTATCTGTATGAGTACCTCAGAAGAGCCGCTACAGTAGAGGACCATACAGAGTCAGCAGCGACGCTGAAGATGCTGGAAGCCGCGTGTGTCCAACGAGATACCTCTACAGACTGCCTAATCAAAATAATTAATTATATAGATGTGAAATTAAGATTGGTAACGGACCAAGACAACAGTGACAAGATTAATTTATAAGGAAAATCCAGGAGTATTTTGTATGTAGGGTGGGGGGAGTGTAATAGTCACCATATCCAGTCGACCAACGTACGTGAGCCGTGTGTAGACTTTATCCATGAATGTTATTATTATAGGCCTTCATTCAGTCGGCCAAGCCGTGTGTAGACTTTATCCATGAATGTTATTATTATAGGCCTTCATTCAGTCGGCCAAGCCGTGTGTAGACCTGATCGATGGATGTTATTATTATAGGCCTTTATTCGAGGTCTGTGTTTAAGCCTCATGGGGTATTTTCTAAACTGGTGGATGTTTTTATATTGTTAGCCTTTTGGCAAAGGTTAACGGGATGATGTTACTGACCTTCTCTTGTAAGGCAGTGTATTTGAACTATGGTACGACGACAGCAAGCCTAGAAGCGAAGTCAACGATGTACAGCGTGATGTCCATGTCACGGTAACATTACCACGCGTAACGCGAATATAAATAATAATTACTTACTTTGATTGTTATGATGTCCATTCTTATTTATGAATTAGCATATATCCGTTATTTATTGTAACAGTTAAAGTCATAAAATGTAAATTGTATGTCCATATTATTAGTAGAACACAGGTTAAACGAAGTAACTTTATCTAACTCATGACTCCTCGTCACCCACCGTCGTACTCGTAGAAATGTAAACAAATCGTATTCATGAACCATAATTAATTTATGTGGTAAAGATGCTTATTTTATTAATTGTTGTATAAGGAACGACTTGATAAACCATTGTACATCGTAGTTTTGGTAACACGTAATTTTATATAACTAGAAATACGGATTGGCATAGGGACTATATTGTACCACGTCACTTAGCGACTGTTCCGCGTGACGCATTGTTGTGCATTTTGCTAATGTTTTTATTTGTTTCATAATTTATTTATTACTTGTTCGAATTTCATATGCATGGTCGCAAAATGTACATAATAGTTAAAAATGTAAAAGGGCAACAAAAGGGCAAGTTAATAGTGGGGGAATAACGTTTTATGTACGAATTAAAATATTGCGCCGAACGGGACTTAAAAAGGGCAAGTAATCATTGGTCACGACGATCACGTGACACCCTAACGAAGGTTATAAATAGAACCCCGTTACGGCAGTATGGCAGATAACGTCTCAGCGTCTTACGTGAAAGACTTGTCCTCTTAACAGCTTTTTACGACCTATTCACTATTCAGTTAAAATAGCAAATTTATTATAAACCTGAAGGTGAGATAGCAGGTTCTCAACAAGTCAATTATGATAAATACGAAATAGTAATTTAATACACCTGTAATGTATGACAATCTTGGGCTTTCGTATATTTTATACTGGGTACCGTTTGTTTGTCACTGCGCGGTACGCTAGTTAGTATGGAGGACCTTTAGGGACAATGTAAGACGTTATCTCCCACCACGCCGGATGCCATTTCACTATTTTTATAGATTTTCATAATATTATAATATGCGTTGTTGTATTGATATTTTAATGAATCCAGATTAATTATATAAAAGCCATTCCATTACTGGAGCAGAAACCTACAAACTTGTATTGTTGTAATATGTTCATACACGGAGAGGGAGCACTGATGAGTTAGAAGTGTGGCTCCCTTGGGAACACAGAGGTTGGAGCTGAATTGTAATTAATAATTGGGATGGGAAAACAACGAGATTTCAATACGATAGATTTTATTATATCGGCCTGACAAAATGAGGAATCCCGTAAACCAACCAGCTTTGACAGGGTGCTTGGGGTGGCTTACAGTATGCCTATGTAATTTAGAGACGATGATAGCAGATTTCGGTAACAAAAACCTGGCAAACCCCCTCCTGAAAAAAATCCTGGATCCGTCCCTGATTTGTTATTTATGTCTTGCAATGTCTGTGTATTTCAGTGGGGGCTGATTCTGCCGCAGGGGATTCGAGTAGTGTGTCCCCCGCTTTAGGTAATGGAAGCAGATTTCTTAATCGATCACCGTTTCAACTGAACGACCGACCGATCGATCTTATAAGTGATCTTTTAGAAGAATTTAGTAACTGGATAGCGCAAAGAACTATAACACATACGAAGCGAAGGCTGATTGAAAAGTTCTAAGCCCCTCAAAGGAAGGCCTGTACAAAATCAATGGCTTCCATTTATTTTTCTATATAGTCCTTTTTTAAAGCGAGAATTTCATATATTCTAAGAAAGTAAAAACATAATTATTTCGATGTCTTTTTTTATGTTATATGTATACAGACAGATATGTTTATGCTGGTGCTGACGTGACATTAAACACCAGTTCATTACATTTTAATGGGAACTCAGCGAATAAAACGATAGCTCGTTAAAACTGGAGGTCTGGTTCGATGACGGTGTGGTCCGAAAACGTTTATCGGGATTTTCCCGGCGTGGAAACTTCGACAGTCGTCAGTGGTGCAGGGCAGTCGTCGATAGTTCAGATATGGAATGAACTTCCACAGCAGAGCAAGAATCAACAGACTTTTAATCAATTTAAATCCGCGTTAAAAACTTTCCTGTTTCGACAGTGTCACCAGTAGAGTCATTACTAAGACGCTATATAAAACCTCATTTTTATTATTATTATTATTATATGATCATTGGCGTTCCCCTATAAGAACTTTTGGCAGATGGAATTCGATGTAAGACTATGTTCTAACACAGCAGTCCGGGCGCAATTACACCCCTCCCCAGTACACTGTGTGGATGCCCGTGTTCCTTAGCTAATTAGGTGCAGAGCAGTAGGACGTTGAACCCGGCATTTCATTTGATTGAGGTGCTGTTTGTAGGATAAACAAGTTTATCAAACTACATCTGGCATATATACCCACTTGAGTTGATTCTTTTTTTTATAAATTCTCTTAAAAGTTTGAATTAGAAAAAATATGTCGACCGATTTAATTGTGAAGGACGAACGTGTTAGACTGTGTGCTTAACCTCTTTGTTACTAATCGGAGCAGAACAGTTAGACGTTAAACTCTATTTCATTTCATTTCATTATTACTGTACTTTTACAGCGAACATCTCATGCTGTACTTTCCCGTGTAAATTCCAAATATTATTTCCATTGGTTAAAGATGCAATAGGTAACAACGCAGCGGGGGCTAAGTGTGTAAGACGCTGTATGGCAAGTCTGCAGGTCGCGTGTTCGATCCCTGAATTGGCCGAGAAAGATCATCGGTATTTAATAGCATTGTGTAAGAGCTTAATGCGTCTAATGCAGATTTGTATTATGTTATCCAATTTTATATAAATTATTTTTTAGACATTTATACATAAAACAGTCTTAAATAATAAACTCCTAGGATGTATCCATAGGGCCCTGTATCCATAGGGCCCTGTATCCATAAGCTGTTCCTTTGTGGCGTGTTCCCTTGTGGCTTTGTGACTTTGTGACTTTGTGACCTGACCCTGTACCTGCACGTATCAATAAGCTGTTCCCTTGTGGCGCGTGCAATGTACGATGGAAAGATAGGTAAAAGAACTAAAAGAAAAGTCTACATACGAACGTTGATGAGAAAGCAAATAAACACAAGACACAACTATCAATATGCGAACAGTTGTTTTATTGATAGCTCGACGGTGAACTCAACTACTGAAAATCGGAAGGATGAGGAGGATGCCGCTATTGTATTTATTTTCCTCGCTGGTGCTCATCTCAGAAGACAACATGTCTTCAGACAACGCCCGCGGTGCTGGGTGCGGCCATTTTTGAGAACTCGCAATGAACTGGGTGAATTTCGCACAAGTTTCCACACCTTGAAACAGACAGGGAGATGTATCTCCATACAATATCGTACTCATAAGTGCGTGTTCCCCCTTGTGCAGCTGCAAAAGAATGGACAAGTTCATTGTCTGTGTTTCCGGTCACAAGACAACATGTTCCGTGCGCAGGGCACATGTCCCCTGGGTACAATCTATGGGAACAGGCACATTAAAAACAAAGGCCCATTGTCCTTGTGGCGCGTCACAGGGTCACAAGGGAACACACCACAAGGGAAGATCCTGGATACAGGGCCCTATATACAGCTTGAGACACCGGTCTACATTTACAGGCGAAGACTGACCGGTTTAAGCGGTTTGAAAACGCATCGCGTATATTGAATAAGTTGCTCGACCTTAAGGTAGGGGATATTTAGGACGTCTGTATTTATTTTTCAAGTCTTTGAGTAAGAAGTTGCTACATGTTGCTCCAGCTTTAGGGAATATAATTCATATCTTTATTTAGGTTGATAGACGAAATCTGGCTACAACCGATTCCCTGTGCCACATTCCCCTGTGTAAAAACCCCGTTGAAGCCACGCGATGGCTCTTCCTCTGTCAAGTTCACTCAGCTGACCTCTCACCATGTTGAAATTTCAACTGAGAGTTGCACGGTCATAGACAATTACAAGGTAGATAAAAAGGATTGACCTTTAACTTTTTTTGAGTAGTATATTATCAAGTTCGGCGATATAGACGAATTATTCAACTATTGAACTAAGAACACATCTAAGACAACACCTGTTTAAATATATTAGAATAATTCATTTGCTTCTAAAAAATTATGAACATACCAGATGTCAGTCTTCAAATTGTTACTTTGTCAATCCATCACGTGTCATTATAATAGACATTAGCTTCTGCTTTGGAAGATAAATGATTCCACAATTCGCTGTGGCCGTTGACGTGTTTAACAGAGGTATTACCCGGTAGACAAACGAGGGTAGGACATCAATAAGCATGGGATTGAAACCAGGACACTTGCATCGGTGGCAAACCTGATGATCTAAACTACACGCGTGATTTGATGCAAAAACTAGACTACATTGAAGACAAAGTGGTATATACAATATTTATTGGTTTGGTGTATTAATATCATATACCATTTGTTTAATTTCTGTACAACTAAAAATTGTTTAATTTTGGTTAAAACAACTGTACTGGTGACATATCCTTTCATCACATAATACCATTTACAGCAGAGTTAAATTCACAAGCATTATTCCTTGTTTTACGTTGAGCAGCATTTCTAAAATGACTACGGGTCTGGAAAATAAAAGGAAGATTTAGCTTCGGTTCGTTTTTGTCTTTTAGGAATATTCAAAGGTTGAAAAGTTTCGTCAACACCACAACAAGGTATACGATAAAGCCGATATTTACGTGATATCTCGTACATTGCCTGACTGACTTACCTCTATAGACATAAGTGAGTCTAAAACCGGTCGGGCACCCATTACTCCAACTCGCAAAATCTACTCTTGTTCCACGACCTGTAGGTATAGTAATAGGTCCTGGTGCCATGCCTCCACAATATCTGTAATAAAACCCAGTGTTCTGACCAGGGAATCTATCTATATATATGATTTGACAATTTAGACTAAGTGACGTCATTTCTTAAACCAAGTAGGATATTATATGAAGCATAATATACCCTATAATAGACTATATCATATTTGTACTGTAATGTTTAAATGAGTTTAACATCACATGATGGTGTCTTGACTATGTTGGCGAATGAAAGAAAGTGGCTTAAATATGAAGTACAAAATTAAATCT
Organism: Patella depressa; assembly: GCA_948474765.1. NCBI lineage: Eukaryota > Metazoa > Mollusca > Gastropoda > Patellidae > Patella > Patella depressa. The sequence goes on from OX419717.1 coordinate 1,686,829, forward strand.
ACTTTGTTTCGTCTATCTCCACATAATCGTCCATACAATTGTTTCTAAGAATATCACTACAAAGTGGGTTTAATATTACCTTTTGAATTCTATCTCCACATAATCTACCGTACAATTTGTTCTTGGAATATCATTACAATTACCATTCGTAGTTGCAATACTAAAATCATCAACAAACGTAAGGACAAGTTCTTTCTCTGGAAAACCGGGTAGAAAGAACGTTAACTCCTGTGCGTAATCGTATTTACCGCCTGATGTTAATATTGGTGGAACTGCAACAGAAACATTATATTATACTAAGCAGCAAAAGAAACGTCATGTGGGTTCATTACTCTGAATAGACGTATTGCAGAAAATTTGACAAAAGTTTTTATTGTATATTTGTGACCACATCTCCATGTGAGCAATACGGCTCCTTCCCAAACACAGAATTGAAGCCAGGAAATGTTCACAAAAACGCAACCTGACCTCTGAGATGGGAATGTTTTCTCTATGATTTTCATGTAGCTCTTGCTGGTTGAATCATTCACACTACAAAGGAACCAGGTGCTTGGAAGACGCTGGCCATATTGCTCGAACCGTTGTCAATCACTTCAAAGTCAATGTTCGGACCATCCACAGGCTACAGCAACGCTTTCAGACCACGACGGATGATCGCCACCAACTGGTAGACCAGGGTTATCACCCGGCGACAAGACTGCCATGTTGAGCGACAGCACGTACATGATCCCTTCACACAGGCATCTGAGACAACTCGTCAGAGAGTGGGAACCCACATTGCCGTCCACCTTACAGTGGATCGATCCTCACCCCTCGCCATCGACGTGAGCGTCTATAATTTCCCCAACAACACCAGCACTGGCGACACAGTCAATGGAGAACGTTTCTGTTCGCAGATGAGAGTCGGTATTACGTATCAAGTACATAGATGGAAGGACAAGAATATATCTGACCAATGTGTCATAGAACGAGAATTATGGGGAGGTCCAAGCAAAATGGTTTGGGGTGGAATCGGTCTGAACCAGAGAGTGGGACCTGTGATGTTCCAAAATCTTGGTCCAGGGAGAGGAGGTGGCATCACAGATGTGCGCTACATCGAGAATTCGACATGGTTTTTTTTTCGGATTCACATGGGCGTCTCCAAAGTACACAAAAACGATGTTTTGATAAATTTACACCCCGATCATCAGTAGTCTATCTATGTGTTGGTTGAAAAAATAGTAGCAAGAGTAATATAAATATTATGAATTGGTTTCTGTTTCTTTGCTCTTAAACTTAAAGATGCAATTTCATATTTTTAAGATATTTTTTAAATATATTAAAGTAAAGCCCTAAAATAGATTGTATCTATAAACAGTACTACCTTATTAAAGAATAATCCTATTGATCCTATAATAATTCACTATTGCCAGTTGAGAAATTGGCAAAAATATTATTTTCAACTTCAAATGCAAACTTTTGAAGAAAGCTATTGCATGCTGCGAGAATGGGAAAACAAGGGAGGTAATTGTGTTATGTGCGACGTGGAAGATATGTGAGTGTGGAAAATAATGTCTATGATTGTCTAATAGTGAATTGACAATCTATTGAGCAAAAGACAGAGAAATAAATATGTTTTGACTTTCATAGAAAATATGAAATTCCCGCTTTAATAATGGTAATTGTGCGAACGGAAGTAAATTTATTTTAGTCACGATTGTCAGGTCTGTTTTTCCCGCGGCACAGAATTCTAAAGGATTCATGGATGTTGTCTGTCCATCTATACACGGTCCATCGTTTAATCACGGTAAAAGGGGAATTAACTCTTTCTAAAATCTTTGTGAACTTTGATCATCAACATCTTTCCTAACTACAAATCGGCGAACTATCTCAGCATATTCATAGAAACACTGCCTAGGGACGCTTTTAAACATTTATTACAAAATGTCTAGACATATCAAATTCATTGGAAATAAAAATTGTTTTTACTCACATTCACAATTAATTCCCTGGAAACCTGGCATACAATTACAGGTTTCTTCTGCATTGGGCGTTCCTCCATTTTTACAAGGATTACTATCTGGTTCAGCGTCTATATAAAATATATGATATGCCGTGTAAATGATACTAGCAATCTATGTAAGCTTTAACATAATATGCCAAGGGTTAGCTGTACTGTTCCGTCATTCTTTAGACAGATCGTAAGACCCTGGCACTAACTGTGTGGCTAATGATTGGTTGTAGCTGACATAGACATGTGTGGCTATTGACAGAATAGTTGTTGATGACACCGACATTTTCTGATATTTGGACCGAAACTCCTGAACTCAATTATTTAGCAATAACCCAAGATAACAATTCTACCCAATACAAATAAGAGTTTTGTATTATTCGAAGCGGGTGGGGTGGGGACGAGATGTGGTTTTATAGCTTATAGTTTTTCTTCCTCGAACGGGGCGAAACCCCCGAGGCCCCTGTTCACCACGTTGGTGTCCATTTAAACAAACCGTTTGCAGATGGAATGTGATACAGAATACTTTACGATGAAAACTAAAGATACACTTGTGTTCATGTTGCTCTAAACACGTACGTACATAGCTGCACTACCATAAATTACATGCTAGTAGATGTATGCTTTTAAACGTTACGCTCTCATAAGTCTAAACACAAGTAACCAAACCTGCTTGTCTAGGTTTAGTGAAATTATCCCAAGTCGTTCATTTCTCTGACTGGGTTGTTTCACTTCTCTGGCATTTCCAATTACCATTTATTTTTCTCTACTACGTTTGACAGAGGTTTCTATATCGAATGGTCATCAATTGTCATTGTAATACATCAAGATATTTATATCCGTGGCATATCCGCACGTACGTATCTTTATTGACCGAGGTTTCTACTTTACACATCCGGAATATGAACCAAACTACCACTATCAATACACAACATAATGTGTGGTCATTGATATCATTATACTAACATTAACCTACTAGTGTAGCTCAACAGTTCCATCGACGTTTGATTAATTTCACAATAAATACACTAAATTTCATGTTGTAATTGGTTTTATTTAGTACCCACCTATATATTGGTAGGTCAATATGTAACCAACAGCTGTTGCGATTTTGTCGGTAACAAATCGTACGGGAGTACCAGCACCAGTTGGAAGCGTGATGTCTGCTGGAGCATCATGACCGCAATATCTACACGAACAAAAAGTTAAATGATATTTTTGAATTATTTGACAATCAACCTACACTCGCAGAAAAATAGGCCGTTAAACTCCATTTCATTTCATTTCTTTTAAACGTCATGTTGTAGGCCCAGTAGCCGATCTATTTTAGAGTCTTCAGTCTCATATACACAACGAGTAGTTAATGTTGCAGGTATCACATCTATACAAGGAGAAGTTAATGTTGTAGGTGTATATTGAGGAGGGGTCTATACGTGCCGTGTACCTCCAATCTCCAGGTAATCACCAGCACAACGAATGTCAAAAGCATCAATGAATGAAATGGTGAGGTTTTTACCAGGAACGCCAGGTATAGTGGTTGTTACATTCAGATTATTGTCATAGTATAGCACAGGTGAAATGATTGATGTTGCTAGAACAAATAGTAATACATTTATATTAATGAGAGTTGAAATCCATCCACTTCTGTGGTTAACTTAACGCCTTGTTTCCTTTAACATTCTCATAATAAAAATTGACAAATGACATTGTCAGCATTCATCAGGTGTAATATTATATTAAGATCTAACTCACCTCGGCATTCGTCATCACCATAATAAATAACTCTAGTTCTTTTAACACAACTACAGGTGTATCCACCAGGTGCACGGGTTGGTACACAAGGTCTTGTTTCACGGGGACAGTTTGTTATTGCACAAAGATTGACTGGACGTAACAAGATACAAGATAAACATGATTGTATTTCACAAAGATTTACTTGATACACGATAAAATGAACAAAAACTGTAATTAATTTTTACAATGACCAGTTTCTGAAATTTATTTCAAATTACACTTACCACTACAGTCCTCTCCATCGTAACCAGGGATACATTTACAAACACCTGATCTACACTGGCCGTCATTTAAACAGGTGACATTCGCACACAGATCCACTGAAATAAACAGCAACATTTACGTTAAACTATCACACTACCTTCAACAAAAAGAAATCCTGTAGTAAAGTCCATATATCATTACTAGTACTTATAGGTATTTAAATTATGATCACCGTTTAGAATGGTTAGATGTATATTTAATTAGTATTATTATTAAAACATACCTGGTTCTATCTTAGTTCCACAGTATTCTCCACTAAACATTGGAGGGCAATCACATATACCATTGTTACATGTTGCATTGTTCAAACATCTGTTGTTACAAGAATCAACTAGAAATATACATTAGTAAACGTTACAATAACATGTAACTCCCCACTTACTATAAAGTGAACGTTTCATGGGAGGTGGAGTGCTTACAGGTAATACCGAAAATAACATCACCATCAAGACACCACCACCTCACATCGCAATTCATTGTTGGAACTTGTCCTCTTTTTGCATGTTACCAAGATACCATATACATTTGATAGCGATTGTTTTTATATCAATGCTACCATGACGTCACGTCTATTTATATTTCTATTAAATATACTAATATGACGTCACTTTTGATAGAAGAATATGACGTATTTCAGGGTTTCTTACCGCCACAATTTGGTCCAGAATATCCAGAGGTGCATTCGCATATGCCTCTTACACATTTACCACCATTTAGACAATTAACAGATTCACAGGGGTCTGTAACATAAAATATATATATTAATCACAGGGGTCTGAAACCTAAAACATAATGGCAGTATTCAATCAGATGTATTAATATTATAGGGTCAGGGTAAAGCATTAGTCTACTAAAAGACATTATAGTGTTGTGGGAATTAGTAGGTTGTATGCAGAGTCATTTCCCCTGTCTTTATAATTGACAAGCTATATGTACAGTACAGTCAACACCAGTGTATGTATAGGATATTTACCTACCCAAGGTTGATATGATAGAGAGCACGCGGGCGCAGCCCAAGTGTTCTCTATCATATCAATCCGAGGGAGAGTAGGTTTATATCTGACATATACAACGTTCACCCTTAAATTTAATGGACTCTTCTAAAAAAAGGCAACAGTGATTGGTTAATTGCTCGACAGCACGTGACGTGTTTGTTTACACGTCGCCATTTTGTAGTAATTGAACTGAAGAAAGCTAAAACAAAATGGATATTAAAACGAAGTCAGACGAATAATCAATCCTTTTTAGTCATCATATTGACGATAGAATAGATGTGAATGCAACTATGATGAGGATCTATACAAAGCCTGAAGAAAATTTGGATCAAAAGGCAATCTTTTCCGATAATTCTGACAATGAACCGTGACTGAAGGTTACTTTTCGGTATGTTCAGAGAAAGATTTGACCGACCGTTTTGAGTGGATTGTAGCCGTAGCCAAAAATGCTTTACAAAGGAACTCTTGGGTGATAAATACTTTCACGTCTTGGGATGTGTGGAGAAATGATTTGGGCAGAAAGAACATTCTGAAAGATATCTTTAGACATGGACTGGAGTGTGGATAACCGATTTAAATAAGCCGATAAGTACGCCGTCTATTTAGGTCCTGAATGCTACAAACTGTACCAAAACAATTTTTTTTTATTGTCAAAAGAATAAAATTTTATTTCTGTGTTCTTTGTAGTATTTCGATCATCTACGTCAAGAGCGGTTGATATGAGCCGAATATATCGACCTGTAATGACGTCATCAGCGGTTGATATGGAATATCAACCTCTCAGGACGTCATCAGCGGTTGATATGAACCGAATATATCAACCTCTGATGACGTCACGAGAGGTTGTTATAAGATATAACTGCTATGGACATCAAAGAAAAAGATAGGCTGGCACTGCCAGGCAGGATACGCCCACATTTTCGAGAGATGGACAGAGAACAAGCAATACCGAAAGTGATTTTTCCTACTTCTTTATTAAGTCCTGTATTTCATACTGTATTGGGAGCAGCCATTTAGTTGGTCAGTTCCAGTCTGATATTAATGAAATTCGAAACCGACAATGATTATGGTGTGACGGTACACAACCTAAAAATGTGACTTTTCATCAAAATCGGATAAGAATTGTGACCTGTAGAGAGTCCACAACCATGATACACCATATTTTTACACTATTCGCGTACAAACGGCGACCATTTCGTCCGGCAATTTTGGTACGATTTTCACGAAATTAGAACTCAACCATCCTCATCAAAATCGAATTAAAATTGTGACCTATACAGGATCCACAATCATGATATATCATTTTTTTTAACAGTATTCGCGTACAAACGGCGGCCATTTTGTCTGTCAATTTTGGTCCGATTTTCCCGAAATTCAAACTCAACCTTCCTTACAGTGTAACGGTGATATAATCAAACGTTTTTTTAAATTGGATAATAATTGTGACCTCCAGAGGGACCACAAGCTAAAGAAAGGGGGATTTTGCGTATAACCAGGGGCCATAATTCAGGAAGTTACGATGCGATATGCGCAAATATCGAAAAGAACCAAGATCTTTGGGTTATAACCATGAATTTCAAGTTTCATCAAAATCGAATTAAAATTGTGACCTTTACAGCGTCCACAACCTTGATATACCATTTTTTAACAGTATTCGCGTACAAACGGCGGCCATTTTGTGTGGCAATTTTGGTCTGATTTTCCCGAAATTCAAACTCAACCTTCCTTACGGTGTAACGGTAATATAATCAAACGTTTTTTTAAATCGGATAATAATTGTGACCTCCAAGCTAAAAAAAAAGGCAATTTTGCGTATAATCAGGGGCCATAATTCAGGAAGTTACGATCCGATATGCGCAAATATCGAAAGGAACCAAGATCTTTGGGTTATAACCATGAATTTCAAGTTTCATCAAAATCGAATCAAAATTGTGACCTCCACAGGGTCCACAACCTTGATATACCATTTTTTAACAGTATTCGCGTACAAACGGCGGCCATTTTGTATGGCAATTTTCGTCCGATTTTCCCGAAATTCGAACTCAACCTTCCTTAGGGTGTAACGGTGATATAATCAAACGGTTTTTTTAAATCGAATAATAATTGTGACCTCCAAGCTAAAAAAAAGGCGATTTTGCGTATAATCAGGGGCCATAATTCAGGAAGTTACGATCCGATATGCGCAAATATCGAAAGGAAGCAAGATCTTTGGGTTATAACCATGAATTTGAAGTTTCATCAAAATCGAATCAAAATTGTGACCTCCACAGGGTCCACAACCTTGATATACCATTTTTTAACAGTATTCGCGTACAAACGGCGGCCATTTTGTATGGCAATTTTCGTCCGATTTTCCCGAAATTTGAACTCAACCTTCTTTAGGGTGTAACGGTGATATAATCAAACGGTTTTTTAAATCGAATAATAATTGTGACCTCCAGAGGGACCACAAGCTAAAAAGGGTGATTTTTCGGACAATCAGGGGCCATAATTCAGGAAATTACATTCCGAAAGCCGCAAATATCGAAAGGAACCAAGATCTTTGGGTTACAAACATGCATGTCAAGTTTCATCAAAATCGGTTCAAAATTGTGACCTCTATAGGGTCCACAAGCTAAAAACGTGATTTTTCGTACAATCAGGGGCCATAATCCATGAAGTTTTGATCCGATACATGCCAATATCGAAAGGGACTGAGATCTTATGGGGATAAACCTATATTTCAAGTTTCGTCAAAATCGGATAAGAATTGTGACCTGTAGAGAGTCCACAAACAAATTGTGGACGGACGGACGTCCGGACGGACGGACGTCCGGACGGACAGGGGCGACGACATAATACGTCCACATGAAAATGTGGGCGTATAAAAACTACTACCAGTTGTATATATATATATATATATATACAGTACAGTCAATCTTTAACTAATAAAATAACTATATCAAGATTTCTTAATCGCACAGTGTAATTGTTCCGTTTGATTATATTCTTTTTAAACATGAATTCTTTACCAAAGTTTGTATAATAATGATTAATATGAAATAATATATCTTCTAGGTTTGTCATAAATAACTTTACGATTTCTATTCAACAAACAGGTTTATTCATCATTCTATCTCTATATTGTCGTCACCCTTGTCCGTCACAATTTTCATCAGATTTTGACGAAACTATATTAGGTCTATATCTCCCAAAGATCTCGGCTCCTATCGAAACTGGGAAAGGGAACTGGCCGTAACTTCATGATCATGGATTATGGTCCCTAATTGTACGACAAATCACGTTGTCAGATTGTGGACACTATAGAGGTCAGAATTTGACGAAACTTTAAATGTATGTTTATAATCGATCGTTTTCGGTTCCTGTCGATATTTGCGCATGACTTGATTGTATGAAAAATCATGTTGGGCCTACTATAACCAATACTACTACTGTTGAAAATACGTTGCAATCGAAAACATCAACGTGCACTAAAATTGCCACAACTAATTACGCAAGAGTAAGAAAAAAGAACCAACAGACGTCGAAATAAAGAAAGTAAAAATTAATGTATTACGCCCAGTTGTGATATAAGCTTGAATTCGGGTATGTTATTTAGTCAAGCGGCGTTGTTTAAATTTCCAACCTGTACGCGAGCAGGGGCGAGGTCATCTATCCAATTAGTCGGATTCCTTCCATAGCAAAAGACCCATTCACACTAAATTCATAATACGACATCATATTATCAACCGAAAGGAAAACTGTAGGTGGCAAACTAGTAAATAAATGCTCTAATTTTAAGCAAACACATAGATTTGCATTCCAAGTCTCTCAAATACACACATTTTGCTCACCATTCGAATCCAGTAGACGTGGTACAAGGGTTAATCAGTGAACTGGATGTATGAGATGTGTTGTTGACGTTTGGGAAAGTAGGTCGAGGGGAAATGTGTAGGGAGTGATAGTTAGATGTATTATGAATGGTTAGAGTGGCTGTGGTGTTACGATGAAATACTATGCCGCTACCGTAACACCACAGCTTTATGATTTATTAGACAGGAGTGATTTAATGGGTGTCAACAACTGGGTTTCTGATTTTAATGTTGTCTTTTCCCACCGGCACTGGCCGTACGCTAGCAACTGAAAATAGCTGACGAAACAGCTAGGGCGTCGATTGTTAGTCGTACGCCATTGTGAAACTGAAAGTAGCTGACGAAGACAGTTAGGGCACCGATTGTTAGTTCGCGTACAACTTGAAAAAACCGAATGTCAGTATGGTATTTCTGACATAATTGGTTATCGGTGACCTGAAAGCTGGTAATCTCGACTCAAAGCGAGTAATCTCGACTCAAAAGTATAGTGTATAACCTACTTACTGTCTACAGTCGTCGCTAGTCTTCCTATAGTTCCTTCATGATTGTTTGTGGACGATTTACTACTCAGTAAGAAAGCCTGTGCCCAAAAAGAGTTCTCGTCTGTTATTATTAGTATAATGACTTCCTCGTGTGCGGCAGGTTCGTTTGTTTTTAAAAACACTGTTTTTCGTTCCAAAAAATAGAAAAGTAATTTTTTACCAGATGATCATGGTTTTTCACCGAGACTAGATAATTTCTCTCGGTGTAAGGATATTATCGCTTATGGATAAGTTCATACACTGTTGAGAAAATAGTCCCATTGGTTTGCTTAGCGGCAAATAGAGCGGGAATAAACTTTTTGCGTGATCTATATAAACTGTCTTCACACACTCGATTTATAATTAGCGATACACAGGTACAGTGGCAAGTGTTATGCTTCTCAGGCTAATACCTCAAAAGTACCTCCGCGCGAAAACCCAGATTTTGGTACATGCAAAAGAAAAAGAAATAGTGCCCGTGCGCGTACCAGTAATAGGAAAACGAAGAGTTCGCGCATAAAAATGCACGAACGTACCAGGCGCGATGTCATCCAGCAACTGAAGCTCATCTCTATCACTACAGAAAATAATGTATTTTATATATGTACTCAATTGTATTGGAATTGGGCCTGTAACTATTCTGTATAGGTAAGACTACCAGTCTTTTATTACACAAAAAGGTGGTTAATGCATCTAATACAAATACATATAGTTAAACCACTTTACTACTTATACCCACACTTTGTTGCATAGTACGGTACATAGATATATACATAAATAAATAAATAAATAAAGGATACGTCCTGTTAAACCACTATATTATATTACTTATGTAATTACTTAATGCAAGAGAATTGCCAATTATGTACTTGAGAGAGCCAATCTCCCCTCCATCCACATTGTACTCCAGAAGAGTCAAGTTCGTTGTGCTGGCCATGTGTATTGGATGTCTGACACCAAAATTCCGAAGCAACTCCTCTACGTGGAATTAGTTGAGAACCGTTGGAGATCAGCGAAAGCGACTCAAAGACAGCTTAAAGTTCCAATTTCACATTTTCTAAGAAAGTCAAAACATAATTATTTCTATGTCTTTTGCTCAAAAGGTTGTCAACTCACTATTATACGGTCCTGGGCAAAATTTTTTGGGCATTATAAAGGGTGACACAGGGTGATTGAGGAAATAGTTACTCAATTACCTCCCTTGTTTTCCCATTCCTCTCCATGGACGGCCATCTTCAAACGTTTGAATTTGAAGTTGAAAATGATATTTTTGCCAATTTCTCAACTGGCAGTACTGAATTATAGGATTAATAGGATTATTCTTTAACAAGGTAAGGCTGTTTATAGGTTCAATCTATTTTTGGGCTTTATTTTAATACATTTTAAAAATATAACTTAAAAAAATGCTATTGGAGCTTTAAGGGCATGATTAAACGTCCTCAACATAGACTGCACTTGGGAGAATTGGGAAAACGTTGCCCTCGAACGTACAACTTGGCGCAGAACAATCAAAACCGGATGTAGCACTTCAGAAGAGTCACGTATCTAGAGCTGCAAACACTTCAGTTACAATGACCGAAAACATATATTCAATCAACTTCGTGAAGAAATGGTCCAACATTATTATGTTATTATTTTGAATGCATGTAAGACGTGGATAATGCTTGATTAAATATCGAATTGTGCATTCATTCAATCTGAGATTATCGACTGTTGATATGTTTTTATTATTTAAAAGCCCAATACCACTCTTGTTGTAACTTAATGATATGTCCCAATCTTTATTCTGGTCAACAAATTGTATTATTATAAATAAAATAAAACCAAGTACGAACAATCCAAATCATTAGACAGAATTCGAAGTCCTAAAAAAACGTTATACGCAAAATAGTGTAATCAGCAAATGGACTGCTCCCCGTGTACAATATTCCAATCAATTGATGATACAAATTTCATCTTCACGCCTACTTTAAAAAAAAATGAAAAAATTCAACTAAATGATTTGAAAAGCCTAACGTAAACCTTTTCAGGTGTGACTTGGATTTAAAATATTTTCGAACCCTCTGGACAAGTAAAAAAGGATGTAATGGATATTTGCACAATAGGTAGGACCCTTAATTTTCTGGAGTTGCCAAGCCAGCAAGAGTGTTATGGCCCCTTTAATATGTTTAGTATCTAATTAATAAAATATGAAAAAGATTGAAGCAATTAAAGGAATGTGGCGCCGGATATACCTTTGCGTTGTTTACAGTGAATGCCAAAGTTCGACAAGTTTTGAATTCGTCACATCAGCGTAAATACTGGGAGGACATCAATCGTTTGATTTGATATTCCTTTCAGGGATACAACGTCCACACAATTATCAAATGCAATGGATTTAAAAATAGGATCAGAGCCTAACGTTTAGAATTTTTACATGTTTGTAGTGATACGCGTGTTTGTGAAGATACAACTACAAAATATTGATGTTGTCCTATTATATCGGGGGGTTGGGATGGCCTAGTGGTCTAGAGTGCCGCGCTTCGACCTCTATTTGGCCGGTCACCTCTGGCTTGCGGCTACGATCCCTGGTGTGAGCGTATGTGGCATGGAGATAGGGGCGCTTTCTCAACCTCGTGGGTTTCCCTCCGGGCACTGCTAAAGAACCCTACGCGCAAGCGAATAATCGAAATACAATTGAAACCATATGTTAGTCCCAAAATGACCTAGTTTGTGTCGAGTGGACGTTAAACTTCATTTCTTTCTCTCTCTTTCTCCTATTATATCGAAACAATTGGTCATTTCGTTGATGGAAGCCTCCATGGTTTGTAAAACGTAGAATTATTTTCAAATATGTATTACAAAAATGTTTATTATAAATAAGGTTTATTATGATAAATTACAAAGTATTACTTAAGCGGATGCTACAAAAATGGTTGTCACAAATATGATTTTCCCGTAGATGACTAAGACATGCCACGCGAATTTAGCTAAGCGCTGCCCTAGTTAAGTTTTGTCGAAAGTATTTTATTATCTTGGTGCTGCCCTGGGTAATTTGTAATCACAGACAACCTACAAGCATGGTTTTAAACGGCCGTCAGGAGGTTTAGTCGATTTCAAAATGGATAGAATCATTTTCTTGAATTTTAATATTTCCAAATTGCTGCTTAACAAAAACATTTTATGTACACCTATTCCTGCGTATATTGCAATGAGTAATGTAAAACTTGATTCCCGATCGAAGGTGTAGCAATGATGAAAATAGCGACAACAGAGTGGACATTTGTCAAATTAAACAATAAAGATAGGTTGCCACGCAACGAAACATACGCCCCCCAGCAGCTAAATTGTACGGGCAGTCAACAAGAGTTGTCGCATATTAAGTAATTATCAGAAAATCATTAGAATTTGTTTTGGTTTTTATAAAGTTCTGCTCCATGCTAACGTTTAGTTTAGTTTGGATTTAGCTGTTCAATTATCGATTTTCAAGGAATTCAAACTCAACCATCATTAATGTGTACCGGGAATATAGTCAAACGTTTTTTTAATTGAGAATAAAATTGTGACCTCCATAGGGTCCACAAGGTAACAAACATGATTTTTCGTACAATCAGGGGCCATAATTCAGGATGTTTTGGTCTAATGTGCGCGATTATCAAAAGGAACCACGATCTTTGGGTTATAAAATTACATTTCAAATTTCATTAAAATCGGATTTAAAATGTGACCTCTACAGGGTCCACAACCTTGAAATATCAAATTTTTACATTATTCGAGTAATAGCGACAGCCATTTTGTCCAGCAGTTTCGGTCCGATTTTTACGAAATTCAACCTCAACCTTCATTACAGTGTTACGGTGATATAATCAAACGTTTTTTTAAAATCGGATAATAATTGACACCTTTAGAGGGACCACAAGCTAAATAAGTCGATTTTGCATACAATCAGGGGCTCTAATTCAGGAAGTTATAATCCGATATGCGCAAATATCGAAAGGAGCCATGATCTTTGAATTATAAACAAGCATTTCAAGTTTCATAAAAATCGGATTATGTGACCCCCACAGGGTCCACAACCTTGATAAACCATATTTTTACACTATTTGCGTACAAGCGAACTCAACCTTCATTACAGTGTAACGGTGATATGATCAGAGGGTTTTATAAATCGAATGATAATTATGACCTCTAGGGAGACCACAATCAGGGGCCATAATTCAGGAAGTAAGTATCCGATATGCGCAAATATCAAACGGAACCACGGTCTTTGGGTTATAAATATCCATTTCAAGTTTCATCAAAATCGGTTCAAAATTGTGACCTCTACACTGATCACAAGCTAAAAACGTGATTTTTTCGTAAAATCAGGTGCCATAACTCATGAAGTTACGGTCCGATACATGCCAATATCGAAAAGAACCGAGGTCTTAGGGAGATAAACCTATATATCAAGTTTCGTTGAAATTGGATAAAAATTGTGACCTGTAGAGTGTCCACAAGCAAATTGTGGACGGACGGACAAACAGGGGCGACGGCATAATACGTCCACATGAAATTGTGGGCGTATAAAAATTCAAACAACATTTTTAAAAAAACTTTAAAAAAATAAAAGTATCTCACCCTTGCAGCAAGAATGGCACAAATTCGCCTGTTTAACTTTTCGGCAGTTAACTTCCTTTAGATTTCGTCCTGGTACACTCGACCACTTCCCATGACCGGAAACTGGCGCACCGATCGCCAAGATACCAACAAGCCATAAGAAAAACATTGTCATAGTACAACAGTTTTGTTTATCTTAACTTGTATTAAGTTAAGTAAAACGACTGTATAAAGTAGGGATAATGGTTGGCAGTTTATACACAAACAGTTGGTAACATATTGTCATCAATATTTTCAAATTAAAAGTAGAATACACGTTTTTTTTTATAGATTTGGTCATGTTTTTTTTATAGATTTTGTCGGGTAGTTTGATTTCCTTTCAAATTCCTGCGTATCATTTCCGTAAACTAACATATTGTGTTTTGAAATTATTTCCGCTTAGCATTTCCTCAAAATACATGTTTCTTTTCAAATTTCTGCATATCACTTCCGTAAACAACCAAATGTACTTTTCAAATTGTGTCCACGTAGTTTTATTCCAGCTTTAAAACACCACACTGCTTAATAACAGTAGGTCTGGAAACTTTTTACATTTACATAACTCACTTCGACATCCATAAAAATAAAACTCAACATATTTATTTTATTGTTATAATGGAACACTCATTATACGGAATGCATTGACTGTTTGTTAAGCACCCATCAATACGGGTCTACAAGTAAATTCCCTCCCCCAGAAATCCCATGGTTGAATTAATGATGATGCAACCTTGGCACCGATCTCTGTGCAGAGAGAGAGGCGATGTTTTTTAAGCGATCACCCTTCTTGTCAAGTGTGGTCTAAAATTCACATTTGGGATCTCTTGAATAACCCCACCCCGATTTTAATAAGCATTTACTTGGTGAATTAACTACATGTTTTAGAAGAAAACAAACACAAAACAAAACATATCACACACGTGGAAGTATTTTTTCAGATAAAATGGTGCTCTACTTGTAAAGGATATGAACGTAACAAAAGCGCCATTGTATTAGTCAGTGCAGGGTATCTCAAGGTTATCGAGCTAATATCTTACTAACCGAATCACCGTGCTCCCATGGAGTTTGAAAACTATAGATCCTGGTAAAAATATGGATACTAAAACGTAAAATAATATTAGGTGCACAACCAACTATAAAAGATAAACCTACGGACAGGTTACTATCAACAGGCATCGCAAACAACAAATGCATAATAATGTCAGATCAAGCGAATGGATCCCCGGGAACTAGCCGTAAGCAACCGCCGGATATTACTGCATTTGATGATCCTATTTAATAGGACGAGTTTATTGGACGAGTTTCAACTGTAGTCTACGTGTTGTAGCAATTCCAGGATTCCAAGTGGTGGTTCTAGGCCTACCTCCCCGTCCCCCATTCCCGTTATCAACTAGACAATATAAAAAAAAGTTCCCATATTATTCTGATTTTATGACACGTGTAAATTTAAGCTTTTGTGTTGGTTTGGTTGATGAATGATATATGACGTGTAAAACTTTACATAATAAATCTATATTGATTGACTGCTAATGTCTATCGTCTTCTTCGTGTACACGTAACTGGCTAAATGTTTTTGGAATGACAATCGTCATTTTTCAGCCGATGTTTTTTAGTCCTGGTACTAGATAAATATATTTCTATTAAGTTCATTAATGAGAGTAACGATCTTAGTTGCTGTTTTGTAATTAATTGGCTTAAATATTGTTTGTGAGAAACGTGCTGTCACGTTTGCCCGATATCTTCCCTGTTCATGACGCGAATTATTGAAATTAAATTATCGCATTAGTTAGTCCCGAAGGACCTTGTTTATAAACTTTACTTTAATGATATAACTTGTTAAAATATATCCAGTAAAAGTATTAGGGGATGAATGGTTGGGTCCCGTTGTTGGCAGAGACATTTCCCGCATTATGTTCAAGATTGACCTTCTTCTCTTCTCCCTGTCAGTGATACAGACAAACATAGAGGTTTGGCTAGGAAATGAGTCTAGTCTTTCTAGTAGGACAAAAATCTAGGTTCTGAGGAAAATAAAAATTCAATAGTCTTTTTAAGAGAAATGTTTTGTTTTTGCTTTGCCTGTAGAGCGGCAAGTAACAAACCCATGGTAACATTTATATAAGATTACCTGATATGTTATAGATGAGAGGCGTTATCTTTTGAAATTTAAACATCTTTGTATCTTTTGAAATTTAAACATCTTTGTATCTTTTGAAATATAAACTTTTTTGTATCTTATCTTTTGAAATTTAAACTTTTTTGTATTATATCTTTTGAAATTAAACTTATACATTATTCTCTATCACCCAACTAAAAAACGTCAATAGAAACGAATAATGGTTGTATTTTGAGCGCCATTGTCACTACGATCGATAGAAAATAAACACCAGATGTTATATTTTAATTACTTATATCCAAAACCGAACCGCTGATCGTAATACAATCTCCTCTAATATATCCTCATCGCAGACTAACACCAATACTAGAGTTTTCCTAAGATATCCACGTCTCAGACTAACACCAATACTAGAGTTTTCCTAAGATATCCACGTCTCAGACTAACACCAATACCATAGTTTCCCTAAGATATCCACGTCTCAGACTAACACCAATACTAGAGTTTCCCTAAGATATCCACGTCTCAGACTAACACCAATACTAGAGTTTCCCTAAGGTATCCACATCTCAGACTAACACCATTACTACAGTTTCGCTATGTGATCATTTCTATAAAAAAAAATATCAGATACGAGAGCTAGCTTCGTGAACATTTAACTCCAGAATGCGGGAAGCGAGTTCAGATCAATAATTCATATAAAACTAATCAGATACATATAGAATAAGACATTGATCGACATTCAGCATCAGATATGAGAGATACGTCTGTTTAGATTAGGACATTAATGAACATTCAACAGTCGTCTTATTCGCAAAAACTCAAGCTAAAATATTTAATGATATGACCTTTTCTTCCGTTAAAATCCAAGTGCAGGTGAAGGGTTTGTGTTTAAAAGATATTATTGTTGATATATAGCAGTGACGATGTTGACCAAGAAAGTTCAATGGGATTTACCGACGTAGTTCTACCTTGTCCATGGTGCATGACAGAAGAAATGTCATTGGACAAAATATAGTCGTTCCAATGGGACGAAAACCCGTGGTCCCGTGTACACATTAATTCTCGTTGGATTTTGGTAACTACCTATCATTGAGACAAGAGGGGGGACAATGGACATCGTATAGTGTTCACATTAAACCCCATTGGAAGAAAAGCTAAAGTTAGTATAGAGCAATATTGCATCACAACAAGAACGCCTGTGTATGTTTTACATATTTGCGAGCCACAAATCGATTGAAATTCATGTAAGATATTATATTAAGTTTCATTTCAGTCGTGCAATATGAGAAGATAGAAAGAAAATAAAATAACCTAAATAATATATCACATGGAATGGTATTTAATTACGAACTCAATCTTCATTACGGTGTAACGGTTATATAATCAAACGTTTTTTAAAACCCGATATTAATTGTGACCTCCAGATGGACCACACGCTAAAAACGGCGATTTTTCGGACAATCAGGGGCCATAATTCAGGAAGTTACCATACGATAAGTGCAAATATCAAAAGGACGGGGATTACGACCCGGGCCATTTTTTTCCTATTATTCCGAGGACGACCCGTCAAGCCAAACGGAAGGCGATTACGGCCCCGGATATTATTTTGCAATCAAATAAAAAGTAATTTAACAAATAGAAATCAAGGACCCAGAAGCCCAATTGGGTTGTAATTTCTCCTGTTGTCTATAATGTCTACCCTATACTAACATTTACTGACAAGGGCCATAACTCGGGCAGTGATTATCATAAATCAAGACCTTAAACACTGTGAATAAATTTAAAGTCAATCGGATATTAACGTGTCGGACATGGGCGACGACAAACGACCACATTAGTCTAGACCTAAGGGGCAGGACAATCTAGCTTTAGACGTCTTGTGTCTAGTAATGTCTCTAGCAAGTATTGTATATAACTGGATGAAAATGACAACGTATGTTGTGCTGAAAGGATTTTAGTTATGAAATGGGGGCGAGATGACTTAGTGAGTAAAACGCGGTCTTGCAAGTCTGGAGATCGCGGGATCCATCGTTAGTAATATTCCATCGTTGTTTCGTCTTGTCATTGGTGCAGGTGTAGTGGTTCGGATGGGACGTTAAATATAATTAATGTGAACGTAAAATATCCCTTGATAGTTGGTATTGGATATGTGAGTAGACCGTGGGGCCGCTGTCAGACCAAAATTCCCCTCATATTTACTATATGACATATGCTCGTCTTCATTAGCCCAGCCAAAACAGAACAGTAGGACGCTAAACCCCATTTCATTTCATTTTATAACATTTCAATTATGAAATGTATAATCGCTTGTACAGAGTCGAGAGTGCAGTACATGTACATGTTTGTTGATGTATAGCAAACGCGACCAAAAGTGTGATCATCCTCATTCGCTTTGATTCGACCGTGAATCTAGATAACATCGTATTTCAGTTATAATATGAACACAAGTTAATTAAAATAAATAACCAGCATAGGTTGGGCTTTTTATCATATTAATATTATGTTAGACGTATCACAAATCGTATTTCAGTTATAATATGAACACAAGTTAATTAAAATAAATAACCAGCATAGGTTGGGCTTTTTATCATATTAATATTATGTTAGACGTATCACAAATCGTTGCAGACAAACAATACATTAAACCCCATTTGGTTTCCTTTGCAATCCATTGCAGCATACGACAGATCATGACCCATGTTGACATTATACAATGATTTCTTTGGGTTGTATTCCCTATTGTTTTCAAATTTGAGTGAAGTCTGTCTCACTACAGGGCCGGGACTGTACAGGGCAGTGGAATGTAAACGACAAACCCCCGGATCCATTCTCTCCTTTTGAATTGTTTGTTTGTCCGTGGCTTTGAGTACGATGTCTTGTCCATATGTTTGTTTTTGTGTAAATTATGGGTGGTGCAGTCCCCCTGCACTTACTATTCATCTCACTCGCAATAACATGTATCGATCACTTGTTCATCATGTAAATAAAACTGGCATCAATATTCAATAGCTTGCTATTTTACAACACATTCCACAACATTTTTGACTTAGAATAATTTTGATAAAGTGGTTTTAGTAGGTGGTGTTTTTGCCACACGATAATGGACTTGAAATGATCACTTTTTTAAAAAATTTCTTGGTACCACATTCTACAAGACTTGGAAAAATTTTACATGTCATAATGTCCACATCATAATGTTACTCAAAGGAATATAGTGTTAATGAGTTTAAAAATATTAAAGCTCCAATAACACTCGTGTTGTAATTGAATAATATGTCCCAATCTTTATTCTGGTCAACAAATTGTATTATTTTACAATATTCAAATAAATTGATGATACAAATTTCATCGTAACACACCTAATTTAAAAAATTGGAAAAATTCAACTACATGATTTGAAAAGGTTAACGTAAACCTTTTCAAATGTGACTTGGATTTTAAAATATTTTCGAACCCTCTGGACAAGTAAAGTATGATGTAATGGATACTTTACACAACAGGTAGGACACATAAACATCTGGTACTTAGAATAAGACTATTATTTATTTTCTAGAGCTGCCAAGCCTGTAAGTGTGTTATTGTCCCTTTAAGTAAAGAAAAAAATATAAACACAAAACAAACGAAAAGTATTACCAAATCAGGGGTTTTATCATCATTGCGCCTGTGCATTGCCATCCATCTTTTATACGGATGTTTTCCAAATAAATGATACCCAAACAAAATAATCAGAACGGTTTAAAGATTAGATATCAACAGTTCTGATGCAGGGGCTCTTATCTATATTGTTATACCTAGGTTTATAAACCCGAAATTGTTATCATTATGAAAAGCAAATAAAAAATAAACATCAATACTTAAGTCAGTAACTTTAATCCGGGATGAATAATTTGGTATCATGAATTCTCCTCTCGGTTGGCGACATCCCCCCCTCTCCCCCGTGAGCCGTCGGGACTATTTAAAGGGGTGTGTGCCAGGTAATACCAGACACCTTTCCGGTGCGCAACCCCTTAGAATCACTATGGGCTGTCACCCGAGTTGCAAGATTAGAGAGTAGCCTTACAGCAGACGATGTTCATGAGCTTACAGACTTTTATTACATACTATTGATCGGGTATGGTGCATATAGACGACTATATATACTATATAGATATACCTTTTAAACGTATGATGATCTGTTAGGTCTGATGTAATCTCCCTGTGGTATATTGATCGGGTATAGCGTTGTATGCTACAATACATAAGTTATATGGTTAATCCGGTCTCCATTAGCCCAGGACGAGCAGAGCAATAGAACGTCAAAACCTATTTCACTTCATTTAAACGTACTACTAAAAAATCGAAGAAGAAGTTGTTACTGTAGTCCAATCCGAATACCATTGAAAATACAGGTGTTGTTGCTTCCTCGCTAATCTGGCCAAATGTTCCTGAGCTGAAAATATCATTTTCGACAAATTTCACAGATGTGACGATCCATGCGTACATTGGACTCTTAATCCCCCAACACCGCAAGCTGCATATAGAAAAAGATACCCCCCCCCCCGGGTTGTAGGAGTTGATAGGAATATACCCCCACGGGTTTCCAGACCGAACACAAATTGGCGACCTATTCGGCTAGCGAGCTATTCGACCAATCCAGCAGGCAACCTGTTCGTTGGCAACCTATTCAGAATCAAGACAACAGACGCCCAAACTCATCTATTTTTACCAACCAATAAAATCCAACGCTACGTCTATCAAATGAAAGTAGAATAATATATTATTTTTTATCCATTCCTTTACCTCAGAATAGAGGTGTAATTTCGCATTATCGTACAAAATTCTAGACATTCAACTAAATATATTCCGAAAGGTAATTAAATAGGATTTCCAGATATTATTAGTAAAAGTAGGCATATTCATATCACAGGGGTGCACTCTCTTCCTAAACATGACCAATTATTTAAAAATTTTAAAGGGAAAAACTGTTAATATCCCGTGTCAAAATTCGGACCATCGTACAAAATTCTGATGATCCAACTAAATATATTCTAACAGGCAATTGAATAAGATTTCTAAATGTCATTAGTAAAATTTGGCACAATCATATTAAAGGGGTGCGCTCTCATCCTAAACGTCGCCAATTTTTTGATATTTTAAAGTGAAAGAACGGCAATATTCCGAGTCAACATTCGGACCATCGTACAAAATTCTGAGCATCCAGCTATATAAATTCGGAAAGGTAACAGAATAAGCTTTCTAAATATTATTAGTAAAAGTTGGCACAATTATATTAAAGGGGTGCGCTCTCAACCTGAACATAGCCAATTTTTCAATATTCTATATATAAAGATAGACCGGTATTTATTTCGAAGTTCAAATTCGGACCATCGTACAAAATTCTGAGCATCCAGCTATATATATTCTGAAAGGTAATTGGATAAGCTTTCCAAATATTATTAGTAAAAGTTGGCACAATCATATTAAAGGGGCACACTCTCAACCTGAACATAGCCAATTTTTCAATATTTTAAATTGAAAGAATAATAATATTAGGAGTCGAAATTCGGACCATCGAACAAAATTCTGAGCAACCAGCTATATATATATTTCTAAAAGGTAATTGAATAAGCTTTCCAAATATTATTAGTAAAAGTTGGCACAATCATATTAAAGGGGCGCGCTATGAACCTGAAAATAGCCAATTTTTCAATATTTTAAACTGAAAGAATGGTAATATTCCGAGTCGAAATTCGGACCATCGTACAAAATTCTGAGCAACCAGCTGAACGATAATGGTATAAGCTTTCCAAATATTATTAGTAAAAGTTGGCACAATCATATTAAAGGGGCGCGCTCTCAACCTGAACATAGCCAATTTTTCAATATTATATATGTAAAGATAGACCGGTATTTTTTTCGAAGTCCAAATTCGGACCCTCGTACAAAATTCTGAGCATCCAGCTATATATATTCCGAAAGGTAATTGGATAAGCTTTCCAAATATTATTAGTAAAAGTTGGCACAATCATATTAAAGGGGCGCGCTCTCAACCTGAAAATAGCCAATTTTTCAACATTTTAAACTGAAAGAATGGTAATATTCCGAGTCGAAATTCGGACCATCGTACAGAATTCTGAGCATCCAGTTATATATATTCTGAAATGTAATTGGGTAAGCATTCCAAATATTATTAGTAAAAGTTGGCACAATCATATTAAAGGGGCGCGCTCTCAACCTGAAAATGGCCAATTTTTCAATATT
The DNA here is from genome assembly GCA_948474765.1 of Patella depressa. NCBI lineage: Eukaryota > Metazoa > Mollusca > Gastropoda > Patellidae > Patella > Patella depressa. The sequence goes on from OX419717.1 coordinate 1,709,217, forward strand.
TTAAACTGAAAGAATGGTAATATTCCGAGTCGAAATTCGGACCATCGTCCACAATTCTGAGCATTCAGCTATATATATTCTGAAAGGGGATTGGATAAGCTTTCCAAATATTATTAGTAAAAGTTGACACAATTATATTAAAGGGGCGTGCTCTAAACCTGAACTTAGCCAATTTTTTAAAATATTTTAAGGTGAAAGAATGGCAATATTCCGAGTCAAAATTCGGACCATCGTACAAAATTCTGAGCATCCAGCTATATATATTCTGAAAGGTAATTGAATAAGCTTTCCAAATATTATTAGTAAAAGTTGGCACAATCATATTAAAGGGGCGTGCTCTCAACCTGAAAATAGCCAATTTTTCAAAATTTTAAACTGAAAGAATGGTAATATTCCGAGTCAAAATTCGGACTATCGTACAAAATTCTGAGCAACCAGCTATATATATTCTGAAAGGTAATTGAAAAAGCTTTCCAAATATTATTAGTAAAAGTTGGCACAATCATATTAAAGGGGTGCGCTCTCAACCTTAACATAACCGATTTTTCAATATTCTATATGTAAAGATAGACCGGGTATTTTTTTCGAAGTCCAAATTCGAACCATCGTAGAAAATTCTGAGCATCCAGCTATATATATTCTGAAAGGTAATTGAATAAGCTTTCTAAATATTGTTAGTAAAAGTTGGCACAATCATATTAAAGGGGCGCTCTCTGAACCTGAACATAGCCAACTTTTCAATATTATATATGTAAAGATAGACCGGTCTTTTTTTCGAAGTCCAAATTCGGACCATCGTACAAAATTCTGAGCATTCAGCTATATATATATTCTGAAAGGTGATTGGATAAGCTTTCCAAATATTATTAGTAAAAGTTGGCACAATCATATTAAAGGGGCGTGCTCTAAACCTGAACTTAGCCAATTTTTTAATATTTTAAAGTGAAAGAATGGCAATATTCCGAGTCGAAATTCGGACCATCTTACAAAATTCTGAGCATCCAGCTATATGTTTTCTGAAAGGTAATTGGATAAGCTTTCCAAATATTATTAGTAAAAGTTGGCACAATCATATTAAAGGGGCGCGCTCTCAACCTGAACATAGCCAATTTTTCAATATTTTAAACTAAGTTAATTGGGTGTCGTTTCTGCCTGTCGTGCGTTGCGATCCGTGTCGGTGGAGAGTGGTATTTCTGTCGTTTGAGTTAGGATTTCACTTGTAAGCCCTTTTCTCTGGAATATGTTATTATGGCCTACGGGAGGTCAGGATGGCCCACAATGATCAATCGGCTTTTTTCTCAGGCAAATGATAATATTACAAATTTCGTTACTCGTTTCGTACACAGCAACATAACCATGGACAGAGAACAAGCTACAAAAATCGATTTTACGTACACTCAGGGGCCATAAACTAGGCTGTTATGGTCGGACATGCAAAAATCGAAAGGACAACAGATAAAAATTGTAACATCTGGAGGGTCGACAACCTTGCTCTCACATGAATATTATACTATTTCGGTATTTACGTACATTATGGGAGCGACCATTTTGCCAGAGAGTCTCGAAATTATGGATTACCGGTGATACATTTGAATTCTTCTTAAATTCAAATAAATATTTTGACCTCTGGAGGGACCACATATACAATCAGAAGCATAATCCAGGATAAGAAGATATTTCTCAAACTTCATTACAATCGGATAAACCTGTAACTCTAGAGGGCTCACAAGCTAAAAGGTGATTTTTCTTTCAATCGGGCAATAATTTAGGCAGGTATATGATTTTGTTTTTGCGTTCGGGGCCATTTGCGTAAAAGGGAGCGGCAAGTTGACGGAAAGTTTAATTTCCATTTTAACGAAATTCAAACTCAACCAGTGTAACAGTGATATATGTGAACTTGTTTAAAAATAAAAAAAAAGAATTGTGACCTCTAAACGCGAGTTTTTTTGTGTGTTTTTTTTGTACAGGGGCTATAATAATCCAAAAAGATACGACAGTCCAGTACATCCTGATATCGAACAGAACCAAAATTGTGGTCAGAAACCAAATATGGACGGACGTCCAGACAGACAGTTAAGACAATATGTCTCCACATGAAAATGTGGGCGTATATAAACAAGATTGTTTTTACAACATTGGGTTGGCTTGTCTGCGATATCACATCGGTGGAAGCGGACGTTAAATGAAGCTATTTCACACACACATACAACGTTGGTCCACTATTCTTTTTTCGATTTCAGGTTAGAGATTGAACGGTGTTAGACATTAAGCATGTCTTCAGATCAGGGAGATATGCCATAATGCACCAACTCACCGGTGACACCCGTCATCCTTAATACACAAAACTCAAACATGTCCGACCACGGTAAGCCCCTTACAAATGCACTGATTTGCCCAATTCATCGAAACTTGCAGGATCAGTCCTGGTATTGGCCCAGGAAGTACCTAAAGATTTCACAACATGGTCTGCCCTGCTTAGAAGCGCAAGACGAGAGGAGATAAAATAAAACCAAGTACGAACAATCCAAACCATTAGTCAAAATTCGAAGTCCTAAAAAAACGGTCGAGGCAAAATAGTGTAATCAGCAAATGGACTGTTCATCGTGTACAAAATACACGACAAACAGTAGTAACAGGTGTCTAGAAGAGTAAGCTTACCCTGCCTGGTGCCACATCCGCCAAACACTGTAACAAAAATATCCGTGAAAAAACGGAAAAAATTCCGTAAACAAAAATTACCAGGAAAATTTTATCCGCATTTGTTTTTCCTGTAATTTACAGAAATTCTCTCGATTAACATAAATTCCATTTTCAAATACAGAAAAAACATCCTGATAATTTTAGTTTCCTAGAGTCGAAAATGATCAAAATTTCATTAAATTAAACATTGACTTTATATGCGTGTGCGAAATATCTTTATTTTTACGTAACTTCTTTCCCCTAATACAAGAATACCCCCATGGAGAAAAGGGTGTCTAACAACTATTAATGGTCAGTGTTATTATTATTATTATTATACAACACTTATATAGCGCTAACTTCCACATACGTGTTCAGATGCGCTTTACAATAGATAGATAAATGTATAGGATATATGAAAGATAGGCTGGCACTGCCAGGCAGGATACGCCCACATTTTCGAGAGATGGACAGAGAACAAGCAATACCGAAAGTGATTTTTCCTACATCTTTATTAAGTCCTGTATTTCATACTGTATTGGGAGCAGCCATTTAGTTGGTCAGTTCCAGTCTGATATTAATGAAATTCGAAACCGACAATGATTATGGTGTGACGGTACACAACCTAGAAATGTGACTTTTCATCAAAATCGGATAAGAATTGTGACCTGTAGAGAGTCCACAACCATGATATACCATATTTTTACACTATTCGCGTACAAACGGCGACCATTTCGTCCGGCAATTTTGGTACGATTTTCACGAAATTAGAACTCAACCATCCTCATCAAAATCGAATTAAAATTGTGACCTATACAGGATCCACAATCATGATATATCATTTTTTTTAACAGTATTCGCGTACAAACGGCGGCCATTTTGTATGTCAATTTTGGTCCGATTTTCCCGAAATTCAAACTCAACCTTCCTTACAGTGTAACGGTGATATAATCAAACGTTTTTTTAAATTGGATAATAATTGTGACCTCCAGAGGGACCACAAGCTAAAGAAAGGGGGATTTTGCGTATAACCAGGGGCCATAATTCAGGAAGTTACGATCCGATATGCGCAAATATCGAAAAGAACCAAGATCTTTGGGTTATAACCATGAATTTCAAGTTTCATCAAAATCGAATTAAAATTGTGACCTTTACAGCGTCCACAACCTTGATATACCATTTTTTAACAGTATTCGCGTACAAACGGCGGCCATTTTGTATGGCAATTTTCGTCCGATTTTCCCGAAATTCGAACTCAACCTTCCTTAGGGTGTAACGGTGATATAATCAAACGGTTTTTTAAATCGAATAATAATTGTGACCTCCAAGCTAAAAAAAAGGCGATTTTGCGTATAATCAGGGGCCATAATTCAGGAAGTTACGATCCGATATGCGCAAATATCGAAAGGAAGCAAGATCTTTGGGTTATAACCATGAATTTGAAGTTTCATCAAAATCGAATCAAAATTGTGACCTCTACAGGGTCCACAACCTTGATATACCATTTTTTAACAGTATTCGCGTACAAACGGCGGCCATTTTGTATGGCAATTTTCGTCCGATTTTCCCGAAATTTGAACTCAACCTTCCTTAGTGTGTAACGGTGATATAATCAAACGGTATTTTAAATCGAATAATAATTGTGACCTCCAGAGGGACCACAAGCTAAAAAGGGTGATTTTTCGGACAATCAGGGGCCATAATTCAGGAAATTACATTCCGAAAGCCGCAAATATCGAAAGGAACCAAGATCTTTGGGTTACAAACATGCATGTCAAGTTTCATCAAAATCGGTTCAAAATTGTGACCTCTATAGGAACCGAGATCTTATGGGGATAAACCTATATTTCAAGTTTCGTCAAAATCGGATAAGAATTGTGACCTGTAGAGAGTCCACAAACAAATTGTGGACGGACGGACGTCCGGACGGACAGGGGCGACGACATAATACGTCCACATGAAAATGTGGGCGTATAAAAATCATTAAAAAGAAAATAATAGTTATAGAAACAGTAAAAATCTAAATATCTATAAAAATCAGTACAAAAATAAATATCTATAAAATACATATAGTGAATAATTAAAATTAATTCAGCAATTAAAAGCCTCTCGGAATAAAAAAGTTTTAAGTTTAGATTTAAAAGTTGTTAAAGAGGTACAACTGCGTATACTAAGAGGCAATAGATTCCACTGCTTTGGGGCTTGAAACGAAAACGATCGTTCTCCATAACTTGAAAGGTTGGCTCTTTTTTCCGTTAATAAAAAGTTGTCTTTGGATGACCGTAACGTTCGAGAAGGTTTATATATATTCAAGAGACATGACAAGTAAAAGGGCGCAATACCATTAACACATTTAAAAGTTAATAAAAGTATTTTATATTTAATTCTAAAAACAACAGGCAACCAGTGCAGTCTCTGTGCTGTGATGCTTGCGATATGCACTCTGAAATACTGTTAGGACCGGTTAGAGGCTTTCAGATGTAAGTTACGGTATTATCAATCTGCAGATATGTTAACTCTGCCATAGAGATAAACCTAGAAATGGTTCCACTACTGATGCCTTCCGTCATACTTCAGGCACAGTAGTGGCTTTTCCTACAGAGTTCCTTTGCGCAAGTTTTGTAGTCAAATGACTACAAAAAGTTTACTGGCCTATAGCTCCCTTAATTTACACAGACACTAACCCAAAACTGTACTGCACATAGCTTAACATATAATAAATCAATTCACCATTGAAATAAAGGTGAAGCCTTACCGCATAATTATATGATTTGATAAAATCAAATCCCTTCATGAAAATTCTCAAGTTTTGAAATTATAATGGCCGCCCAGTCAAATAGAGCATGCGCAATCCAACTCACGTGATCATACGCCCCTTTCCATACATGGCATATGACCATAATTATATGCTAATGACCTTAGCGTGGGAAAATATGTCAGAAACAATAATAGACCGCGTGTTGGGGATGTTGGGCATAAATTTTTCGCTCAAACCTGAACAAAAACTGATAATAGATTTTATTGTTCAAAAAAAGGATGTAATGGGCGTCTTTGACATTTCAGCCGAGATTCTCTTATAGTATTTGTGCTGGGTCAGCGTATCGTAGGCATTGCCTTATATAGAAAGTGATGGGCGGAGTTAAGGCGTCGCGGTATTTGGCGAGATTTCAACTGGCCTGTGTCATGGCTGCCTGCACATTACAAGAAACACCGCTAAGAAAATGTAAAACGCATTACCACAAAGAAAAACTGTTCGGTAACTCTTTAAGTTGTTAAGACTTCATTATGTATGATAGGATTACTTATTTTAATACAAACTGTAATGACAATTGTGCGTTTTAACCTATTTGAACTTGCGTCAACGGTCTTAGACTGTACCACTTGTAACGATAACCAGCTATAGTTATCGTTACATTATAGTAACTAAGATAAACCGTGCTTTTTTTATTATTTAATTCATAAAAATATTGCACACATACAGATATTACAAAATCAAAACAATAAAAGTTACATCATCTTAAAGGCGCCATCTAATTAAATTTGACATGGACTTTGTCATTAATTTCTATGTAAGAATTCATTGAAAACAGTAATAAATATTTATGTCGATTACCGTGCGTTGACATATATTGATACAAGTAATTCATGTGTTTAGTAAGAAGTGTTTTAAATAATATACACAAATCTACCCTGGTGGCTTCATTTAAAACAGACCTCTCCGTTTGATAATAGCTAATCTAGCAAACGAGAAAATAAAAATTAAAAACAGGTTATTGGCTTCATTTAGCACAGGATAGCCAAACAGTAACCACTGATGAAAGTCATCTATTCCAAAACCCGAGGATTGGAAAAACACCTCTATAAAATCTAAAATCAATTCATGCAAATTCTTAACAGACTTGCAATCTTGCATTGATGATTAGAAGTGCATATGCATCTGGAGAAAACCTGGCGAAAACCCATGAGGTTAGACAGCCACCTGTCATCCTTGAATGTACAAGCCTGGCATGGAAACCATGACACTTGCATCAATGACATACAATATGATCCAAAACACATTCGTGTACAGGTCTGGTATTGTAGATCACAGTGGACGCTGACATCTATGGCGGGATTTAAGGGCCAAAACTAAATGTATGTATGCACAATACATATGTCGTTATGCTTATAATGATGAATACATAATACCGTTAAAGTAAAAGTCAAATTGCAAATGTTTTTTGGAAAAAAATCCACTAATGTGCACAACCTTTTCACATATACACTTCAACAAAGCAACTTTGTAAAATGACATTTGTCTTTTGTCTTTTGGGTTGCATCTTGAGTTCTTGAGGTTAACGGTCAACAGCCAAAGGTCATCGGGTTACATGTAAAATTGTTAAAATGAATGCTCCCAAGAAGGAAATCTTGTCGTCGTCGTCGTCTGCTAAAAGTAGCTTATTAGTGACATTCTTACACTATGTTGTATGGATTTTGACTTTACGGCTTTACTTATTATTATCAATTAATGGAATCTTGCGTCAATTTAAATGTACGGAAACTGTATATTATATTTGGAAAGATTAAATATATTAAATGCTTATTATGTATGACAACCTTTTGAAATAAATTTTGAATTTTACTTTGATTTTGTATCTGTTCTTTGTTGTAAATTGTTATTAAGGAGCTCATTTCATGAAAACAAAACGATTAGTCCATTTAATGAAATTTTCTTTAATTAAGAAAGTAATTACAATGATTAATTTTAAAATGGTTCATTCAACAGTGTTTTAAAGTTTTTACTGGCCTGCCAGTAAACAAAAATTTAATATAACAAGGGATGGAAAACTTTTCATATCCCACCCCATATACTTACCTATGCCTACTACAGTGAATAATGAGAACATATCTGATTCTGATTTAATATTTAATTTCATTTATTTATTTACTCAAGCGCAGTCTACACCAGTACCGTACCATATTCTCCAGGAAACTGTAATTTACTGAATTTACACAGGACCACGGCAATGGTATTTAAACAAAAAATATGACAGCAAAAAAAAAAAAAAAAATAAAAATAAAAAAAAATAAGTGAAATGAAATGGGATTTAACGTGCTAATTTTCTGGTCCTAATGAAGACCGGCATACGGCATACAGTGTGCTATAGAGGGAATTTTGCCCCGGCAGCGGCACTGTGGCCTACTGTTATATCGAATTCCAACTACCAGGGGATCTTTTACGTACACGCCAATGTATACACGGGTCAACGTCCCATCCAAACGACTAAACAGTTGTCCTTGCCAGCCCCCTGTTCTAAAAATAATAAGATGCCCGTGACCCTGATTTAATTTAAACTTGTGTTAGCCCAAGTCACATTCGGTATTTATCAAAAACTACATTTACATTAAATTAAATTTATTCTAAATAATTATGTTCAATGTAGACTATCGAATTGAAATATATATGGGTATATGATGTTCCAGAAACTTCGATTGTAAGACTGATTAAAGGTAATTTTAATAATGGGTGGTACCCTGTTTAAATTATACAGACTTGCACTGTATAGCTAGCGCCTGTATTTAGTTTGTGTATGGTGTCCTCATGTTTGTCTTGTAGTGTGGTCCTCCTTCACATCATTAGAGTGGAGAAAGAGAGAGATAGAGAGGGGAGAGGGTTGTTTGCAATATCTATAGTTTGTATGTGGTGTCCACATGTCTGTCTTGTAGGTGGACCTTGTACACTTATCATTAGAGTGGAGAAAGAGAGAGATAGAGAAGGGGAGAGGGTTGTTTGCAATATCTGTAGTTTGTATGTGGTGTCCACATGTCTGTCTTGTAGGTGGACCTTGTACACTTATCATTAGAGTGGAGAAAGAGAGAGATAGAGAAGGGGAGAGGGTTGTTTGCAATATCTGTAGTTTGTATGTGGTGTCCACATGTCTGTCTTGTAGGTGGACCTTGTACACTTATCATTAGAGTGGAGAAAGAGAGGGGGGGGGTTACATCCACTTGAACATATGTGTGGTGGCACAGGAAAACCTGTCGCATGTCACGCATGCTCAAGCCGAGATAAATACAATGTAAACCAACATAGACAGGGGGAGAGGGTTAACAGCCACTTGAACTAGGTCATTTCAGGACTAACATTCAATTTGCATGGGCGTGTTTATGAGAGAGAGATAAATGGGTTTAAAGTCCACTTGAAAAAAACTAGGTCATTTTGTGACTAACATGGTTGATATTTTTATTTCAATGATTTATTAGCTTGTAGGGGTCTTTAGCAGTAACCGGAGCACCAAGTGAAATCCCATGAGGTTGGACAGACAATCCTTCTCCTTGTCACCTACATTATTAAGTGTTAACTTAAAAATAACAGAATAACATGTAATAATTTTATAATAAAGTCTTATTAGATACAATGTAATTATACATGATTATAAACATTATATAATAATTGTAAATTATATTAGATACAATGTAATAAATTATAGCATAAAATTTATCAATATATATATATATATATATATGGTAATTTTCATGAATGGTATATATTATGGTTAGAATCAAATAGTAATATACATCAATGACATACACTTTTAGGTACTATACATAAATGAAATGAAATGAAATGGGGTTTAACGTCCTATTCTTCTCCACCTTACCTGGGCTAATGGAAGATAGGCATACACCATTTAGTGTGCTATGAGGGAAAATTTGCCCAGGCAGCGGCGCTACGGCCTACTCTTATATCGAATTCCAACTGCCAAGGGATATTTTACGTGCACGCAAATGTGTACATGGGACCTCGTTTTTTTGTACCATCCAAATGACTAGGCAGCTGTCCTTGTCAGGCCCTCCCTTCTGCATCACTGACAAGGAGAAACCACGCCGGAAAATCGAGATGAACTTTCTCAGTTAATGCAGGGATCGAACACCCGACCTCCAGGCTAGTGAGTCATCGCCTTGCCAACTTAGCCGCTGTGATTCCCATATATAAATGATATACACCAGTAAGTAATATACATGAATGATATACATAATGCTTAGAATCAAATAGTTAACACTAGATATAAATGAACACATATTGGGGCTACAGACTACATGTTGAGACTACATGATACCAGGGACTAACAATTCAAAATAAGAACAAAATAATTGAATAAAATTGTATAAACAAGTTTGATATAGACATAAGATAAGAATAAAATAGTAAATACACTAGTTGCTACATGTAGAATATATAATCTATACAATGTATATCTCCATGCCACATAAGCTCACACCAGGGCTCGAAACCACAGCCGCAAGCCAGAGGTGACAGGCCAGCTAGAGGTCGAAGCGCAGCACTCTAGACCACTAGGCCATTCCCCCCCCCCCTTGATTGGATTCAGACCAGTATAGTTCAGGTAGTCACAGTTATTGACAGAGTTTATACATGCGACTGGCTTCTGTGGTTTTAATTGGAGATTGGCTCAACTGACGCCTTGTTATGTAAATAGCAGACGTACGGAAAGTAACTCCGACCTACTCAAATTTTAAATCTTAACCATCAAGGTTTCTTTTTCATCGGACGTCAATTTTTCATCTCCTCTTAATGATAAGACACAATTCCATTTTCTGGCTGACCGCCCTGTATCACTGACAAGGCGAAGCCAGGCCGGATATTCCTGAGTCAATATGATCAATCGTCTTGCTCATTGAACCACTGCTGCTCACTTTCCAGTTGTGGAATAAGCTACGAAATCATAACCCGATAGAGACAAGAAGACAGAATAATATCAAAACAAATAAATATAAAATCGAACTTGAAAAGAAATAAATATAAAATAAGACTACCGGGACATGTATATATTTGGGGTTTCTAGCGGAGGATCAAATACAACTTTTGAAATCATAATATATCAAAACAAACCAGCATAAAATAATTCTTAAAATTTTGATTTCTAAAATCAGAAGCTGACAAAATGAACACTTGCCCAATATATTTGACTTGGAGTGGAAGACAGACACCACCTTTCAAATGAAATGAAATGGAGTTTAAGGTCCTACTGATCTGCTCCTAAGCTGGGCTAATGAAGACGGGCATACGCCATACAGTGTGCTATGAGGGACATCTTGCCAGGACACAGTCGCGTTATGGCCTACTCTTATCTTGGATTCTAGCTTCCGAGGGATCTTTTAAGTGCACGCCAATGTGTACACAGGAGCTCATTTTTTTGGTCCCACCCGAACGGCTAGACAGCTTTCCTTGTCAGGCCTTCCATCCTGCATCACCGACAAGGGAAGAGAGAGAGAAATGAGGTTTAACATCCACTCAACTAAAACTAGGTCATTTCGGGACTAACATATGGTTTTAATTTTATTTCAATAATTCGCTTGCGTGTAAGGGTCTTTAGCCGTGGGAGGAAACCGGAGTGCCCGGAGGAAACCCACGGGGTTGAGAAGGCGCCCCTATCTCCATGCCACATACGCTCACACCAGGGCTCGAAACCACAGCCGCAAGCCAGAGGTGACCGGCCAGCTAGAGGTCAGGGCGGCACTCTAGACCACTAGGCCATCCCAACCCCCCACCGACAAGGGGAAAACAGGCCACAAAATCTGGATGAACTTTCTCGGCCAATGCAGGGATCGAACACCCGACCTCCAGGCTAGCGAACCAGCGCCTTACCCACTTAGCCACCGTGACACCTCCAACCTTTTAAAGGCAGACACAACTTTCTAAAGGCAGACAAAACAAAGATGCCGGTACTTCAGTTCCAAACGCAATGCAGGTAAAAGAAATAGATTCTTAAAATATAACAAAAGCGAATAAAATCATTCATAAATCAAATTTGAATATAAACTTTTAGCTTGTTTTTGTATTAATTTTGTTATATTTTAATATTTTATGAATACATATTGTTTTAACCAGTGTACATATATCTGACCATTATAAACCAAACTAGAGGTTACTACTTGTATAGTGAGCATATAACCCACTTCTATCAAAATAAACCACTTCAAAATATAAATAAATATAATCTGTACACCTGCTCATAATCCACTTCTATCAAAATAAAATATTTCAAAATATAAATAAATAATATATATACACCTGCTAAAAACCACCTCTTCCAAAATAAACCACTTTATAAAATACTTTATATATTACATATTGACCGGTCAATAACAAATGTATGGGGGGGGGTAATTAGATAATATGACCGGTCAATATCAGGGGGTAATTAGATAATATGACATATTGACCAGTCAGTCAATAACAATATATCAGGGGGTAATTAGATAATATAACATATTGACCAGTCAATACGAATATAGGGACAGGTAATTAATGATATGATATGATAACATCAATTTAACAGGGCATATAAAACATCCAAAATAAAATGATGACATGATAACATCAATTTAACAGGGCAATAACTTTATATATATACATTTAATTAATGGGGTTTAACATCCAACTCCTCTGCTCCTAACCTGGGCTAATGGAGACGGACATATGCCTCACAGTGTGCTATGAGGGAGAGAGAGAGAGAGAAATGGGGTTTAAAGTCCACTCAACACAACCAGGTCATTTCGGGACTAACATATGGTTTTAATTTTATTTCAATAATTCGCTTGCGCGTAGGGGTCTTTAGCAGTGGGAGGAAACCGGAGTGCCCGGAGGAAACCCACGAGGTTGAGAAGGCGCCCCTATCTCCATGCCACATACGCTCACACCAGAGCTCGAAACCACAGCCGCAAGTCAGAGGTGACTGGCCAGCTAGAGGTCGAAGTGCGGCGCTCTAGACCACCAGGCCATCCCAACCCCCCGTGCTATGAGGGAGATTTTTCCTGGACAGTGGCACTACGGCCTACTGTTATATTGAATTCCAACTGCCAAGGGATCTCTTACGTGCACACCAATATGTACAAGGGACCTCGGTTTTCATACAGTCGAACAATTATACGCTGTTCCTTGCCAGACTCTCTGTTCTGCACCACTGACAAGGGGGGGTACCACGCCGGAAAATCTGGATGAAATTTCTTGGTCCAATGTAGGAAAGAGCACTCAATAAGAGTGATCAAATAGAGACTAGACAATGCTGGGATACGGACTGGAGAAATTCTAATCAAAAAACTAGTGCCCTGTACTCCTTGACCCCTCGCCCTATTTTTAGGGAGCTGTTGAAACAGACTAGACAATGAATGGATCTAAAACCTTTGATCGTAACGATGAATAAAGTCCAATATGTTTGAATAAATTGGGTTGAACCAACAGACCAACAAGTCCGTGTTTACGTTTTACATCCTCAAGAAGCATATCTTTTGCATATTTGTTTCTACATTTTACATTCTGCATATATTCCACAACCTTTTGACCTCCATGTTGCGGAAATAATAAGGCTGGGGTGCAACAGGAAGGTGCTGGTGTCACTTGAAATAAATGTTTAGAAATACGTCGAAATTCCATGATGCTCTGGCGGCCAATTGCTATGGCAACCAGACAGGAATAAACTATAAAGAGGAACCACATTTTGTTCATGCTGTATTTTGATTTGCTGAAAAGGTACGGGTAAATTCCACACATTATGGTGCCAAATAAAACACTGATTGATAATAACTCAGGAATCCTTTCCACTTCCAAACTGTAATACCCCAGTAACCGTGGAGGGTGATAAAATTTAACATAAGTTACATTACGATCCGTCGACTTAAATTCGGCAAACTTATTCTCGATTCTATTATCTATCATATGTTCCAGAACAGAAAATAACAAATCTTCGGGGTATGCATCATCCTCAATCAGCAACGTATAATTCACTTTCCTATTCATTGTTTCGTTCAAACAAAATAAATAATCCTGTTTTTCTTTTTCGAAAATATTTACACGCTGGGGACCTTTTGCAGCGAAGCGTTCAAATGTCGGAAATATTCTTGAAAGTGGAGATATTTCCGTGTATGAATTTGGATCAGGATCAACATTGCACAGAAAAACGGCATAATTTTTTTTTAATGTTGGATCTTTTAGCAAAGATACGATTTTCCCAGCTACCTGGGTTAGATACTTTGGTTCATACGAATCAAACTGGTGTCTGTTTCGTGAGACTGTAATGATCGTGACACCTATGTCAATGATTTGGTTTTTAAACAGAGAATTACGTGGCCTTCCAATGGAAATATTGTTAGCGCTGGAAAGATTTAGAATTTCTAAACTTTCATTTAATCGTTTAGAATCAATGATTTTCAATTTTTTTTTTTCTTTGTCTATGTTAATTGGTTTTATATAAAAAATCGAGTCACGCAACAAAGTGCAAAGCATGGGAAGGATAACGGTTGTGATGACACACAGGATAAGAAAATGTTTTAAGCCCTCATCCAACTTACACAGTTTTAAGCAGCCTCTTAAAAAACCCATTATAATCACTCAGTGTCGTTTTCTGTGCTGTTTGCTAAAATAATGCTATCTGTCGCTCTTGTGCCATTCTCAAGAATAAACAGAACCTGAAGAAAAAAAATAAACATTACGACACAAATAATCAAAAGTTTAACGTCCACTTGACACAAAATAGGTCAATTTGGGACTAACATACAGTTCAATTTATTTCAAGTATTCACATGCCCGTAAGGTATTTAGCAGTGGGAGGACAGACAACTCTAATCCTGGTCATATATAACGAGGGAATCGAAACAACAGTACGTTGATCCGGCCACTCATTGGGTTAGGGTTAGGGTTTGGGAGAGTGCAATATTACCAAAACCTAATAAAAGGAGATAAAAGAGATATAACGATTGATAATGCAATTTTCTTAATATTCTAACAGATTAATTAGGCGGGTTGTATGGTTGAATCATGCGCGTGCTAGATCACTCGGCCTGCCATTAAGTCAACTGGTGTGGTTTCAAATCCCCTGGTGTTCGTGAAAAGGAGTCCAAACTCGAGGGTTTTTTCCAGGTACTCCGGGTTTCCTTCCACTGCTAAAGACCCTTATGCGCAAGCGAATTATTGAAATAAAATCAAACCATGTTAATCCTGAAATGACCTAGTTTGTGTGGAGTGGACTAACCCATTTCTCTCTCTCTTGAAAAATTGACAAAATAATGATGAATGTCTCTTGCTACAACTGGGGCTGAAACGCATTATGCGGGGGGGGGGGCTTGGCATTCATGCAGGCGTCTCACGCACCCTCTCCCCGTAAACTCTTTAGTAGTTTGTGGGGGGGGGGGGGATTTTAGTTGACCGTGGACTTTCACCTGACAATTTTGTCAACCTTAACTTTCGGTTCTTTCCCACTGTTCTGCGATTTTACTGACGTAGAATTGGACAATAAACATCAACTTACATTTTAAGTTGTTACATTTTCTCTAAATAAACAGTTTATCCGAATAATATTGCCACTCGTAGCTCACCCACCCCACCCGGTCGCTTATTATTAGTCTCATTCGGCTATCTTCGATCACCTACTTCCGGTGTCAAAAATCTAGCCTTTTTTCCCATAAATTTGCAGCAATTCTTATCCCTGCATTTACAGTATTAATGGTGACTTTAAGTCCCGGTATTAAAATGGCCATAGGTCCATGACACATTATATTCCTGCACGGGTTACCCTTGTACATGGGCGATTAATCATCTTGGCAGGTTCCCAAACGTCCCTCTGCTCTTACGTAGCAAAAATAGTGTCTGGTCAACCGAGATTAGGAAAAGATAACTCTTACGTATTATTTTGAAAATTTGGCTCAGACCACTAAAAATTTCCCCACTGACTTTTATTTTATTTCTCGTATCTTAGACCGGTTAAAACATTTTCCCAAATTTTCGCGGTAAGAACGTTTTCTGCCACATGTGGTAAAACAACTGCAAAACTCTTGCCCCAAAGCATGCAACTTCAACTTCAACACCTTTATTTGCACATTACGTCCATTAAGAACAGTATGCAAAAATCAACATCATGCAAAAGATACATTTGTCATGGAATACTATATAAATAATGAAATAATGGGATATATATATATATTATATATATATATTATATATATATATATATATATATATATATATAAAAATAGAAAAATACGTCCAGGTAAAAAATTCTCCACTTTACTTCATTCTGACATACATTAAATTATATAAGCTAGCTGTCTGCCCTCTATAGACGTCTTCAGATATTAATAATGTATACAAAATATTGCAAATACGATACATGTATATATATTTTCTTAGAACAATAGATTTCCATGATAATCGATTATAAATAATATTAAGTAACATACAACAAAAGGTTAAAAGTATATAATACATAACATGACATTAAACTACATAATCTTCCTGGTATAATTAGACAATAGAACCATACAGAAGTGAAGAGATTAAAAACATGTCAATAGATCAATTATGTAATATGGTTGTAAACTTGTTTATATCCACCTTATTCTCTAATAAACTGACTATAGAGAAATAAAGATATACGGGGTTTAAAATCCCCTTAAATGGTGTTGAAGTAAAAAGTGTAAAAATATATATTAAGATTTTATTTAAAATTAAAATATTAACATGCTGGGAAGGGGGCAAATTAAGCATTTAAATCCGGTTTGAACCGGTCAATAAAGTGTGATTCCATATTCCTTCTTTTGATAGTATTGTCAATATTGACTTTATAAAAAGGAAAAATACTGAATTTAATATTTAAATTCTTAGCACATGTATTTAGATGTTTGGACACTTTCAAGACCGGATTAGCTTGTAAACTCTGTTGCCTATGAACTCGGATACGTGCGCGTAATTCAGTTGATATATATATGTACATGCACCATTGGGACCAATGAAAACAACAATGAAAGTATGACAATGAAAAAACAAACCAACAGTGAGGCTGATGTCCCCCGCCGAAATCCCAAAATAAATAGATGACACATATTAATTAATTGCACATTTATTTTTTTCAAACGTATCGACCAATCAAACTGAACCCGAAGTGTCATCCAAAAATTGCTTATCTCTGCCTACCGTAAGAAGGCATTGACCTAATAAGCATACACACCAATTTTAAACATTTTAACTCAATTCGAAGGAGAGTTATTGTGTTCCAAAGTCTCGGCAAATCAAATTGCTTATCGCTCTGCTTACCCTGAGCAGAAAATGCTCATTATCGATCATAGTCAAGGTATTACTGTAATGAAACTATACACCAAGTTTCATCACTCTCACTTAATTAGAACTAAAGTTATCGTGTCTCAAAGCATCAACCAATCAAATTGCTTATCTCTGCCTACCCTAAGCGGAAAATGCTCATCTTCGAACTCCATCAAGGCATTGACCTAATAAGCATATACACCAAGTTTGAACATTTTAATTCAATTAGAAGGAGAGTTATTGTGTTCCAAAGTCTCGACCAATCAAATTGCGTATCGCTCTGCTTACCCTGAGCAGAAAATGCTCATTATCGAACTTAGTCAAGGTATTACTGTAATGAAACTATACACCAAGTTTCATCACTCTCACTTAATTAGAACTAAAGTTATCGTGTCCCAAAGCATCAACCAATCAAATTGCTTATCTCTGCTTACCCTAAGCGGAAAATGCTCATCTTTGAACTCCATCAAGGCATTGACCTAATAAGCATATACACCAAGTTTGAACATTTTAACTAAATTAGGAGAGGTATTGTGTTCCAAAGTCTCGACCAATCAAATTGCGTATCGCTCTGCTTACCCTGAGCAGAAAATGCTCATTATCGAACTTAGTCAAGGTATTACTATAATGAAACTATACACCAAGTTTCATCACTCTCACTTAATTAGAACTAAAGTTATCGTGTCCCAAAGCATCAACCAATCAAATTGCTTATCTCTGCTTACCCTAAGCGGAAAATGCTCATCTTCGAACTCCATCAAGGCATTGACCTAATGAGCATATACACCAAGTTTGAACATTTTAACTCAATTAGAAGGAGAGTTATTGTGTTCCAAATTCTCGACCAATCAAATTGCGTATAGCTCTGCTTACCCTGAGCAGAAAATGCTCATTATCGAACTTAGTCAAGGTATTACTATAATGAAACTATACACCAAGTTTCATCAATCTCACTTAATTAGAACTAAAGTTATCGTGTCCCAAAGCATCAACCAATCAAATTGCTTATCTCTGCTTACCCTAAGCAGAAAATGCTCATCTTCAAACCCCATCAAGGCATTGACCTAATAAACACATACACCAAGTTTGAACATTCTAGCTCAATTAGGAAGAGAGTTATTGTGTCCCAAAAAGTGTGACGGACAGACAGACAGACAGACGGACGAACCCATTTTAATAGTCATAATCATAAAAATAAGGAGTAAAAGTATATCGGTGTAGGCTACATAAGGGTATGATGCAAACTGATCCCGCAGTGAATATTCGCTTGGCCGCTACAATCACTGATAAGCATGACATTGACGAGGCTTAATGAGTACGGCATATTAACTTTTTTACTCCGACAAATTAAATTCTCAAACATTTTTTTGAGGTAAAAGAAAAATAAATAAAGACGTTTGAAGTATTTGTAGTTAAAACATATTTCCTATTTAGTGTAAATGGGTATTAAAATGAGTAAAATGCATCATTTTGCCCGAAGCAGTTAGCTAGGTGTTAAGTAAACATTGCACGAGCCGTTGAGCCAATGACTACGAGGCGTGCAAGTCAACGCACGTGTTTTAGACAGCCATCCGTTACAGGGATATTTCGTTAGTAATTCTCTGTGAAACAGGTTGGGTATGATGATCAAATGGGGAAATAACATTCAGCAGATAATAAAGAATTAGACCCGACAGGTACACCCCTTTCCCGAAAAGCATGATATGTGTACATGGCTACTGACTTAGCAAGGAAATTTAGCGGATTAAAAAGAATTTCAAAAGTTAATTGACAAGTGGTATTTAAGTAGGGTAGATATATCTCAGACGCAGGTTTTCATATCGGGGACACTGTAAAAGAAAATGGAATTCATCTTCAACGGCAGAAAGAGAACATTGCGTGCATAACCTTTGATCAGGTGGAATATTCTTGTATCAGCCTCTCTCTATTTCCAATTTGTGCGAGCTGAGTCGAAGCGATGAAAAGAATTTCGAGAACAACCAAGTAAAACTAACTTCAAAAAATTACATAATTATCTAAAATCATAAATCCGGAAATGCATTGTAGCTTGGTCTGATAAATTTCGTGCACCGTTAGAATCTTTTGGAGAATGGAGAAACACCGTTAGAATCTTTTAGAGAATGGAGAATCTTTTGGAGAATGGAGAAACACCGTTAGAATCTTTTGGAGAATGGAGAAACACTGTTTTTGACCTCTTGTCAAAGAGAATCAAATATATAAAACTTAACCCAAGACACCCACCACCCGAAGTCCTAAAAAACGCATCTGCAGCTGAATGTCTTGCTGCTCTTCAAGAGAGATTTGTTCTAACACCTGTTGATAAGGCTAGTAATAACATTGCCTTTATCTGTAAAAAGTACTATATTAAAAATATCCTTACCGAAGTCGGACTTTGGCCTAACACCAATAATGATACTTATAAATGTATTACGGAATTATCTAAAAAAGATATTTTGAATAACCAATATTCGTTTAACAGGAGTAATGATATCAGAGACAATGTGAAAATAGATGCACTACCTTATATTTATTCTATACAAAGTAGCTAAAAGTCTAAATTATACCTTCCGTTACATTGATGACATAACACCAATCAATGATAATGGTAATTTCAATAAATACAAAGATGAAATATATCCTCCTGAACTTATATTAAACAAAGAAAATTCGGGCACTATTAATGCATCTGTTCTTGACCTGGACATCAATATAATTTACAATAAATTTAATGTCGGTATATTCGATAAAACGGACAAATTTGGTTTTGAAGTAGTAAAATACCCATCAGCTTACAGTAACATCCCAGATACTACACTATATAATGTTTTCGATTCACAGGCATTACGATTTTTAAAAATATGCAACAAGAAGGAACTGTTTCGGTCACGAATAAAAACTCTTAATTTTAAGTGCACGGCCAAAGGCGGATCACAATTACGCATTTTTAAAGAAATTTCTAAACTTCCATTTCTTCAACATAATAGATTTGACATTTCTTATAAATATATTACTGACTACATATTGGATAATGATTCAATATAAAAATTTTTTTATCTTCTATAAATGTCTAGTCCTGTTTCGATTATCGCCCTTATTATTATGCCTTTGTGAATATACTTATAATCTACGATTTCTTCAGCATTCCTGTTTTGCGTTTCTTACGTGGGTTATTATATGATATTTATGCTATGGTTTGTACAATTACATAGTCTTAAAAACGTTTAGTTTTTAGTTTTTAACGTTATTTCATCTGGATTATCGCCCTTTTTTATCGGGAAATTGCACCTTCTAAGCGACGACGTCATAACAGCTATAACGACAGATTCACGTCACGCCATTCAGTTAGCAGACGACGGTCTCCCTAGACGGTCTTACATTCCTTTGCTTCCACGTATTCAGTTTGTTTCTGTGACGGTTGTAATGTGTGTCCTAATGCATTCAATATACTTCAATCCTCTTTTTTATTGATTTAATGCATCTAGTTTTTTAGAACTAGGCCTACTTCTTTGATACATTTAACGGTGTGGTTACTTGTATATCGGAATTTATACAACAATATGGCTTGCATTCGTAATTCTTGCAACATATGACAGATCATGACTCATACTGACATTATATAACTGTTTCCTTGGGTTTTACTCCCAACTTGTTTTCAAATATGAGTGAAGTCTGTGTCACCACAGGCCCGGGACTGTACAGCGCAGTGGACGCTTACGGCTAGCCCCCGGATCCATTCACTCTTTTTTTGATTTTTTTTTTTTTTTTTGTTTTTGTTTTTTTTTGTGGTCGCTTAGTATGATGTCTTATCTGTATATTTGTTTTTGTGTAGAATTGTGTGTGGTGCAGCCCCCCTGCACTTACTATTAAAGTTTTTATTTTTAATCTGCAGAAGGTAACGCGCGGGGTGGTTTATTACGTTTTTATATAGTACATACGTTCTTAACTTTGTTCCTGATTTAGTTAGTTCTGTAAAATGATTGTTGAATTTAGTTTGAAGTTTTAGTTTAGTTGCTGAGGGAGAGGGGTTATTTTGGAGATCATAATATTCATATATATTTGCTATGGCTACTGTCCAAGAATATTTAATTTCATTGGTTGCAATGAGGTTGCTATCAGCAATGAAGGCAGAACGTAAAAGAACACTTTTAGGAAAACTGGCTACATTAGAATTCGTTAGGCGTTTATAATAGGAAATAATTCTTTGAAATATGTCAAGGCTGGCAGGGAAAATACTCAACCCTGCTAGACAGCCTATGTTTGATGTTTTTGATGGTTCACCATGAAAAACTTAAGATACACATGCTGGAAGAGGCTGTTATAACTGTTCAGGTATGGTCTCTAGTACTTCCATAACAGAAGCAGCAATAATCGGTCTTGGGACATTTGCATAATTAACATAAATGCAAAATGGCAGCCAGTGGACTTTAATACAAATTAATAATGTACTCGCGAGTTCAAAAATACCGACATTTTTTTTTTATACCAAACGTCAGTTTGATGGAATTATTTGTCATTCCCGTTGTGACGTCGTTGTCCAATTGTAATTGCAACTGCGATCGCCCCGGAAAACTGTTGGAAACCACGAACCGCTGTACAATTTCTAATAAAGAACCCATCTTCACCCAAACTGAAACTCTATTGGTAAGGGCAGGAAGACTGTATCACATGTAATTTACACAGAAACAAATATACGGACAAGACACAATACACAGAAATCACAAACAAACTAACAAATCAATTTACGTGACTGGATCCGGGGGCTAGCTGTAACCATCCACTAATTCACTCAATTATGAAAAAAATCATGAATAATATAACCCAAAGCAGCCATTGTGTAGAGCCAGCATGAGTCATGATCTCCTATATTTTACAAGAAATATGAATGTAAGCATATCGAAGTAAAAACTAACTAACCACATCGGTGAAAAGTTTAAAAAAAAACAGGTACCGGTAGTCTAAAACTAAATTCACAAAGTCAATTGAGAACCGTTTTAGGGCACATGTTCCGCCCATCATCGTTCATCTATAGCTGGGAGACACGGTTGGTAAGTGAGTAAGACGTTGGCTTGGTTACCTGGAAATTTAGCGTTTGGTCCCTGCGTTGACCCAGAAAGTTCATTGGGATTTTACAGCGTGGTACCCCTTGTCAGTGGTACAGGACAGAAGACCCGGCAAGGGACAACGTATAGTCCTTAGGATGGTACGAAAAGCTGAGATCCTGTGTACACCTTTGCGTGCACGTTCAGGTTCCCTTGACAGTTGGAATAGGATATAAGAGTAGGCCGTAGTAGTGTCGCTGCCCGGGTAAATTTCCCTCATAGCACACTGTATGACGTATGCCAATCTTCATTATCCCAGTCGGAACAGAACAGTAGGACGTTAAACCCCATATCATTTCATTTCAGAACAGTTTACCTACTTAGAATATGAAGACAGAGATAGCCAAATCTATGTAAAAGACAAAGTAAAAGTCAAATCTTGTCGAAAAAATGATATTTTAGCATAAATCCGAATAGGCTAATGGAATAATAGAACAAGGCCACCTTGATGTTGGCAAACACAGAGAATCGTAATCTATGTAAAAGACATAGTAAAAGTCAAATCTTACGAAATTTTAGTACATCTGAATAAATCTGCATAGGCTAATCGAACAATAGTACAAGCGCACCTTGATGTCAAACTGATCCCGCAGTGAATATTCGCTTGGCCGCTACAATCACTGATAAGCATGACATCGACGAGGCTTAATGAGTACGGCATATTAACTTTTTAACTCCGACAAATTAAATTCTCAAACATTTTTTTGAGGTAAAAGAAAAATAAATAAAGACGTTTGAAGTATTTGGAGTTAAAAAATATTTTCTATTTAGTGTAAATGGGTATTAAAACGAGTAAAATGCATCATTTTGCCCGAAGCAGTTAGGTGTTAAGTAAACATTGCACGAAGCCGTTGAGCCAATGACTAACGGCGCGTGCAGTCAACGCACCTGTTGTGAACTGTCGTCTGTTACAGAGATATTTCGTAAGTAATTCTCTGTGACACAGATTGCCTTGATGTTGGCAAACACGTGAGACACTTATGAACGGTACATAACATGATTAACTGAAAGGTGATATATGCAATATAGATGATCAATATCTACATTCAAGTTAAACCAGTTGTGTCCATGTATATTTTAAGTCTTACGCGGAGCTTAATAAACTAAACGATTTATTGTCATTAAAACGACAATCGCGTTTAAAGGATCTAAATCGATAATATTTGGGATCTATTCATAAAATAATCTTATATGAATGTATATAAACTGATTTACATTCATTCATTTCCGTTTGTACCCTAATATTAAATCACGTATGCACGGCGAAATACGCCTGAAGTCTCATCTCTTGCGTTCGGTTATGCCAGTCTACATTATTGCGTATACTCTCCATGCACCACTGTCTATTTTCGATGATATTGAGTTTGAAGCTACTTCAATAATGTGTAATCAAAGACTGTAATTCGATCATTTTCATTTTAGAAATAAGCATATTAATTAAAGGTGTCCAAATACATAATACATACTAAGATATCATTACATCCTTTAATTACAATTCTCAGTGAGGGGGGGGGTGTAATTTATTGTGTAACAGTGTGATTATAATGAATACCGTCTTATACTACAAACACGCCATAGCAAGAAATCACTCATATTACAAACGTACCTAGAATTTTCTACACCAACTCTATTGGTCCACATATTAAAAGCGCGTTAACAATATATTCCGTTAAGAGAAACAGTGTGATTTCGGGATTAACATATCTTACAATCGGGGTGCATCATGGTTGGGAGACTGTATGAACTACAGGTTACATCGAAATGGGGTTTAACGTCCTACTCTTTTGCACCTAACCTGGGCTGATGGAAGACGGGCATAGGGGCCTACGCCATACAGTGTGCTATGAGGGGAATTTTGCCCGGGCAGCCGTGCTACGGCCTACTCTTATATCGAATTCAAACTGCCAAGGGATCTTTTACGTGCACTCCAATGTGTACACGGGACCTCAGTTTTTTGTCCCATCCGAACGACTAAGCAGCTGTCCTTGTCAGACCCTCCTTCTGCATCACTGACAAGGGGAAATCGCGCTGGAAAATCGAGATGAACTTTCTCGGCCAATGTAGAGATACATATCATTTTCAACTTCAAATTCAAACGTTTGAAGATCGCCATTGCATGGAGGGGAATGGGAAAACAAGGGAAGTAATTCAAGTAATTGTGTCATTATTTTCTGTGTCAGGGATTTTTATACCTGTAAAAAATTGCCAATGATCGTATAATAGTGAGTTGACAACCTTTTGAGCAAAGTTAGAGTAAAATGGTCGAATTGCACATCAGAGTCATTTGGACACAGATCACCAAATATTCCTGGGCAGTCACCCACGAAACAAGGGCGAAAGTTATTTTTAGTCCTTCTCTCCCTTTCCCTTTTTCCTCCTTTTGCATGGCGATTTTTGTTGAATTTTTGGTGTAGAATCGAAGAAAAGGGTTTGAAAATACATTTTCTGCCAGGTTTTGGTGAATATTCATGATTTTCAGGCGGAAGGATACAAGAGTTGTGAGGTTGATTACGTTGAAAGGGAGGGCCGAAAATTGCAAGGTTAGCTGTCTCTACTTCCAGCTTGTCTATCTCAAGTTTTTCATGAAGAACCTCATACATGCTTTTGGGCAAGAGTCTGCCACATGTTGCTCCATCTGTGGCAGAAAGCGTTTTTCCCAACGAATATTTGGGAAAAAGTTACAGCCGGTCTAAGAGACGAGAATTAACATTAAAGTCAATGGGGCAATAATTAGTGTTCTGTGGCCAGACTGTCTGTGTATGACAAGGCTGTTACTGATATGCCTTAGTTTTGAAAATATGATGACTAATTTGTCAGAAAATATGTATAAAATGACTTGACTACAGAAAAACTAAAAAAAATTAAATTTAGAAAAAAATTTATCAAAGTTTTGGGAAAAATTGTGATTTTACTGCAAATTTTCCAATTTTCAGTTTTTATTTAATTTCTAACAGTAAGAAAAATATTTCAATGTCCAATTTTGGTGTATTCAGTCTCAGAAAGCACAGATAAAGTGAACAACATTGTAATTTCACCTAATTTTGTCTAAAAATCAGGAATATTAACAGAAAATCTCCAGATTCTCCCATTTCGAGGTAAAAATTAATGCTTTCATACCTACTCAAATGACTCAAAATTTCTAAAAATGCCCTTATTTTTATTGCTAATGTAACTTACATGGGATCTATTAGTTTGTTATGTTTAGAAATAGCTCCAGCTTTCCTACAGAAAATGGAAAATTGGCAACACTGAGTTAATGATATTCAGCAGATGGGTTTGTACAAAATGGTCAAAACAGGGGTAGGCTCAATTTGGCCACTATTTTACCCAGAACAAGCATTTTTTTCTTCTTTAAAGCATTAAATTCTTGCATTTTCTTCATGTAGGAAGCAATATCCCAGTCTTTGTAGACATTTTTCACTCCATCTTTCTATTTAGAGGGGCTATAAATGCCCCACCCCACCCGTTTTTATTAATGTGTTTTGAGAGATTTAATTGCACCTGTGTTGACAATTAAATGATAATAATTGGAATTTGTTGTTGAATTACAGATGGGAATGTTATTTTTTGCCAATAAATGGTCATTTTGTACATTTCAAGGATTTCTGACCTTTTTTGTTCATAGTCAAACTCAGAACCTTGAGACATGTCAGGCCAGTAAGACCACATCCTGATACAGAACTTATGTAGATGTGTAAATGTCAGCTTCATGGTCAATATTTTCTTATCAAAATCTAGGATTTGTGGTGTTTGTTGCATTTATGTCACTTATAGAACAGTAAAATGTTAATTTTGCTCCTTTTCAGGCCTCTTTTATGTTGTCAACTATCTCATAACTACCTTTTTGACTACATTTTTTAAGGCAATTGATGTAAAGGTCCAGACATCTTATTTCGGTACAATAATTGCAATAAAGATTTGTATGATGACTCTGAGGTTTGAGATGTTGAAAACATTAAACTATTTCCAAATTTGTGAAAATTGTGTATTCTGTGACCCTTTTGTTAGAGAGGGGTGGACATAGGCCGAATATACCTTTTTTATTCTTCCAGCAAGGCCTATTTTAACCATAATTCATATTAATTGCACCTATTTTAGCTTCTATGTACATATATTAGCCAGGGATGGTAAAACATATCTGTTAGACACATTCCTTTGGTTATGTTAGCTCTGCAACCAAAGATAAGATTGATTCAGTCATTGACATTTTTAGGGGGTGGGGTTACATGTTTCAGTACAGACCTCTATAATTACAATCAGTGCAATTGATTTGTGATTTTTCTGTTTGCATATTGTCCAGGGTTTCCAAAAATATATTACTTGCCAGTCTGGCTATCTAAAAAAGTGGAAAATTATTGGGTTTTTGACAGATGCTACATGTAAATTTTATACATTTTTCATGACATGGCAGTAAAAAAATATATTTTTGATAAAAATTCCAAATTATGAGTGTTTTCTATGTAGTTTGTTTGTAACTTGTCTAATTTTTCACAGAGCTCAAATACTGCCTCTATTAAAAAAGATTTTTTAAATTTTAGCACAAAAGGCCCAGGGACCTGAGATGCACCACTGTACTTAAAGCAGCATGTATACTTAAAGGGCCATCATTTTTGCAGTTATTCTGAGATTTTGATTTCCTTTCACCAGCATGTTGCCAGAACATATGGGAAGCAAATACAAAAGGCCTTTTGGTGATATCCGAAGTTTCACCCCTATATAGGACACAGATCACCAAATATTCCTGGGCAGTCACCCACGAAACAAGGGCGAAAGTTATTTTTAGTCCTTCTCTCCCTTTCCCTTTTTCCTCCTTTTGCATGGCGATTTTTGTTGAATTTTTGGTGTAGAATCGAAGAAAAGGGTTTGAAAATACATTTTCTGCCAGGTTTTGGTGAATATTCATGATTTTCAGGCGGAAGGATACAAGAGTTGTGAGGTTGATTACGTTGAAAGGGAGGGCCGAAAATTGCAAGGTTAGCTGTCTCTACTTCCAGCTTGTCTATCTCAAGTTTTTCATGAAGAACCTCATACATGCTTTTGGGCAAGAGTCTGCCACATGTTGCTCCATCTGTGGCAGAAAGCGTTTTTCCCAATGAATATTTGGGAAAAAGTTACAGCCGGTCTAAGAGACGAGAATTAACATTAAAGTCAATGGGGCAATAATTAGTGTTCTGTGGCCAGACTGTCTGTGTATGACAAGGCTGTTACTGATATGCCTTAGTTTTGAAAATATGATGACTAATTTGTCAGAAAATATGTATAAAATGACTTGACTACAGAAAAACTAAAAAAAATTAAATTTAGAAAAAAATTTATCAAAGTTTTGGGAAAAATTGTGATTTTACTGCAAATTTTCCAATTTTCAGTTTTTATTTAATTTCTAACAGTAAGAAAAATATTTCAATGTCCAATTTTGGTGTATTCAGTCTCAGAAAGCACAGATAAAGTGAACAACATTGTAATTTCACCTAATTTTGTCTAAAAATCAGGAATATTAACAGAAAATCTCCAGATTCTCCCATTTCGAGGTAAAAATTAATGCTTTCATACCTACTCAAATGACTCAAAATTTCTAAAAATGCCCTTATTTTTATTGCTAATGTAACTTACATGGGATCTATTAGTTTGTTATGTTTAGAAATAGCTCCAGCTTTCCTACAGAAAATGGAAAATTGGCAACACTGAGTTAATGATATTCAGCAGATGGGTTTGTACAAAATGGTCAAAACAGGGGTAGGCTCAATTTGGCCACTATTTTACCCAGAACAAGCATTTTTTTCTTCTTTAAAGCATTAAATTCTTGCATTTTCTTCATGTAGGAAGCAATATCCCAGTCTTTGTAGACATTTTTCACTCCATCTTTCTATTTAGAGGGGCTATAAATGCCCCACCCCACCCGTTTTTATTAATGTGTTTTGAGAGATTTAATTGCACCTGTGTTGACAATTAAATGATAATAATTGGAATTTGTTGTTGAATTACAGATGGGAATGTTATTTTTTGCCAATAAATGGTCATTTTGTACATTTCAAGGATTTCTGACCTTTTTTGTTCATAGTCAAACTCAGAACCTTGAGACATGTCAGGCCAGTAAGACCACATCCTGATACAGAACTTATGTAGATGTGTAAATGTCAGCTTCATGGTCAATATTTTCTTATCAAAATCTAGGATTTGTGGTGTTTGTTGCATTTATGTCACTTATAGAACAGTAAAATGTTAATTTTGCTCCTTTTCAGGCCTCTTTTATGTTGTCAACTATCTCATAACTACCTTTTTGACTTCATTTTTTAAGGCAATTGATGTAAAGGTCCAGACATCTTATTTCGGTACAATAATTGCAATAAAGATTTGTATGATGACTCTGAGGTTTGAGATGTTGAAAACATAAAACTATTTCCAAATTTGTGAAAATTGTGTATTCTGTGACCCTTTTGTTAGAGAGGGGTGGACATAGGCCGAATATACCTTTTTTATTCTTCCAGCAAGGCCTATTTTAACCATAATTCATATTAATTGCACCTATTTTAGCTTCTATGTACATATATTAGCCAGGGATGGTAAAACATATCTGTTAGACACATTCCTTTGGTTATGTTAGCTCTGCAACCAAAGATAAGATTGATTCAGTCATTGACATTTTTAGGGGGTGGGGTTACATGTTTCAGTACAGACCTCTATAATTACAATCAGTGCAATTGATTTGTGATTTTTCTGTTTGCATATTGTCCAGGGTTTCCAAAAATATATTACTTGCCAGTCTGGCTATCTAAAAAAGTGGAAAATTATTGGGTTTTTGACAGATGCTACATGTAAATTTTATACATTTTTCATGACATGGCAGTAAAAAAATATATTTTTGATAAAAATTCCAAATTATGAGTGTTTTCTATGTAGTTTGTTTGTAACTTGTCTAATTTTTCACAGAGCTCAAATACTGCCTCTATTAAAAAAGATTTTTTAAATTTTAGCACAAAAGGCCCAGGGACCTGAGATGCACCACTGTACTTAAAGCAGCATGTATACTTAAAGGGCCATCATTTTTGCAGTTATTCTGAGATTTTGATTTCCTTTCACCAGCATGTTGCCAGAACATATGGGAAGCAAATACAAAGGGCCTTTTGGTGATATCCGAAGTTTCACCCCTATATAGGACACAGATCACCAAATATTCCTGGGCAGTCACCCACGAAACAAGGGCGAAAGTTATTTTTAGTCCTTCTCTCCCTTTCCCTTTTTCCTCCTTTTGCATGGCGATTTTTGTTGAATTTTTGGTGTAGAATCGAAGAAAAGGGTTTGAAAATACATTTTCTGCCAGGTTTTGGTGAATATTCATGATTTTCAGGCGGAAGGATACAAGAGTTGTGAGGTTGATTACGTTGAAAGGGAGGGCCGAAAATTGCAAGGTTAGCTGTCTCTACTTCCAGCTTGCCTATCTCAAGTTTTTCATGAAGAACCTCATACATGCTTTTGGGCAAGAGTCTGCCACATGTTGCTCCATCTGTGGCAGAAAGCGTTTTTCCCAACGAATATTTGGGAAAAAGTTACAGCCGGTCTAAGAGACGAGAATTAACATTAAAGTCAATGGGGCAATAATTAGTGTTCTGTGGCCAGACTGTCTGTGTATGACAAGGCTGTTACTGATATGCCTTAGTTTTGAAAATATGATGACTAATTTGTCAGAAAATATGTATAAAATGACTTGACTACAGAAAAACTAAAAAAAATTAAATTTAGAAAAAAATTTATCAAAGTTTTGGGAAAAATTGTGATTTTACTGCAAATTTTCCAATTTTCAGTTTTTATTTAATTTCTAACAGTAAGAAAAATATTTCAATGTCCAATTTTGGTGTATTCAGTCTCAGAAAGCACAGATAAAGTGAACAACATTGTAATTTCACCTAATTTTGTCTAAAAATCAGGAATATTAACAGAAAATCTCCAGATTCTCCCATTTCGAGGTAAAAATTAATGCTTTCATACCTACTCAAATGACTCAAAATTTCTAAAAATGCCCTTATTTTTATTGCTAATGTAACTTACATGGGATCTATTAGTTTGTTATGTTTAGAAATAGCTCCAGCTTTCCTACAGAAAATGGAAAATTGGCAACACTGAGTTAATGATATTCAGCAGATGGGTTTGTACAAAATGGTCAAAACAGGGGTAGGCTCAATTTGGCCACTATTTTACCCAGAACAAGCATTTTTTTCTTCTTTAAAGCATTAAATTCTTGCATTTTCTTCATGTAGGAAGCAATATCCCAGTCTTTGTAGACATTTTTCACTCCATCTTTCTATTTAGAGGGGCTATAAATGCCCCACCCCACCCGTTTTTATTAATGTGTTTTGAGAGATTTAATTGCACCTGTGTTGACAATTAAATGATAATAATTGGAATTTGTTGTTGAATTACAGATGGGAATGTTATTTTTTGCCAATAAATGGTCATTTTGTACATTTCAAGGATTTCTGACCTTTTTTGTTCATAGTCAAACTCAGAACCTTGAGACATGTCAGGCCAGTAAGACCACATCCTGATACAGAACTTATGTAGATGTGTAAATGTCAGCTTCATGGTCAATATTTTCTTATCAAAATCTAGGATTTGTGGTGTTTGTTGCATTTATGTCACTTATAGAACAGTAAAATGTTAATTTTGCTCCTTTTCAGGCCTCTTTTATGTTGTCAACTATCTCATAACTACCTTTTTGACTTCATTTTTTAAGGCAATTGATGTAAAGGTCCAGACATCTTATTTCGGTACAATAATTGCAATAAAGATTTGTATGATGACTCTGAGGTTTGAGATGTTGAAAACATTAAACTATTTCCAAATTTGTGAAAATTGTGTATTCTGTGACCCTTTTGTTAGAGAGGGGTGGACATAGGCCGAATATACCTTTTTTATTCTTCCAGCAAGGCCTATTTTAACCATAATTCATATTAATTGCACCTATTTTAGCTTCTATGTACATATATTAGCCAGGGATGGTAAAACATATCTGTTAGACACATTCCTTTGGTTATGTTAGCTCTGCAACCAAAGATAAGATTGATTCAGTCATTGACATTTTTAGGGGGTGGGGTTACATGTTTCAGTACAGACCTCTATAATTACAATCAGTGCAATTGATTTGTGATTTTTCTGTTTGCATATTGTCCAGGGTTTCCAAAAATATATTACTTGCCAGTCTGGCTATCTAAAAAAGTGGAAAATTATTGGGTTTTTGACAGATGCTACATGTAAATTTTATACATTTTTCATGACATGGCAGTAAAAAAATATATTTTTGATAAAAATTCCAAATTATGAGTGTTTTCTATGTAGTTTGTTTGTAACTTGTCTAATTTTTCACAGAGCTCAAATACTGCCTCTATTAAAAAAGATTTTTTAAATTTTAGCACAAAAGGCCCAGGGACCTGAGATGCACCACTGTACTTAAAGCAGCATGTATACTTAAAGGGCCATCATTTTTGCAGTTATTCTGAGATTTTGATTTCCTT
Source organism: Patella depressa (assembly GCA_948474765.1). Lineage (NCBI taxonomy): Eukaryota > Metazoa > Mollusca > Gastropoda > Patellidae > Patella > Patella depressa. The sequence goes on from OX419717.1 coordinate 1,740,593, forward strand.
TCACCAGCATGTTGCCAGAACATATGGGAAGCAAATACAAAAGGCCTTTTGGTGATATCCGAAGTTTCACCCCTATATAGGACACAGATCACCAAATATTCCTGGGCAGTCACCCACGAAACAAGGGCGAAAGTTATTTTTAGTCCTTCTCTCCCTTTCCCTTTTTCCTCCTTTTGCATGGCGATTTTTGTTGAATTTTTGGTGTAGAATCGAAGAAAAGGGTTTGAAAATACATTTTCTGCCAGGTTTTGGTGAATATTCATGATTTTCAGGCGGAAGGATACAAGAGTTGTGAGGTTGATTACGTTGAAAGGGAGGGCCGAAAATTGCAAGGTTAGCTGTCTCTACTTCCAGCTTGTCTATCTCAAGTTTTTCATGAAGAACCTCATACATGCTTTTGGGCAAGAGTCTGCCACATGTTGCTCCATCTGTGGCAGAAAGCGTTTTTCCCAACGAATATTTGGGAAAAAGTTACAGCCGGTCTAAGAGACGAGAATTAACATTAAAGTCAATGGGGCAATAATTAGTGTTCTGTGGCCATTTAATATGTCAAATGAGGTTCAACAAGGCAGAGTTCTCTCCCCTGTATTGTTCACGCTATACTTAAACATGTTATTAAGAAAATTGAGCGACAGTAAACTGGGTTGTCATATTAGACATGTCTACGTGGGTGCCCTTGCTTCCGCTGACGGCATCACCCTTGTCAGTGGCGGATCCAGGATTGTTTTGAGGGGGGTGACAATCTCGTATTTTGTCTCACCGACCGCGGAGTGATGGGTGCCGCTGGCACGCACCCGAGTGCCGTACGCGCAAGCTATAGAGGGGTATGGGGAGGGGGGGGGTCTCGCCCCAGAAAACTTTTAAAAATTATCATCGATTTCCTCACATCTGAGCCATAACGAACAATGATTTATGTTCGTCGACAATGGTTCATTTTGTTGACGATTTTCAAAATTTGAAGAATAAATTTCGAAATTTATATATGTTGATTATTGTGAAATTTTGCATACATCAAAGATAGTGTGGACTGTACAAAGAAGTTGCCACATTCACGGAAAAGTTGTCAACGCCTCTTATAAAAAAAAGCAAGTTATACATATATATCCAGATCATGAACCTAATAATGAACAAACTGTTTGAATGTTATCGAATATTTGCAAATGTACAGTCAATTTTCTTCGCCAATGATATCAGTCCTATCAAAGCCATCGTAAAATAATGTATAATTTATGCATCAGTCTGACAAAAGTGTTCATGCCTTCATCCGGCGAGGAAACGCTTCGATGAATTTCCTGCAAATGTCCTAAGAGATCAGCCGCGGTTTATGGAGGTAATTTCTGCCGCTAGTAACAGATGCTGGTTGTGTGTTTGATAAGATGCGCACCATGTGCTATATAATATACATACGGCCATGCGTGTACATGCCCCGGTGGAAGCTTGTATGACCCAGGATTCCTATACACCGGTGGGGAGGGGGTGACTAGTAACCCTAGTCACCCCCTCCTGGATCCGCCCCTGCTTGTCACTCCATCAAGACAATCTCTTGTGTCACTACTAGATATATGTGCAGGTTCTCAAAAGAAAATGATGTTCAATTTAACCCTGACAAAGTAAACTGCTCTTGTTAAGTCACGATAAGCAAAGGTGATAGCAATATTAAAGGTATTTATTTGAACGGTAAATGTATTAATATTGTACATTCTGGACCGCATCTAGACAACTTTGTGATAGTAACGAACCTACAACCTAGGAGGGGATAGATAGTTTTATTGCTAAATTCAATGTTACTTTTAATCAAATTAAGTTTGCATTATCAGACACAAAATATCAGCTTTTTAAAACTTATTGAATTGTGGGACTTAGAACACAAGTCTATTAATAACTTTTACCGTACCTGGCGTAAATGTATTTGTCGACTACTTAATCTGCTTTATCGCACTCATAATAACCTAATACCTCTTTTATGTCAAGATCACCCAGTTGAAAATCAGCTGCACTCAAGATTTGTTGAATTCTTTAAAACATGAGTTAATATCAAGAGCCGATGCATCAGGACTTGTAGTAAACATGCTTTTTATGGAAGTGGTTCTAATATTTGTAATAATATAAATTATATTTGTTTTAAATACAATGTTTCAAGATCTAACTTTTCAAAGTCCAAAAACTTATTTTGTTCTAATATTGATAATGATATTGTGAATCTTCAAAAGTCAGCAACTGTGAAAGATATGATATATTTACTAGAATCAAACAACAAAGATATAAACCGTGAACATATACGTGAAATAATTCACCACCTATGTACTGACCCAATGACATTAATGCCACTCTTTTATATTGTATTATATCTTTTATATTATGTATTTATAATTTAACTTTAAATAACTACGAAAAAATTTAAACTGTTATTATTATTAGGTGAATGCCTTGATGGAGTCCGATGATGAATATTTTCTGCTTACCGTAAGCAGAGAAAAGCAATCTGATTGGTTGATACTTTGAGGTACGATAACTTTGGTTGTAATGAAGTTAAAGCAATGAAACTTCTGGGTTAGATTCATTATATCAATACCTTGACTAAGTCTGATGGTGCGAATTTTCTGCTAAAGCTAAGGAGCTGTAAGAAATTTGATTGGTCAAGACATTTCAACATAACAACTCTACTTTTAGAAACCCAGTCAAATGTGAGATATATGTATACTAATACCATTAAACTATAGTAGGTTGGTGCCGTTTTTTTTCCTTGGCATCGCGTTCTCAACTGTCTTATCCAAATCGGTACACGCGCCCCCCGTCCTTTTCCGATTTTCTCTTTTTTGGTCATACACCTCTTTTCATTTTATTGATAACTAAAACCCTAATATAAAGAATCATTCTTATTTTACTACATTACCAGCTGATAATTAAATTTATATTCATATCACTCCATTCTAGAAGCAGTTTTATATAAGCATTAAGTTGTTTGTTACTGTATCCAACTTATTCATATTATTCCCTTTATGGTTGTATATAAGAATTCTGAATAAATACTCTTTAAATATATAGAATTAAACTTGCATTATGTTAGAGGTAAATCTAGTAAATGAATAGCTTCTATTAAAATGTGTCCATCTGTCGCTGGTGGGTACATCGTCATTGTATGAATAACGTTATATAAATACACAAGACAATGTGGCTGTGTGTGTGTGTATTGACTGGGGGCTAAAATTTGATTTCGAAGAAAGTGGGGAACTATTAAAATGGGCTTGCCCGCCCGCTTGTCTGTCGGCTGATCTAGCCATGTGGACAACTAGAAAGTCCTAATTTTTTTTATTAAGATTTTAAGTAGATCACTTACATGACAAAAATGCAAATCCCCTAAAAGAATTTGCAAGGACAGGATTTTTTTATGGTTTTTGGTAGTGTTGGGCGTATTGAATAACATCCTAAAGATTTACTAAAATGGTAGTACCGAGAAGTCCCAGATGTTTAGATAGATGCTAAGTTTTAGTTGTCTATTTCATTTAATATATAAAACTTCCGGCAAACATAAAGACGGTCATTTTTTAGAGTACAAATGAAACTGACACCTTTCCTAAGGTTGCCAGGGTCACCCTTTCATACAAAATGGTGTCCACAGACAACATATGCTCCATTGTACCCCTACCCTTTAAAAACCAATGGCTGTGTCATTATAACAAAAGCAACTTTACTAGATATGAAATGCTTAGAGTCGATGTGGGTCTTAATCCAGTGAAATTTAATAGTCTATATTGTTTATCAGTTGCATATCCAGCTACATGTATAGCCTAGAAAAACACAACAAACATAGGCTATGACTCACTGAGTACCAACATGTTCACCATTTTATTTTAATATTTAATTTCCTTGTGCATCACATTTTGAAATACCTTGAACAATATGAACTAAATTCGCCATTGTCGTAAACAAATATGAAAGTCAAGTGAATTAATAAAAGATTTATTACCGACGATTAAACCCAAACATAGCTTTAAACAGTTATTTATACCAAGGGCCGATATAGGTGGCGGGGGTGCATAAATGAGTTTGTGGCCGAGCGAAGAGAAGCAATAACAATTTTGGACCTTATTCTTACATAAATTCGCGACACATGTAAATCTACAGATAACAGAATACCAGCATAATGGTACATTCCTATTTTCGCTCGTGCATTCCCAGTCGAATAAATTCTATCAGTTCTGGTATTTCCATAAGTATGTGTTTTTATTGTCCATCAGCAGTAAGTTAATTGATTTTTCAGAGAAGAAGACCATGACGAAGTTATGTTACAATATAAACATTTATATAATTGTGACATTTTTATTTCTGTTTGATATGTTCACACGATATTGTCAGTGACGCTGTTTTGATCTTTGACCGATATGTGGAAACACCGATCATTCCCGGCAAAGAGATATAAGACAAGAAAGAACCTCGAGCAAACCCCGCAAATATCTTTTTGTTTCTACAACTCAATCGGATTAATACAGGTTTATATTTCGTTTCGTTTTATTTTTATGTACTTTCAATGGTCCCCATTACATGAAGATCTGACAGGAGTCGTGGTAGTTGCATCAGGTGTCATACGAGAGACTTTTGACCCTATGACGTCAGACATTTGATTAACCAATCAGCGTTGATGTTTCAGGTGGAATACCCGTAGTTCCGTACACGAAGAACTCGCTGAAACAGACTGTTTCATTGGCTAATATAAGCCCTTACGCCATCCAGAACGCGGATTATATACCAACTCTACCAGATGCTAGTGTAGTAAAGACAAGGAACACTATATTTTGAACTATAAAAGGATCTGTGTTTTAATCAGATTGTCTACCTACAAATACAATTCTTCATGTTTATATATTAATGGACATGTTGATTGTGCCTTTTGAGATTTTATTTTTAAAAAAGTTACGAACTAACACAATGACAAATCCTTAAGCACCCCATACCCCCTCCACGCCACCTAGATTAACCTGCATCCGCCCCGCGAGAAAGACATATCTGTTGAGTTATTATTTAATCCTGTGCGTAGTATTAAGAAGTATGTATGCATTATTTATGACGCAGCTGTAATATGAAACTGCGAGGATATCGGGTATTTTACATTAATAGTTTGTAGATTGATCAACATCACGGATTGAAATTGTTGCAACTACGGGTGAGTGGACTATTAATGTTGTTATTCCAGGATTAGAATAGAATATATTTTATAATATTTGAATATTCTCATTTTAACAGAGACTCTTGTAGCAAGTCACATACTTTAACAATGAGAATGCAGTAAATAATTTTGACCGTCTTATCAATCTATTATTTTTATTAAAAGAAATATGAAAATAGGAACATTTTCTTGTTGTCACTAAGTTCAAACTTACGGAAGCTAAATAGGGTCGTCTTATTTTTTAAATTTACTATACATCTGAAATTAAGTTACTTGTAATTATTTCTATAGTCTAATGTAGCATTAGCTACGTAAACCCAAAGTCTTTATTAATGCATGTAACATCTTTAAAATAAGATAAGTTTATACTATTGACTAACTACACTTACGGGGGCCAATGTACTGGCACAAAAATCGCCTGACTCCAAATATTCGCTTTTAAATTAATGAAGCGTGATTCGCGGATTGATTTTTCCGAGGCTGAAGTGGGTGGGGGGAATCGCCACCCGAGCAGTGAATTTGATGGATGTATATCTGCAGAATGTCTCCAAACACATTTTATTAAATAGGTTTTCTAAAACGAAATAAAGATGTCATAAATGAGGATGCTTGAGCAGTGGATTCACATAAAAACTGCTCTTTCTCCTTGTTTTTTGATATTGTCGAATCTCGAAAAAAGACAAACTAGATTACCAAGTGTATAGAACATGTTCCGGATTAAAAAAGAAAATATGCATGGTACTTACAGTTGTCTTGTTTCATGTGCTGGTTTGCATTGCCACAGATGAGACAGTCATGTTTAACTAGGTTTCTGTCTTGGGCTCATACATGCACATGTACAGTTTTACTATACTAAACTGAATTTTAGATTCTAAAATAGCATAACAACAATCTTTGCTATTAGAATTGAATAGTTACCCACCAAGAACAAGCTGCTCTATCATCATTTCGTCTGCCATTTTTTTCTTTTTTAATTTCTTTTATTGTATGATCTTTTTCTGGGTGATTGACATGTAATTAACCAATAAAGATACTTTACCATATACAAACTGGGTGGGGTGCGTGGATAAGATACTGGCTCGCTAGCCTGGAGGTCAGGTGTTCACCATAGATCACTGCCTTAGTATCATAATTAGTGATTTTAATGAATTTTGCGACGGTCAGTTTACTTTTACAATTACGAGCAAGGCGAAAAATATTACCGCATATAGTTCTGGGGAAATTGTTGAATTTTTTGAAGGCAACGAAATATAATATAAAAGAAACAGAGAGAGAGGTGGATTTTAACGCCCACTCGACACAGACTATGGCATTTCGGGACTAACGCATGGTTTAATTTTATTTAAATAACTCGCTTGCGCGTAGGAAACCGGAATACCCAGAGAAAACCCATGAGGTTGGACAGGCGATCCTACTCCTTGCCACGTACAAACGGGGATTCGAAACCACGCCAGTTGACTCAATGGCAGGTCGTATGATACAGCGCATGATACAGCTCGCGCACGCTAACCTTTCAGCCACCCCACCCCCCACAAAGAAACAATATCGATGCTAAAAAGAAGTACATGGCATATATTCTTTTTATATCACTGCTCAAAAATCATTTCAGCCCGCCGTTAATGGTAAATGTTTGTGTGTGAAATCGCTTTATTTAACGTCCGCTTCCACGTTGATTTTATAAACAAAAGATACATTATGGGAGATTTTTGTAAGGAGTTTACACATTGTCAACGCGTTTAGAGTCAATTGTTAAAATCACACCGGAATGCTCACCAGGCGTATTAGGTATTCCTTAGATCTACCAGTTTATTGGGCCAATACAAAAATCAACAACTTTATTTTAACTACAGGCACCTAAACACCTATTAACATTCAAGTCCGTCTGGCTATATTGTCTGTGTAAAAAAAAAAAATTTTTACTTATATTTGTGGACCTCAAAATAAAGACTGTATTGGGTTTAATTTTTAAAATTAAAAAACACTAAATATTTATTGACTGTAGTATGCACATTGCTTGTGTTAATTATATGACAAAAACACAAGATTTTATAAATCAACACAAGTTTGTGTTAAAACATTAAAAAGAACACAAATTTGCGCTGATGCAATGCAAAACAACAAAAGTTTGTGTAGAATAATTTTAACACAAGTAATTGTGTTGAGATCCAACTCAAGTTTTTTTTCAGTGTATACTGACAGTAATATATATTCCTTGCTAGACGGCATATAGATGTGCGGACAGTAGTAAGGAAGCGCTGGGTGTACGGCCACGCTGTGACCTTGCTACACGGTATGTTGACATTCTGGCAATAATATATATTCCTAAATATAACGGATAATATTATTTTATATTGTTGTAGGTCATGGGTCAGTTTATATCATGCAATACTGAACCGCACAAGAATAATACTGAACCGGACAAGAATACTACTGAACCGCACAATAGTACTACTGAACTGCACAAGTATCTACAACTGAGAAACCCATTCAAACACGCACTGTCCAAAACCATAAATGTAGGCATACGAACCAAACCATTTGATACTCGATTCAGGATTGAAGGTATTCCAAAAGATCTTTTGGTGTCAGAACTTAAAGCTAAAATAGAACAACATACACGTGCACCAAGCAGTCTGCAGACATTATCTTACATTGATGACGATGATAAAGAACATGAAATGAAGAATTCTTGTAAATTATCCGACTATGGTGTTGCCAATGAGTCTACAATAATTATAACTGTTCCGTATGCATATATCACTCCCCTTTGGAGAGAAGTTCCGACGAGATTTTTGGCTCTTAAGCAAAATTAATATTGTCAATAATAACCATGAAAGGGCACACTATAAGTATATTGTAATAATAATAATAATCATTTTTGTTCAACAGTAATTAGTAACTGTAATAATAATAATAATTTCTATGCAATAATAATTAGTAGCTATAATAAACATAATAACTGACATACAGTTTTTGTTTTATTTTGTGTTAAACGTTAGAAAATAAACGGGGATAAAAAGATGGGCATATACCATGCAGTGTTCTATGAGCAGGGGCGTAAATGCAGAATGGGGTGGGGTCCCTGTCACTGCATACGTCACGCTACTCAAACAAATCTCTAGTATAAAATAACCTTGTCAACATTTTTGAAAAATATTGTCTGTGTTTCACTCGTATTCTGTTGTGTGTATGTTGATTTGAGAAAACAAATTCCCCGAGGGAGAAAAAAAGTCGGTCTCAAAATAGGTACAGTCTCTGCAGTCGGGCTCAAAATAGATGCAGTCTCTACAGTCGGTCTCAAAAATTATGCATCGGCGACTTAATGAATTAATGACGTAAACACACAATGCCAGAATAGAAGGGAAAAATCCCAAATACTTACTGTATTTTCCTGAATCCGTGCACCTATATTACATACGTCACACAAACCTAAGTGTTTTCTGACCATTGGAATTCTGCAAAATCTTCCCCCAAAGTCCAGGAAATGACATTTCACAGACTAAATAAGCGCCCCATTGAGACAAAGTCCCCTCAGACCCAATCCACAAAAATTAAATGCTCAGTTATACATCTGAAATTTCATTATATAATTATGTCATCACTCTTCAACTCCTGTGTTTTATACTATCTTACCACTATCATATTCACAGTTTTATACTATCTTACCACTATCATATTCACAGTAACAGTGAATCGACCAATTAGTAGTACCACCAGTGAGTGGGTTTGGAGGTGACAGACTGTAGAATTGTTATTTATATTCTCACAAAACAAGCGAAATTGACAGATAGGCCTAATGATTTATTCCCCATTTCCTATCCTCTCGTTAACGAGAATTTGGTTACATCTGCCATGACAATGACATGCCCAGTCCCAAAAAATTAAAAGCTCAGTTACATGTCTGAAATGTTTTCGAGCTTGTGGGCGCTTGATTCCATTATGACATCATCCTTCCACTCCTCTGTTGTCTTATACTGTCTCAGCATCATCATATTCACGGTTATAGTGAACTGCCCAGGGCCCTGTTTCACAAAATCTTAAGCTAAAATCACTAAAATAGATTTTAACTAAAATCAAAATGAAATTTTAAATTTTATACGATTCACGAAGATTGATTGTAACTTAAAATGCTATTTTAATAGATTTTAGTTAAAATCTCTTGCGCCCGCGCAGTGCACATTTCCGCTGCGGGTACCTACGGTGAAAGCAAATACGCTTCGAAACTGAAAACTGTTGACAGGTTGAATTAACGGTTGCAATATCAATGGGGAGAAATTCATATGTTGAAGCAATGTTTGCACACGGTCAGACATTCGTAGAGAGGTGAAGTAAATGATTGTACTGCGTAATATGTGATTCGAAAAGTATCGGTTGGTTGGCCTTGAACTTGGTATTTGATTCGTGACATGGGAATTTGATACCCACAGGCTTCAATGGAAATAATGTGTATCGATAAACTAAATCGCATGGATTTGTAGTTTTTTTAGAATTGTCACAAACATATTATGATATTTCTGATTTACTCGCAGGCTTCAATGGAAATAATGTGTATATATACTAAATCGCATGGATTTGTAGTTTTATGGAAAATTGTCACAAACATTATGATATTTGTGACTCAAACGGCTAATCTACGTTATAATATTTCGTCGCATTTTATAAGTATTTATCAACTTTGAAATTAATACACCAAATAGCCAATGTTCCGATGACTAGATTTGACATTTCATAGACCCACCCTTTCAATGATACTTTGAAAATGATACTTACTCAATTAAATAATTTTTTCCCTAAGATAAAATAGCTTTGGCCCCTTAACCCTTGTGGGTGCACGTGGTGAGAATCACATAGCAGGTAACAAGGGGTCCGTATGGACCCCAGTTGTAATTCAAAGTTTTTACGTACAGATGTATTTGAATTTAAAAGCAGCGGTTAAGTTTTTATTTGCATTTATATTTGACAAATGAAAATCAACTAAATTATTATACAAAAACATTTTAGTGAGATTTTGAACAGATTTAATAATACTCACAAAATTGCTACTTTGTGTACTATGTTATAACGAGGTTAAATGGCGATTCACGCTTGATACAAAAACCATAGAATTTTTGGAATTCATCATTTAATTTTTGGTATTTGTAACATGCAGACGTTTAAAGAGAGAATAGTCTGGCATACGCAATATGGTATCAGGCAGCAAACACATTAGCAAAATTCCTACTGGGAGTTGTAAGTTTGGGGTCCGATTGGACCCCCTGTTCCCTTCAAGGGTTGGGCCTGTTTGGCATGTAACATAACTCTTCATGTGGGAAGCAGAGGAATACCGATCTATTCGTCATGTTTAAAAATATATTTGAGACAAAGTCACTAAATATCAGAGAGCAGTGCCCAGTAATTATTACAAAACACTATAAAACAAGTGCATGGGGTCCACGGAGACCCCACATGCACCGACAAGGGAAAATGCCAGTTATTTTTGTTGTTTTATTAACGTAAGACTTCATTAAGAAATAATAATAAATTTATATTAAAATTTAATTTCAAATAGGACTAGGCCTATAACATTTTTCAATAAACACATTTGATTTACCCCTTTACACATCGTCATAACCCCCAAAAGTATGCGTAAATACTACATATGGTTTGCCTAGTATTATAGGCCTTTAGGCCTTCTATAACCAAGAAATGGGCCATATTAAACCATTGTACACGAAAATATTTTCTTTATAGACAAGAGGGCTCTTCTTCCAAGACATTGGATATGAATAAATGATTTTCTTTTAGTGTTTAGTTTACTGGAATTTTGAGTGTTTTTATACGCCCACATTGAAATGTGGTCGTATATTGTCGTCACCCCTGCCCGTCGGTCCGGCGTCCACAATTGCTTGTGGACGCTCTAGAGGTCAACGTTGATATCCGATTGACTTCAAATTTATACACAGTGTTTAAGGTCATGAGACGAAGAATCCTATCGATTTTCAGCGATTTCTAATAATTAGTGCCAGAGTTGTTGCCCTTGATCACTTCACAAAATCTTGTGGATGCTCTAGAGGCCAAAGTTGATATCCGATTGACTTCAAATTTATACACAGTGTTTAAGGTCACGAGACGAAGAATCCTAATGATTTTCAGCGATTTCTAATAATTAGTGCTAGAGTTGTGGCCCTTGATCACTTCAAAAAATCTTGTGGATGCTCTAGAGGCCAAAGTTAATATCTGATTGACTTTAAATTTATACACAGTGTTTAATGTCACGAGACGAAGAATCCTATTGATTTTCAGCGATTTCTAATAATTACTTTCAGAGTTATCTCCCTTGATCACTTCAAAAAACCTTGTGAAGCTATAGATGCCAAACTTATCATCCGATTGACTTCAGATTGATACACAGAGTTTAAGGTGTTGACACGAACAAGTATTTTGATTTTCAATGAATTTTGATAACCGAACAGCTAAATCCATGATGTTAAATGTTTCTTATACTAATTTTTAGCGTGGGGCAAAACTTTATGAAAAGCAAACAAATTCTAATCATTTTCAGATAATTACATAATGAGTTGTTACTCTTAATCAGATTTTAGTGTATTTCAAATGTTTCATTACCAAAAAAAGTAAAAATTTGCAACAACCCTTGTTGACTGCCCGGACGATTTAGCTGCTGTGGGCGTATGTTTCGTTGTCTGGCAACCTATCTTTTTTCTTGGAGTTCTAATATGGAGCGCCATCCAAATGCTTAAATTGACTTACAATAAAATAAACGGGTGAAAAGAATTTGAATGAGAATTGTTTCTGTGAATGGTGGTTGGAATATTAAAATTATGTGACCCGGGCCGTTCACAATATTATCATTATTCCAATTATATCTATATGTAGCAATATATGTAACAATGTGGCTCTAATCAATGTTTGATTTTAAGTTAGGATCGGGTGAAGGCTATCCTAAGTTAAAATTGATTTTAGTTAAAATTGTCCTTAAAGTTACATTATGGGAGATAAAATAAAGAGATGGCAGTTCTCACTATAATAGTTAAAAACTAGATAGTGTTAAGATAATTTGCTAAAACTTTCAGTCAAATTGATCCAGTATAAGCCGAGAAAAAAGCGTTTGAAATATTCACATAGCCTCGGTCATCATTACTCAAATCATTAATATAAACAGCATAGTCTCGATTATCCACTTGATTGATTTAATTATCAAGGGCCATTAAGCGGCATATAAGAATTTAATCCGCCAACATCGAAGGCTAGACTTGACATCAAGAGTTTATTATGGTCTGGATATGTTAATTAATGTCTAATTGATTATTTAGATAACATCTCAGGCCTAAAGAAAGACCTGTAATAAGCAGATTTTGCTCTTTGCTATTTTAAAATGGGTTTGTGAAACGCCACTATTTTAAGTTAAGATTAGATTTTAACTTTAAATATTATTTTAGTGGATTTTAACTAAAATGCTTAAAATCGTTTTGTGAAACTCATCTATCTTAAGTTAGGATGAAATTTTAGTTTAAGACGATTTTAAGGAGATTTAAGTTTTTGTGAAACAGGGCCCAGTTAGTAATGGCAGTTAGTAATATGACTGTCACTCTAGCAAAACAGGCGGAATTGACCGGGCAGATCTCGAGATTATGTCCCAATGACCTATAATTCGTTCACAAGAATATCTCCCAGCAATGACCCCGAATGCCAGGATATTAACTCATGTTTTCAAAATTTTCTCAGTGTTATAGCCACTGTATTTAAGGTTCACATAAATATAATACAAATATCAACTAGAACTACAAAGAGTACAGACGTGTCTCCGTACGTCGGGTCACGCCTTGGCACGTCAACAATCAAGTTCCACCATGCATTATTTAGCACCGTGGGTCCTCTGTCAGACGTGAAGAGCGGGCAAATGTAAAAAAGAAAAAACAGTCGCCACATCCGGCGTATAACCCATGCATCGTTTCTTACATATTTTTGAAAATTATTTCATTGCCTAGTTTTGCGTCTAGTTGCATTTGTAATTTTTTAACTGGTTAGGACGTATATTTGAATGGCATTCCCCATTAATGACAGCTTCACGTTGTGATTAAAAATATTGCACCTCAAATAGTATGATTAACAGACAAGATGACAGAACCAAAAACATAATTATAATAAAGTCATTCTCCACTATCTTGACCCTACCATTTTTCCGATCCATATCAATGAATCCGTATCGTTAACGTAGTTTTAGAATATTCCCGTACCGCGTATAACGTATGAGTAGCTGAGCTGAGCTTAGTACTGTTACGTTATGATCACCATCAGTGTGACACTATCATCCATGACTTTCTTGGACTTCACGTTGTGGTATCAATATTTCAATCATCAAGTGTGACCGACCACGGCAAAATGAGTCGGAATGCGCGCGATCCAATGATGAGATAAAGACAAGATAAGTGAAAACATTGATTTTGATCGAAATTGAGATTTTCACAAATATGAGTCTATAAACATACTATCTATCGGCCCAAAAGATCAAAATAGCAATAAAACATTTTAAAACACCTTTATTTGGACGTTTTGTAAGAGTACGGTATTATTAAATCTGTCTTTTTCTGAATATTCTCAGCGAAATTAGATATTTTTCTCTGCTCACAGCGGGACGACCGGTCAATCCTTTTGCGATCGTTGTAAAGCGGAGAATCTCTTGATTATACATATGACCACAGTATTGCCGAGTTAATATTGAAGGAATACAAAAGGGTTTTAAAACCCCTAAAAATGTAAACAAACTCCGCTTGTTGCTATGCTGCCAACACGGCTCGTTTGCTGATTGGCCCAGACAACGGGTGCAAAGCATTAGCTGTAAATTGAAATGGCGGCGACTTCCTGGTCGAAGTTTCATGTCGTTTAATCAGAAAATCCCATTGCGTACATACAAGGAATTAGGCGAGCATGGATAACAATACACCTAGAACAAACTGCAATAGAAATCATTTCTTTGGGGACTGTTCAAGTGTGGTCTCTAGTAATTCCATAACAAAAGCGGCCATTATCGGTCTTAGGGAAATCTGCATAATTAACATAAATCCAAGATGGCCGCCAGTGGACCAGAAAATCGCTGAAATCTCCGAATCGGTTGACTTTAGTGCAAATAAATGTATTAACAACCTATAGGAAATCGATACTCGGGAGTTAAAAAATGCTGACATTTTTAACCTACGATCTTTTTATAACGTCGTAACGTCACTTTGATTGAATTACGTCGTTCTTATTGTGACGTCATTATCGAATTGTATTGTAACTGCGCTTGAAAAACTGTTACCTTGATGTCGGCAAATACGTAACACCAAAGTCGCAATTTGCGATAAAAATATGAAAGTGGCGATTAATATTTGATTTTGGCGATAAAATTTTGCGGTACTGGCGATTCTTTTTGAGAACTGGCGGAAAAAAATCTTAAAATTCTAATCATTATTGAGTGTCAATCACGTGGCTAAACACTATAATAATAAATTAATCAACTGGCTGATAATCCGGATCGAGTCAATGAGCAATACTAATCAGTTGTCTTGGATTAATGATTAGTTGACTGACTTATCTTATCAACACTGGTCGAAAACGTAAGAACTAGTTGAATATCGGCGATTCTTGAGTGACAAAACGGTTCGCAATTTGTATCATATTACCGTCGCCAAAATGGTCTAAAGGTGAACGACGGGTATTATTGTAAGCATCTCTTACAACTATAATTGAGGTAATATCATTCTATAAGGGATTCAGATTCTGATACCTTTACGGTACCTGAAAATAACAATAGGTCTACTGTACACACAACACATACATTTATAGAAAATTGTCATTGACGAGATTTGACGTGTAACTACTGAATATATAGTGTAGTACGATGTTCAAATAGATTAAGCTCACCAAATATAAAATCTGATCTTATTAAATCCAAACTGTGCTTATATATACTGTTAAAAAAAGTAGGGGATATTTGATTTTGGGGGCATAATACTAAAATATGCAAATGACTACGAAAAAAGTCACTATAGAACCTAACAGAAGAAACATTTCCAGTTACATGTGACGCCCAAACGCACCAATAGCTATCGCATGGAATGCAGGTGATGCTTGGGATCATCATGGGGGTCTAACCCAAGATTTGCACGACTCTGACTTTGAATGTTACAGTCATTGTGGCATTGAATTCCAGGGTGGAAACATCAGTTTAATTGTTTTAGTGACCAGAAAACAAATTTTGATATGCGTCGACTTACCCAAAATGAAAGGTTACGTGCCCTTGGCATGCTTCAGATCGGCATAACACAGGCGGTTGTGGCGCGGACGATGACTGTTTCTCAGTCTGTCACAAGCATGCTATGGTCCACATACCGTGATACACAATCTGTACAGGACAGACCACGCTCAGGTCGACCAAGGGCGACAACGCAAGCCCAGGATCGATTTATCCGTACCTTGGCCTTGAGAAATCGTGTCATCACAGCAAATCTTTTCAGCGCTCGTCTTCAAACAGACACTGGTGTGAGAGTGAGTGACCATATGGGTCACCTTCGCGCCCGACGTCCTCGCGTGATCCCTTGTTTGAGAGATCATCACATTCAGGCAAGACGTCGTTGGTGTAGGGATCGTCAACACTGGGATAATCGACGCTGGAGCAATGTGATGTTTTCAGATGAGTCAAGGTTCACTGTTGATTTTTTGGAAAGACGTAGGAGGGTGTGGCGTCGTCGAAACGAGCGCTCCCAAGACGTTAACGTCATCAGACATGGTCGATTTGGGGGTGGTTCTGTTATGGTGTGGGGAGGCATCACTGTTGCTGGAAGAACGGCTTTACATGTTGTTGCAGGGCGTGTTACAGGCCAGTACTACCGGGACACTATCTTGGCAGTCCATGTTGTGCCGTTCGCACGACGTCATGGCCGCCGTTTCATCTTCCAGGATGACAACGCAAGATGTCACAGGGCCAGGATCATTACAGGTTACCTCCAACAACAGAACATCACCACATTACCTTGACCAGCACTGAGTCCCGACCTCTCCCCCATCGAGCATGTCTGGGACATGCTTGGACGGAGGTTACGTCAACGTCAACAACGTCCTGCCAATGTCCAAGAACTTGCTGCTGCGTTGCAACAGGAATGGGACAATCTGGACCAAAATGACCTTAGACGTCTCATTAGGAGTATGCCACGTCGGATCAATGCTTGTTTGGCAAACAGAGGAGGATTTACCCGTTACTGACTTTGTTGTGATGCTGTGGTAAGTTTGCTGTTTGACCCCGGGTATAATTTTACCCTTATAATGGTCAGTCTGTGCCTTACTTAGTCTAACGATCATTTGGAATAAATCGATGAATGTGAACTTCATTTCATTTTTTCATTTGTTTCTTCTTAAGTTTCATTAGGTGACTTTAATAACACTTAAAAAGCAAATATCCCCTACTTTTTTTGAATAGTATATAATGTAAAGACAGATTTTAAAAGTTGTTTTACATGTATATTGTATTGCATATATCGGTAATTATTTTATAATAAGAATAGGTGAGACATAAAATTGTTAGATATTGTATTTTTTATCACGCATTTTTGGCAGATAAAATATTCAAGTTGGCGGAAAAAAATATGAACATTTCTTTATATAAAAATTATCATCTATTGTGGCGGAAAAAAATTGTAACACAATATGAACATAACATGATTCAACTGAAAGGTGATATATATATGCAGTATAGATGATCAATATCTACATTCAAGTTAAACCAACTGTGTCTATATATTTTTTAAGTCTTACGTCGAGCTGAATAAACTAAATGATTTATTGTCATTACAATTCCAATGGCTGGTTAACAGTGTCTAATTAAAGACTATAAATGGCTCTTTGTAGAAATACGCTTACTAATTTATTTAAGGTGACATACCGATGCACATACCTCTCAGGTAGATTCAAAGACATAATATTGTGGTGCTTCCGGTAGCCGGCTGGATGTTCTGGCCTACCTATTGGTGACGTAGGAAAGACTATAAATTAACCATGCGAGATCGTTACGGTCTAGTTGTTTTCTCTACATTATAGAAGTAAGTTATCATCGATATATTATTGCCTGAGTTGGACTCAGTCCCGAATTGTATTATTATTATTATTATTGCCCAGTGCCACCTTAATGGTAATGCGGATGTAAATAAATATTTCCTTTTTATACGCCCACATTTTCATGTGGACGTATATTGTCGTCGCCCCTGTTCGTCCGTCCGTCCGTCCGGACGTCCGTCCGTCCACAATTGTTTGTGAACAGTCTACAGGTCACAATTTTTATCCGATTTCAATGAAACTTAAAATATAGGTTTATCACCCTAAGATCTTGGTTCTTTTCGATATTGGCATGTATCGGACGGTAACTTCATGGGTTATGGCCCCTGATTGTGCGAAAAGTCACGTTTTTTAGCTTGTGAACAGTTGGAGGTCACAATTTTGAACCGATTTGGATGAAACTTGAAATGCATGTTTATAAACCAAAGATCTTGGTTCCTTTCGATATTTGCGCCAATTGGATCGTAACTTTCTGAATTATGGCCCCTGATTGTCCGAAAAATCGCCCTTTTTAGCTTGTGGTCCCTCTGGAGGTCAAAATTGTTATCCGATTTAAAAAACCGTTTGATTATATCACCGTTCCATGGTTATGATGGTTGAGTTCGAATTTCGTGAAAATCGGACCAAAATTGACGGACAAAATGGCCGCCATTTGTATGCGAATAGTGTGAAAATATGTTTTATCAAGGTTGTGAACAGTGTAGAGGTCACAATTTTGAACCGATTTGGATGAAGCTTGAAATGCATGTTTATAACCCAAAGATCTTGGTTCCTTTCGATATTTGCGCCAATCGGATCGTAACTTCCTGAATTATGGCCCCTGATTGTCCGAAAAATCGCCCTTCTTAGCTTGTGGTGCCTCTGGAGGTCAAAATTGTTATCCGATTTAAAAAAACGTTTGATTATATCACCGTTCCATGGTTATGAAGGTTGAATTCGAATTTCGTGAAAATCAGACCAAAATTGACGGACAAAATGGCCGCCATTTGTACGCGAATAGTGTGAAAATATGTTATATCAAGGTTGTGGACCTTATAGAGGTCACAATTTTGAACCGATTTGGATGAAACGTGACATGTATGTTTATAACTGAAAGATCTTGGTTCCTTTCGATATTTGCGCTCATCGGATCGTAACTTCCTGAATTATGGCCCCTGATCGTCCGAAAAATTGCCCTTTTTAGCTTGTGGTCCCTCTGGAGTTCAAAATTGTTATCCGATTAAAAAAAACGTTTGATTATATCACCGTTACATGGTTATGAAGGTTGAATTCGAATTTCGTGAAAATCGGACCAAAATTGACAGACAAAATGGCCGCCGTTTGTACGCGAATAGTGTGAAAATATGTTATATCAAGGTTGTGGACCTTATAGAGGTCACAATTTTGAACCAATTTTGATGAAACTTGACATGTATGTTTATAACCCAAAGATCTTGGTTCTTCTCGATATTTGCGCCCATCGGATCGTAACTTCCTGAATTATGGCCCCTGATTGTCCAAAAAAATCGCCCTTTTTAGCTTGTGGTCCCTCTGGAGGTCAAAATTGTTATCCGATTTAAAAAAACGTTTGATTATATCACCATTTCATGGTTATGAAGGTTGAGTATAAATTTTGTGAAAATCAGACCAAAATTGACGGACAAAATGGCCGCCGTTTGTACGCGAATAGTGTGAAAATATGTTATATAAAGGTTGTGGACCTTATAGAGGTCACAATTTTGAACCGATTTTGATGAAACTTGACATGTATGTTTTATACCCAAAGATCTTGGTTCCTTTCGATATTTGCGCCCATTGGATCATAGCTTCCTGAATTATGTCCCCGGATTGTCCGAAAAATCGCTTTTGTTCGCTTTTGGTGCCTCTTGAGTTCAAAATTATTATCCGATTTAAAAAAACCTTTAACTATATCACCGTTACATGGTAATGAAGAGAGAGTTTGAATTACGTGAAAATCTGAATAGAATTGACGGACAAAATGGCCGCCATTTGTACACGAATAGTGTGAAAATATGTTATATCACGGTTGTGGACCCTATAGAGGTCACAATTTTGAATCGATTTTGATGAAACTTGACATGTATGTTTATAACCCAAAGATCTTGGTTCCTTACGATATTTGCGCCCATCGGGTCATTACTTCCTGAATTATGTCCCCTGATTGTACGGAAAATCACCCTTTTTAGCTTGTTGTGCCTCTGGAGGTCACAATTATTATCTGATTTAAAAAAAAAATGTTTGATTATAAAAAACAAACAAATTCTAATGATTTTCTGATAATTCCTTAATATGCGACAACTCTTGTTGACTGCCCGGACGATTTGGCTGCTGTGTGGGTGTATGTTTCGTTGCCTGGCAACCTATTTTTGTTTAAGTGAATAAGTAAACGTATAAAAATATCATAGTTAGTTTTGTTTATTCTAAGTGTGAGGATTTGTATCGTGTGCGTGTCTCGCGGAGCACATACGCACGTGCATTGTAGCACGCTCCGACACGTGCTTCTACACGTGTATATTTACACTTAGTCTGTTGAGGTATTGTATAGAATACAAGGTTGTTATTTAACAATTAGATACCCGATAATTAGGATTGGGTATTTATATTTCAATTTGACTTAAATTATATTGAATTTATTTGACATTTTGTCTTGTAATGGCATACAAGATAAACATTAACAGATGCACTATTGCGGAGTTATTAGAAATAGGTGTTGACTCAAACACCGCTGAGTGTATTTATGCAGCAGTCGCGAGTTTTGGCGGCAGACTAAAAAGTAATGAGTTATCGCAAGTTCCAGGGGTTATGGAGCTCCCCACATCAGTATATTTGAGAATGTCTTGTTCAAGTGAGGAAGGGGGGAGTAGTAGTAATAGAAATGACAAAAACTATAGTAAACGTTCGGATGTACGAAATGATACATCGACGTGTTCTGTCTCTGAGGAAACTTGTATGACCCGGTCGTATGCGGGTGACAGCCTCCGGGAAAACCGTCGACAACCGCCACGTCGTGGGTCTCTTACACCTAAATCATTATCCTTTGATGGTAATTCAAGTTGGCAGGCTTTCTCTAATAAATTTACTAGATTTGCAAGTTTACAAGGTTGGTCTGATTTAGAAACTAGGGATCAGTTATGCTTTTGCTTGGAAGGTAAAGCGAGTGCGTTCTTCACAAATATGACAGAGAGAGATGCAAGTTTAACTTTTTATGAATTGAAATCAAAAATGGAAAAACGGTTCAGAAACCAAGAGTTGCCAGAAACCGCTATGATGCAGTTCCAGAATTTGCGCCAAGGTTACGAAGAAAGTCTCTTTGATTAGGCTGATCGGGTGTTACTTATAGCCTCGCGGGCTTTTAACGATTGTTCTGATAATATAACCCGTCAGGTCATAATGAAATTTTGTCAGGGTTGTCAGGATAAAGACGCTATGACGCTATGAAATGGTTTAGGCACAATAGTAGAGCTATTTATGGACGTTCTGGGCGAAGGGAAACAAGATATAATAGCCCTAACAGGGAATACGAGTCGACAAGGGTACGGGCAGTTACAACTCATAGACCACAAGAATGTGCGTCTCCAACTTCACCCGATATCTTAGCACGGGTTGAGAGTACGGAAAAGCGTCTTATTAAATTAGAATTTAAAGTAGATACTATGGTTACTAAAATTGATGAATTATCGGAGTCTTTTCGTAAGTTTACGTTAGCTTTAAATCGGTCACGATCACCGTCTAGGTCCCCGCCACGGGAGCCACCTACTTGTTTTCATTGTAATAAACGTGGTCATTATAAGCGGGATTGCCCTCATCTTTCTGAACCAAAAGCTAGTACGCCTTTGCCGGGTAAAATTTTAAGTGAACGCCGACACGTGGGTTTCGTGAGCAGTGATAATGAGTTCTTAAACTTCACAGGATCGAGCGAGTAGGCGAACGGTCGATCCCAGAGCAACCAATTGTTTCGCCAATGAAAATTCCGTCAAACGACGAACTGAGTATTTCCGATAAGGCAGTTGATACCGTTCCCGACGGTGTCCTCCCGGTATTAAATACCGTTATCTACGGTCCTGAAAACTCGAAAGATACTGTGTCTAGCGGGAAGGGGGGTAATATAGATTTAATACAGGAGATTGAAGAAAAGGGTACGGATTTGAATATCCCATTTATTCGACGGGTACACTCAGATACTATGTATAAAATCAAGCTAAAAGTTCAAGGACAATCAACCTCTTCGGTAATCGACACCGGGTCACAGGTCACGATACTTTCCGATCGTCAGTATGATAAACTAGACAGAAAACCCCCCAAGCTCTGTGACGTAAAATTACATACCGCAGGTCGAGAATTAGTTTTTTCCGGATTTATTGTTGGACCCGCTAGTTTAGATTTTGGGTCATTCCGGGTACAATTAGATCAATTATATGTAGCTCCAATAGAAGACGATATGTTATTAGGTTTAGATTTCATGAAAGCCAATAAAGTACATATCGATCTAAAAACAGATAAAATGCATATCGGAGATGATAGGTTTGATTTGTTTTGTGGAAATGTAGATGATCAAGTAGATCACGCTAACTTATTTGTCGCTAAGCGAATAGCTGTTCCACCGTTATCTGTCGCACGAGTACGGTGTAATATGGATAATAATTTATCCCGGTTTTTGATCGAACCTTTAAGTCATCCTAATCTATTAATAGCACGATCGGTTCACTCCCACATAGAAACTGAATTTCCGCGTATATGTTTGATAAACCCAACTCAAGACAGCGTTATTCTTGAAACAAATCAATCTGTAGCAAAGGCTATGGAGTTAGACGAGTTTGATATTTTAAATCCGATATCTTCGGATGGGACAAAAAATGAGAATGATAGAAATATTCCCGAACATTTAAGTAATTTATTTGAACGTTCCAAACAGTTCTTAGATCCAAGTGAGCAGGATAAAGTTAAAAGTCTATTAATTGATTATCAAGACGTTTTTGCCAAGGAACAATTTGACTTGGGTAATTTTACTGCTATCGAACATTGTATTGAGACGGGTAATGCCAAACCCATTAAACAACGTATGCGACGTACACCCGTTTGTTTCACGGGGGAGGAAGAGGTACATTTAAAGAAAATGTTAGAAGCAAAAGTTATTCAACCCTCTGTGTCTGAGTGGGCGTCTCCTCCAGTTTTGATACGGAAAAAAGACGGAACTGTACGTTGGTGCATAGACTATAGAAAGTTGAATGCGGTGACATCTAAGGATGTATTCCCTATGCCATTAATTGACGAATGTTTAGACTCTTTGGCGGGAAACAAATGGTTTTCCAAATTAGATGCCAATTCAGCTTATTGGCAAATTCGCCTTAATAAAGATGATAGGAAAAAAACCGCTTTCATTACTAAGTACGGTTTGTTCGAATTTACAAAAATGGGATTCGGATTATGTGGGGCACCAAATACCTATTCAAGAGCGATGAATCTGGTACTTCATGGGTTAGCATGGAATATTGCTTTAGCATTTTTGGATGACACTCTTGTCCTGGGAAAAGATGTAGACGATCATTTAGGTAATTTGCGGTTAGTTTTAGATCGGTTTAGAGAATATAAAATTAAATTAAAACCAAAGAAATGTGAATTGTTTCAACCGGAAGTTGAGTTTTTGGGTCGATTAGTTAGCCGAAACGGGATCAAAGCGGGAAATAATTTGACTGAAACCGTTGATAAATGGACGGTACCCACTTGTACCAAGGAGGTAGAATCTTTCCTTGGGTTCGCGAACTATCATAGAAGTTTTATTAAGGACTTTGCTGAAATAGCTTCCCCGTTGTATGCGATTACGGGTAAACAAGAATTTATTTGGAACGAAACTCAACAGTTAGCTTTCGAACGACTCAAACGTTTGCTTGTAACAACGCCGGTACTGGCGTTACCAAATAATTCAGATCAGTTTATTCTCGATTGTGACGCGAGTATGAACGCTGTGGCTGCGGAATTGTCACAGATTCAGGACAACCAGGAAAGGGTGATTGCTTATAGTAGTTTTTCGCTAACGCCAGAACAGCGTCGTTATTGCGCCACGCGACAAGAACTTTTGGCGATTGTACGTTTTACAAGACAATTTAGACATTATCTGCTTGGTAGACCATTTATAGTACGAACCGATCACAGTAGCTTGACATGGCTTTTACGGTTCAAACACCCGACTGGCCAACTGGCTAGAAGAATTAAGCCAATATGATATGAAAGTTATACATCGTCCGGGTAAAAAACACCAAAATGCGGATGCATTATCGCGTATGAAGTTGCTTGATAAACCGTGTCCGGATTTTACAATGGATGTGAAATTGACGGATTTGCCATGCGGGGGTTGTCGATATTGCGAACGAGCGCATAATAATTGGGTTGATTTTTCCGATAACGTTGATGACGTCACACCGTTGCCCTTTAAATCGGGTGTAAAGTATAAATTACCGTTAAACAGTGACCCGGATGATAAACCCGTTAGCATTGCAGTTACTGGGTGTCCCGCAAATCCGCAGGTTAATATTGTTACTCTCGACGAAAATGACGATGAAACTGGGGAAGGAATCTCATTAAGTAATTATTCTGCAGAATCATTAAGAAAAAAACAGTCGAGTGACCCAGAATTAAATATACTTATAGAATGGCTTAAATTGGGTCACGAACCTAAAGAGGGGGAGTTAATGTTAAAAAGTCCCGCGGAAAAATATATGTGGATCAATCGTAATCTTTTCTTCCTCGATAACGTCGGTATTCTGCGGGTTAAAAGACCCAGCGACTTAAATGAAACGCAATTGGTTATTCCTGAGGAATTAAAAGTGGAAATTTGTCGACTTTGTCACGATATTCCGTCGTCTGGACATCAGGGAATTAAGCGAACTAAGAGCCGTATCCAACAGCAATTTTATTGGTATGGAATTACCAGTTATGTACGGGCTTACGTTGTCTCCTGTGCAATTTGTGACAAGAATAAAAATACGCAAAATAAGGCCCGTTTTGAATTAAATAAATACCATGCTGGGTCTCCCATGGAAAGGGTCCATTTAGATATTATGGGTCCGTTACCACGGACGGTGGCGGGAAATGAGTACATCCTGATGATGGTTGATCAATTCACCAAGTGGGTCGAATGCGTACCTTTACCGTCGCAGACAGCTGAAATTACCGCCAAGGCAGCGGTGAATGAATTTTTCTCGCGTTTCGGATGTCCATTCCAGTTATTTACGGATCAGGGACGCAATTTCGAGAGTAATTTGTTTGTATCTTTGTGTAAACTGTTACAAATACATAAAAGTCGTACCACACCCTACAAACCGAGTGCGAATGGCCAGGTTGAGAGGTACAATTTTACTCTTGTAGAAACCGTTAAGTGTTATATAGATGGTCATCAGAACAATTGGGATGTCCATTTCCCACAACTCGCGAGCGCGTTACGGTCGAGTGTCAATCGGCAGACTGGTTTCACGGCCAATAAATTGATGTTAGGTCGAGAAATAAATCTTCCGGCAGATTTAATGTTTCGTTCACCCGTTATAAACGCAGGTGACCCGGATAGTTTTGTCGGTAGACTCGAACAGACTTTAATCGAGGCACATAAAGTCGCTCGAGATAAATTAAATACAAATCAGGAACGAATGAAAAAAAAATATGATTTACGTTGTAACGTGAATAAATATCAACTAGGTGACGCGGTGTACATTCTGGATACCGCCGTAAAAAAGGGAAAAAGTAAAAAACTGTCGGCAACCTGGAAAGGACCGGGTATAATAACAAAAGTAATCACTCCCTATTTATTCCGGATAAAAACTAAGAAAAATGAATCCGTTTTGAATCATGATAGGATTAAATTGTGTTGAGATAGGGAAATGCCGACTTGGATAATAAAGTTTCGAAAGCAGGATACAAGTCCAACCCCGGTTGATCCGGGCGAGATTGAGTTATATTGCGTTTGTAGGAAACCCGACGATGGGACTCAAATGATTTGCTGTGATCAGTGTAACGAATGGTATCACTTTCATTGTATGGGTATCCCTACTGATTCTGAGTGGGATGACACCGAATATATCTGTCCCCGTTGTACGACGTCGAGGGATACCTGTCATTAGGTTTTTTAACGAGTTACTGTCTTTACCGATTGTTATACGGTAAAGGCAGTAATATTTTATTTTTATTACAGAAAATGGATAATTCGACTGGACGTAGGTGGAGTTCCACATTTAATCTTTCACGCTCAACCGGGGGAAGGAGGGGTAATATGGACCCGAGGGTGAGGCGCGGCATAATCCGCGGACGGTATGTGTTGCCGGTGGGGTGGGAAATTTTAGCCCTGAACCAGAGTCAAGGGATAGGCCTACTAGACAGCAGTCTAATAATCCGACGCCAGATTATAGAAGCCGCCAGAATTTTAGTAGCTTTCCGCTACCAGCTACAATGCTGATATCGCCGTTGCCTCCTTTTACCCCAACCACAGGGCTAGTAAACCACCCATCGGTTTCTTTTCCCGGGGTAAGGACCCAAAATCGACACCAAAAGTGTCCTCTGATTGGTTGCCCTGTCATAGACAGAAAAATTAAATTTCATTGCTTCAGGGCACATTTACCCCCGTACTTTGCGGAAGAACGTTCTGCTGACCCGTTAATACTGGGGAAACAAATGGAGGCCTTGGAAACCCTATGCAAAGTTCTGGGTAATACTCCGATAGGGATGGGCGCATTGTTTAACCGTTGGTCGTGGCTTCCAGAGGCTTCGGAGCTGAGGGTTAATACGTTTCCGACACTTCGGAAAATTTGTAGGATAAGGGGGTGGCCTCAGCTCGATAGGTACACGTTACGCCCGCTTAATTCTCCGGTGTGTCTCATTTATTGGAGATGTATAATCATTCTTTTGAACCATTTAGACCCTGTTAGTCAGGGTGAGTTTTGTAATTATTTAAGGGGCCCCGCTCGGGTTCAATGGGAGGAGACAGCAAGGGCAGAAAATTGGGATGATTTACAAACTGTACCGGTTATGGTTCAACAAGAGTCCCTAGTTGAAAACTGGGACCAAGATGTGGATATTGAAATAAATTAAATCAGAACGAAAGTAAAAGAAAACAGAACGAAAGTGACTGTGCGTGAGTGTACGGTGTACTTTGTATACCGCTATCTGGTTGATTGAGAGTATGCGTGTAATAATATATGTAAGTAGAAAAAAGGGGGGAGTATAGAATACCCGTTGGTACTAATTATTTTTTTCAGTGTATGGAGCCGCCGCCCTTTCACAAATAAGATTGGGGGGCAGGGCTCACATTGTCGGTTGCCAAAGTCGCAATTTGTGATAAAAATATGAAAGTGGCGATTAAAATTTGATTTTTGCGATAATTTTTGCGATAAAGTTTTACGGTACTGGCGATTCTTTTTGAGAACTGGCGAAAAAAAAAATCTTAAAATTCCAATCGTATTTATCCTGTAAATTATTGAGTGTCGATCACGTGGCTAAACACAATAGTAAATTAATCAACTGGCTGATAATCCGGATCGCGTCGACGAGTAATACTAATCAGTTGTCTCGGATTAATGATTAGTTGATTGATAATTGCCAATGATGTATATTAAACCTATCACTATTTAATCTTCATGATTAAATTAAGCGGTGATTATTTGATGTTTCGTTTCGTCTTAAAATGGCCGACAGTTCGATCGAAAAGAAGTTAATATTGTGATAGTTCAATTCCGTTTACTGTGACATCATATACGGCATGTAAAACATACACGTATGCCTATTGGATATCATTATTTAAAATGATCTTATCACCAGTGGTCGAAAATGTACGAACTACTTGAATATCGGAGATTCTTGAGCGAGAAAACGGTTCGCCATTTATATCATATTTATCGTCGCTATAATGTTCTAAAGGTGAACGACGGGTATAATTGTAAGCATCTCTTACAAATGAAGTACATATCATTCTATCAGAAAATCAGATGCCGTTACGGTACCCGAAAATAACAATATAGGTCTATTGTACACGCAATCCTTGGACAAGATTTGACGTGTAAATACTGAATATGTAGTGCAATACGACGATGTTCAAATACGGTAGCCTAAAGTTACCAAAAATAAAATCCGATCGTAGAAAACCAAAACAGATTTGTTAAAAGTTGTTGTATATTGTATTGAATATAT
Organism: Patella depressa; assembly: GCA_948474765.1. Classification (NCBI taxonomy): domain Eukaryota; kingdom Metazoa; phylum Mollusca; class Gastropoda; family Patellidae; genus Patella; species Patella depressa. The sequence goes on from OX419717.1 coordinate 1,768,008, forward strand.
CGGTAATCATTTTATAATAATCCTAGTTGAGACATAAAATTGTTAGATATTGTATAATTTTTTATCACCAATTTTTGGCGGATAAAATATTCAAGTTGGCGGAAAAAATATATGAACAATTCTTTACATAAAAATTATCATCCATTTTGGCGGAAAAAAATTGAAAGCCAGTGTGAGCACTGTTGAGGGGAATGTGGTGCTTCCGGTAGCCGGCTGGATGTTCTGGCCTACCTATTGGTGACGTAGGAAAGACTATAAATTAACCGTGCGAGATCGTCAAGGTCTAGTTGTTTCTCTACATTATAGAAGTAAGTTATCATCGTATTGTATTATTAGGGTTTCACACTGCGTAGCTTGTGTGAAACACTATTGTTTTTGTTAAAATTATTATTCTTATTATTATTATTATTATTATTATTATTCAGATTCCAATTTGAGTAGATCTCAGCAACTACGTGTCGCATCGTTACGATTTCTTCGGTTTTACTGGGAAAGTGGGTGTGACTTAGAGGATAAAGCTATTTTGAACGTTCTGCGACAATGCGAAATGTCCGAAATCACCGAAGTTATCGTTTTTGAAAATATTGCAGTAATTTTAACAATAATCATTGGATTTTAACTTTCGATACATTTTGGCATAGTCTGAGACAGGGCACATAGCTACGCTACTTTCGATTTTTGATTTTCGGCAAATCTTTGAAGATATTAGGCGCCAAATTTCGAAAATTTAAAATTTTACAAAAAACTTTTTTATTTATGAATATTTTTTAGTCGTATTGTGCACAGAATTAAAGAGTCATCTGACTAGCGCAAAAATGTTAAATTTTTTTGTCTCAGTAATTTTCCTTGGCCGCCATTGGCTAATTCAGTTTTTCAGTCCTAGATTAATTTTTTATTGTTCGATTTGTATAAAACAAAGTTCATATGCTTCGTTGTTTCAATTGTCATTTTTTTTATTACCGAAAGTGTTATCTGTCGGCACCGGAAGTGGCATAATTTTACCAAAAACTACAATTTTGACAGTTTTTTACGATCTTCAAAAACAAATATTATTTTTTTGAAAAATTATATGACTCAAAGAGTGTGTCCTTTCAAGGCGCAAAAAATGGCGGAAGCAGTTTTTTTAATTTCTATTTCATTTTCTAGCAAATTGGATTAAGGGGTGAAAAAAGGCGTAAAATTGACCTATTTACAACCCATTCAGGCTTTTCAGATTTTAAAATATTTTTACATAACTTTTATAAACTTGTAGCTATAATCCATACGAAGAGAATGTATGTAAAAATTAGTTTGTAATATAAGCAATTGCCGAGAAAAGGGCAGTTTTGCATAAGTCACTGTTTTCGCAATTTTGCCTGTAAAATAGTCAATTATTAATGGATATTCACAAAAGTGACATCATTTGATTCAGAAAGCAAGTGTGCGTTATATCATGTTGATTACTATTTAAAATTGACACCGGAAGTTACGTCATTTAGTCAAAAACTCAATTTTTAACTTTTGAAATCGATATTTTTTTCAACCAAGAATTATGTCACATATAATAATAAAATCAACTTTTGGTTTAAATTCACATATTAACAAAACTCATACGGTCAAAAAGATATCATAAGATTGTTTCTAACTTGTTCGGTTGCCGAGATATAGGCGATTTTCTAAAAGTCACTTTTGAAGGTTTTTGGCCCATAAAAGTGTTAATTATTATTCGATTTTCATAAAATTTTCACCCTTTGAAGCCTAATGTCATAGACGATGTTATAAAACTAATTTAACGTTTTCATTATCACCGGAAGTAACGTCATTTTTGCAAAAACTGTATTTTAAGCCTTCAAAACAGATATTTTATTCAAATGAGTCTGATTTGTAATATTTATACAATTATGATATTTGATTCCAATCAACAAATAGATTAAACCCATACGGTCATATAAATACCAAAAAATGGTTTCTAACTTGTACGGTTGCCGAGAAATAGACGATTTTCTACACGTCACTTTTCAAGGTTTTTGGTCTATAAAAGTGGCAATTATTATTCGATTTACATAAAATTTTCACCATGAGATGCCTTATGCCATTTCTGATTTCATAAAACTAATGGAACATTTACATTATCACCGGAAGTACTGTAATTTTGTCAGGATCAATTACATGTAACAAATGTATAAAATGAAATGATATTGCTGGGTTTGTTTGTTTCTGTTTCCATTTTATTTGATGTGTGCAATGCTTATGTGGAAACCTGTATATAGGTTTCATTGGTACCGGAAGTGACATATGTTCAAGGGTAACGTGGCAGCGAAAGTGACACAAGTTCAAGTTCAAAGGTAACATGGCACCAGTGAAACCCGTCATTCCTGCATGCAGGTCTAGTTATTATTATTATTGCCCAGTGCCACCTTAATATCAACGAAGATAACATTACATTATTTATTTACAATTCTCAGTAGGGGAAGGGTATAATTTATTGTATAACATTGTGATTATAATAAAAACAATAAATATCGTCTTATACTATAAACAAGCCATAGCAAGAAATACCTCCTATTGTCAATGTTTTAATGTACCTAGAATTTTCTACACCACCTCTATTGCATCCAGATATTTAAAGCGTGTTAACAATATATTCATTTAAGAGTAACTATGTAATTTCGAGATTAACATATCGTACAATTCATATTCATTTGATGATCGATCACCTATTTACAAAACTATGGTTTATCCCAACTACAGTGAAAACACGGTTTAGAAACTCTATCTGAACTACAGGGTACATCATGGTTAAGAGACTGAAGGGTACATCATGGTTTAGAGACTCAATACGAACTACAGAATACATCCTGGTTTAGATACGCAATACATGATACATCATAGCTTAGACTCTCTATCCGAACTACAGGGAACATTGTGGTTTAGGATAATTCGACCCCCGGTCCGTCCCTGGTAGCATCAAGACCGATAGTTACCGCGGGTTCATTTAAAACAAAATGGTCGATATTGTCGGATAAAATTTTACTACTACGATTATCATTTCGGTCGCCATTTTGAAAAACAAAATGACGGGTATCATCGGATTGACTCTTAATCATTAACAAACACATTTTCGCGCCAATTTTGTAAATGTTTACTACAATTTTCGTCTTCAGCATCCCTTAAAACCTCTAGAATAATTATTCAACGACAAAACAGCAAATAAATGGCTTGGTTGCTATGTGATTTTGTTTTGAAACATACCAAATCTTTGACTTGACTTTTCTCAAAACTTACTTTGGTGAGTTGGGTGGCTTCAAGCGGACACAGCTCAGTAAATTTTTGCGCGATTCAATCAAACTATACATCAAATTGAAGGAACAATTACCATTTATGGATAAGTGTTTCACATAGGAACCGTTTTACGTCAACACTATTCTAGTTAATTGTACTAATATGTGCACGAGATAACTGGACGAGGGTACCCCACTTTCAGCAATTGGTGGCGACCGGAGCTGTCTGTTAGTTAGTATAAATACCTTGAATCTTGCAAAATCCTACTTAACACAGTTCTTTTTGTCATCCATTTGTTTAACTACTTGAATATTTTAAACAGAGCACCTGACATAGAAATAAAATAACCCCTATAGTATTACATCCGTGCCTAGCCTACAGTCGCTGAGCTATTAAAATAAAATTAAGGCGAATCTTATAAAAAATCTTTGACTTTAATACCCTTTATCTCCCTAAATTTCGCACGTAGACTAGCATGCAGACAGGCAGGAAAAATATGAAAATTACAAGAAAAACACGCCAAAATAATGATTAAATTCAATTCTTTATCTTGTTCTATGATGCATATCGATTCCTAAAAACGTTATGATACAATATTTCAGCGTCTAAAAGTAGTAAAAAAGACGGCATAAAGCTGTTCGATACGCGCTACCGTATCATCCAGATTTTCCGGCGTGGATCCCCCTTGTCAGTGATAAAGGATGGAGGGGCTGATAAGGACGGCTGTCTAGTTGTGCGGATGGGACGAAAAATTGAGGTCCCGTGTACACACTGGCGTGCACTATAAATATACATTGACAGTTGTAATTCGATATAAGAGTAGGCCGTAGTGCCGCTGTCTAGGCAACATTTCTACCATAGCACACTGTATGGTGTATACTCGTCTTCATTAGTCCAGTACGACAGAACAGTAGGATGTAAAACTCCATTTCATTTCCCCCCCTGGGGTGTAGGGGGTGATAAGAATATACCCTCCGTATTTCCTGCGTGTCGTAAAAGGCGACTAAAGGGATCCCTGTAATGGGGCAACGTGTTTGCCGTGCGTTGCGACCCGTGTCGGTGGAGAGTGGCATCCTGGTAATTGAGTGGGGATTTGGCTTGCGGGCCCTTTTTCTGCAACACATTGCTTCGGCCCATAATTCACCTAGACGGGCGGTTAGAGTGGCCCACTCTGATCAATCGGCTTTGGTCGTGTTTAGCTGACGAGTAGGCGCATCTTTCCCATAAATCTGTAATGTATTTATTGCAGTTCTACCTTTGCGTCCTAAGTGCCTACTCTAAAGCAGCGGCTTGGGTCAACTGGGTAAAGTAAAAATATTTCATCTTTACTTTGTCTAGATATATCACTGTCTGTCCTCTTAGGGCGTATGCGCTGGATAGCCGCGCAGTAGCCTGCATGGATATTGCAACCCGTTGGTGGTTGGAGAGCAGGCAGGGATGAATCTTTAAAATTACACTCATGGCTTCCCAATCGAAGAAGACTCGTCCTTTAAAGCGTACGTCGACCGAGGAATTGGAACCAAATAATATACCTAACAAAATTGCCCGAACCTGGCCTAGATTTCTGGTTATACAGAGTACAAATGATATCAACTTAGCTAAAACTTCTCCTTTTTTGATTTCTAAAGGTCTTGCTGGCTTGGCTGGCGAACCAAAAAGTGTCAAAAAATGAGAAATGGTACTCTGTTAGTGGAATGTGCTAAAGAATCACATGCTACATCATTATTAAAATCAAAAACTTTAGCCAACATTCCGATCAAAGTTGCACCGCATAACTCTCTTAATTCTTCAAGAGGTGTTATTCGGTCTCAGGATTTAGAAGGCAGCTGTGAGGATGAGATGCTTGAAAATCTCGCCTCACAAGGTGTTACTTACGTCAAACGGATTTCCATTAGACGTAATGGTAATATTATTCAAACCAACACCTATATCCTGACCTTTGATAAACCAGATCTTCCTAGGATGATCAAAGCTGGTTTTCTTGCCATACCAGTTACCCCTTACATCCCAAATCCATTGCGTTGTTTTCACTGTCAACGCTTTGGACACAGTAAAAACGTGTGTAAGGGGAAAGCGGTGTGTGCTCGATGTGGACAGGATGGTCACGAAAGTACATCTTGTCAGCTCGACCACCACTGCATTAACTGTAAAGGGCCTCATTTCGCATACTCTCGAGAGTGCCCAATATTGAAGAAAGAAAAACAAGTTCAGCAGGTGAAAACAGAAAAAAATATACCTTACCCGGAAGCAAGGAAGTTGGTTGAGGCTGCAACCCCAACATTTGCAATGTCCTTTGCAAATGCTGTCAAGCCGAAGACCACTTCCATTGCTTGCCAAACACTTGCTGTATTTCCAGCTGAGACAGAAGATTCCTCGTCCAAACAAAAACCTATCGTTCCACCTAAACCGGTTATTAAATCTCTCGGCACTCAGGCTGTTAATAAGTCTGAGGGGTCTGAGATGGAGGAGACTGTGCCCCCCACTCCTCAACCAAATGGTGGAAATCCACCCCAAAACAACAAAAACAAGGAACGTTCTGAGAAAGAAGTTCCTCGAAAATTACATACCTTCCGCAGTAGGAAGGGTGACGAGGATCCTGTCGGAACCTATAACAGGTTCGGGATACAGGACTCTCTAATGGATGTTGTTGTAGATGTACATGACCCCAAACAACACCATAGAAGTCTTGTTAAACCACCCTGAAAATGGCTAATTCCATAATTCAATGGAATTGTCGTGGTCTTAAACCAAATTTTAATGAAGTTCAAATCTTAATTCAAAAATTTAATCCTTTAGCTATTTGTTTACAGGAAACTTTTTTTTAAAGAATTCAGATGTTTTAACACTCAGACATTTTGTTGACTATCATCATTTTGCTAATAATGATCGTAGAGCGCATGGTGGCGTTTCCATTTTCCTTAATGGAAATATTCCGCAGGGTAAAGTCGCCCTCAACTCGCCTTTACAGGCTGTTGCAGTCAGGGTGACTCTACATATTCCAATCACACTCTGCTCGGTATATTTACCACCTAGTTTACATCTGAACCCCGGAGATCTTGATGACGTTATTGCACAACTTCCCCTCCCGTTTATAATTACGGGAGATTTCAATGGTCATCATTCACTCTGGGGTAGTCCAGATGATAACAGAGGTAAACAAATAGCGGACTTCATTAACATTAATAATTTGTGTTTATTAAATGATGACTCGCCTACTTATCTACATCCTGCCACAGCTTCTTTTTCTTGCCTCGATCTCACCATTTGCTCTCCGGTCCTGTTTCAAGATTTTACATGGAGAGTAAATGAAGATCTGTGTGGCAGTGACCACTTTTATATCTTAATAGATAATAATGGACCCTCTCCGGTCGAAAGACCTCAGAGGTGGAAGTTGCATAAGGCTGATTGGGCTCTTTTTGAATCTTTGTGTCTCTCCTCTTTTGATGCAAAAACGTTAGAGGATGTAGAAGAGCCCATGGCCTTATTCACTTCAATTCTTCAAGATGTAGCTGAGCAGGCGATTCCAAAGACCACGACTGAGCCCAAACGTTTCAATAAACCATGGTTTAATAACGATTGCAAATCCGCTCTTAAAGAGCGTGATCGTATTTTAAGACGACTTGAGAATCACCCTTCCATGGAGAATCTTGCAGCATACCAAATGGTCCGGGCGAAGGCCCGTAGAATCATACGCCAGGCAAAGAAGTCTTCATGGCAGGGCTATGTCTCAAAGATAAATTCCCGTACGTCTTCCAAATCGGTATGGGATATGATTCGTAGAATTAAAGGTAAAAGTAGTGCATTATCAGTTAACCATCTAAATGTTGATAATACCACCTTAACAACATTTCCTGATATTGCTAATTCACTGGCCAGTACAATTGCATTCAATTCATCATCCAATTTTTCCTCTGATGCCTTTCAGGGCATTAAACATCAGCAGGAGAAAAGGCGACTTAACTTCAAGTCCCGTAATGATGAGTGTTATAATGATAAGTTTTCTATTTCTGAACTCCGTGATTCACTCAAACGAGCTCGAGATACTGCTACTGGTCCAGATGAAATTCACTACCAGATTTTAAAACATTTACCCTTTTCTACACTCTTAATATTATTAGATCTTTTCAACCGGATTTGGGTTGATGGGAATTTCCCGCCTTCGTGGCATGAAGCCACAATAATTCCCATCCCTAAACCGGGTAAAGATCCTACGAATCCTAACAATTATCGTCCGATCGGTTTAATTTGGTTAGTGAATCTTTTGTTTTAAAGTTAATTAAATCGTCTGCTCCTAAATCTTGTTCATTAGATCCTATTCCGACTCCTGTTCTTAAGGACTGTCTAGACGAAGTTATTCCAGTTTTCACTAATATTATTAATTCTTGTATATCATCCTCTACTGCTCCCAACATTTTCAAGCAAGCTTATGTTACCCCTTTAATAAAAGATAGGCTGGCACTGCCAGGCAGGATACGCCCACATTTTCGAGAGATGGACAGAGAACAAGCAATACCAAAAGTGATTTTTCCTACATTTTTAAGTCCTGTATTTCATACTGTATTGGGAGCAGCCATTTAGTTGGTCAGTTCCAGTCTGATATTAATGAAATTCGAAACCGACAATGGTTATGGTGTGACGGTACACAACCTAGAAATGTGACTTTTCATCAAAATCGGATAAGAATTGTGACCTGTAGAGAGTCCACAACCATGATATACCATATTTTTACACTATTCGCGTACAAACGGCGACCATTTCGTCCGGCAATTTTGGTACGATTTTCACGAAATTAGAACTCAACCTTCCTCATCAAAATCGAATTAAAATTGTGACCTATACAGGGTCCACAAGCATGATATATCATTTTTTTAACAGTATTCGCGTACAAACGGCGGCCATTTTGTCTGTCAATTTTGGTCCGATTTTCCCGAAATTCAAACTCAACCTTCCTTACAGTGTAACGGTGATATAATCAAACGTTTTTTTAAATTGGATAATAATTGTGACCTCCAGAGGGACCACAAGCTAAAGAAAGGGGGATTTTGCGTATAACCAGGGGCCATAATTCAGGAAGTTACGATCCGATATGCGCAAATATCGAAAAGAACCAAGATCTTTGGGTTATAACCATGAATTTCAAATTTCAAGTTTCATCAAAATCGAATTAAAATTGTGACCTTTACAGGGTCCACAACCTTGATATACCATTTTTTAACAGTATTCGCGTACAAACGGTGGCCATTTTGTATGGCAATTTTGGTCTGATTTTCCCGAAATTCGAACTCAACCTTCCTTACGGTGTAACGGTAATATAATAAAATGTTTTTTTAAATCGGATAATAATTGTGACCTCCAAGCTAAAAAAAAAGGCGATTTTGCGTATAATCAGGGGCCATAATTCAGGAAGTTACGATCCGATATGCGCAAATATCGAAAGGAAGCAAGATCTTTGGGTTATAACCATGAATTTCAAGTTTCATCAAAATCGAATCAAAATTGTGACCTCCACAGGGTTCACAACCTTGATATACCATTTTTTAACAGTATTCGCGTACAAACGGCGGCCATTTTGTATGGCAATTTTCGTCCGATTTTCCCGAAATTCGAACTCAACCTTCCTTAGGGTGTAACGGTGATAAAATCAAACGGTTTTTTAAATCGAATAATAATTGTGACCTCCAAGCTAAAAAAAAAGGCGATTTTGCGTATAATCAGGGGCCATAATTCAGGAAGTTACGATCCGATATGCGCAAATATCGAAAGGAAGCAAGATCTTTGGGTTATAACCATGAATTTCAAGTTTCATGAAAATTGAATCAAAATTGTGACCTCCACAGGGTCCACAACCTTGATATACCATTTTTTAACAGTATTCGTGTACAAACAGCGGCCATTTTGTATGGCAATTTTTGTCCGATTTTCCCGAAATTCGAACTCGAACTTCCTTAGGGTGTAACGGTGATATAATCAAACGGTTTTTTACATCGAATAATAATTGTGACCTCCAGAGGGACCACAAGCTAAAAAGGGTGATTTTTCGGACAATCAGGGGCCATAATTCAAGAAATTACATTCCGATAGCCGCAAATATCGAAAGGAACCAAGATCTTTGGGTTACAAACTTGCATGTCAAGTTTCATCAAAATCGGTTCAAATTTGTGACCTCTATAGGGTCCACAAGCTAAAAACGTGATTTTTCGTACAATCAGGGGCCATAATCCATGAAATTTTGATCCGATACATGCCAATATCGAAAGGAACCGAGATCTTTTGGGGATAAACCTATATTTCAAGTTTCGTCAAAATCGGATAAGAATTGTGACCTGTAGAGAGTCCACAAACAAATTGTGGACGGACGGACAGGGGCGACGACATAATACGTCCACATGAAAATGTGGGCGTATAAAAAGTCTACACTGGATCCTAATATGTTTAAAACTTACAGACCTGTCTCTAACTTAAGTTTTATTTCTAAAATATTAGAGAAATGTATTGCTTCTCAGATAAAGGCCCATCTAGATGATAACTGTTTGTATGAACCATTTCAAAGTGCTTATAAACAATTTCACAGCACCGAAACAGCCTTAACCCGGGTTTCAAATGATATTTTGATGGAAATTGATAATAGAAAATGTACATTTTTAATTTTATTGGATCTATCTGCTGCTTTCGACACAGTGGACCATTCCATTCTTCTACGTAGACTACAGTTTAAATTCGGTATTTGTGGCTCTGCATTAAATCTTTTAGAAAGCTATCTTGTGGGTAGAAAACAGTGTATTTTAGTTAATTGTAAATCGTCGTCTGAATCTGTTTTGTCATCTGGGGTTCCCCAGGGTTCAGTTCTTGGACCGATTTTATTTACCCTCTATACGTCGCCATTAGGTGTATTGTTAGAAAATATGGTCTCAGCTTTCACTTGTATGCCGATGATACTCAATTATATATTTCATTTAAACCTAATTGTCCATCCTCTTTCAATTTATCAAAACTGCAACTTGAGAACTGTATTAGTGAAATTAGAAAATGGATGTCAAAGAACTTTCTAAAATTAAATGATGATAAAACTGAATATTTGTTATTAGGCTCAAGGCATCACTTAAGGAAATTTGCAGATGATAATCCCCCTGTTGTAATAGGTAATTGTGATATATTTTCATCTGATTCTGCTCGTAATATTGGCGCAATCTTTGATAGTTCTATGCTTATGGGAGCTCAAGTAAATAATATTTGTAAATTGTGCTATTTTAATATTAGAAATATAGGTAAAATACGTAAATTTGTAACTGAAGAGGCCACTAAGTCACTTGTTAATTCTCTTGTCACTTCTCGATTAGATATCTTTAATTCACTTTTAGTTGGTTTACCGTTAAAGCTTATAGATAAATTACAAAAAGTACAGAATACTGCTGCTAGACTTGTTACTTTAACTAAAAAATGTGACCACATAACTCCTGTTTTATACAATTTACACTGGTTACCTGTTAAATATCGAATTGATTTTAAGATTTTGTTGCTTACTTTTAAATGCTTAAATAATCTAGCTCCTGTTTACCTCTCAGATCTTTTAGAACTTTATACACCCGGCCGAACATTACGTACGTCAGATAAACTACTTTTAAAGCCCAAAACTATTCAACTAGTCTCTTATGGTCAGCGCTCTTTTAGTTATCAAGCACCTGTTTTATGGAATAATCTACCATTTAGTTTAAGATGTTGTACATCTCTATATTCTTTTAAAAAACAACTTAAAACACATTTATTTAATCAGGCTTTTAACTGACTCTGTATGCAATCGTTAACATCTTGTTGTTTATTTATGATTAGATTGTCACTTTGTAAAGTGCCCCTGAACATGTTATATGAAAGGGTGCACTATAAATATGCTGTAATAATAATAATAATAATAATAATAACTAGCTGCATTTGCAAAACCATGGAGAGATTGATCAATCGAAGGCTTGTTTGGTACCTCGAGTCCAACAACCTCATTACAGACCTCCAATGTGGATTTCGGTCCCAAAGGAGCACTCTTGATCATCTCGTTCGATTTGAAACGTTTGTCAGGGATGCTTTCATCCAGAAACAACATTTAGTTGCTATATTCTTTGATCTGGAGAAAGCTTATGATACCACATGGAAATATGGTATCATGCGCGACCTACATAACCTCGGTCTGCGGGGTCGCTTACCTATCTTCATTAAAATCTTCTTAGAAGATAGGTCGTTTAAGGTACGTTTAGGATCAATATTCTCTGACCCCTTTCCTCAGGAAATGGGGGTTCCTCAGGGAAGTATATTATCTCCCACACTTTTTTCTATCAAAATAAATACCATACCGACGTGCCTTAAACGCGGGGTCGACGGCTCTCTTTATGTTGATGACTTTCAGATGTGTTACAGATCGACAAGTATGCAGACAATCGAACGTCAGGTGCAGCTTTGCTTGAATTCTATTCAACGATGGGCAACTGACAATGGATTTCGTTTCTCGAAATCCAAGACTGTCTGCATGCACTTTTGTCAAAGAAGAGGTTTACATCCTGATCCCATTCCAGTTGTAGATGAAACGAAATTCTTGGGTTTGATATTTGATAAGAAATTATCATTTATCCCCCATATCAAAACCCTCAAGAAAAAATGTCTGAAAGCCCTCAACATATTGAGAGTCCTATCAAACACTGACTGGGGAGCAGACCGTAAGGTCATGCTCAGATTGTATCGAGCAATAATACGATCTAAACTCGATTATGGGTGTATTGTGTATGGGTCTGCCCGCGAGTCTTTTCTCAAAGAGCTAGACACCATACACAACCAAGGACTTAGAATCAGTTTAGGAGCATTCCGAACATCTCCAGTGCAGAGTTTATACGTCGAGGCGCACGAGCCCTCATTGCACGACAGACGTGATAAACTTGCACTGCAGTATGCCACAAAAATTGCATCTCTGCCTCATCACATTTCATTTAACACCATATTTAGACCTCTTCATGAGCATTTGTATATGATGAAGACTAATACTATTCCATCATTTGGTATTCGCATTCAACACCTTTTGTCAGAGGCTGGTATTAGTCATGACAGTATTGCGAATACCCCTTTCTTTGAGACACCACCATGGTCTATATCTCCTCCTAAGATCGATCTAGATCTTACAAAAAATAGGAAGAAAGATACTAGTTCCACAGTGTTCCAAACTCTCTTCGGAGAGTTGAGGTCTAAATATGGTGATTATGCTCCAATTTATACAGATGGTTCCAAAGATGGCGATCGGGTAGCTTCGGCTACTGTCACGCCATCGGAGACCATTTCTGTTCGCCTCCCTCCTGCTGCTTCAATATTTACTGCTGAACTCCAGGCCATCTTTCAGGCACTGGAGTTCATTCAATCCTCTACATCTTTAAAACATGTTATATTTACTGATTCTTTGTCCTCTTTACAGGCAATAAACAATAAGCAGCTTGTACACCCTTTAGTAGCAGACATATATCGCCTGCTACTGTCACACGAGTTTAACGGCAAGGACATTGTCCTTTGCTGGCTCCCCAGTCATGTTGATATTAACGGGAATGATGAAGCAGACTTAGCTGCCAAGTCTGCGTTAGATCTTCCCATATCACAATTTCTTTTACCTTTCACCGACTTTAAATCGTCCATCAACTTTTATATATTTGACCGTTGGCAACGGTCTTGGGATCTTGCAGACACAAATAAACTTCATCACATTAAGCCTCTCTTAGGAGACTGGCCAAGCTCCTATAGAATCAGTAGGAGGGATGAAGTGGTTTTGTGTCGCTCTCGCATTGGTCATACTTTTTTAACTCATATTTTCATTTTGAAGCGAGAGCCTCAACCAGAGTGTGAACACTGCCATGTTCCTTTGACAGTGAAGCATATTCTGATTGAGTGCAACCATCTCAAGAATATTAGATCTAAGTACTACCGTTGCCAGTCAGCACGTCAGCTATTTGCCCAGCCTGGGCTATATTGCGAAATACTAAACTTTTTAAAAGAGACAGGTTTTTATTATAAATTTCAATTTGTTTATAATATATATATATGTAATATTTAACTTTTATTGTTTATATGCATAAAATATTGTTTTTTATTTTTAAATTTGATAAACTGTGATATTGTTTTTATTTATGCATATACAAGTTTGTGATATGATTTAGCTTGTCTCAAAAGAATCATCATTTTGTTTGGCGCAATATAGCCCGGTTGGAGCTGACGGTGCCATAAAACAACATTTCATTTCCATTTCATTTCATTTCTACCATATCCGTGTGCTGTATCACGTATCAGAAATACCCACACATTGATGACGTCACACGCAAAATTGATACGGATATGCAATACGGACCAGGCATTTACGCTTGCCAATAGTCTCAATATTTGGCCCAGACAACTATAGTCACGCTCACACAACAAATGAAATATTGCGGCAAACATATGGTGATTTATGCAAGATAAGTTAAATAAATTATCACAGAAAAAGTTTTATATGCATTTGGAATAAATCGATGAATGTGAACTGCATTTCATTTTGTCATTTGTTTCTTCGTCAGTTTCATTAGGTGACTTTAATAACACTCAAAAATCAAATATCCCCTACATTTTTGAATAGTATATAACAAGGTAGACTGGCTCTGTAAAAGAATTCCTATCGGAGATTTGAAGCAAGCACAGAGTGTTCTTTCCATTAGGAATTTTTTCAGTGATAGGGAAAATTTACTTAATGTATCGATGCTAGATCGATATTTGCTCCCGATGCATAAAATATCCAAACCACATGCATTGCACCGGGGGCCAGACCCTTAACCCTTGTGGGTGCACATGGTGAGAATTACATAGCAGGTAACAAGGGGTCCGTATGGACCCCAGTTGTAATTCGAAGTTTTTACGTACAGATGTATTTGAATTTAAAAGCAGCGGCAAAGTTTTTATTTGCATTTATATTTGACAACTGAAAAACAACTAAATTATTATACAAAAACATTTTAGTGACATTTTGAACAGATTTAATAATACTCACAAAATTGCTACTTTGTATACTATGTTATAACGAGGTTAAATGGCGATTCGCGCTTGATACAAAAACCATAGATTTTTTGGAATTCATCACTTAATTTTTGGTATTTGTAACATGCAGATGTTTAAAGAGAGAGTAGTCTGGCATACGCAATATGGTATCAGGCAGCAAACACATTAGCAAAATTCCTACTGCGAGTTGTAAGTTTGGGGTCTGATTGGACCCCTTGTTCCCTTCAAGCGTTGGGCCTGTTTGGCATGTAACATAACTCTTCGTGTGGGAAGCAGATGAATACCGATCTATTCGCCATGTTTAAAAATATATAGGCGACAACGTCACTAAATTTCAGAAAGCAGTGCCCAGTAGTTATTATAAAACACTATAAAACAAGTGCACCGACAAGGGTTAAGAGCAAGCGATAAGCAACCAGTTTTGCTAGATGTCGAAATGTGACGCTTCAGATCAATAGGCGATTCGAACCCTGCAGAGACAGAACACATATTAACCTTTGAGCAAAATCCAAAATGCCACTCAACTGGATGGGAGATATTTAATGTTAAGAACATAATATAGGCCAAAGTATGAAATAAATGTTGTCTTGAAAGAAGCTGTGGTCGTCGTTACAACATTATCAAAAATGATCATAAATTCCGTAGAATCCTCCGGCGATGTTCCTAAAAATAAATGAAAAAGAAAATTACTCCCAACTGTCAAGGAAACTTTAACCTGTGCCGCCAACAGCTCAACAAACGACTTCTATTTTTCACATAAATGTTGCTTTTCCTATTCAGATTTCTGTTTCACCAGCTGAACATGTTTTTCACTAGCAATACATTTTCTCAGAATAAAAATTTAAATCTTGCATAATGCATCTTTAACAACAAACAAATGGTCATACATTTGATACTATTGTAAATCTACCATAAAATTAGTGCAGTTGGTCGTTCGATTTCTTCATCAATCTGATACTTAGGAATTTTTTCTGTTGCTGGTAGAGCTGCTTTTGAGATCGTCTTTGAGCACATTGCTGAAGAATGCAATCAATCGTTCACCCTTTCTGGTCATGAAGGCCCATTTCCGCAACAATAATACATCAGAGACAAATTATCTCTGGTGGCCGCCATTAGTAAACAAATACTTAGAACTATGGCGAGACCCACTTATACCCTCCGTAATTGGATGGAAGCTGCGCAAATAAATTAATCGGGACAACCGTTATGAACACTTAGTACTAGTAGTAAAGCTATGCTCAGCATTTTGTTCTCACTTTGTTTTATTAGGGATGTGATTGTCTGTCCGGAATAAAAGCTTTTCTCTTTAATTTTATCTTTAATATTCTTCAAATCACCGAAAGGCGGTTCATTGATGGAATGAAACAATAGCAGGCATATAAATGAATCGTGACCTTAAACAGTGTGTACATTCTGGATACCGCCGTAAAAAAGGGAAAAAGTAAAAAACTGTCGGCAACCTGGAAAGGACCGGGTATAATAACAAAAGTAATCACTCCCTATTTATTCCGGATAAAAACTAAGAAAAATGAATCCGTTTTGAATCATGATAGGATTAAATTGTGTTGAGATAGGGAAATGCCGACTTGGATAATAAAGTTTCGAAAGCAGGATACAAGTCCAACCCCGGTTGATCCGGGCGAGATTGAGTTATATTGCGTTTGTAGGAAACCCGACGATGGGACTCAAATGATTTGCTGTGATCAGTGTAACGAATGGTATCACTTTCATTGTATGGGTATCCCTACTGATTCTGAGTGGGATGACACCGAATATATCTGTCCCCGTTGTACGACGTCGAGGGATACCTGTCATTACAGAAAATGGATAATTCGACTGGACGTAGGTGGAGTTCCACATTTAATCTTTCACGCTCAACCGGGGGAAGGAGGGGTAATATGGACCCGAGGGTGAGGCGCGGCATAATCCGCGGACAGTATGTGTTGCCGGTGGGGGAGGGAAATTTTAGCCCTGAACCAGAGTCAAGGGATAGGCCTACTAGACAGCAGTCTAATAATCCGACGCCAGATTATAGAAGCCGCCAGAATTTTAGTAGCTTTCCGCTACCAGCTACAATGCTGATATCGCCGTTGCCTCCTTTTACCCCAACCACAGGGCTAGTAAACCCCCCATCGGTTTCTTTTCCCGGGGTAAGGACCCAAAATCGACACCAAAAGTGTCCTCTGATTGGTTGCCCTGTCATAGACAGAAAAATTAAATTTCATTGCTTCAGGGCACATTTACCCCCGTACTTTGCGGAAGAACGTTCTGCTGACCCGTTAATACTGGGGAAACAAATGGAGGCCTTGGAAACCCTATGCAAAGTTCTGGGTAATACTCCGATAGGGATGGGCGCATTGTTTAACCGTTGGTCGTGGCTTCCAGAGGCTTCGGAGCTGAGGGTTAATACGTTTCCGACACTTCGGAAAATTTGTAGGATAAGGGGGTGGCCTCAGCTCGATAGGTACACGTTACGCCCGCTTAATTCTCCAGTGTGTCTCATTTATTGGAGATGTATAATCATTCTTTTGAACCATTTAGACCCTGTTAGTCAGGGTGAGTTTTGTAATTATTTAAGGGGCCCCGCTCGGGTTCAATGGGAGGAGACAGCAAGGGCAGAAAATTGGGATGATTTACAAACTGTACCGGTTATGGTTCAACAAGAGTCCCTAGTTGAAAACTGGGACCAAGATGTGGATATTGAAATAAATTAAATCAGAACGAAAGTAAAAGAAAACAGAACGAAAGTGCGTGTGACTGTGGTTGAGTGTACGGTGTACTTTGTATACCGCTATCTGGTTGATTGAGAGTATGCGTGTAATAATATATGTAAGTAGAAAAAAGGGGGGAGTATAGAATACCCGTTGGTACTAATTATTTTTTTCAGTGTATGGGGCCGCCGCCCTTTCACAAATAAGATTGGGGGGAATGTGGTGCTTCCGGTAGCCGGCTGGATGTTCTGGCCTACCTATTGCCCAGTGCAATCATCGTATTGTAGTATTATTATTATTGCCCAGTGCCACCTTAATATCAACGAAGATAACATTACATTATTTATTTACAATTCTCAGTAGGGGAAGGGTATAATTTATTGTATAACATTGTGATTATAATAAAAACAATAAATCTCGTCCTATACTATAAACAAGCCATAGCAAGAAATACCTCCTATTGTCAATGTTTTAATGCACCTAGAATTTTCTACACCACCTCTTTTGCATCCAGATATTTAAAGCGTGTTAACAATATATTCATTTAAGAGTAACTATGTAATTTCGAGATTAACATATCGTAAAATTAATATTCATTTGATGATCGATCACCTATTTACAAAACTATGGTTTATCCCAACTACAGTGTAAACATGGTTTAGAAACTCTATCTGAACTACAGGGTACATCATGGTTTAGAGACTCAATACGAACTACAGAATACATCCTGGTTTAGATACGCAATACGAACTACAGGATACATCATAGCTTAGACTCTCTATCCGAACTACAGGGGGGTTGGGATGGCCTAGTGGTTTAGAGTGCCACGCTTCGACCTCTAGCTGGCCGGTCACCTCTGGCTTGCGGCTGTGGTTTTGAGCCCTGGTGTGAGCGTATGTGGCATGGAGATAGGGGCGCCTTCTCAACCTCGTGGGTTTCCTCCGGGCACTCCGGTTTCCTCCCACTGCTAAAGACCCCTACGCGCAAGCGAATTATTGAAATAAAATTGAAACCATATGTTAGTCCCGAAATGACCTAGTTTGTGTTGAGTGGACGTTAAACCCCATTTCTCTCTCTCTCTCCAAACTACAGGGAACATTGTGGTTTAGGATAATTCGACCCCCGGTCCGTCCCTGGTAGCATCAAGACCGATAGTTACCGCGGGTTCATTTAAAACAAAATGGTCGATATTGTCGGATAAAATTTTACTACTACGATTATCATTTCGGTCGCGGGTATCATCGGATTGGCTCTGAATCATTAATAAACACATTTTCGCGCCAATTTTGTAAATGTTTACTACAATTTTCGTCTTCAGCATCCCTTAAAACCACTAGAATAATTATTCAACGACAAAACAGCAAATAAATGGCTTGGTTGCTATGTGATTTTGTTTTGAAACATACCAAATTTTTGACTTGACTTTTCTCAAAACTTACTTTGGTGAGTTGGGTGGCTTCAAGCGGACACAGCTCAGTAAATTTTTGCGCGATTCAATCAAACTATACATCAAATTGAAGGAACAATTACCATTTATGGATAAGTGTTTCATATAGGAACCGTTTTACGCCAACACTATTCTAGTTAATTGTACTAATATGTGCACGAGATAACTGGACGAGGGTACCCCACTTTAGCAATTGGTGGCGACCGGAGCTGTCTGTTAGTTAGTATAAATACCTTGAATCTTGCAAAATCCTACTTAACACAGTTCTTTTTGTCATCCATTTGTTTAACTACTTGAATATTTTAAACAGAGCACCTGACATAGAACTAAATAACCCCTATAGTATTACATCCGTGTCTAGCCTACAGTCGCTGAGCTATTAAAATAAAATTAAGTCGAATCTTATAAAAAATCTTTGACTTTAAACCCTTTATCTCCCTAAATTTCGCACGTAGACTAGCATGCAGACAGGCGGGAAAAATATGAAAATTACAAGAAAAACACGCCAAAATAATGATTAAATTCAATTCTTTATCTTGTTCTATGATGCATATCGATTCCTAAAAACGTTATGATACAATATTTCAGCGTCTAAAAGTAGTAAAAAAGACGGCATAAAGCTGTTCGATACGCGCTACCGTATCATCCAGATTTTCCGGCGTGGATCCCCCTTGTCAGTGATAAAGGATGGAGGGGCTGATAAGGACGGCTGTCTAGTTGTGCGGATGGGACGAAAAATTGAGGTCCCGTGTACACACTGGCGTGCACTATAAATATACATTGACAGTTGTAATTCGATATAAGAGTAGGCCGTAGTGCCGCTGTCTAGG
Source organism: Patella depressa (assembly GCA_948474765.1). Lineage (NCBI taxonomy): Eukaryota > Metazoa > Mollusca > Gastropoda > Patellidae > Patella > Patella depressa. Next base: position 1,787,300 of record OX419717.1, read on the forward strand.
CAACATTTCTACCATAGCACACTGTATGGTGTATACTCGTCGTCATTAGTCCAGTACGACAGAACAGTAGGATGTAAAACTCCATTTCATTTCATTTCTACCGTATCCGTGTGCTGTATCACGTATCAGAAATACCCACACATTGATGACGTCACACGCAAAATTGATACGGATATGCAATACGGACCAGGCATTTACGCTTGCCAATAGTCTCAATATTTGGCTCAGACAACTATAGTCACGCTCACACAACAAATGAAATATTGCGGCAAACATATGGTGATTTATGCAAGATAAGTTAAATAAATTATCACAGAAAAAGTTTTATATGCATAAATAAAAACCAAATAAATAAAATTAAAAGTGAAATAAACCTTTTATGCATATAAATATTTAAAATACAAAAATGAAATGATAAATATACAATTATATTTATGATAAAAACTTGTCTCTTTTAAATAAAAAGTCTAGTATATGTTACAATATGAAGCTGGTTGGGCAAATAGATGACGTTGAGACTACCAACAGCAATATTTCGATCTTATGTTCTTGAGATGATTCACTGCCAAAGGAACATGGCAGTGTTCAGATTCCAGTTGAGGCTCTCGCTTCAAGATGAAAATGTATGTTAAAAAGGTATGACCAATGCGTGAGCGACACAAAACAACTTCATCCCTCCTGTTGGTTCTGTAGGAGTTGGGCCAATCTTCTAAGAGAGGCTTAATGTGATGAAGTTTATTTATGCCTGCGAGATCCCAAGACCGTTGCCAGCGGCCATAAATGAAATGAATAATGGAAGATTTGAAATGTGTGAGCGGTATTAAAAAATAGGATAAGGGAAGATCTAAGGCAGACTTGGCAGCCAAATCTGCTTGATCGTTCCCTTTTATATCCGCGTGTTATTTATGGCTTGTAATGAGGACAAAGAATCAGTAAAAATTATATATTTTAAATTAGATGATGATTGGGAACTCCACAGCCGGATGAATGGCCTGGAGTTCAGCTGTAAAGATTGAAACAGCGGATGGAAGGCGGACAGAAATGGCGTCACGGTAGCCGAAGCTACCCGATCATCATCTTTCAAACCATCTGTATATATTGCAGCATAATCGCCATATTTAGACCTTAGCTCTCGAAAGAGAGTCTGAAAAACCGTGGAGTTATTATATCGCTTTTTATGTTGAGTAAGATCGAAATCGATCCTAGAGAAAGGGGTATTCGCAATACTGTCAAGGCTGATACCAAAAGGGGTTGTATGCGAATACCAAATGGTGGAATGACTTTCGTCTTGAGCAAATATAAATGTTCATGATAGGGTCTAAATATGGTGTAAAATGAAATATCGTTTGGTAAAGATGCTATTTTCGTAGCATACTGCAGTAGTCTGGAGGCTCAGTGCGGATGGATGTCCATCAAATGGGCACAAACCAGACCCAACTTTTCTAGAATAAAATTTTGCGTAGAATACGATGCCGAGTGGTAATCAGCCCGCCGTTTTCGAGATATTCGGGGTCAAATGAGTTCATTTGTACTGAAAGTGAATGCGCAGCCATTTTGTTGCATGCAAATATGCTGAAAATAATCGAAAGTAATCACTCTTTCAATAAAAATGTAAACATGCTAAATTCAGCTTTGTTTTTTGTGACCTTGAGGGTCATAAGGTCAAGGTTTCCGTTTTAGCACCAGGAAGATTTAAAGCTATAAAATGTCAGCGCGAAATATAAAAATAGGTTGCCAGGCAACGAAACATACGCCCACACAGCAGCCAAATCGTCCGGGCAGTCAACAAGAGTTGTTGCATTTTAAGTAATCATCAGAAAATCATAATTCAAACTCACCCATAACTACGGTGTAACTGTGATATAATCAAACGGTTTTTTTTAAATCAGATAATAATTGTGACCACCAGAGGGACCACAAGCTAAAAAGGGTGATTTTTTGTACAATCAGGGGCCATAATTCAGGAAGTTGCGATCCGATATGGGCAAATATGCGATGGAACCAAGATCATTAGGTTATAAACATGTATTTCAAGTTTCATCAAAATCAGTTCAAAATTGTGACCTCTATAGGGTCCACAACCTTGATATAACATATTTTCACACAATTCGCGTACAGACGGCGGCCATTTTACCCGCCAAATCTGGTCCGATTTTCACGAAATTCAAATTCTCTCTTCATTACCATGAAACCGTGATATAATCAAATGTTTTTTTAAATCGGATAATAATTTTGACCTCCAGAGGAACCACAAGCTAACAAAGGCGATTTTTTGGACAATCAGCGGACATAATTCAGGAAGTTATGATCCGATGGGCGCAAATATCGAAAGGAACCAAGATCTTTGGGTTTTAAACATACATGTCAAGTTTCATCAAAATCGGTTCACAATTGTGACCTCTATAGGGTCCACAACCTTGATATAACATATTTTCACACTATTCGTGTACAAACGGCGGCCATGTTGTCCGTCAATTCTAGTCCGATTTTCACGAAATTCAAACTCTCCCTTCATTACCATGAAACGGTGATATAATCAAACGTTTTTTTTAAATCGGATAACAATTTTGACCTCCAGAGGGACCACAAGCTAAAAAGGGCGATTTTTCGGACAATCAGGGGCCATAATTTAGGAAGTTACGATCCGATTGGCGCAAATATCGAAAGGAACCACGATCTTTGGGTTATCAACATGCATTGCAAGTTTCATCCAAATCGGTTCAAAATTGTGACCTCTACACTGTTCACAAGCTAAAAGATAGGCTGGCACTGCCAGGCAGGATACGCCCACATTTTCGAGAGATGGATAGAGAACAAGCAATACCGAAAGTGATTTTTCCTACATCATTAAGTCCTGTATTTCATACAGTATTGGGAGCAGCCATTTAGTTGGTCAGTTCCAGTCTGATATTCATGAAATTCGAAGCCGACAATGATTATGGTGTGACGGTACACAACCTAGAAATGTGACTTTTCATCAAAATCGGATAAGAATTGTGACCTGTAGAGAGTCCACAACCATGATATACCATATTTTAACACTATTCGTGTACAAACGGCGACCGTTTCGTCCGGCAATTTTGGTACGATTTTCACGAAATTAGAACTCAACCTTCCTCATCAAAATCGAATTAAAATTGTGACCTACACAGGGTCCACAACCATGATATACCATCTTTTTAACAGTATTCGCGTACAAACGGCGTCCATTTTGTCTGTCAATTTTGGTCCGATTTTCCCGAAATTCAAACTCAACCTTCTTTACGGTGTAACGGTGATATAATCAAACGTTTTTTTAAATCGGATAATAATTGTGACCTCCAGAGGGACCACAAGCTAAAGAAAGGGGGATTTTGCATATAACCAGGGGCCATAATTCAGGAAGTTACGATCCGATATGCGCAAATATCGAAAAGAACCAAGATCTTTGGGTTATTACCATGAATTTCAAGTTTCATCAAAATCGAATTAAAATTGTGACCTTTACAGGGTCCAAAACCTTGATATAACATCTTTTTAACAGTATTCGCGTACAAACGGCGGCCATTTTGTATGGCAATTTTGGTCCGATTTTCCCGAAATTCGAACTCAACCTTCCTTACGGTGTAACGGTAATATAATCAAACGTTTTTTTTAAATCCGATAATAATTGTGATCTCCAGAGGGACTACAAGCTAAACAAAGAGGCGATTTTGCGTATAATCAGGGGCCATAATTCAGGAAGTTACGATCCGATATGCGCAAATGTCGAAAGGAACCAAGATCTTTGGGTTATAACCATGAATTTCAAGTTTCATCAAAATCGCATTAAAATTGTGACCTCCACAGGGTCCACAACCTTGATATACCATTTTTTAACAGTATTCGCGTTCAAACGGCGGCCATTTTGTATGGCAATTTTGGTCCGATTTTCCCGACATTCAAACTCAACCTTCCTTAGGGTGTAACGGTGATATAATCAAACGGTTGTTTAAATCGGATAATAATTGTGACCTCCAGAGGGACCACAAGCTAAAAAGGGTGATTTTTCGGACAATCAGGGGCCATAATTCAGGAAATTACATTCCGATAGCCGCCAATATCGAAAGGAACCAAGATCTTTGGGTTACAAACAGGCATGTCAAGTTTCATCAAAATCGGTTCAAAATTGTGACCTCTATAGGATCCACAAGCTAAAACCGTGATTTTTCGTACAATCAGGGGCCATAATCCATGAAGTTTTGATCCGATACATGCCAATATCGAAAGCAGCCGAGATCTTTTGGGGATAAACCTATATTTCAAGTTTCATCAAAATTGTGACCTGTAGAGAGTCCACAAACAAATTGTGGACGGGCGGACGTCCGGACGGACAGGGGCGACGACATAATACGTCCACATGAAAATGTGGGCGTATAAAAACATGATTTTTCGTACAATCAGGGGCCATAACACATGAAGTTACAGTCCGATACATGCCAATATCGAACGGAACCGAGATCTTAGGATGATAAACCTATATTTTAAGTTTCATTGAAATCGGATAAAAATTGTGACCTGTAGACTGTTCACAAACAATTGTGGACGGACGGACGAACAGGGGGGCGACGACAATATACGTCCACATGAAAATGTGGGCGTATTAAAACTAAAGCGAAAGATGTTTTAATTGATAAAAGGAACATTCAAAATTTATCTTTAGATGGTCTTCGCACCGAACTTTAACTTTGGAACGCCGGAAAAGATCTTGAATAAAAGATCCAAAACACTTCGAAACCTGTTTCAAAAATGCGGAAAAACTGTCAAAAAAAAACACTCTTCGATTTAGTCTCACAACGAATGTTATACACAATGATACTAGTTGTCTTAAAAAAACTTGAATAGTTTCATGGATGAATAGCTCCAATCTGCAGGTCGCGTCAAAACTTTTCCCCGGTAGCATTTACCAATAATACATTTATACCCCGTGCGCTTTTATGTACAATGCATCCGCCGGTATCCAAGCTCCGTCGAAATTCATCAAAATTCATAAAAATTTTCAAACTTTTAATCACGTCGTCAAATACGTGTTTTCCAGTCACAGAGACACGTCGGTTTTCCCAGATTGGGATGCCCGGAAATCCACGCGGCCTGCAGGCTGGAGTTAAACAATGAAAATATTCAATTGTTTTTCGGACGACCAGTTTAATTATGTATAACAATCGTTGTAAAACTAAACCGGGATAATTTCGATTTGATAGTTTTTACGTAGTTTTAAAACAGGTTTCGAAGTGTTTTAAATCTGTTATTCAAGATCTTTATTCGACGGTCCAAAGTTGCAGTTCGGTGCTAAGACCATGGGCGCAGATCCCGGTGGGGACACCGGGACGCGTCCCCACCAACATGTTTAGTGGTGGGGACATGATATACATGGTCCCCACCACTTATTTTCGATGTTTTGCTTACTGTTTGTTTGGCAAAATAAAGTACCCGAAATCTATTAAGAGTCATTCCACGAGAAAACCATGCAATATCATGCAGATGTTCGAAGGTGGGGGTCGGCCGTTTTAGTTCATATTCACAGGGTTTGGTCGATCCGCCGAGCCTACTCCCTGGCCAAAATCACCGATTTCAGAAATCAACCGTTTTCGAGATACATGCCTTTTACGTTTTTCGGTGTTTTTTTGCCATTTTTAGGCCAAATTTTAGGTATTTTCGTCGCACTACTAACGCTGTTGCATGACCCCGGAGAACTAGGTTTGGGTTGTTCATGATAGCCGGGGTCTTGCACTACCACATTATCATGGTCATCCGGATCAAGTTCATTTTCCAAAGGTGTCCGGATACTTTACAAGGTACGTGTCTAGAGATGCCTGAAATGTACCCCATCTTTAGATCGTTATAACTCCACTGGAGCAGGGTTTGCGATAAAAATTAAAATCAATTTATTTGCAGCTTGACCAGTTCTAACAACATAAGAAATAAATTCGTTGTCAGCTAACTTGCAACAGTATGAAAATTCATGTCGAAAGTTAGCAAAAACTTCAGTTTTCATTGGGATACATGGGCGGATTATTAAGGTACCCTATCGCCTATATTGTTATTCAGAGGGTCAGTATATCAACTCCGCCTCCTCTTCAATCGGCTTTGCCAAAATATTCAGTCCCGGTTTGGTTTGGGTATCCAGTCTGCAAATCCAAGATGGCGTCTCCCAGAGAATATGGATTTTTCGCAAATTCTCGATCTAAAGCGTCAAAATTTTGAAAAACGGTCGAGTTAGAGCAGATAAAAATATTTTTCATATTTAATCCCCGTATGGTACAGAATAACGTGTCTTCGTTTATTCGACAGCAAATGAATGCAGAATTGCCCAAATAAGAATAGTTTTGCGATGTCAAAACATCGTTATCGTTATAAAATGTCTACAAAATATTCAAAATACGCCCGTAATAAAAATAGGAAAATCTCGCTATTTTTGTACACCTACATTCTCATGTGGACGCCCCTGTCCGTCTATCTGTCCACATTTTCGCGTGGACGTGTATTGTCGTGCCCCTGTCCGTCGGTTCACATTTTGTTTACGGACACTCTATGTGTCACATTTTTATCCACTTTCTGCAATACTTGAAATAATTATAGGTTTATCTCCCAAACATCTCGGTTCCTTTCAATATTGGCATGTATCTGATCGTAACTTCATGGCACCTGATTTTACGAAAAATCATCTTTTTAGTTTCTGGACTAAATCGGAAATAATAACATAATTATCTCCCTTGTTTTCCCATTCCCCTCATGCAATAGCTGTCTTCATACGTTTGAAGTTGATGATGATATTTTTGCCAATTTCTCAACTGACAATAGTGAATTATGGGATTAATAGGATTATTAGGCAGGACTGTTTATAGATACCAACTATTTTAATCGTTTTTTTTAAATTATAATTTATAGGTATAACTTAAAAATATGAAATTGTAGCTTTAAAGGATCGTTTATAACCCTAATCTAATAGCTCGGCGCCTTCCGATATTCCCGGATATCGGATATTAACTTTCTGGATTATAGCCCCGTTTACACTTGGCCGCGAGAAGCGTGTCGTACTGGGCACGGTACTAGGCCTCGATAAATTTCAAGAAATTGACCCGTTTACATTACCGGTCTTGGAACCGTGCCAAGCACGCCAAAAGCGGGACTCTTCACAGAAAAGTTAATTTAGTCCCTAAGCAAGTTACCCGGATGAAAACAATTATGGCGGTTGATTTTGGTACGTATAGTCATTTTGACAGAACTGATGACAGAGCTGTCAAAGTTCGCGGAAAAAAGTCAAGGTTCATTTGGCGCAGTAATCCGTGCTCAGACCGGTTAGCGCTTACAGTACGAAAATTTAAAACGAGCCGTTCTTGGCACGGTTCCGAGACCAGTGGGCCAGATTGGCACGGCACTCAGTACGACACGCTTGTGTTTGACCCGTTTACACTACAAAAACATTAACGGTGCCGTACCAGGAACCGTTCCTGCCACGCTTAAAATTTGTAATGTAAACATGGTTTATGGCCCATGATTCTACAAAAAAAAAATGCTGTTTAGCTTGTAGCCCGTCTAGAGGTCACAATTTTCATGCGATTTTTAAAAACGTTTTGATACATCCCAGTTACACGCTAATGATTGCGGAGTTCGAATTTCATGAAAATCGAACCAAAACTGCCAGACAAAATGGCCGCTTTTCGTACGCAAATAGTGTAAAAGTATGTAATTCAAAGAATGTTGACACTCTTAAGCGGCCCACATACGCTCAACATAATTGTCAGTTATATTGTCAATACTTGATATTGACAATCATATTGAGTGTGTGTATGTGATATTGAAGCTCGAAATAATTGATGTCAAGATGATTGAAGAAATCAAATGTCCGTAGATTTTTTATTGACGAACCGTCAATTTTTGTGCAACAATTGATCGTGTGTGGGCGTCATCAATAATATTGACGCAATATTTCGTTTTCACGAAGCTCTCGAAGTAGGTGTTTGTGCCCAAACTTTTCCCCTTGAGTACACCCTTGTTGTGACCATTTTCGATGTATTTTCTTTTTCTTGGGACTTGGAACCGCCATAGCTAATGCTAAACAAATTCTTCCGTCAATGATGGCTGCTTTCCTCAGAATGAATATTGAGAAAATATTTGCTTCAATAACATTGACATCAGTAATATTGACAATTATATTGAGCGTGTGGGGACCGCTTAAAGAACATAAATTTTATCAGATTGTGATGAATCTTCAAAACTATCCGTGTCTGCTTCAATCAAATTCAGGCCAGTGATATTTCTCAAAAATTTATTCGTTTATATGGTAGCAAATGAAAACAAAAGCTTCCGAAATGGTATTTTAACCACTGTTTGTCGTGTATTTTGTACACGGTGAACAATCCATTTGCTGATTACACTATTTTGCCTCGACCGTTTTTATTGGAATTCGAATTTTTACTAATGGTTTGGATTGTTCACACTTGGTTTTATTTTATTCATAGATAAATCATTTCTACAATAGATTAAGCAGGTAAACAAGGTAGGTGTACGTATCGACGGTATAACAAGATAAATACAGGTCGAGTGTTAGTTATATACTCAATAAACATACTAATTTTGAAATTCTGAATATTATTCACCATATCTTGATGTCCAATTGGTCTATATTGATGCCCAGTCGGTCATATTCCTGGCCTGACATTTGGAAAATATCGCAGGACATGTCCGGAAAGTATGGCTGAAATCCAAACACTAAAGAAACCAAAATACGACGCGAATAATGACGAATTTCGTAACTTTCGACACAAATTTTCATACTGTTGTAGGTGAGTTGACAACGATTTTATTTTTTACTTTGTTAGAACAGGTCAAGCTGTAAATAAAACGATTTACATTTTTATCGCAAACCCTGCTCCAGTGGAGTTATCGAAATTTGAAGAAAGGGTATAATTCAGGTATCTCTAGACACGTATCGTGTGAAGTATCCGGACACCTTTGGAAAATGAACTTGAACCGGGTGACCATGATAATGTGGTAGCGCAAGACCCCTGCTATCATGAACAACCCAAACCTAGTTCTCCAGGGTCACGTAACAGTGGTAATAGTGCGACGAAAATACCTAAAATTTGGCTTGAAAATGTCAAAAAAACTGCCGAAAAACGTAAAAGGTCTGTATCTCGAAAACGGTTGATTTCTGAAATCAGTGATTTTGGCTGAGGAGTAGGCTCGATGGGTCTACCAAACCCTGTAAATATGAATTCAATCGGCCGACCCCCACCTTCGAACCTTCTGCATGGTTTTCTCATGGACTAGCTCTTAAAACACTAATTTTACGGGCTGGAACAGCAGGAAAACGCGTGCCGTTGTCTGTAAACCCGAAATGTTTTCGGGCATTTCGGCTTCTGCCCCGAACTTACTGTCATCGAGCGGGAATAGGACTTGACTATGGATTAAAACATTTTGTCTGGAGCCACTCTACTTTGTGATACATTTTTCCGGCATCGATTATTATTTGTGAATGGTGATGCAACAGTCTGATTGAATGGGAGGAATTCAGATTGGGATTTCGGTTACAAAACCATTGAACATTTTTGGAGTTGCTTACACGGCCTGGAATAGCAGTAAACGCATTTTGAGGTGGTTAAATTTTCTCGAGATCCCAGGTAGACCATATTGATGTTGCTGTACTCACGGGATGGTATAGCAGTAAACCATGTTTGCGGCAGTTAAATTTTAAAAATTTTCTTCCAGCGGTCTCGTCTTCGTGGACTGTAAACGATTGATCTGTTGATTGGAATTCAAGTCAGCCATCTTAATTAGGCTTATTAGACCACTTAGTGGCTTTGTTCACGGGCTGGAATAACATGAAAACGCGTTTGAAGCCGTCAACTATTCCAAAATTATCTTGGGGGTTTCATACAAGGTAAGCTTCGCTTTTTTGCCTCTCGAAGTAGACCGGCGCTAGTTGCCTGTAAACCCGATTTTTTTTTCCGGACATTTGGGGTTCTGCCCCTTTACCTGTCATCGAGCCCATACGCCTATGAGTGATAATTCATATTATGACAGTAAATGGTTAAAATATTCCATAGGGATTATAATAATATGTATATCATGTAGGTGTGCATATCAGATACGCTTGGTATCTTACGGGTAAAGGAATAACTGAGATTTTGTTTCTATCTGGTATATACTGGGTGATAAATCAACGAACTAAAGGATTTAGTTTGTATATCAGCTAGATTTACTGTCATACTAAATAAACGTATGGAACTATATAAGCAGCTAGATTTAACTTTTAGAAAAGCGAAAAGTTATTATTTCAATGTGGTCGCCATTTTTGAATTTTAACGTGGGAACATTCGCCTTTGCCATCCGATTTTTAATCACCAATGAATAATACAGTAAAATGTTACATTTATTTCAATTGAGATTGAATATTGATATGTTTAGCTGTGTGTGTGGCTTGTTTTAGTTTATATAAATTAAAAAGATTTGTAGGCCTGTACATTTGTATATCCAAATGAATACACATTTTGCTCCAAAACTTCACGTAGTCCTCGAACACTACTGCCATGGGAATGGAGGCGGAGCAGGAATCTCAGTGGTGTAAATATTTCTAGTTAGGCTATGTAGTGTACATGAGAGAATAAATCGTGAATGGTGGCTTGAAGATTTGTCTTTAGATTAGATTTCGTATCATTTGCTGCCCCCGGGATTAGAATTGTTTGCCAGAAAATGATGTTGAAAAAAATACCCACAGCGTGCGTTTTAGAGCTGTTAGTTTTCAAAATTTTCGACCCCCCCCCCTCTTTACCAATAGTCGCCCGCGCATGGACTATATTTGGGCGATCTGCGCCCCTGGCTAAGACCACCTAAAGATAATTTTAAATGTTCCTACTATTAATTAAAACATGTTTCGCTTTAGTTTTTATATTTTACGCTGACATTTTATTGCTTTAAATCTTCCTAGTGCTAAAACGGACAATTTGACCCTTTGACCTCCGGCGTCACTAATAACAAAATGAATTTAGCAAGTTTACATTTTTATTGAAAGAGTGATTATTTTTAGCATATTTCCATGATACAAGAATGATTGCGCATTCAATTTCAGTGCAAATGAACTCATTTGACCTTTGATCCCGAATATCTCGGACAACGCCGCAACGGTGGACTGATTACCAATCGGCATCGTATTCTCCGCAAAAGTGTAGTCTAGAAAAGTTGGGTCTGCTTTTGTGACCCCTCCGCACTGAGCCTCCGGTCTACAGGGCCAGTTTATCACGTCTGTTGTGCAGTGAGGGCTCGTGCCCCTCGACATATAAACTGTCCATTGGAGATGTACGAAATGCTCCTAAACTGATTCTAAGTACCTGGTTGTGTATGGTGTCGAGCTCTTTGAGATAAGACTCGCGGGCAGACCCATACACAATACACCCATAATCGAGTTTTGATCTAACTAATGATCGATATAATCGAAGCAAGACCTTACGGTCTCCTCCCGAGTCAGTATTTGATAAGACCCGCAATATGTTACGGGCTTTCAGATATTTCTTTTTGAGACTTTTAATGTATGGGATAAATATCAGCACCAGAAATTTGGTCTCATCCACAATTGGAAGACGACTGCCATCCAAGAATAGTTCTGGATCGGGATGCAAACGTCATTGCTGACAGAAATGCATGCAGAAAGTCTTGGATTTCGAAATACGAAATCCATTGTCGGCTGTCCATTGTTGAAGTGAATTCAAACAAAGCTGCAACTTACGTTCGATTATGTAGAACCATAGCACATCGAAACGTCATCAACGTAAAGAGCGCCGTCTTTACGTGGTTTAAGGTACGCTGGGATTGTGTTAATTTTTATTGCAAAAAGTGTTGGTGATAACATACTTCCCTGGGGAACCCCGATTTCCCGAGGAAATGGATCAGAGAATATTGATCCCAGACCAACCTTAAATGACCTATCCTCCAGGAAATTATCTTTCAGGTAAGTGACCTCATAGGCCGAGGTAATGGAGGTCGCGCATGATACCATATTTCCATGTACGTTTTCCAGATGAAAAATAATTGCAAAATAATCGAACGTTTCAAATCGAACGAGATGATCAAGAGTGCTCCTTTGAGACCGAAATCCACATTGGAATTATGTAATGATTGATCAATCTCTCCATGGTTTTGCAAATACAGCCAGTTAAAGCGATCGGGCGATAGTTAGTAGGATTCGTATGATCGTTACCGGGTTTAGGGATGGGAATTATTGTGGCTTCATGCCACGAAGGAGGGGGGGATTTCTCATCAACCCAAATCCGGTTAAAAAGATCCAATAAAATCAAGAGAGTAGATAAAGATAAATGTTTTAAAATTTATAGTGTATTTCATCTGGACCAGATGCAGTATCCGGGTTTAACGTCTACTCAACACTAAACTCGGTCATTTCGGGAATAACATATGGTTCAATTTTATTTCAATAATTCGCTTTAGCGACTCCCGAAGCTCTGCAATGGAAAATATATCATTGTAGCATTCATTATTGCGGGACTTAAAATTAGGTCGCCCTCCTTTTGTTGTTTAATGCCTCGAGAGGCATTGGAGGAGAAATTTGATGATGAATTAAATGAAATTGTACTGGCCAGAGAATTAGCAATATCAGGAAATGTTGTTAAGGTGGTATTATCAACATTTAGATGATTAACTCATAAAGCATTGTATTTACCTTTAATCCTACGAATCCCATCCCATACCGATTTGGAAGTGGTACGAGAATTTATCCTTGAAACGTAACCTTGTCATTAAGATTTCTTTGTTTGACGTATGGTTCTACGAGCAATATTCTCAGTGGAAGTATGTCTTTTTAATCGTCCCAGGATATGATCACACTCTTTAAGAGCGGATTTGCAATCTTCGTTATACCATGGTTTATTGACACGTTTTGGTGCAGTCGTGGTTTTTTGAATCGCCTGGCCTGCTCCGCTACATCTTGCGGAATTGAAGTGAATAAGGCCATAGGTTCACCTGCATCTTGTAACCCCTTTGTATCAAACGAGAAGAGATACAAAGATTCGAAAAGATCCCAATCAGCCTTAAGTAACTTCCACCTCTGAGGTCTTTCGACCGGAGTGGGACCATTATTATAAATGAAGATAGGAAAATGGTCACTACCACACAGATCTTCATTTACCCTCCATGTAAAATCCTGAAACAGCACCGGAGAGATCGAGGGAAGAAAAAGAAGGTGTGGCAGGATGTAGCTAAGTAGGCGGGTCATCATTTAATAAACATAGATTATTAAGGTTAATGAAGTCCGCTATTTGTTTACCTCTGTTGTTATCATCTAGACTATCCCAGAGTGAATGATAAACGGGAGAGGAATTTGTGCAACTAGGTCATCAAGATCTCTGGGATTAAGATGTAAACTTGGTGGAAGATATACAGGGCAGAGTGTTATAAGAATACGCAAAGTCGCCCTAACTGCAACTGCCTGTAAAGGCGAGTTGAGGGCGACTTGACTTTGAGGGATATCTCCATTCAGCCATACAAAATTGACCTCTGTCCACCAATCGTTATGCCAAAACCATGGAAATCCAGCTGCCTGTCATTTAGTCCTAATCTGAAAATGTGTCACGACATTTTGTCCACATTTTCAACTTCTTACCCCTGTGTTTTACAATAAATATCAAAAAGATCTCTTAAAATCCGTAGCTTCTACCCCGTTAACAAGCTCATAGTGTACTAATGGACGGACATGAGTGACCACAAAATATGCCCACACTGAAATGTGGCATATAAAAATAGATAAAATATGACATATAACAGGCTTTAATAAAAGAATATATTTTGCATGCAAACACAAAACATTTTAAATTTACAATTAGCAAAAGGCACAATGAAGTAATAGATAATAAGTTGAAACGTGTACAACTTAAAAAACAGATGTGATTTATTCTAAAGTCAGGGTCTGATGAAAATGTAGCCGTGTATAAGAATTTAGTTTTAAATAAGCAGTGTTCCTTCATAGTAAGACTTTTCATTTAGTCCACTCATATTGCGTAAGTTTGGATATCAGCCGAAGCACATTGGTATTAATTGACCTTTTTTTATTTTGGTTGATTTCACTTTGCAACCATCTGGATGAATTCCAACAAAACACCTGAAAATAAAAACATATTCAATGTATAAGCACTGATCAGATTGACGGAAAAGTAAATATATCATAGAACCTTTCAGTATTTTCTACTTACACCCTGCTTCTTGCTATTCAAGCAATGACTTCCACGAGGAGTGGACATGGTCGAAATACAACAAGAATTAACCATATTTTAAAGAATTCTATGAAACTCAAAAGAAAGGTCAAATAGTTTTCTTGCTTTGAAGTTTTAATGGATTGTGTAGAAAAGTGTCAGTTTGGTGTTATATTATGACCACATCCCTTTTGCATACGTCACTCCCTCAATTTATAATTTCCAAGTGATCTCGAGAAGGTAAAAACTGCAATGCGAGGCTGTCAACGTCTTTTGTCTGCTTATGCCCAATATATAAAAATGAAATGGGGTTTTATGTCCACTCAACACCAACACCACCCGGTTCATTTCGGGACAATTTTACGGTACCTTTAAGTGTGAAAACTAACAAATGCAGCAAAAAGTATCTAAAATCGTTTGACTGCGAAAACAAAAGCTTGCTCTCTAAACATACTAATACAAGTCAAGGGTGACCAAGTTTTGTCACGATCATCTGGTATCTATGCTACCATGTTGCTAAAACTGAAGGGTTGTATACACAAGTTAAAGCGCACTCTATATTACGCCCCGTCACATCTCACCTGAAAAATCGCGCGCTATATATTGATATACGCGACAGTCGAATGAAATTAACCATCTGTGTCGTACTTTTGGTTTTGACCTCTCTGACTTTGTTTTTGATTACAGATTAAACAAGTGTACACATGTGTTGTTATTGATGTGTTCCCATTTGTACACAATAAGGAAATTAAATAAGATATGTTTACAGGGTCATTTTGTTATACGAAAAACTAAGTGATGCGTTTTCTATGGCGCTCAGTATATTATTAGACTTTTGATAAAAAAGGGGTACATTTTATCGAATATATAACAAGGTAGACTGGCTTGGTTAAAGAATTCCTATCGGAAATTTGAAGCACAGAGTTTTCGTTCCAATAGCAATTTTTTCAGTGATAAGGAAAATTTACTTAATGTATCGATGCTAGATCGAGGTTTGCTCCCGATGCATCAATTTTACTTGATATCAGCACTACCTATCTCCAAACCACATGCATTTCACCGGGGGCCAGACCCTCAAGAGCAAGCGATAAGCCAGTTTTGCTAGATGTCGAAATGTGACACTTCAGACCAATAAGAGATTCGAACCCTGCAGAGACAGGACACATATTAACCTTTGTGCAAAATACAAAATGCCACTCAACTGGATGGGATATATTTAATGTTAAGAACATAATATAAGCCAAAGTATGAAATAAATGTTGTCTTGAAACACGCTGAGGTCGTCGTTACAACATTATAAATAATGATCATAAATTCCGTAGCATCTTCCGGTGATGTTCCTAAAAATAAATGCAAAAGAAAATTACTCCCAACTGTCTAGGAAACTTTAACCTGTGCCGCCAAATGCTCAACAAAGGACTTCTATTTTTCACATAAATGATGCTTTTCCTATTCAGATTCCTGTTTCACCAGCTGGACATGTTTTTCACTAGCAATACCTTTTCTCAGAATAAAAATCTAAATCTTTACATAATGAATCTTTAACAACAAACAGATAGTCATACCGGTTTCAAAAATATACTACATTTGATACTACTGTAAATATATTTACATCTACCATAAAACTAGTGCTGAAGAATGCAATCAATCGTTCACCCTTTCTGGTCATGAAGGCCCATTTCCGCAACAATAATACACCAGAGACATTGTCTCTGGAGGCCGCCATTAGTAAACAAATATTATACCCTCCGTAGTCTCTTATCATCCAAACAAATATTCTACGAATATTAGTCTGGATGGGTCCTCAAAATTTGACAGAAAGTCGGTCACTGTCTGGATTATCCAGTCTTTTAAGTTACCACGTACTGAATCTATCAAAACATCTCGCTTGTCAACAATGACACTCTCTAAAAAATTTTTTTAAAGGTTTTAATTGAAATGGTAATTTTCTCTCGTCATGAATCAAACGTATGGCTTCTCACAATCTCATTGATCGCGATTCATGCTGTTGTACCGTCTCTATTTTGTTTCTAATAATAGATGTGCCACGTGAATTGTGGGATATATTTTATCCTCGCTTTATAGAATCTATCAAAATCGGCCCGGCTTCATAATATCTATCACTTACCGAGACTTTAGCCAAAAGGTTCCATTGCCCATGCGTAACCGGGAGTTTGGTTTTTTATGTGGTAGATTATCCGGTAATGTTCGTCAATAATTGAGAACCGACCCAGACCCTCCGTGCGTTGAAGACTAGGGGGTTCGTAATTGGATGGACTCTGCGCAAATGAATCAATCGGGACAACCGTTATGAACACTTAGTATACCAGCTATGCTATGCTCAGAATTTTGTTCGCACTTTGTTTTATTAGGGATGTGATTGTCAGGCCGGAATAAAAGCTTTTCTCTTTAATTTAAGTATTATCTTTAATATTCTTCAAATCACCGAAAGGCGGTTCATTGATGGAATGAAACAATAACAGGCATATAAATGAATGACGAACGAAAATAATATATAGATAAAGCTGGGCTAATATAATTAAGTAAAGTTCTATAATTGAGAGATTAGTACCAGTGCTATTAAAACATGGTAAATAAAATACTGATCAATCAATAATCGAAATGCGACCTTCTCAGTCACTCAATAGACAAACAGACATGGCTTAAAATATTGTAATGCGCATGTATATATTAAAACAAAGCGTTATATATAGATTACAACACAGTGTCCTGTGAAACATGATATAGAGACAATCAGTATATAGGCTACCGACCAAGCCTCATACTTATAATAACAAAGATAGGTTGCCAGGTAACGAAACATACGCCCACAGCAGCTAAATCGCCCGGGCAGTCAACAAGGGTTGTCGCATATTTTTACTTTTTTTGGTAATGAAACATTTGTAATACACTAAAATCTGATTAAGAGTAACAACTCATTATGTAATTACCTGAAAATCATTAGAATTTGTTTGCATTTTATAAAGTTTTGCCCCACGCTAACAATTAGTATAGGAAACATTTAACATCATGGATTTAGCTGTTCATTTATCAAAATTCATTGAAAATCAAAATACTTATTCGTTTCAACACCTTAAACTCAGTGTATCAATCTGAAGTCAATCGGATGAAAAGTTTGGCATCTATAGCGTCACAAGGCTTTTTGAAGTGATCAAGAGGGATAACTCTGGAAGTGATTATTTGAAATCGCTAAAAATCGGTAGGCTTCTTGGTCTCGTGACCTTAAACAGTGTGTGTAAATTTAAAGTCAAACGGATATTAACTTGGACCTCTAGAGCATGCACAGATTTTTTTTTATGTGATCAAGGGCCATAACTCTGGCAATAATTATCAGAGATCGCTGAAAATCAATAGGCTGTGTATAAATTTAAAGTCGGCTTGTGACCTTAAACAGTATAAATTTAAAGTCAATCAGACATTAACTTTGGCTTTTAGACTAGAGCACCCACAAGATTTTTTGAAGTGATCAAGGACCATAACTCTGGCACTAATTATCGGAAATCGCTGAAAATCAATAGGCTTCTTCGTCTTATGACATTAAACACTATCGGATATTAACTTTGACTTTTAGAGCGTCCACAAGATTTTTTTTAAAAGTAATCAAGGGCCATAACTCTGGCACTAATTATCGGAAATCGCTGAAAATAGGCTTCTTTGTCTTATGACCTTAAACACCGTGTATAAATTTAACGTCAATCGGATATTAACTGTTCAATCTGTTCTCAACAGGGTCACATTCCTCCAGCTGTTTTTTATACTCAGTTCTAGGAGAGTGAGAACTTGTCGTTATAAGCTGTAACACAGATTATAATAGAACACTAAATTAAATATATATAGTAACTGCAAATACCAAAACTTGTTATCGATAATTATTCTTGCATTTATCCCTTGTCTCAGCAAAGATTTACAGCATTTATTCGTTGTTTCAGCAAAGATCCACAAATAATGAGTCATACATTTATGCACTGGTAATATAACTATTGTTAGTTCCTATTTCAATATGCGATGGTTGGTTTTACTCACCGATATATGAAGATTAGTTTTCGTAAAGATGGATTCAAATTTAGGTTTCGAGCTAGGACTGTGCTATTCTTGCGGCAGCGCGAAATACCCGGATGATCTCTTAGCGCGAATTCGAAGTATTTTACAGTGAATTTGGTAAACAATTTTACGGTTACTTTCTGTCAGGCATATTACACAATGACATATGTCATAGAGGCGTCCTGCCATATTAAAATACGTGTTAGTGATTGTAACATAAACCTGTTGCTATCAAGACCCGGCTGGAGATCTTGGTAGTATTCCTTATGTCATTGCGTAACTATAGCTTGTTGTTGGCATGTCTTATCTAACTTTCTTTGTCTGATAAACTATATTGAATGTTAAACCTTCATATGATGCTTGATACATTAGACAGGTGTCTAATGAGCTCCTTTTGTCTTGAATACGTTTATAAACTCAGAACATAAACGAATCTTCAGGCAGGTCCAGGAGGCCATGCTAGGCGGGCGCCTAGTTAAGGTACCTCAGGAGTACTATAGTCAGGTCTAGGAGTCGGAGACGAGACGAGAGCTTCTGGAGTTAGGACACTCGTGCTAAGCCAGCCTAATTGAGTCATGACTCCTTCCATATAGTTAGTTCTACGGTCGTTTACATCACGATGTTTGTACCTATTGTAAGAAGCTGAATAAAACTATTATTAGATGTATATACCAGTGTTATCATAAAGAACCTGATTTAAAAGAACCAATACTGTCACATATTAATTGATGCCGTAGACCAGACCAACGCTTGAAGTCCTATTCCACTAGAAGACCACAGGCTACTGATTTTAGTATTCACGGGTAAGTCTTTTCAAATTCTACCATGGCCACGGTGAATAAAATGACATTAGTGCTATGTATTATAATTTAACTGGGAAATCTGCAGTATATGATCACGCGTCATTAAATATCATGGTGTAGTTACTAAATTTAATATATTGCCTTTCAAGCTAGTAGTGGAACAGGAAAATGGCTAAAACAAAATTGTATATATATTATTTGTTTTAAAATGCGTCATGTTGTTTTTAAAAGATTATAAATTATCATTGTTTGTTTTTGAACACATATTTTGGCATTTAAAATTAGTATTGAGAGGTTTATATTACGGAGTAAAATGTTTTGTGATTGTTTAACTAGAGTTAACAATATCGTAATTAGGAATTTAACATTCAAAAGGTATTAACGCGTTTATCTCTAAGTTTTTTTTGTTTTGTCTATACGTATATTTTAGCCCAAATATTTAATGGGAAATGCCCGATATTTACGGAAGAGATTTTTAATTGTAATACCCCAAATATTTAATGGGAAATGCCCCGATATGTAACGGGAGAAGTTTATGTTAAGTGGTTTAACCCCAGGAGGGTTGTGCTCGGATTTAGAGCGAACGTATTGTCTTGTTTTGTGTTGTGTTTAAAAATTATAGAGATAAACCGTTAGTTCTTTCAAAAATATCTTATTTAAGATTGGTTAAATGTGTTCAGATCATTCATTATTCTTGAGATAAAACAATATGACTCCCTAATTTCAATTGTAAATATCGTTAGATCGTTATCTAAAGTCAAGTCTGTTCCACTTGCTAATTTGATTAACTATTAATTAAGTTTACTCCATGATATATATGATAAGCAGACGATCAAACTTCGGCACGGGTGGCAGTTAATATATATACTCTTCATAGCACATGTCATAACACGCCGTTTTGCCAGACGGTATGGAAAATGAAAAGACTACCGGTCAACAACAATAGTTGAACTAAACGGAGCAGGGAAAATTCTGACCCCTCAACATTACTGGAACGAGGAAGGGCATCATATGTACCCCACCCCTACAGTTGGCTACGACAGTGCAGTAGCGGTCTAAGAAGATAATTACAGTAGTTTGTGTTCGCGATTCCACCAAATAATCGGTCTAAGAAGATAATTAGAGTAGTTTGTGTTCGCGATTCCACCATTTATATGAATAATAAGAGTAGTCTGTGTTTGTGATTCCAGGATCTCGTTTGTTTTTTATTTATTGACTCGCGTGTGTGACCGATTGTGTGTATATAACTTTTAAGTTCGTGTGTTTTTTATTGAACTTTTCATTTTGTTTAAAGACATTTTTGGATATTATGACATTTTACAAGTATATATAACTTTTAAATTCGTGTGTGTTTCATTTACCTTTTCTTTTTGTTTATAGACATTTTTGTATACGACATTTTACAAGTGTTGTTTGTATTTATATGTCTTTTCATTCTTATTGTTATTTTTATCTTTTAAGATTAGGGTAGATATTATCGATCCCAGTTATATTCAAATTTGTAAAGGCTTTAAAAAAATATTTCATATTTTTTTCTAAAAAGAGGGAAAGGTATATTACACAATGACATATGTCATAGAGGCGTCCTGCCATATTAAAATACGTGTTAGTGATTGTAACATAAACATGTTGCTATCAAGACCCGGCTGGAGATCTTGGTAGTATTCCTTATGTCATTGCGTAACTATAGCTTGTTGTTGGCATGTCTTATCTAACTTTCTTTGTCTGATAAACTATATTGAATGTTAAACCTTCATATGATGCTTGATACACTAGACAGGTGTCTAATGAGCTCCTTTTGTCTTGAATACGTTTATAAACTCAGAACATAAACGAATCTTCAGGCAGGTCCAGGAGGCCATGCTAGGCGGGCGCCTAGTTAAGGTACCTCAGGAGTACTATAGTCAGGCCTAGGAGTCGGAGACGAGACGAGAGCTTCTGGAGTTAGGACACTCGTGCTAAGCCAGCCCAATTGAGTCATGACTCCTTCCATATAGTTAGTTCTACGGTCGTTTACATCACGATGTTTGTACCTATTGCAAGAAGCTGAATAAAACTATTATTAGATGTATATACCAGTGTTATCATAAAGAACCTGATTTAAAAGAACCAATACTGTCACAGGCATTTACAGCGAAATATCCATAAAATTTACGGAAAATTTTTTCAGTGTAGGTCGACTTATGTGGAGGTATACCAATCCGTCGAAACTATAGCCCACTTCGCTGCAACAGCCCAGGCGGACATGTGTGACTACATATACTACGTAAACGGTGCTTAACGGCTGGTAAACAAACCGTGTTATTATAATATTTATGCTATTATAGACACGGGAATAATATTATTTTCGCTTGAATAAGGCTTTCGTAAAGAGGAGGTAACTCATAAGGAACAGATGGAGGCAGACCACCGTTTAGATACCCACATATTGTAGTTCTTCTATTTATTGTGATTCCGCCTCCTTCTTTGTTCGCCCCTTTTGTGGGTCCATTTTTTGGTCTAGAACGGACGAATAGAGACTGAATTAACATCTTCTCCCAGGTTTTCAGTAAAATTCATGATTTAGAGGCGGAAAGTTAACAGGTTGGTTATAGTGATATGTACGGCGAATAGTTACATGTTTTAGCATGTTATTTTAAGATGGTCTGTCTCAAAAAGTTTTGTTGTCAACCTGATAAAAATTTCGGTGCAAAGACATGACAATTTGTTTTTCTGTCTGTAGTGAAAAGCATTCAGTCCAATTTTGGGAAGAGTTGGAGCCTGGCAAAAAGACCAAAATTACACTCCAGAATAAACACTGAAATCAATGGGGAAATTAATGGTGGTCTACCTCCTGTATAGTTCGGATAGGCAGCCCCCCCCCCTCGATCCTCATCCCGACCCCAAAGCTTCACACCAAGTGGAAAAAGATCCGATAACGGAACGGAAGGTCACAAAATTTGGAAACAGTCGGTAAATACGAAATGGAAGGTCGACGAATGCTGGATATCGACAAGATACGCCCTCGCATGTCCACAGTATTTCTCGCCAAATTTGAACCAAACCGGTTACAAACTACTGGGGGGGGGGCTATGACTCAATTGTTTACACCAAACTACCAGGTGTTAACGGACCGATGTTTACTCCACTTCTAGTTGTCATACATTGGTTATCTTTCTTTTTTCATTCGTTTCTGGAGTTTAACATCCACTCCCACCAAGGGTGATATCGTAGACAAGTGTTAGTTAACTTTTAAGCTGCAATTCATACCATCACCTGAATCGTTATTTAAAATCAAAGACGGTAAATAACGTGTGGTGTAACTACGTGAACCCAATTGTTAAAATAACACAAATCTCATCTTGAAACTGTCTACAATAAGTTATATTATGCTTTTCTAAATAAATCTACGACATCACCCAAGGTGGCAGCGGACGTTATGTCTTATGAACGAACGAACGAATATATTCTTTTCTAATTATATTTCGGACTGTGGAATAAATTTTAATCCATTTAGAATCGGTAAATCTGCATGACTGATGACATATTTTGTTATTTCTGAACATTTGTTAAATTGTAAACTGAATAGAAGGCGATCTTTTTATCTGACCCATTAAATTATTTGTTTATTCAAGTTAGCGTGCAAACACACTATAAGCTTACCTTGTGTTGATCCTTTTATTTCTAGAGAAAAGTAGTTACGAAACTAGAGTGAAGAGGGTTGTTACCTGTATCATTTTCATAGTTCATTTGGACCTGTTTATCTTACAGATTTATTATGTAATCTAGATAAAAATCTGGTCGTTCTTGGTGTTTACTTTAAACATATTTTATTGACACATATCAACAGTATCAGGCTCCTGTTTCAAAAACTTAAGAACAGTCCTGTTTATCTTACAGATTTATTATGTAATCTAGATAAAAATCTGGTCGTTCTTGGTGTTTACTTTAAACATATTTTATTGACACATATCAACAGTATCAGGCTCCTGTTTCAAAAACTTAAGAACAGTCCTTTTCTTGCATATTGTTATAATGATTATAATTTTAAACAAGATATCGAACCAATATATGCAAATAACAGGTAAAATATATGTATAACTATACTAAAAATCATTGATATTGTTCAGATAGCAAGTCATTTATAAAACTATGATTAACCTATTAAGAAGGAAATATAGAATAAATGAAAGGTTGTTTAAAGGCGTGTCAGCACCAACCGACCTCTTTAGATCAAAATGTCTAATACTAAACTGCAAAAAAAGACAGTGTGATTTCAAAATCAGATAGGCACTTTAATCAAATAAATCATTCTAGAAAACGACTTACTAAATGAATCAAAGCAATTTTTGTGAACAATATGTTGACACATTAGTAATTAATTCATCACAATTCCAAAAATGAATGAATGAATGAAATAGAGTTTTGTGGCACATTAGCTCCGACCGGGCCATATTGCGCCAAACATGGTGAATATTATGAGACAAATTAAATGATATCGCATACACAAATATAAACAAATATCACAGTATATTAAATAATTAAAAATAAAAGTCAACTTCATGTACATAAATAGTTAAAGTGAAAAAATAAGGTGAATTATCTATTTACAATTAAAACTGGCGATAAAAATTTGTCTCTTTTAAAAAGTCTAGTACTTTGCAAAATAGACCCGGTTGGGCAAATAATTGATTTAATGAGTTGCAACGGTAACAAATAGACCTGCTGTCCTTAAGAAACTTGCACTCAATCAGAATGTGCTTAACCGTCAAAGAAACATGCCAATGTTGACATTCTGGTTGAGGCTCTCGCTTTAAGATGAAAATGTGTATTAAAAAAGTATGACCTAAGCGAGAACGACACAAAACAACTTCACCCCTCCTGTTGGATCTGTAGGAGTTTGGCCAATCTCCTAAGAGAGGCTTAATGAAGATGAAGTTTGTTACTGTCTGCAAGGTCCCACGACCGTTGCCAACGGCCATAAATGAGACTGTTTATGAAAGCTTTAAATGGTATTAAAAAGTGTGACTGGGGAAGACCTAAAGCAGGTTTGGCATCAGAATCTGCTGGATCGTTCCCCAATCACACTTTAATGTTGAACTCGCAAGATAGTAGCAGACGATAAACTTCTGCTACTAATGGGTGATCAAGCTGTTTACTGTTAATTGCTTGAAGCGAGGACAGAGAATCAGTAAAGATGATATACTTTAAATATGAAGATGATTTAATGAACTCCAGTGAAGCTCAGTTGTAAATATTGAAGCAGCAGGTGGAAATAAAATAAAACCAAGTACGAACAATCCAAACCATTAGACAGAATTCGAAATCCTAAAAACGTTATTAGGCAAGATAGTGTAATCAGCAAATGGACTGCTCTCCGTGTAGAAAATACACGACAAACAGTGGTAACAGTATTCGCAATACTGTCAAGGCTGATACCAGCCTCAGACAAAAGGGGTTGTATGCGAATACCGAATGATGGAACAACATTCGTCTTTACCAGATACAAATGCTCATGGAGAGGTCTAAATATGGTGTTAAATGAAATATGATTGGGAAGTGATGCAATTTTCGTAGCATACTGCAGGGCAAGTTTATCACGTCTGTTGTGAAGTGAGGGCTCATGCGCCTCGACGTATAAACTGTCCACTGGAGATGTACGAAATGCTCCTAAGTCCCTGGTTGTGTATGGTGTCAAGCTCTTTGAGATATGATACACTATACACCCATAATCGAGTTTTGATCTTATTAATGCTCGATATAATCTGAGCAAGACCTTACGGTCTGCTCCCCAGTCAGTATTTGATACGACTCTCAATATGTTGAGGGCTTTCAGACATTACGGTCTGCTCCCCAGTCAGTATTTGATAAGACTGGGTTGCCATCCAAGAAAAGTTCTGGATCAGGATGTAAACCTGGATTTCAAACAAAGCTGCAACTTACGTTCGATTATCCGCATGTCTGTAGAACCATAACACATCTGAAAGTCATCCACATAAAGAGCGCCGTTTGTACATGGTTTAAGGCACGCTGGGATCGTATTAATTTTTATAGCAAAAAGAGTAGGAGATAAAATGCTTCCCCGTGGAACTCCCATTTCCTGACGAAAAGGGTCAGAGAATATTGATCCCAGTCGTACCTTAAATTACCTACCTTCGAGGAAATATTTAATGAAGATAGGTAAGCGACCTCGTAGGCCGAGGTTATGGAGGTCGAGCATGATACCGTGTTTCCACGTGGTATCATATGCTTTCTCCAGATCGAAAAAAATTGCAACTGAATGCTGCTTCTGGATGAAAGCGTCCCTGACGAACTTTTCAAATCGAACGAGATGATCAAGAGTGCTCCTGTGGGACCGAAATCCACATTGGAGGTCTGTAATGAGGTTGTTGGACTCGACGTACCAAATAAGCCTTCGATTGATCAATCTCTCCATGGTTTTGCAAATACAGCTTGTTAAAGCGATCGGACGATAATTGGTAGGATTCGTATGATCTTTACCCGATTTAGGGATGGGAATTATAGTGGCCGCATGGCACGAAGGAGGGAACTTCCCATCAACCCAAATCCGGTTAAAAAGATCCAATAAACTTAAGGGAGTTGGAAAAGGTAAATGTTTCAGAATTTGGTAGTGTATGTCATCTGGATCAGTTGCAGTATCCCGAGCTCGCTTTAGCGAATCACGGAGCTCTGCAATGGAAAAACGATCATTATAGCATTCATCATTACCTGACTTGAAATTAAGTCGCCTTTCTCCTGTTGTATACTTATGCCCCGAAAAGAATCAGAGGAGAAATTGGATGATGAATTAAATGAAAATGTATTGGCCAGAGAATTGGCAATATCAGAAAATGTTGTTAAGGTGGTGTGACATGGAGTCTGAGAGCTTGATCGATGTAGCGCACTGCTGTGATGCTGATTCCTCTCCCTGGGCCAATATTTTGGATCACCATAGGGCAACGGCAACGCCATATTCTGGTCCTGACATCTGCAGTTGATACGCAATACCTACTCCCGTCTGCGAACAGAACAGTTCTCCATTGCCTGTGTCGCCAATTCTGGTGTTGCTGGGCAAACTGTAGACGTTGACGTCGATGATGAGGATCGGTCCACGGTAAGGTCAAAGGCAATGGATATTCTCTCGGGTGAGACGTCGGCGCACTGTATCGGTACTGATAGGTCTGCCGCATGTTCCCAGTCTGATGTGCCGTCTCAGATGCCTGTGTGAAGGGATTCTGTACGTGCTGTCGCACAACATGGCGGTCTTATCCCCTTGTAGTGACCCGAAAGAGTTGCTGAAGCCTGTAGGTGGTCCGAACATTGACCTGGAAGTGATTGGCAACGGTTTGGGCAGCGTCGATTCTTCCAAGCGCCTGGTTCCTCTGAGTTGTCGTGAATCGTGCTGCTGAAGTAGTAGTGTGAATGATTCAGCCAGGCATGGGGTGCATCTTATAGGGCTGGTCCTGGTGAACAGCATGTCAGGTTGCGTTTTTGAGAACATTTCCCGATGTTTAATTCTGTATTTGGGAAGGAGCCTTATTGCTCACGTAAAGTTGGAGATGTGATAATAAACATACAATAAAAACAATGCGTCTATTCAGAGTAACATACCAACCTAACGTTTCGATGACGTGCAATATGTGGTATGCCGTGGGGTCAGAGAGTTTGATCGATGTAGCGCATTGCTGTGATGCCGATGTCTCTCCCTGGACCAAGATTTTGGAACACCACTGGCCACACTCTCTGGTTCTTGTGTCCTGTTTAATAAAGCTGATAATGCTATAACAGTTGCATATCCAGCTGTAGCCTTGAACACAAAGCAAAACAAACAGGCTGTGGCTCACTTAGTCCCAACATTTTCAACTTCGACCATTTTATTTAATGTCCTTTGGCATCACAGTTTGAAATGTTTTGAACGATATTTGCTAAAACGCCATTGACTGAAACAAATGTGAATGTCAGGTAATCCCCTCAACATCGCTTAAACAGTTATTTATAGCTATATCATTCAAGAGAGGATGGATACGAGAATTTGGAAAGGGGGAGGGTGCAAACAAGTTTGTTGCATGGCGAAGCGAAGTAAAACCAATTTTGACTTTTTTTCTTACCATTTTGCCGAGAATAAACGAACGAACTAAACCGTGCTAATTGGTACATATAAACACTTTGTGACGTTTCATATTTTCGCACTCGATTGTCCATAGCGCAGTTTGGATTCCTTGTCGATATGTGGAAACATCTATCATTTCCGGCAAAAAGTTCTAAGAAAAAAACGAACCTCTAGCAATAACTCATTTGATTCAGATGGCTTGTTGCATAATCCCCCCTGGGGTGTAGGGGGTGATAAGAATATACCCTTCGTATGTCCTGCGTGTCGTAAAAGGCGACTTAAAAGGATCCCTGTAATAGGGAAACGCGTTTGCCGTGCGTTGCGACCCGTGTTGGTGGAGAGTGGAATCCTGGTAATTGAGTGGGGATTTGGCTTGCGATCCCTTTTTTGGCAACACATTACTTTGGCCCATGGTTCACCTAGACGGAAGGTCAGAGTGGCCCACTCTGATCAATCGGCTTTGGTCGTTTATGTTCTCCATAGGGTGATATATTACCCTCTTGCTTGCTTCGTTTAATACTCAGCAAACCAACCTTTGTGCCCTAGTCACCTTATCGGAGAGCAACGACTCGGGTCAACCAGGTTAGATATATATTTTGCTTATATTTCTGGCTTGCGTATACCCTTCGTCTATCCCTGGAGCCATGCACTGGACATCCGTGCTAGCCTCCCCCATCGTAGGCAGGAAAGTAACTTGGGGGACGACGAAGGGTGAATTTTTATTCTTATTTTCATGGATCCCCAATCCACCCCCACATCAAACAAGTCGTTAAAAAGACAAAGATCGATAGATGATGATGCTGCTGCCCCATGTAGCTCATCTAAAAATATAAGAACATGGCCGAGGTTCCTCTTGATAGAGAGCACCTCTGAAGTTGATTTATCTAAAATGTCACCGTTTGCAATTTCTAAAGGTATCACTGGCTTGGCCGGTGAACCAAAATCAGTCAAGAAATTGAGAAATTTAATATTAAATGAAATTAACAATTCATCTCCCCCCTCTTCATCCGCATCACCTTCTGGGACTTCTTCTCCAAAGGAAAAGTCTGTTACTCCCAAAGGGAAGGGCGGACGTAGAACAAGTTCTTTGCCATCTTCACAGACATCTGATGGGGGAAAGGGCAGGCGTAAGTCGAGCCCCTCGCCGTCATCAAAAGAGAAAGAAAACGCTGCTAAAAAAGAAAAGAAGAGATTGGCAAAGTTAAGAGGGAGGGAGAAAAAGGGTAGTAATGACTCTATTTCCCTCCACAATAGATATGGGGATGCTGATCCGATGGACGGTGTTATCATAGCGGATGTCCATATGGACTCCGTTGGTAAGCCGTCAAAAATTAATTACCCCTGACAATGGGTATTTGCAAAACCATGGAGAGATTGATCAATCGAAGGCTTGTTTGGTACCTAGAGTCCAACAACCTCATTACTGACCTCCAATGTGGATTTCGGTCCCAAAGGAGCACTCTTGATCATCTCGTTCGATTTGAAACGTTCGTCAGGGACGCTTTCATCCAGAAGCAACATTTAGTTGCAATATTTTTCGATCTGGAGAAAGCATATGATACCACGTGGAAACATGGTATCATGCGCGACCTCCCTAACCTCGGCCTACGAGGTCGCTTACCTATCTTCATTAAAAATTTCCTCGAAGATAGGTCATTTAAGGTACGACTGGGATCAATATTCTCTGAAATGGGAGTTCCCCAGGGAAGCATATTATCTCCTACACTTTTTGCGATAAAAATTAATACAATCCCAGCGTGCCTTAAACCAGGTACAAATGGCGCTCTTTATGTTGATGACTTTCAGATGTGCTATGGTTCTACAGACATGCGGATAATCGAGCGTAAGTTGCAGCTTTGTTTGAATTCACTTCAACTATGGGCAACCGAAAATGGATTTCGTTTTTCGAAATCCAAGACTGTCTGCATGCATTTCTGTCAGAAACGAGGTTTACATCCAGACCCAGAACTCTTCTTGGATGGCAATCGCCTACCAGTCGTGGATGAAACTAAATTTCTGGGGCTGATATTTGATAAGAAATTATCATTTATCCCCCACATTAAAAACCTTAAAAAGAAATGTCTGAAAGCCCTCAACATATTGAGAGATTATCAAATACTGACTGGGGAGCAGACCGTAAGGTCTTGCTCAGATTATATCGAGCTTTAATAAGATCAAAACTCGATTATGGGTGTATTGTGTATGGGTCTGCCCGCGAGTCTTATCTCAAAGAGCTCGACACCATACACAACCAAGGACTTAGAATCAGTTTAGGAGCATTTCGTACATCTCCAGTGGACAGTTTATACGTCGAGGCGCATGAGCCCTCACTGCACAACAGACGTGATAAACTGTCCCTGCAGTATGCTACGAAAATAGCATCACTTCCAAATCACATTTCATTTAACACCATATTTAGACCTCTTCATGAGCATTTATATCTGGTGAAGAGTAAAGCCATTCCACCATTTGGTATTCGCATACAACCCCTATTGTCTGAGGCTGGTATCAGTCACGACAATATTGCGAATACCCCTTTCTTTGAAACACCACCATGGGTTATATCTCCTCCCAAGATCAATTTAGATCTTACACAACACAAAAAGATAGAGACTAGTTCCACGGTATTTCAATCTCGCTTTCAAGAGTTAAGGTCTAAATATGGTGATTATGCTCAAATTTATACAGATGGTTCCAAAGATGGTGATCGGGTAGCTTCGGCTACTGTTACGCAATCTGGGACCATTTCTGTTCGTCTTCCTCCTGCTGCTTCCATATTTACTGCTGAACTCCAGGCCATCATTCAGGCTTTGGAATTCATTAAACCCTCTTCATCTATAAAACACATTATATTTACTGATTCTCTGTCCTCTGTGCAAGCCATAAGCAATAAACATCTTGTACACCCATTAGTAGCAGATATTTATAATCTGCTACTATCACACGAGTTTATCGGCAAGGACATAGTCCTTTGTTGGCTCCCTAGTCATGTTGATATTAAAGGGAACGATCAAGCAGACTTAGCTGCCAAGTCTGCTTTAGATCTTCCCATATCACCATTTCTTTTACCTTACACCGATTTTAAGTCGTCTATTAACTTGGGATCTTGCAGACACAAACAAACTTCATCACATCAAGCCTCTCTTAGGAGACTGGCCAAGCTCCTATCGTATGAGCAGGAGAGATGAAGTTGTCTTGTGTCGCTCTCGCATAGGTCATACTTTTTTAACTCATATTTTCATTTTGAAGCGAGAGTCTCAACCAGAATGTGTTCACTGTCATGTTCCGTTGACAGTAAAACACATCTTGATCGAGTGCAATCATCTCAAGAATATTAGATCTAAATATTACCGTTGCCATCCAGCACGTCAGTTATTTGCTCAAGCGGAGCTTTATGCTAAATTGTTAGCTTTTTTAAAAGACAAACTTTTATTTTAAATTTTAATTGTATATATTTATCATATATTGCGTTTTAAATATTTATATATGTAAAGGAATTGATATTTATTTTTAATTATATTTTCTGTGATATTTGTTTTCATTTACATATATGAATACACCCATGTGATATTGTTTTAATTTGTCTCGTTAATTTCATAATGTTTGGCGCATTATGGCCCGGTTGGAGCTGACGTGCCATTAAACAACATTTCTTTCTTGTTGCATAAGTGTCATATTACACTGCTCTACAAGTTGAATGTACAGGCCGAATTGGTTTGGAATCAGGTTCTGTGAGATTTTCAATGCCAATTCAAAATGAATAAGAGAAACTAACAAATTTAAACATAGAAATAAACAAATTTAATAACTGTTTAATATAATAAAAAAATTGATGATAAGATGTAATATCTACAGTAAATTGTCTAAGCCAGTGTATGAAATACCTTACACTGTTTTACACATATACTTTGACATTCACCAATTTGATGTTAACCAATTAAATGATTTTGGACATTTTTCCTGAGGCGATTCATATTCATAAATAAAACAAGGGTTGTTGAGCACATTATGATTGTATAACTCTTGCCAGTGAATATTTATTTCAATAGAAATGGTTAAATATTGAAATATTAACGGCCTATTATGCCATCGTGCATGTGACTGCAGGGCACAATACTATTTATAAACCTATCAATTATCATTTTATCTAAACATATCTATGTTGTTGCAAAAATATGAACATTTACTGTTTATTTACCTACAGGGGAAAGGACCCAGAAATTAACACAAATGGGTCGCAATGCATTTAATAGTGTAATATGAATGTAAATAAACTGATTTACATTCAATTGTTTCCGTTTTACTCTAGTTTCAAATCAGTTATGTTCGGTGAAATACGCGGGAAGTCTCAATCAAATGGCAAACTCTAGGGTCTGGTTATTCCAATCTGCACCAGTAGTATTTAATACGCATGCTCCCCAGATAAGAATATGACGTCACCGTTTGACATGACTTGTGGAATATGTCACTTGAGAACGACAAGAAATTCCTAAATAGGAAAAGGCACAACTACTGTAATAGGTTGATGTGTGTACAAAATTTCAGAGAGATATCTCGAACTGTTTATGAGATATCTTCCGAAAACAAAATTGCACACCAAAAACTAACTGCGCTGTGGACAATAGTGTGAGAAAATGTGAAACGTTGTTTATATGTACCAAATAGCACGGTTTAGTTAGTGCGTTTATTCTCGGTAAAATGGTAAGAAAAAAAGTCCAAATTGGTTTTACTTCGCTTCGCCCGGTCACAAACTCGTTTGGACCCCTCCCCTCTTTCCAAATTCTCGTATCCATCCACTCTTGAATGATATAGCTATAAATAACTTTTTAAGCGATGTTGTTGGGATTACCTGGCATTCACAATTGTTTACGTCAATGGCGTTTTAAGTACATATCGTTCAAAGTATTTCAAAATGTAATTCACAAGGACATTAAATAAAATGGTCGAAGTTGAACCAGTTGGGACTAAGTGAGTCACAGCCTATGTTTGCTTTGTTTTGTGTTCAAGGCTTTATTAAACAGGACACAAAAAAACTGCTTTGTCACAATGTTTTATAAGCAAAACAGACTATTAAGTTTCAGTTAGTTCAAGGGGGTGGATGTATTCTACTGTGTTAGATGACATTTCAGGCATAAATTAATTAAACACCAGCTACAACTTAAATATGAATAAACCATTGGGGTGTTTTTATCTTTAAATGGAATGTCCCTAAAACATTAGTTCACGTACCAAATTTGATATATTATGACGAGGCGGTGCAGAGGTATACATATTCATAAAAATGGGTGATCGGTCGTAGGTTGTGGGGTAGGGGTACATCTTAAAATTATGTAAGGGGCTAGTTAACACCACTCAGGACTGGGTTAAAGCCCACAGCCCCCCCCCCCCCCCCACCAACCCCCAAAGACACACACCGCCCAGTAAATGACACAACAGAGCATCGGACATATATGAAAACCATTTCACTTGAAGGATTGACCCCCAAAATCTAAGGAAAGGTGTCAGTTTCATTTTGTCTTTGCTCTTAAGAATTGACGTTTTTAAGTGTGTCTGAAGTTTTACATTTTAAAGGAAATTGACAAAACTTAGCATTTACCCTAAACATTTGGGACTTTTCGGTACTCCCATTTTTGTCATACTCCTGCGCAGTGTTTCGTTTGATTAGAACTAATCCACTTCACACTGCTATCTTGAGTGAACATTGTTGTGCTAAATTATTATTGGTCAGTAGTGTCATTACCAACGAATGACCTACATTGTAACAAACAATATCGGGGTTAACCAGACCTCAAAATATGTTACCGCAATGTATCTAGTGACAATCGCGACTTGTTTACGTCATAACCCGCGAAATTTATTATGCTCGATTATCCAGTGCCAACATGTTTTCTTCGTCTGCCATTTTGAAAATTATGCCGAATTCGAGAAGAGAGGAGGGATTTGATTGGACGTTAAAAAGAGACACGCCCCTCCCAATTTCAAGAATATGACTTCTATCCAGCAATGGTAAGAGAGGGATTTCTCGCGCCATTGCTTCAGGAATATGATTTTTGTAAACATTTAGGATGTCAATCAGTACTAAAAACCATAAAAAAATCATGCCCTTGCAATGTTTTAGGGGCTAGCCCCTGTTTTTGTCTTAAAAAGTCTGGGGTCACGGTGCGTAAGACGCTGGCGCGCTAGGCTGGAGGTCGGGTTTTTGATCCCTGCATTGGCCGAATAAGTTCATCCAGATTTTACGGCGTGGTTACCCCCTTGTCAGTGATGCAGGTCGCAGGGCCTGACAAAGACAGCTGTCTAGTCGTTTGGATTGGATGAAAACCGAGGTCCGGTGTACACATTGGCGTGCACGTAAAAGATCCCTTGTCAGTTGGAATTCGATATAAGAGTAGGCCATAGTGCCGCTGTCAAATCTGATACTACATTTGTGTTATTTCAACAGATGGGTTCATGGTTACATTATTTGGAAAATGAAACTACATCGAAGGAGAATCGTGATAGTGGGAACAGCTAGCATTAAAACGGTTGTATTAACATCTATTTCTATCGTAACTCATTACTGCCATCACATGTGTAAAAATCAAATAGATATTTGAGTAACTTCCTTGTTGAATAAGTATGCAAATAAAAATATATAATATGGCGTCACAAGTATAAGAATAAAACAAATATTTGAGTAACTGCCTCGTTAAAAAAATATTGTATAACATAAATATATGTTAGTGTTTCTCATTATTTATATATTTGAATTACTGTGTGGCTTTTATTTTTCTCATTATTTATACATTTGAATTACTGTGTGGCTTTTATTTTTTTTAATACTCTGAAGCCTTGATGAAGGATGTTTCACCGATGTCCTCTAACCAAGATAAATCTAGAGACTTCAAATAAATGAATTCATAAAACGGTCCCGTGATGCATACGCGTGCGGGCTCGATGATTGTAAGGGTTTGGGGGCAAACGGCGACGCCGGCCGTCTGCGAAGGAGAGGAGTGTATCCCTAACATCGCCTATGAAATAAGTGTTGATGCGGCACACCGAGTCGGTCAAGTCAAGTCAGCAGACGACAAACCTCCGAAACACGGGGGTGTAATTGTTAGATTTGTAAGGCGAGATGATCGTCAAAAGGTTATCAAACATCGAAAACTTTTAAAACATTCTGGTATTTCGATAGCCGAAGATATGACTTACACAAATGTTAAGTTTCTTCAATCGCACCCTGGAGTAAGCAGGGTTTGCCAACGGAAAAACTTTTGCAGTTGATCAATCCGGTCTAAAAATTCGAATCCAAATGCACATGCATATAAATGAGGAGATAAAGAGAATAAAGCCCAAATTAACTAATGATAATTTTACACCCATATACTATTAGATGTTTCTACTTTCATCTTTTAATCTTTAATATGATTTAACATCAATGTACCAATCCCCCTTTTGTTTCGTCTCGTTTATCTATGTTTATAAAACACTGAGATTTATTTTCTTGTTTGTATAATGTAACCAGGTTTAATAATAGCTAATACATAGCTCACTTAACTCAATGGAACAGTATCGCTTACCACTACTCACTACTGATTTCATCTCCAAATAGGTCAAACAGTTAGTTATTCATCAATAATCATATCCACATTTTGGCTTACATTATCATATTATACTATTCTTATCATTTAATATACTTGATCCCTCTTATAATAGGTTGCTTTTGAGCTGTTATGTATTCGTATTTGAAATTGTTTCATATTGTTATTTATTTTAGGTGTTTATTCGTGTGTATGTACATTTCCGTATATATGTTATAGTTTGCCGTGCACTTAACACAACCTCTAGAAACTACCCATACTTTTAAATCCATAACAGGAACAGCACCACACCTTTCACCGTCTTTGATCAGAGTAACAGGGTGCATCTTAGACCCTATCTTTATCGGGAAAAGGGGGACGTGTGGGGTTCATATTAGATACTATAATATTTTGGCTGATTCACTTATTTTTGCTTGTAATGTAATTACCGCATTCCACATTCATCTCATAAAAGCATTATTGTTCACCCTGCTTATCAGATCTGAGGACATCAGGCTAAACCCTGGTCCTGTCCATTTGTCAAATGACCCTGTATCAATATTTCATCTTAATGCGCCAAGCATTAGAAAAAAAACTCGACTCAGTCTTAGAACTGGTCGAAGAATATCACATTTGTGGTTTCACAGAAACTCATCTTGATAACCGAGTAGATAATGAGATTCTTACGTTTAAAAATTTTCACCAGCCATTTAGAAGGGATATGAACTTAAGAGTGTGTGTGTGTGGGGGGGGGGATTCTAGTGTATGTTGACAAGAAACTATCATGTAGACGAAGATTAGACATAGGATTTACGGACGCTGAAATAGTGTGGGTTGAAGTGAAGCTAAAACACGAAATCATATTGGTAGCAACTGCGTATAGACCACCAAACTTGTGCGTTGAATTTTGGTTATTTTTAGAATCTTCAATCGAACTAGCTTATCAATTCTCCAAAATGTAATCATAATCTGAGATATCAACTTTCATCTCTTAGGTCTATAAAGAAAGGTCAACTCTATGATTTGATGCTAACTAACAATCTGAAAAATATTATTTATGAACCAACAAGAGTTACCGCTTCAAGATCATTCTTGCTAGACCTGATTCTTATGCAAGACGAGATTAACATGTCTAAATGAAACTATAGATATTGATAAGAACATATCAGACCACAACGGTGTTGCTGCATAATAATCCTAGTAATTCCAGATTTGCTGAACCGTTGAAACAATTGGAGGTACAAAAGTTTGTTAACGATTGATTATGTGCCCAAGCAGAAGAGAGTGGACAGGAGCATAGGAGCTTACGTACTGTTCCAATATTAAAATTCATTTATTACAGCAGACAATAAAACGCATTGCAACTACACGTTTGTTTGCTGCAGGAGTAGATGAACAACTGGTTATAGGAAAAACCTGAACATCGTTCAAATGCATATAAAAAGACAAGTGACAATCAGCTTATGTAACATTTTAGTCGCTGAAAAGTGTCCAAAATTGTGTCAACTACCAAGTCCAAAACAAAATAATTCAAAAGTAAACCATGGATCTGAAACTTAAACCATAGCTTTGATGTTATCCTTTGTCATTTTAATCCATTATAATGAGGTGTGGATTGTTGTCTAAAACGAACAGTCCATTAATAATAAAAACGATCCATTATTAATGAAAACAGTCCATTATTTTTAGACATTGTCCAATATTAATGAAAAATACATCAATAACAAGTCTAATATTAATGAAAAATACATTAATAACAAAAGTATAATCATTATATATTAAGCAACTGAAAATAAATTTGAAAAAAAACCCTGTCCATTTATTACTAATTTCCTTTTCAACAGTTACAAAAAATTTTATTTCCAACGATTGGATGTTAAGTTCCCTGGAATCACTGTACACTTTTGAATTATTTTAGTTACACAAGTCTGATAGCTGATTGTCGCTTGTCTTTTTATATGCATTTGAACGATGTTCATGTTTTTCCTACAACCAGTTGTTCATCTACTCCTGCAGCAAACAAACGTGTAGTTGCGATGCGTTTTATTGTCTGCTGTAATAAATGAATTTCAATATTGGAAATGTACGTAAGTTCCTATGCTCCTGTCCACTCGCAAAAATATGGTGTATTTACCGTGTCTCAAAATTTCAGCTCAAAATATTGAGTCGTTTGGGCGTGAACGTCAAAACTGCTTATCCGGACACGTAACCCTTTTAAGAACTTTTTTGGTTGATGACATAATAATCACCCCCGTGTATTGATTGAGAGGTCTATATAGTGAATGGCACATGTACTGTACTTGATATCGAAAGGTAAATTTCACCTACAGATTATTTTGTATAGAAGAAACCTGCTTGAGACACTTGTTTCCTTTCCAGATGAAAGTTGACTGGTTTAAGTTATTTGAAAACGTATCACAAATACTGAGTTAGTTTATCTGCCCTATGAAGAGGATTATAAGAGATTTTAACACAAAATTAAGCAGTTTTATTCTCCAAAAAATTATCGGGATTAGCCCTTTAAGCGGATTGGTTTTCGTCCACATAAGTCGACCTTCCATTCAGGAATAACCTCCTAACTCCCGAAAATCTTGTTAACTCGATAGAAATCCGATTTCATGAAGGATGCGAGGGCCTTATTTGGCCAACATTCACGTCTTCCATTCTGACAAGCTACATTCTACGGCTATCGAGTTTCTCAGACACAGTTGCTATGTTGGCGTGGCTATCGTTTTTTGTATGCCGCTGTCTAGATCAGATTTTCCTCACAGCAAACTACATGGTGTATGCTTATCTTCATTAGTCCGGTTGGTGCAGAATATTAAGACGTTAAAACCATATTTATTTCCTAACGTTTAACACAAAATAAATAACTTAGAGAGATCTGAATTTCAGTTATTATGTTTATTTCAGCTCGTGATTACTATTAAATAAAAATATTATTTTTATTACATCATAATTATAGTGCGTCGATTCATGATTATTATTGGTCAAAACAACTGGCAATATTAACTTTACTTAAGAGCGAAACATGTAGTGACATCCACTTTCTCCAAAAGCTCTTTGATAAGTCTCGAATCCGCTTCAAAAAATGGAAGCATACAATATTGTACCGGAATAGTTAAAATTATAGTAAACTCCTTAGTAACACCATAGCTGGATAATCTGTTTTTAGAATCCTTCATTATTATTTCCTTGCCATCATCACCAATGTACGATAATGTCTGTTTTTCACTTGGTACACATGTATGTTGTTGTATTATTGCTTTCAATTCTCTCACCGTAAAATTTAGATTAACGTCAACTTTGAATCGAGTACCAATTGGCATTGGTTGAATGTTAACAGACACCCAATTACCCATGCCCTAAAACAATATAAAACCACATTGTGAGTTATAATATATTAATATACCATCTTGCCAGGAATATATATATCCTGGATCTTCGATGTAAATGTTGCGACCATATAACACCAAATAATTAATATAGTTTTTGTAACTTTACGTTTAGCACCAACGACAATATGAATTGTGATGCAAAAAATCTCATATGTCTTGACGTGTAGGGGTTGTGAATTATTCTATATAATGTTAATGCTTTGAAAACATCAATTATTCTGTTATTTCACGCTAGTTTTGAATGTTCATCCGACGTAAGCCAGGAAAGTTTTGTTGTCGTATGGCAAACGTTATTTACAAACGTTACAAGATAAGTTAATTGAACATTAATGTAAACGTTTTGACAACATTAGTTATTCTGTTATTTTACGTTAGTTTTGAATGTTCATTTGACGTAAGCCAGGGAAGTTACTGGTAACGTCTATAGCATGTGTTAAAATTCACCAATTAACGTTCCGGATAACGTCAATAGGATGTGTTAAATTCCTATCCTTAAACGTTCCTGATAACGTCTATATCATATGTTTAATTCTCCTAGCCTAAACGTTACAGATAACCTCTGGAGAATGCTAAAATCCTCCCCTGTACGGTTTCTGATAACGTTTATAGCATGTGTTTTCCCCCTCCTTTAACGTTACAGATAACGTCTAGTGCAGGTGTTACAATCCTCTCGGTAAACGTTGCATATAACATCTACAGCATGCATGACACCCCCTCCGTAAACGTTCCCTATAACGTCTATAGCAGGAGTGAAACCCCTTCCGTTAACGTTCTAGATAACGGATATAGCATGTGTTAAATAACCCCCGGTCCCAACGTCACCGATAACGTCAATAGTACGTCTTTAATCCCAACCCTAAAACGTTACCGATAACGTCTATAGCAGGTGTTCAATTCCCCCCCCCCCCCCTGGGGTGTAGGGGGTGATAAGAATATACCCTTCGTATGTCCTGCGTGTCGTAAAAGGCGACTAAAAGGATCCCTGTAATGGGGCAACGTGTTTGCCGTGCGTTGCGACCCGTGTCGGTCGGTGGAGAGTGGAATCCTGGTAATTGAGTGGGGATTTGGCTTGCGAGCCCTTTCTCTGCAACACATTACTTTGGCCCATGGTACACCTAGACGGGAGGTCAGAGTGGCCCACTCTGATCAATCGGCTATGGTCATTTCAGCATCACAGAGGGTACTTTTTCTTTTTTTTCCTTTAATGCTTTGTTTTTCAACTAAGCTGTTTAACCTTTGTGTCCTAGGTACCCTCTTTGATGCGTGGCCTGGGTCAATCAAGTGTGATATATTCTTTTTACATCATGCTTGAGTATACCTTTCGCCAAACCCTGAGGCAATGCGCTGGTCATCCGTGCTAGTCCTCCCCTAGTAGGCAGGGAAGTAACCTGGGGGATGGCGAAGGGTGAATTTCCAAGATATTGTTTCATGGATCCCCCAATCCCCAACTCAACTTTAAAAAGACGTAAGACAGACGAAGATCCAGGTATTCCTGAAAAGGTATCTAGATCTTGGCCGAGGTTTCTCCTTATCGAGAGCACCTCCAATGTAGATTTTTCGAAAGTGTCACCTTTCTTGATATCTAAAGGTATCCCTGGCCTGGCTGGAGAACCCAAAAATATCAAGAAACTGAAAAGTGGAGCATTATTGGTAGAATGCATAAAAGAGCAACATGCAACTATGTTACTTAAATCTGACATGCTTGCTAATTACTCTATCAAAGTGACTCCACATAGGTCACTTAATTCATCAAGAGGTGTTATTCGCTGCCGGGACCTTGAAGGCAGCAGTGAGGAAGAGATGGTTGAACATTTATCACCACAAGGTGTCACACATGTTAAAAGAATCAGTGTTCGACGTGGTGATAATATAGTTCCCACTAGTACATCATACTCCGCGCAGCGTTTCGTTTGATTATAGGTAATCTCACTACACACTGCTATTATGAGTGGATATTGTTGTGTTAAATTTTGATTGGTCAGTAGTCCGACTACCAACCAATCACTACCTACCATACAAACGTTTTACATTTAAAACGAGTGCCAGTATTGGACCAAATATGTTTACATAACGTTACGTCATGGCTCACGCTTTTATTATGCCTAATTAACCCGTGCATAGGAGAATACTGCAGTAAAACTAATTGTGTGACAAACGAGGCTATCAAGTCGAATGAAATGTAAACAGTACTGTTTGGAAACGAACATACTTTCACCGTTTTAATACCTTAAATCACTGTCCAAAGTTTTAGGGAAGACTCAGATTAAACGAAAGACTGTCATGTTGCTGTACTTAAGTGATAGCTTTCATTTAACGGGGAGAATAGACACACTCCCGCAAAAGTTCAAGAATCAGAAGTCAATCCAGCAATGGCCAGAGAGAGATTTCTCGGGCCATTGCTTCAGGAATATGCTAGTACATATATCCTCACGTTTAATCTTCCCGACATTCCGAAATCGATAAAGGCAGGTTATCTTCATATACCTGTTGACGCTTACATTTCTAATCCTTTAAGATGTTTTAAATGCCAAAGGTACGGCCATAGCAAAACTGTATGCAGAGGTAAAGAGACGTGTGCGCGGTGTGGCCTTGATGGTCACGAGAGCTCTACCTGTGCTGCTGATTTTTGCTGTGTCAACTGCAAGGGCAAACATTCTGCATATTCTAGAGAATGCCCCGAGCTCTTCAC
The DNA here is from genome assembly GCA_948474765.1 of Patella depressa. Classification (NCBI taxonomy): domain Eukaryota; kingdom Metazoa; phylum Mollusca; class Gastropoda; family Patellidae; genus Patella; species Patella depressa. Next base: position 1,828,116 of record OX419717.1, read on the forward strand.
AAACGTCTGTCAGCTCGGATAAAAATAAAAATAATAAACACACTGGTGCCAAGGGAGGAGGTAATAATCAAAAGCCTTCTATTCCCGAGAAACCAATTTAAAAGATAGACTCCTCTCTAGATAAATATAAAAAGGGGAACCGGAAAGGTTCTGGTCCCATAGACTTATATAATCGATTTGGAGTTGAGTCGATGGAGGAGGAGAGCTTTACTGTTGTTGATATACACAACGCCCCTCTCCATAATAAACCCCACAGAAGTCCTGTAAAACCTCTCTGAATATGGTTAATTCCATTATACAGTGGAATTGTCGTGGTCTTAAGCCAAATATTAATGAAGGTCAACTTTTAATTCAAAATAAAAATCCATTAGCTATTTGTCTACAAGAAACTTTTTTGAAAAATTCTGATAGTTTGTCATTCAGGCATTTTGTTTCCTACCATCTTTTTTCAAACACTGATGGTAGAGCGCATGGCGGTGTTTCTATTATTGTCAATGGAGACATTCCACAGAGTCAAGTTATCCTGGATACACCCTTGCAGGCAGTAGCCGCCCGGGTGACATTACACATTCCTTTTACGCTCTGTTCGCTATACTTAACACCAAGCTTTAATTTAAACCCCCAGAGATCTTGATGACCTTATTTCCCAGCTTCCTCTTCCATATGTTCTTATGGGAGATTTTAATGGTCATCATCCACTCTGGGGTAGTTCTAATGGTAACTTAAGAGGTAGATAAATAATAGACTTCATTAACAATAATAATTTGTGCTTATTAAACGATGAATCGCCAACTTATCTACATCCTGCCACTGCTTCTTTTTCCCCTCTTGATCTCACCATTTGCTCTCCGGTCCTGTTTCAGGATTTTACATGGAGGGTGAATGACGATCTGTGTGGTAGTGATCATTTCCCCATCATAGTTGAAAATATAGGTCCTTCTCCAGTTGAAAGACCTCGGAGATGGAAACTACACAAGGCTGATTGGGCTCTTTTCGAATCTTTGTGTTTATCCGCCTTTGATGCAAAGGAGTTGGAGGACGCAGATGAGCCCATGGCCTTGTTCACTTCACTTCTCCAAGATGTAGCTGAGGAGGCGATTTCTAAGACCACGACTAAACCAAAGCGTTTCAATAAACCATGGTTTAATGATGATTGCAAATCCGCTATTAAAGAGCGCAATCGTATCCTGAGACGATTAAAGAACCATCCTTCCATGGAGAATATTGCGGCTTTCCAAATGGTCCGGGCGAAGGCTCGTAGAACCATACGTCAAGCAAAGAAATCTTCATGGCAAGGTTACGTCTCAAGGATCAATTCCCGTACCACATCCAAGTCGGTATGGGATCGGATTCGTAGGATTAAAGGTAAAAGTAGTGCATTATCAGTTAACCATCTCAATGTTGATAATAACACCTTAACAACATTTCCTGATATTGCTGGTTCTCTGGCCAGTACATTTTCATTTAATTCATCATCAAATTTCTCCTCCGACGCCTTTCTAGGCATTAAGCAGCAACAGGAGAAAAGGCGACTTAATTTCAAGTCCCATAATGATGAATGCTACAATGATACCTTTTCCATTTCAGAGATTCGCTAAAGCGAGCTCGTGATCCTGCAACTGGTCCAGATGAAATACACTACCAAATTTTAAAACATTTAATTCAATTATCAAATTATTTATATATGGCCGCTGGCAACGGTCTTGGGATCTTGCAGACACAAACAAACTTCATCGCATCAAGCCTCTCTTAGGAGGAGGGATGAAGTTGTCTTGTGCCGCTCTCGCATAGGTCATACGTTTTTAACTCATATATTCATTTTAAAGCGAGAGCCTCAACCAAAATGGGAACACTGTCATGTTCCTTTGACAATGAGGCACATTTTGATTGAGTGCAATCATCTCAAGAATGTAAGATCAAATTATTACCGTTGCCAGTCACTACATCAATTGTTTGCACAACCGGAGCTATATGGAAAATTGTTAAACTTTTTAAAAGAGACAAACTTTTATTACAAATTTTAATTGTATATATATATATCCCGTATTTTTGTTTTTAATTATTTATATACATAAAGAACTTATATATAGTTGTATGTATTTTTAATAGTATGTATTTTTAATAACATTATTGTCCGTGATACTTGTTTTTATTTATGTATATAAATATATTTGTGATATTTATTTAATTTGTCTCGCCAAAATCATCATAGGTTTGGCACCATATAGCCCGGTTGGAGCTGATGTGCCATAAAACTCCATTTCTTTCTTTCTTTCTTTCAATTCCCCCCCTGGAACGTTCTCTATAACGTCTGTAGCATGCACTACATTCTCCCCCCTAAACGTTACACATACCGTGTAATTCAAGCATAACCTGTAATATTATTTCTCGAAAGGTCAGCTTAATTCTATCATCAGAAGTATGAATATAACCAGAATATTTTTTTTAAAAAAAAATTAATAAGTAATGATAATAAATTAAAAAGTATAAATCAATATCACAGACATCATACATCAATATCACAAAAACGGTAAATAATCCTACAGTATCACAGAATCAGTATACATGTATAATGATGCAGTATCAGTATTATAATGATATACATGTAGTATTATCTCAAAGAATCAGTATATTATTATAACCGTGCTGGTTATAGTAGTTTTATGTTAGAATTTAAATCTAGAATATTTCAAATAATACTTTAATTTTAAAAAGTAAAGTCACCAAATTGAACTATGTATATATGTAAACTCTAAAAATAATAATTATTCTATTTCTTCAAAAACATTGTGTGTGTGTGCTATTGAAAGGTGACTGTAGCCGAGGGTAAAATGTTACATAATTTATTATAATCCCTTATCGTTTATAAAACTGTTAAAGATAGAAAGTAACTGACAATACGGCCTGTCTGGTGAACTTGACAATCGTTTGATTAATCTATTAATTGTTTTATTCACCATTGTTTTATTTCTTATATTGTACATTATTACATCAATGCTTATTTATGTCAACACTTGATCTAGCCAAGTGATTAGAAGTAATTCCATATAAATATATGTGATTGTACTTGATATGGCAGTCATTTAGGTCTATCCGACTTAGTAGCATAAGGTACTAGTCGGTTATCCGCGGTCCTGTAAGTGTATGTAGTTAATTGTTATTATAAGTTTCCAGTATTAAAGATTTGAAGAACCATTCCAGATTCTTGTAATATCTGACGGACCTCACGGTCACATTTGGTGCAGAAGCCTTGTGTGGTAAAATTCCAGCCTCTTACAAGCCAAAGCGAGTATCCCAAGAATCAAGTAGATGGAACAAATTATACCACTAAAATTAGAACAAATAATCAAAGTGATGGATTTGAATACAGAGGCACATCAATGGAAAATCGAAAATGCAGGTAACAACATTTCTATAATCCTGACTTGGCGAAATGTCTCTGGTCGAAACGGAGTGAAGAAATCGGCCAGCAGAAGCGCGCGAGATGTCATGAGATCTCAGAAATTTAAAGAAAGGTATGGCCTTAACGAAAACATTAAAATACCGTATGTTGAAACTGTATCTCCTGCAGTTAGTGAATTTGTCAAGACGGTTACCAAGCCATCAACAATAGATAGCGAATGTCAAACCGTTACAAAATGCTCTCACGACAAAAGCGTCGTAGCCTTTCCAACAGTGTACATTAAAAGTTGTCAGACAGTCGAACTGTTAAATTCCGTAACCAAAAATGAATATGCACCCAACAAAACGAACACGGATACACAGCGTATCAAGGAAGTTGTGCAGAAACGACTAAACAAAGGGCAACTAGAATACCAAGTGAAACAAAAGGAATAGGTTCGTGAAAGCAATTTGGATGAAACGGATATTTATTATATAGAGATCCACAAAAACAAAATTCCTGGACCCGTACCAGAAGTGGTTAGAAAGGTAGTCCCCCAAAGCTATCTACTATTACCAGAGGAACGAGTTCATATGGCATGGGACAGACTAAGTAATTTTGAAGATCACCCAGATGGAAGACGATGGAAATTGTGCGCACGCTACCGTGATCCAAAGACAGATCTAGAATATTTTCTGGACAATTTTACCCTCCAGTGGGAGTGGACTGATAAAATATACAAGGAAGGCTCGGAATTCTACGACGATTGTATACCATATCTAGAGGATGTACCCTATAAAAATATGTGGTAGTTATATATGTACGATTGTAGTTTTGTGTTCAAGAATACGTTCCCAATTAATACGAGGGCGCATTAAAAATAGCGAGCAAGGAGGATATATAACCGTGCTGGTTATAGTAGGTTTATGTTAGAATTTAAATCTAGAATATTTCAAATAATACTTGAATTTTAAAAAGTAAAGTCACCAAATTGAACTATGTATATATGTAAACTCTAAAAAATAATAATTATTCTATTTCTTCAAAAACATTGTGTGTGTGTGCTATTGAAAGGTGACTGTATTATTATAGTCCCTTATTGTTTATAAAACTGTTAAAGATAGAAAGTAACTGACAATACGGCCTGTCTGGTGAGCTTGACAATCGTTTGATTAATCTATTAATTGTTTTATTCACCATTGTTTTATTTCTTATATTGTACATTATTACATCAGTGCTTATTTATGTCAACACTTGATCTAGCCAAGTGATTCCATATAAATATATGTGATTGTACTTGATATGGCAGTCATTTAGGTCTATCCGACTAAGTAGCATAAGGTACTAGTCGGTTTTCCGCGGTCCTGTAAGTGTATGTAGTTAATTGTTATTATAAGTTTCCAGTATTAAAGAGTTGAAGAACCATTCCAGACTCTTGTAATATCTGACGGACCTCACGGTCACATTATCATAAAGTATCACGGAATCAGTACATTATCATAATAAAATCATAAAGTATCACAGAATCAGTATATTATCATACACTATATTATCATAGTATCTCTCTAATCACTATCTTATTATACAGTATCAGACCAGGCCGATATTAGTTGTGTTCAATAAACTCAGAGATAGAGATTTGATTTTGTCGTCGGGAAGACAACAACTCAAAGATGCGCATGTCAAAATATCTGAAGACTATTCAAAACGTGTTAGAGAAATTCGAAAAGCATTGATACCACATTTAGTCGAGGCGAAGGGGGCGAACAAAAGAGCGTTTCCCAAGGTCAGGTACAAATCTCGGAAAATATTTTCCGACTTTTCTCCTCTCCGAGTTTTATGATTTGACTCGATTGAAAATACAAAACTCGGAAAAAATTGTCCGACTTTTTTGTTTGAATAGAAAACTCGGAAAATATTTTCCGACTTTTCAGCTTGAAACAAAAAGTCGGACAATTTTTTCCGAGTTTTGTGTTTTCAATCGAGTCAAATCATAAAACTCGGAAAAAGAAAAAGTTGGAAAACTATCAAAAATATTATTTGTTTTAAATTGGCGAAAGTAGTTGTAGTAATACATCTATTTAATAAGTTGGACATAATCTGTAACTTTTCAGTTATATTTTAACCAAAATAATGCAATATGGCAGTTATAATCGAATATCCGAGTTTTGTATTTTGGCCTATACGAAAATATAAAACTCGGAAAGTGGCAAAAAGATATCAAAATAAACTAGTTTTCATTGCATAATTATAATTATGACAGTAACACATCTATTTAATAAGTTGGACATGATCTATAACCTTTTCAGTTACATTTTAACCAAAATAATGCAATATAGCAGTTATAATTAAATTTCCGAGTTTTCCGAGTTTTGTATTTTCGCCTAAAAAAAAATCTTCTTTAGGCCTTTTTAGCTGGATTTTCATTCGCGCATGCGTAGCGCCGGAACCAAAGACACGATGCCTACCAAATTTCGGTCAGCAACTTGTCTCCCTGGTACCCAGGTACCCTGAAAATTTCAAGGCTCTACCTGCATTCCTTCTAGGCGTTTGTTCTTGGCACCCCACTTTTTCGCAGAAAATATTGTTTTTTACGCACTCCAGAAGGGAAAAAAAGGCGTTTATGCCCGCGAGAGCGGCCCAAATTGTCCGAGGAACCTGAAATTTAGACACATCACGTACATTTACACTAGCCACACCTGGGTACCACTCCGATTTTGATCCGATGAAAACAAAAAATAATTTGGCCATAAACTCCGATTTCGATCCGATGAAAATATGGCAGTTATAATTAAATTTCCGAGTTTTGTATTTTCGCCTATACGAAAATACAAAACTCGGAAAGTGGCAAAAAGATATCAAAATAAGGTACGATGCCTACCAAATTTCGGCCAGCAACTTGTCGCCCTGGTACCTAGGTACCTTGAAAATTTCAAGGCTCTACCTGCATTCCTTCTAGGCGTTTGTTCTTGGCATCCCACTTTTTCGCCGAAAATATTCAGTTTTTTACGGACTCCATAAGGGGTAAAAAGTCGTTTATGCCCGCGAAAGCGGCCCAAATTGTCCGAGGAACCTGAAATTTAGACACAACACGTACATTTACACTAGCCACACCTGTGTACCACTCCGATGAAAATATGGCAGTTATAATTAAATTTCCGAGTTTTCCGAGTTTTGTATTTTCATGATCACCTATACGAAAATGCAAAACTCGGAAAACTCGGAAAGTGGCAAAAAGATATCAAAATAAGGCACGATGCCTACCAAATTTCGGCCTGGTACCTAGGTACCCTGAAAATTTCAAGGCTCTACCTGCATTCCTTCTAGGCGTTTGTTCTTGGCACCCCACTTTTTCGCCCAAAAGTTTTTTTAGCTGGATTTTAGCTGGATTTTCCTTCGCGCATGCGTAGCGCCGGAATCAAAGACACGATGCCTACCAAATTTCGGCCAGCAACTTTTCTCCCTGGTACCCAGGTACCCTGAAAATTTCAAGGCTCTACCTGCTTTCCTTCTAGGCGTTTGTTCTTGGCACCCCACTTTTTCGCCCAAAAGTTTTTTTACGGACTCTATAAGGGGAAAAAAGTCGTTTATGCCCGCGAAAGCGGCCCAAATTGTCTGAGGAACCTGAAATTTAGACACAATACGTACATTTACACTAGCCACACCTCGGTACCACTCCGATTTCGATCCGATGAAAATATGGCAGTTATAATTAAATTTCCGAGTTTTGTATTTTCGCCTATACGAAAATACAAAACTCGGAAAACTCGGAAAGTGGCAAAAAGATATCAAATTAAGGCACGATGCCTACCAAATTTCGGCCAGCAACTTGTCTCCCTGGTACCCTGACAATTTCAAGGCTCTACCTGCATTCCTTCTAGGCGTTTGTTCTTGGCACCCCACTTTTTCGCAGAAAATATTCAGTTTTTTACTGACTCCATAAGTGGAAAAAAGTCGTTTATGCCCGCGAAAGCGGCCCAAATTGTCCGAGGAACGCAGTATTAATTTTTTTTTTGCCCCGTGTCATTTTGACCCCAGGGGGTTGTTTTGAAAAAAAAAATTTGGGTGGGGGAGCATGCCCCCAATTTTTTTTTTTTTTTGAAAAAATTTAAACGTAGATTTTATCCTTCTTAACCGCCCCCCACCCCCAAAAAATCTAAGGTGCACGCCCCATAGGGGCGGAGCTATGGACTCCGACGATTCGCAAAGCCATGTTTGTCACACTGCCACGTGCACGATTTTGGAGCCAGGAGCCCCCAAATTTAATACCATGGAGCGGGTTGCCCAGGCTATCGATCCCGTCCTAAACCCGACCCTCACCCTAACCCTGGCCCGAGGTATAGGGCCGCAAACATGGCCCCTCGTGTCGTTAAAACTGAAAATTTTTTGGCCCCAATGTAACACAGAGACTTACACAACAACAACAGGTTCTTCTGATATTTAGAGATACAGCCTTTTATTGTATACAAAGTAATATAATAAACGGACACCGAAGTTTAAGTTGTCTGCAAGTGAGAACCTTGGTAGCAGTCCGGTACTCACTCTTCTTATGATACAATCTCGGCTCTTATAAAGGGAACAGAGACATTCCAATGCAAGCAACATCCATTCATCTTAATCACTCTAATTAAGTTAATGGGGATCCTATCTAACTCAGTTAATAGGTTAGTCATTAATCAGCGACATTGCCTTGATAACGACGGTTACTGTTTAACGTGAATGGTCTAAATATATTTGCCATATCTTACGGAGTTAATAGGTTAGTCATTAATCAGCGACATTTCCTTGATAACCAAGGCTACTGTTTCACAGGAATGGTCAACAGTTATTTGGTCACTGACCGAGATTTAAATACGTGGACCAAGCCACTATATTACATATGCGCCCCCTAATGAAAAAAGCATTTTTCATTTGAAAAATTCTTTTGAGATATGCACTCCCGCATATGACACATAAATGAAAGATACATAGATAATAATAAAGATACATAATAAATTGTCATATCATGGAATATAGAATGACACAACACGTATTTACAACATGACAGGTAGAGATATTTTCTAATGTAATGTATAAGAGTTCCATCTATTTTATATATAGTTCTAAGTCTAATGTTCAAAACTTTTGATGCACTTGAATGTTCACCACCCACACACTTTCACTGTTACAGCATAGAATCCATAAATGAATGCACAACTAATCTAGAGTTACGTTTACATATTCACATTTTCTTCGACTGTTGCACTTCTGGAACTCGGATTTGGGAATCATTCAGTCTAAGATTAAGTCCAGCAGCCAAGTTGATCTGTCGGGTTTCATTGATCATCATTGGGGACCTCCGGGTAAATCTTCTCTGGCTGTTCTACTGACGAGGCGGGAGGTGACTTCAGATATTTATCCACCAGCACAATGTTGTTTGTAGCTGCATGACTAGGACTTACTTCAGCTAATTTACCAGGTTCATCAAACATAAATGAAACAACCCTTTTAAATTTCATGACATTTTTGGAACATTTACAACAAATGACAAGGACAATGAGAACTATGATAAGCACAACCGGCCCAATAGCTACAGCTTGAAAATTAAACTGTTTTCTTTCTGGTTGAATTTGTTTCGGGGAATGGTTTTAGTCTAGGGTAATTTTGCGGCGTTATAATTTTGAAGTTTGGTTTCTAAATAAATTCCCCAAATCTATACATAGACACGTTAAATGTTGATTCAATCGAAGAGGGCTTATCTAAATACTTGAACTAATTTTGATAAAATGGAGGCAGATTCAAGTAATCATTTGACGTGGAATAAGACGCGTTTAAAGGTACTAATCCAATTGGAGGTAACACGGTCACGGCTGATTTCATATACTTTCAATTTTGATATACTACAATAAATCTTTTTTCACTTCAAAAATCCATTCATTGCCAATATAATAATGAATCTTTGAGTTTCACAATGGAACATAATACGGATACTTAACAAATTAGTGGACGACTTGAAGTAACTGCTGTTATTCGCGGCATATGTTACGCAATAATCCCACAAGGTCTACCTGTCAAATTTCAGAACGACTAGAAGTAACTGCTGTTATTCGCGGCATATGTTACGCAATAATCATTCTCATCCTGAGTCAACCATCTGGTGATGTACACTTTCATCACGGTTACTCAAAACAATTCCGTCAGGGCTTCTAATAAGTTCCTGACTTTGGAATTACCAAGGGTTTTCGGAAATACCTTTTTCCTCCTTAATACCCTTCTTATTGACTTGGGCTTGTTGATATGTGCACTATCAACAGCCATAGTCTCCATATCTTCTCCGAGGACCATTTCATCAGGTTCCTTGGGAGTTGATATTCCATCACCATCGCTGGGCGATAATTCATCAGCGTCCAGTGCCGATTTAGCAGTCCTAAGGCGATTGGTGAGTTCATTTAAAATTTGTGCCTCAGCCATTGTTATAATTACCTAGGTAAAGTTAACTTACGGTTTGCCCTGTCTCTCTGTATTTGGTATATCTCTAATCTGGATCAAACGGCACCAATTAAGACTCTATGTAACACAGAGACTTACACAACAACAACAGGTTCTTCTGATATTTAGAGATACAGCCTTTTATTGTATACAAAGTAATACAATAAACGGACACCGAAGTTTAAGTTGTCTGCAGGTGAGAACCTTGGTAGCAGTCCGGTACTCATTCCTCTTTTAATACAATCTCGGCTCTTATAAAAGGAACAGAGACATTCCAATGCAATCAACATCTATTAATCTTAATCACTCTAATTAAGTTAATGGGGATCCTATCTAACCCAGGTAATAGGTTAGTCATTAATCAGCGACATTGCCTTGATAACGACGGTTACTGTATAACGTGAATGGTCTAAATATATTTGCCATATCTTACGGAGTTAATAGGTTAGTCATTAATCAGCGACATTTCCTTGATAACCAAGGCTACTGTTTCACAGGAATGGTCAACAGTTATTTGGTCACTGACCGAGATTTAAATACGTGGACCAAGCCACTATATTACACCAAAACACCCAATCCTGTTCTGTAAACACCCTGATGCACCCACGGGGGGGGGGGGGGGTGGTCTGCGGTTGGTTATTCTAGAACTAAAGTTAACCCGAGAAGTCCCTGGGACCCCTCAGATTTCACTTCCGGTGAACGGAAGTGGGTGAAATCGCATTTTTTTTCACAAAAAGGGCTATAAGGCTCTCTAGGCGTGACCGGAAGTGAATTCTGAGGGCATTTCCTGATTCGCCGTGTCCGATTACGTCTTCGGGGGCAAACTCCCGGTGCCCGGGGGGTTTCCGGATATTTGACCTTGAAAAAGCAGTTTTTGGGGTTTTTTGGCTCTCATTTCGCAACCGGAAGTCGGAGAGGTCTGAAATTTGGGGGCGTGGCATAGACTGATGCCTCACACCTGGATCCAGTGTCATAATCCGGAATTTCCGGTTTCTTTGGGGCTCCCCGCCCCCAATGTGCATTTTCCAGTCATAATTTTTTTTAACCATTGTCAACTCTTCCAAAGAACTAGTTCTCGCGGCTTCCCGCCTAAAAAATCATTGCGCGACCGGAAGTGGCTAAAACAGAACTTTTTTTCTCGATTTGACCTTGACCTTTACCTCTGAAGGTCAAATGAAGGTCACCATGAGACTCCCAGGATGTCATTTAGTTTAAGAAGCCGCGAGCTCCAGGTCGTCGGAAGCAGTTTCGGAGGGGCGAGTTACCCCCCCCCCCCCCTTTGACCCCAGCTGGATTTTCAGCTCAAATTGAGTTTTTTTCAGAATTTTTCCCAAAAAAGGTCTTCCGATCGGCCCCAAATTTCGTGAGCCGGTAGAGCGACCGTACATGTGTTCTTCATTTTTTAAAATCGCCAGACGTAGATCGATGTCGCGCATCCGGATCCATCGTCAAAATCCGGAACCGATTTTTTTGTCCACATTTTTGATTTCCCCATTTCGTATTTGTAATTAACGGCCTTCCCGAAGGAATTTTGACTTGAAATTTTTACAGCAGCTTCGTACCAGAAGGCTGTATCAAAATTTGAGACTGATAGGTGCAAAATTAAGCGTTTTAGGCTTCGGTTGCATCGGGTGAATTTCGGTGAATTACGCTGCATGTCCAATGCGAAATTTTTCGGTGAATTTTGTTGTCCGTCGGATTTCAGCCAGTAGGGATCTTTAACGTGCACAGTTAGTATTCAAATTTGCACCGAAATGTAGCCGAACATTCTGGCTACCACATATCCAAAGGAGAAGTGGTTTCGACACAGGGAACAGGGTCAACAAATTCGAGTTCCGACCCTACCCCTCAACGATTTTTTTTAATAAAAAAAATGCCGTTTTTCGTCGAATTTTCATTGAATTTAATATTTTAACTTTTGAGCTTTTAATATGTGATAGATACCATCATTGCGCAGCCAGCGCACGAAATTTCGAGAGAATCAGTCCTTCGGAAGGATGCCTCAGCAGTCAAAATCTGAAAAAATGACCGAGTTTGGTTTTTTGGCCCGTAAACATGGTTCCTGTTTATTAAAAAATTTTAAATTTAAGGATAATGCGGCCAGTACATGTACCTATCACATACGTAAGAGGCGATAAAATCCGTTGAGACTAACAATTTCAAAAAAAATTAAAACCGCAAAATTTTTGAAAAAAACGGTTTTATGGCCAAATTCTTTTTTGTTTTCATCGGATCAAAATCGGAGTGGTACCCAGGTGTGGCTAGTGTAAATGTACGTGATGTGTCTAAATTTCAGGTTCCTCGGACAATTTGGGCCGCTCTCGCGGGCATAAACGCCTTTTTTTCCCTTCTGGAGTGCGTAAAAAACTTTGAATATTTTCGGGGAAAAAGTGGGATGCCAAGAACAAACGCCTAGAAGGAATGCAGGTAGAGCCTTGAAATTTTCAGGGTACTAGGGAGACAAGTTGCTGGCCGAAATTTGGTAGGCATCGTGCCTTATTTTGATATTTTTTTGCCACTTTCCGAGTTTTCCGAGTTTTGTATTTTCGTATAGGCGAAAATACAAAACTCAGAAATTTAATTATAACTGCCATATTTTCATCGGATCGAAATCGGAGTGGTACCCAGGTGTGGCTAGTGTAAATGTACGTGATGTGTCTAAATTTCAGGTTCCTCGGACAATTTGGGCCGCTCTCGCGGGCATAAACGCCTTTTTTTCCCTTCTGGAGTGCGAATATTTTCGGGGAAAAAGTGGGATGCCTAGAACAAACGCCTAGAAGGAATGCAGGTAGAGCCTTGAAATTTTCAGGGTACTAGGGAGACAAGTTGCTGGCCGAAATTTGGTAGGCATCGTGCCTTATTTTGATATTTTTTTGCCACTTTCCGAGTTTTGTATTTTCGTATAGGCGAAAATACAAAACTCGGAAATTTAATTATAACTGCCATATTTTCATCGGATCGAAATCGGAGTGGTACCCAGGTGTGGCTAGTGTAAATGTACGTGATGTGTCTAAATTTCAGGTTCCTCGGACAATTTGGGCCGCTTTCGCGAGCATAAACGACTTTTTTCCTCTTATGGAGGCCGTAAAAAAAACTGAATATTTTCGGCGAAAAGGTGGGATGCCAAGAACAAACGCCTAGAAGGAATGCAGGTAGAGCCTTGAAATTTTCAGGGTACCAGGGAGAAAAGTTGCTGGCCGAAATTTGGTAGGCATCGTGTCTTTGATTCCGGCGCTACGCATGCGCGAAGGAAAATCCAGCTAAAAAGGCCTAAAGAAGATTTTTTTTAAAAAAATGGTCGAATTTCTTCGCAACTTCGCTATAGATCATGTCCAACTTATTAAATAGGTGTGTTACTGTCATAATCATAATTATCCAATGCAAAATAGTTTATTTTGATATCTTTTTGCCACTTTCCGAGTTTTGTATTTTCGTATAGGCGAAAATACGAAACTCGGAAAACTCGGAAATTTAATTATAACTGCTATATTGCATTATTTTGGTTAAAATGTAACTGAAAAGGTTATAGATCATGTCCAACTTATTAAATAGATGTGTTACTGTCATAATTATAATTATGCAATGAAAACTAGTTTATTTTGATATCTTTTTGCCACTTTCCGAGTTTTCCGAGTTTTATATTTTCGTATAGGCCAAAATACAAAACTCGGAAAACTCGGATATTCGATTATAACTGCCATATTGCATTATTTAGGTTAAAATATAACTGAAAAGTTACAGATTATGTCCAACTTATTAAATAGATGTATTACTACAACTACAACTTGTTTCAAACTGAAAAGTCGGAAAATATTTTCCGAGTTTTCTATTCAAACAAAGAAGTCGGACAATTTTTTCCGAGTTTTGTATTTTCAATCGAGTCAAATCATAAAACTCGGAGAGGAGAAATGTCGGAAAATATTTTCCGAGTTTTCCGAGATTTCCGAGTTTTGTACCTGACCGAAGAATGATAAAGTTATTATCGACAATGATGTTTTCTCCATCAACTATCAAAAACTGGATCCAGAAGATAGTAAACACCAAACCGCACAGATGAAGACAACGACTTACATGTAATTAATTTTGAAACATGGAATGTCAACGGCCTTAACAGTAAGCTATTCTTCCCAGATTTTATCAGGTACCTACGAAGTTTCGAAATAATATGCTTACTAGAAACCTGGTGTGGCGAGATTGATTTATCTCAATATTTTCCAAAGTATGAAGTTTTTAACTGTATCCGTGAAAATGGGAAACATCGAGGTGGTGTCATAGTTTTAGTAATCAAAACATTAATTCCAGAATGATGAATATGGAGACTGCATTTTAGATGACACAACAACTTTTTTTACCAGGCCTTGAGGATGCAGTCACGTCAGCTATTTGCACAACCAGACCTTTATGATAAATTACTAACATTTTTAAAAGAGACAAATTTTTATTCAAAATTTTAATTGTATATATTTATCGTATACTGCCTTTTAAATATTTATATATGTAATGTAATTGATATAATTATTTTTAGTTATATTTTCTGTGATATTTGTTTTTATTTACATATATCAATACATCCTTGTGATATTGTTTTAATTTGTCTCGATAATTTCATCATGTTTGGCGCAATACGGCCCGGTTGGAGCTGACATGCCATTAAACAACATTTCATTCATTCATTCATTGAGGATGAAGAGTACCGATATGATAACTTTCGAACACGGAGGAAGTCTAAAGATAAAGAAACAAACAATTTTGGTAGGAATCTGTTAAGATTATGTGTAACTTTAAATCTTCATGTGGTTAACGGAAAAAGTGAAAATGATTCTGAAGGTGAATTTACTTGTATAAAATACAACGGCGCTTCTGTTTTAGATTATGTGTTAGTGTCAACTGATATTTATCATCTTATTAAGTCATTTAGTGGAGGGTGTAGAACTGAATCTGATCACTTACCCTTAAGCTGTACATTGAAGTATAGTATACCCAATACCCATGTCTCTAATCATGAAAACACAACCCCGTATTCTAAATTAGTCTGGAATGACGCATTAGCTCCAACCTATAAGAGTAATATATCCGACCACAAAGATAATTTATTCATAGAAATTAGTGACATGCTTCAAACAAGCAATACTAGCATAAATGAGACTCTTTCACTCTTGCAAAAAATGATTATTTTAAGTGCCAAAGACTGTATGGTCACCCCTTCTACGGCTATAATCACCCCCATAAAACGCAAACCTGCATGGTTTGATAAAGAATGTATGCAATCAAAGAAAATGAAATATTCCACTTTAAATTTGTTTAGGTTAACAAACAGCCCGAATATTCTCACTGAGTATAAAAATCAGAAATGTGAATTCAGATATATATGTGAAAGTAAGAAAGCTTTGTTTGAGAAAGAGCGTCATAGCCAACGTTTAAACAATTTATCAAATCCTAGTGCATTCTGGAAAACACTAAAATGTTGGAAGCCAAGGGAAATAATCCACCCTGGTATAAATCCCGAAGAGTGGGCTAACTATTTCGAATGTCTTCTTAATCCAAGAAACGACGAAACTGGCAATTCGCTCTCGAACGAAGCTTCTAGTATTGTAGATAACTTTGATAATAACTGTACAGTTGAGAATTGTAACACTGAATTGTTAGTTAATTGTAGTATTACAGAACACGAGATAAGAAAATGTCTAAAAGATACAAAAGCAGCAACATCACCTGGTCCTGATGGAATAAGCATTGACTTTATCAAAGCTTGTCCTGAAGAACTAATACCTACCCTCACTGTGGTGTTTAACAAAATATTTGACACTGGCTATTTCCCGATGTCTTGGACAAGACCTCTAATAAGCCCTCTGCACAAGAAAGGTTCTAAATCAGATTTCCAAAACTACAGGGGTATTTCTTTATTGGACAGCATTGGCAAACTGTATTCAGCAGTCCTAAATAATGGACTAAAATATTGGTCAGAAATTCAAGAAAAACTAAATGAAGCACAAGCAGGATATCGTGAAAGTAGGTCAACAATAGATCATGCATTTACATTGCAGGGTTTAATTCAAAAATATCTATCGAAGTCCAGGGGGAGGTTATTCGTAGATTTCAGTAAAGCTTATGATAATTTAAGTACAATTAAGCTCCTGTCTGTACTAATAAAGAAAGGTTTGCATGGGAAAATGTATACTGCATTAGATAGCATGTATAAAAATGTCTCCTCGGGTGTAAAATTGAACTCGCATTTTAATTGTAACTCTGGTGTCAGACAGGGTTGTATACTCAGTCCATTATTATTTTGTCTATACATTAACAATTTAGTTGAAATGTTGGATGATGAAGGTCACAGAGGCATATTTACTTTTACCGAAGCATCAGAAATATCGGCATTATTATACGCCGATGATGTATCATTGTTTTCCGATTCTGTTGGTGATTTACAACATGAAAGTAATGTATTAAGTAGCTTTTGTAAAACATTTAACCTCAAAGTCAATCCTGATAAAACTAAAGTTGTTGTCTTCAGAAACATTATGAAAAATGGTTTATAGATATAGAAAGTGTAACCTATTATAACTATCTAGGACTATTATTTTCTTCTGGATTAAACTGGGGTAAAAATGTACATAATTTGTCAATCAAAGCGGAAAAGGCCTTGATATCCATAAAAAATTTAATCCAAAAACCAAGTTTAGGGATAAAAGATTGTTTCAAAATATTTGACATTGTAATTAAACCAATTCTGCTGTATGGTAGCGAATCATGGGGTGTGGAATATAGACCAGAAATAGAAAAAATACTCAGACAAGATGGCCACCGGTATGAAGTCACCGACGATAGTGCTCTAAGTTTCTGAGAATATATGGGTTAAATGTCATGTTACAATACTGAAGATGTTATAGATTGATATGTCATGTGTTTAAGATGTGGTCTGGAATAATTGTTAGTTGTAAATTATTTTAGATCGCCATTATTTAGCTAAAAAGTACAAACTATAGATATATGTTGGGGTGATGTGATTGTGAGTTGTTTTTATAGTAGAGACAACACCCGACTGTTGAGTCGACGTCCGCTTGTGTTAGCCGTGTTGGACCTTATCAAGATAAGAATCTACAACCCCTCACCGAGTTTGTTGTTCTGGAAATAATACTTTCTTTTATACCATGGAAATTCTTCAGAAACGCCTTATGTCGGTTTCAAGTTCATCCCCTGAAAAGATCAAGAAATCCAAAGCTGTTTCTTTATCGGGAGATCCAAACAACGTTTTCGCTGAGGAAGATACAAAGGATAACACAATGACTCAATCTGTAGGTAAGAATTTTATTGACCAGATGATTATCGCTATGCAAGATGAAAGAGTTGTCAAGACAATGGCTATTGCAGCAGCTGATCTTGTTGGTTCAAAATTAAAGGAACGCATACGCTGTCTCGTGAATAGAGTTGTTCAACTTGAAAACGAAGTGAAGGAAAAAAAATTCTGAAATGACACATATTTATGATAGACTTGATGAACTAGAACAATATGGGCGAAGAGAAGGGATTCGAATTTCTGGAGTAGTTGAAACCGAGGGGGTGATGATTTAGTCGTGACTATCGGGCAACATATCGGTGTAAAAATTTCCAAGAACGACTTAAATCGAAGTCATAGAGTTGGCCATCCTGAGAAGTACAATGCTACACAAAATCCGAGACCCATTATTGTACGGTTTAAGGGCTACTTCACGAAACGTGATTTTGTGAAAAATGCGAGTAACCTTCAAGCGATCAAACAATCTAATGCTACGGATGTGCTGAAAAAACATTCCCTCTCTATTAATGGTGATCTTACAAAAACCAGAACAGAACTTGCTTATAAAGTGCGGAAAATGTGCAGAGAGAACAAATTTGATAAAACGTGGGTACGCCATGGTATCATCTTTGTCAAAACAGCAACAAGAAGAGTTGTGCTTATCAAGTCCCAAAGTGAATTCCAATCTCTCGTTGAAGATACTAGCCTCAAGCTTACAACTTCCCGTGAACCTAAACAACATTTTGCAGAAATAAACCAGTCAATAAATGAATCTTTTGTCGACCTGTCCCCATAATCTGTTATCTGAGTATTTACATTTTACTATGTTATTTAATTCATAAGTCTACAGAAATTGCTTGGAATATATAATATTATCCCCAGCACTCACTAATTAGCAATCATGACCCGAATTCCTTTCCATAGTTGACGTGCAGTGACCTAACGGTTCACTTACAACAACACGACTCTAACGGTACCTTAAAGCGACAACCCCCCCTTCATGTTTATTATTCAACGTAATATACCGGGCATGATTTTATATTCCCCAGACCATAAGATATCTTTTCAGAACTGAATGCAGTATTTATTTTAAGTATGCCGCTTACGTTGGACATCGAATGTCATCATTTAGGCTTCATTTCCATGACAATACCCTATTGTTCACGAAACTTATCTATTTCTGTGTATATATTGTGTATATCATTTGTATTATATGTTATGTTTTCTTCTTATTTATTTATTTGTATATATTGTGTATATCATTTGTATTATATGTTATGTTTTCTTCTTATTTATTTATTTATTTATCACCCTCACCCCAAACCAAATCGCCTTATCAACATATGTATTACGATTGTTTTATGTCCTATACATAAAGCATATTCGTGTATAAACAAACAATTAAATTAAATTGTCTTCTTGATGCATATGTTGGTCAGGTGATTTATGCTATTTTATGCAGTGGACCGTGTCTTATATATTTACATGATATTATTATATACGCTCTTATCATTTGTCTTTTGATTGTTTTGTGTGTAGATATTCACTCTAACCCTGGTCAGAATTTAATCAGAATAATTCACTTGAACATAAGAAGCTGAAGGTATAAGATTGATCATATTTCTGCTGAACTGTGTGATAATGATATTTTATGTTTCTCAGAAACCTGGCTTACTGACGCAGTGCCGGTTGATTCTTTGTCTATTGATGGGTTTTGTTCGCCCTGTTTACTGAATAAATACTGAATAGGGGAGGGGACATTGCTGTTTATGTTCGTAACAATTTTTACTTTAAACGTAGAGATGATCTTGAACTTCCAGGCCTTGAAGCTTTGTGGTTAGAAATTACTTTTAAAAATAAAACATTTTTAATAAGAACCTTTTATCGTTCACCAAACAGCAATTCTGCTTATTGGAATTTTTCGAACACAGTTTCTCGCAAGCTTAATATCATACTAAAAACAATGTCATCATTCTTGGTGATTTTAATAGTATGATTTTATTAATAGATTTAACTTAACCCAACTTGTAAATGACCCTTAAAGAATAACCCCTGACAAGAGTTCGCTTCTTGACCTTGCGATAGTTTCATTTCCGACTTTATACAGTCAGTTGAAGTCAACCTACGTGGCTTGAGTGATCGCAGCCCTGTTGTTGTTTTCTTAATACTAGAAAAACATAAACCCAGATGCTACAAACGTCACATCTGGGACTATAAGAACACTGATGTTATAGGATTAAATAAAAGTATTTTAGATTTTAATTGGAATCAGATTTTTAATGAAGATACTAATTTGAATCCTTTAACTAAAACGTTTTCAGGGAAACTACTTGAAATTATTTCACAATATGTTCCAAATAAGACCGTTACTATACGACCTGGCGATAATCCATGGATGAATTGTCATTTACGTCATATTATTCACAAGAGAGACAGAATCCACGCAAAGGCAAAAAACATAATTTACCTTCCAATTGGGCAAACTTTAGGAAATACAGAAACTATGTAATACAAGAGGTCCGAAAGGCAAAATGGTCATATTACGAAAAGATCGAATCAAATATTAATACAGACACATTTAATGATTCTGACTGGTGGCAACTTGTACGCATTTTTTCATTCAGAAATGGCAATTCTATTAAAGATATCCCACCTTTGAAATCTGGAAATACAATCAAATACACAAATAAAGACAAAGCAGAGCTTTTTAATAACTATTTAGTAAACCAATCTCTATTACCTAATGAAACGGACAACCGACTTCCAGAACTAGCATTACTCGATACTGACATTGAACCGCTATCTATATTAAGATTTCGTCGACATTATTCACTGTTTAACGGGTAAAAAGGCCTCAGGACCAGACAAAATTAATAATGTTATTTTAAAAAATGGTTCAAAGTCTCTTGCTTTCCCGCTGTTAAGATTATTCAATCTGCTTATGTCGAAACCCATCTTCCCCGACTGTTGGAAATCGGCGCACGTTATACCAATTTTTAAAAAAGGCGATAGACATGTATGTTCTAACTACAGAGCAATATCACTACTAAGTACCTTGGGGAAAGTTTTTGAAAAAATAATATATAAGCATATTTATAACTTCGTTCATTCTAATAAAATTATATATATGTACCAGTCTGGGTTTCGACAAAATGATTGTGCTTTTTACCAACTAACTGATATGTACAGCCATGTTTCTTCCTGTTTAAACAAAGTGCGTTAGGTAAAAGCTATATTTTTTTTATATTGGAATAAGAAATGGTGTTTTAGATCTCCTCATAAATTATTTATCCAATAGAAAGCAATCAGTTATTATTAATAATGATTCCTCATACTTTCAAAATATATACTCCGGCGTACCCCAGGGGTCCGTACTTGGACCGCTCCTTTTTCTAATTTTTATTAACGATATAACAAATGAAATTATCTTCCGATTAACATTATTCGCAGATGACACTTCGTTATTTTTGGTTATAGATAATCCCCCCGACACCCTTAATATTTTGAATAATGATCTAAAGAAAATTCATGATTGGTCAGAAAAGTGAAGGTCGAATTCAACCCAGATAAAACTATCAGTCTTTCATTTAGTAGAAAAAACAACCCAACCTTGCTTGTTGCTTCTTTTAATGATATCCCATTATATGACGCAAATACCCATAAACATTTAGGTGTAATTTTTACCAAACATTGTAAGTGGGACAATCACGTGGATTATTTAATTAGTAAAACCTCAAACATGGTCTGAGAAGTTTAAATATAGACTATCACGTAAGTCATTGAGTAATTTGTATAAATCTTCTATTCTTTCTATTTTTGATTACGCCGATATAGTCTGGATTAATACTACTGAAATAAATTCGCAAAAATTAGAAAGGCTCCACTTCGAAGCGTTACGAACGATAACCGGCCTGCCTCGTGAAACCTCCCATAATGCACTTTATACTGAATCCGGATTCTCATCTTTATCAGTGCGACGTCAAGCTAATAAATTAACATTGTTTTATAAAATGGTAAATAACATAGCCCCCAGTTATCTTTGTTGTCTTATCCCGTCAGTTACCTCTTCCAACAACCCTTCCTTACAACCTGCGTAACTCCGACCAAATTACTCAAATTAAATGTAAAACTAATATTTATAAAAACTCCTTTTTGCCGTCTGCAATAAAAGCGTGGAATAGTTTAGACAATGAAATAAAAAAAAACATCGTCTGTCTCTGATTTTAAAACTAAACTATATCCAACCTTATTTCCCAAAGTTAACAAACTGTTCTACTACGGTGAACGACAATTCCAAATTATCCACTGTAAACTACGTAATAATAAAAGTGATTTAAGATGCCATAAGTTTCTTATGCATATATATGACAATCCTCGATGTGACTGTGATCTCGACCTAGAAACCACCGAACACTTTTTACTCTACTGTCCATACTACCCCCTGGGTTGTATTGGGTGATAAGAATATACCCTCCGTATTTCCTGCGTGTCGTAAAAGGCGATTAAAGGGATCCCTGTAATGGGGCAACGTGTTTGCCGTGCGTTGCGACCCGTGTCGGTGGAGCGTGGAATCCTGGTAATTGAGTGGGGATTTGGCTTGCGAGCCCTTTTTCTGCAACACATTGCTTCGGCCCATAATTCACCTAGACGGGCGGTTAGAGTGGTCCACTCTGATCAATCGGCTTTGGTCGTGTTTAGCTGACGAGTAGGCGCATCTTTCCCATAAATCTGTAATGTATTTATTGCAGTTCTACCTTTGCGTCCTAAGTGCCTACTCTAAAGCGGCTTGGGTCAACTGGGTAAAGTAAAAATATTTCATCTTTACTTTGTCTAGGTATACCCCTGTCTGTCCTCTTAGGGCGTATGCGCTGGATAGCCGCGCAGTAGCCTGCATGGATATTGCAACCCGTTAGTGGTTGAAGAGCAGGCAGGGATGAATCTTTAAAATTTACTCATGGCCTCCCAATCGAAGAAGATTCATCCTTTAAAGCGTACGTCGACCGAGGAATTGCAACCAAATAATATACGTAACAAAACTTCCCGAACCTGGCCTAGATTTCTGGTTATACAGAGTACAAATGATATCAACTTAGCTAAAACTTCTCCTTTTTTGATTTCTAAAGGTCTTGCTGGCTTGGCTGGCGAACCAAAAAGTGTCAAAAAATGAGAAATGGTACTCTGTTAGTGGAATGTGCTAAAGAATCACATGCTACATCATTATTAAAGTCAAAAACTTTAGCCAACATTCCGATCAAAGTTGCACCGCATAACTCTCTTAATTCTTCAAGAGGTGTTATTCGGTCTCAGGATTTAGAAGGCAGCTGTGAGGATGATATGCTTGAAAATCTCGCCTCACAAGGTGTTACTTACGTCAAACGAATTTCCATTAGACGTAATGGTAATATTATTCAAACCAACACCTATATCCTGACCTTTGATAAACCAGATCTTCCTAGGATGATCAAAGCTGGTTTTCTTGCCATACCAGTTACCCCTTACATCCCAAATCCATTGCGTTGTTTTCACTGTCAACGCTTTGGACACAGTAAAAACGTGTGTAAGGGGAAAGCGGTGTGTGCTCGATGTGGACAGGGTGGTCACGAAAGTACATCTTGTCAGCTCGACCACCACTGCATTAACTGTAAAGGGCCTCATTTCGCATACTCTCGAGAGTGCCCAATATGGAAGAAAGAAAAACAAGTTCAGCAGGTGAAAACAGAAAAAAATATACCTTACCCGGAAGCAAGGAAGTTGGTTGAGGCTACAACCCCAACATTTGCAATGTCCTTTGCAAATGCTGTCAAACCGAAGATCACTTCCATTGCTTGCCAAACACCTGCTGTATTTCCAGCTGAGACAGAAGATTCCTCGTCCAAACAAAAACCTATCGTTCCACCTAAACCGGTTATTAAATCTCTCGGCACTCAGGTTGTTAATAAGTCTGAGGAGTCTGAGATGGAGGAGACTGTGCCCCCCACTCCTCAACCAAATGGTGGAAATCCACCCCAAAACAACAAAAACAAGGAACGTTCTGAGAAAGAAGTTCCTCGAAAATTACATACCTTCCGCAGTAGGAAGGGTGACGAGGATCCTGTCGGAACCTATAACAGGTTCGGGATACAGGACTCTCTAATGGATGTTGTTGTAGATGTACATGACCCCAAACAACACCATAGAAGTCCTGTTAAACCACCCTGAAAATGGCTAATTCCATAATTCAATGGAATTGTCGTGGTCTTAAACCAAATTTTAATGAAGTTCAAATCTTAATTCAATCCTTTAGCTATTTGTTTACAAGAAACTTTTTTAAAGAATTCAGACGTTTTAACATTCAGACATTTTGTTGACTATCATCATTTTGCTAATAATGATGGTAGAGCGCATGGTGGCGTTTCCATTTTCCTTAATGGGAATATTCCGCAGAGTAAAGTCGTCCTCAACTCGCCTTTACAGGCTGTTGCAGTCAGGGTGACTCTACATATTCCAATCCCACTCTGCTCTGTATATTTACCACCTAGTTTACATCTGAACCCCGGAGATCTTGATGACCTTATTGCACAACTTCCCCTCCCGTTTATAACTACGGGAGATTTCAATGGTCATCATTCACTCTGGGGTAGTCCAGATGATAACAACAGAGGTAAACAAATAGCGGACTTCATTAGCATTAATAATTTGTGTTTATTAAATGATGACTCGCCTACTTATCTACATCCTGCCACAGCTTCTTTTTCTTCCCTCGATCTCACCATTTGCTCTCCGGTCCTGTTTCAAGATTTTACATGGAGAGTAAATGAAGATCTGTGTGGCAGTGACCACTTTCCGATCTTGATAGATAATAATGGACCCTCTCCGGTCGAAAGACCTCAGAGGTGGAAGTTGCATAAGTCTGATTGGGCTCTTTTTGAATCTTCGTGTCTCTTCTCGTTTGATGCAAAAGAGTTAGAGGATGCAGAAGAGCCCATGGCCTTATTCACTTCAATTCTTCAAGATGTAGCTGAGCAGGCGATTCCAAAGACCACGACTGAGCCCAAACGTTTCAATAAACCATGGTTTAATAACGATTGCAAATCCGCTCTTAAAGAGCGTGATCGTATTTTAAGACGACTTGAGAATCACCCTTCCATGGAGAATCTTGCAGCATACCAAATGGTCCGGGCGAAGGCCCGTAGAATCATACGCCAGGCAAAGAAGTCTTCATGGCAGGGCTATGTCTCAAAGATAAATTCCCGTACGTCTTCCAAATCGGTATGGGATAGGATTCGTAGAATTAAAGGTAAAAGTAGTGCATTATCAGTTAACCATCTAAATGTTGATAATACCACCTTAACAACATTTCCTGATATTGCTAATTCACTGGCCAGTACAATTTCATTCAATTCATCATCCAATTTTTCCTCTGATGCCTTTCAGGGCATTAAACATCAGCAGGAGAAAAGGCGACTTAACTTCAAGTCCCGTAATGATGAGTGTTATAATGATAAGTTTTCTATTTCTGAACTCCGTGATTCACTCAAACGAACTCGAGATACTGCTACTGGTCCAGATGAAATTCACTACCAGATTTTAAAACATTTACCCTTTTCTACACTCTTAATATTATTAGATCTTTTCAACCGGATTTGGGTTGATGGGAATTTCCCGCCTTCGTGGCATGAAGCCACAATAATTCCCATCCCTAAACCGGGTAAAGATCCTACGAATCCTAGCAATTATCGTCCGATCGCTTTAACTAGCTGCATTTGCAAAACCATGGAGAGATTGATCAATCGAAGGCTTGTTTGGTACCTAGAGTCCAACAACCTCATTACAGACCTCCAATGTGGATTTCGGTCCCAAAGGAGCACTCTTGATCATCTCGTTCGATTTGAAACGTTTGTCAGGGATGCTTTCATCCAGAAACAACATTTAGTTGCTATATTCTTTGATCTGGAGAAAGCTTATGATACCACATGGAAATATGG
This sequence comes from Patella depressa, assembly GCA_948474765.1. Classification (NCBI taxonomy): domain Eukaryota; kingdom Metazoa; phylum Mollusca; class Gastropoda; family Patellidae; genus Patella; species Patella depressa. The sequence continues at coordinate 1,853,206 of OX419717.1, forward strand.
TATCATGCGCGACCTGCATAACCTCGGTCTGCGGGGTCGCTTACCTATTTTCATTAAAAACTTTTTAGAAGATAGGTCGTTTAAGGTACGTTTAGGATCAATATTCTCTGACCCCTTTCCTCAGGAAATGGGGGTTCCTCAGGGAAGTATATTATCACCCACACTTTTTTCTATCAAAATAAATACCATACCGACGTGCCTTAAACGCGGGGTCGACGGCTCTCTTTATGTTGATGACTTTCAGATGTGTTACGGATCGACAAGTATGCAGACAATCGAACGTCAGTTGCAGCTTTGCTTGAATTCTATTCAACGATGGGCAACTGACAATGGATTTCGTTTCTCGAAATCCAAGACTGTCTGCATGCACTTTTGTCAAAGAAGAGGTTTACATCCTGATCCGGAACTTACACTGGATGATAGTCCCATTCCAGTTGTAGATGAAACGAAATTCTTGGGTTTGATATTTGATAAGAAATTATCATTTATCCCCCATATCAAAACCCTCAAGAAAAAATGTCTGAAAGCCCTCAACATATTGAGAGTCTTATCAAACACTGACTGGGGAGCAGACCGTAAGGTCCTGCTCAGATTGTATCGAGCATTAATACGATCTAAACTCGATTATGGGTGTATTATGTATGGGTCTGCCCGCGAGTCTTATCTCAAAGAGCTAGACACCATACACAACCAAGGACTTAGGAGCATTCCGAACATCTCCAGTGCAGAGTTTATACGTCGAGGCGCACGAGCCCTCATTGCACGACAGACGTGATAAACTTGCACTACAGTATGCCACAAAAATTGCATCTCTGCCTCATCACATTTCATTTAACACCATATTTAGACTTCTTCATTAGCATTTGTATATGATGAAGACTAATACTATTCCATCATTTGGTATTCGCATTCAACACCTTTTGTCAGAGGCTGGTATTAGTCATGACAGTATTGCGAATACCCCTTTCTTTGAGACACCACCATGGTCTATATCTCCTCCTAAGATCGATCTAGATCTTACAAAAAATAGGAAGAAAGATACTAGTTCCACAGTGTTCCAAACTCTCTTCGGGGAGTTGAGGTCTAAATATGGTGATTATAGTCCAATTTATACTGATGGTTCCAAAGATGGCCATCGGAGACCATTTCCGTTCGCCTCCCTCCTGCTGCTTCAATATTTACTGCTGAACTCCAGGCCATCTTTCAGGCACTGGAGTTCATTCAATCCTCTACATCTTTAAAACATGTTATATATACTGATTCTCTGTCCTCTTTACAGGCAATAAACAATAAGCAGCTTGTACACCCTTTAGTAGCAGACATATATCGCCTGCTACTGTCACACGAGTTTAACGGCAAGGACATTGTCCTTTGCTGGCTCCCCAGTCATGTTGATATTAAAGGGAATGATGACGCAGATAGACTTAGCTGCCAAGTCTGCGTTAGATCTTCCCATATCACAATTTCTTTTACCTTTCACCGACTTTAAATCGTCCATCAACTTTTATATATTTGACCGTTGGCAACGGTCTTGGGATCTTGCAGACACAAATAAACTTCATCACATTAAGCCTCTCTTAGGAGACTGGCCAAGCTCCTATAGAATCAGTAGGAGGGATGAAGTGGTTTTGTGTCGCTCTCGCATTGGTCATACTTTTTTAACTCATATTTTCATTTTGAAGTCTGATTGAGTGCAACCATCTCAAGAATATTAGATCTAAGTACTACCGTTGCCAGTCAGCACGTCAGCTATTTGCCCAGCCTGGGCTATATTGCGAAATACTAAACTTTTTAAAAGAGACAGGTTTTTATTATAAATTTTAATTTGTTTATAATATATATATATGTAATATTTAACTTTTATTGTTTATATGCATAAAAGATTTTTAATTTGATAAACTGTGATATTGTTTTTATTTATGCATATACAAGTTTGTGATATGATTTAGCTTGTCTCAAAAGAATCATCATTTTGTTTGGCGCAATATAGCCCGGTTGGAGCTGACGGTGCCATAAAACAACATTTCATTTCATTTCATTTCTGTCCATACTACACACTTCAGCGAAATAAACCCATTAATTTATTACCAAAGTATTTTAGAAATATGACATGCCTACTCGATGGTAATGCCGAATTATCTTTGGACGTCAACAACGATATTTTTAAATGTCTTTACAAATATATTAAAGATACGAAACGTCTTACTCTGTAAAATACAACCTTGGGGTGAGGATTATTTATGGTTTTTTTTTAAATTATTATTTTTTTTATATTTTCTTATTTTATTTTACTTATTTTTTTTATTTATTTTTTGAATTTTTTATTTTTTTTAATTTTTTTTTTTTAATTAATTGATTTATTTTTTTTAATTTTTTATTGTTATTATTCATTTTTTCTATCATTTTTCTTATATATATATATATATATATATATATTTTTAATTATTATTATTTTTCTACTTTTTTATTTAATTAATTATTTATTCACTCAAAATTAAAATCTTATTTATCTGTTTAATTGTACCATAACTAAAACAATGTAATTAGTTTTTGTCTGTATCATATATAATTCGACATTGTACATGAATTATACATCCAAACCTGAAGGAAGCAAATTAATATAAGCCTACTTGGCTTGTTTTTGTATCTTATTATTTATGCTTTTTTATACTGTATAATATTCTCGAAATAAATACTGTTTAAACCAAATAGAAAAAGTACATAGTAAGTTTTGCAAGTTTATTTTAGGAATAAGCAAGAGTTCACCAAATATTGGCACCCTCGGAGAATGTGGAAGACACCCTTTAAGTATTGACTATGTGTTATCTTTTATTAAGTATTGGTGTAGACTTATGTCTATGCCTATTGAAAGATATCCTAAGCAAGTGTACCTTATGTTAAGACAATTAGAAGAACAAACTGGGTATCCAAAGTTAGAAGTATTTTAAACTCTATAGGATTTGGTTTTGCTTTTGACAGTGAATGTATTGGAAATAGAAACGTGTTTTTAAGTCAAATTAAAGTAAGATTAATAGATATTAATTTACAAGAATGGTCAGCAAAATTACTAGAAAGTGAAAGTTTAAGGGAGTACTCTAACATTAAAACCAGTTTGAGCCAGGAGAACTATTTATCAAGTAATATTCCCTTTAAACATAAACGTAACATTACAAAGTTTAGATTGAATCTTTTACCCATAAAATCATTTCCTTTGAAGAAAATCTAACTGTCGATTCGACATGCCCCTTATGTCACCAATGTGAAGAAGATTTATTCCATTTTATGTTTGAATGTTGTAAAACGAAAGATATACGATCGGTTTCTTTCGATACTATTAATCTATTTTATGTAAATCGACATAATTATTTAAGCTTGTCAAATACCCATGATCCTCATATTTTGTCCTCAATTTCTATGTATATCTATAAGGTTACAAATTATCGTAAAAGTTTGCTCTAACATTTTACATTATTTATTATCAATTATATATGTAATCTAATAGCAATGTCACCAATTCATGATTTATGAAGTAAATATTGTTGTATATATGTTATATTTGTAACTTTTGGTCTTGGACCTATATTACAGAATAAACTATTCTTATTCAGTATCACAGAAATTGGAAGCACAGAATCAGTATATAATCATACAATATCACAGTAATCAGAACCACAGAATCAATATATACTCATATAGTATCACAGAACCCGTATATTATATAATCATAGTATCACAGAATCAGAACCACAAAGTCAGTACCCGTACATTGTATATAATCATATAGTATCACAGAATCAGTATATAATAATGCATTATCAAAGTAATCAGAATCACAAAATCTGTATACAATCATATAATATCACAGAATCAGAACCACAAAACCAGTATATTATCATACAGTATTACATAATCAGTATAAATATTGTCATCCTACATACAGTATTACAGAATCAGTTAAAGTTCCAATTTCACATTTTCTAAGAAAGTCAAAACATAATTATTTCTATGTCTTTTGCTCAAAAGGTTGTCAACTCACTATTATACGGTCCTGGGCAAAATTTTTGGGGCATTATAAAGGGTGACACAGGGTGATTGAGGAAATAGTTACTCAATTACCTCCCTTGTTTTCCCATTCCTCTCCATAGACGGCCATCTTCAAACGTTTGAATTTGAAGTTAAAAATGATATTTTTGCCAATTTCTCAACTGGCAGTACTGAATTATAGGATTATTCTTTAACAAGGTAGGACTGTTTATAGGTTCAATTTATTTTTGGACTTTATTTTAATACATTTTAAAAATATAACTTAAAAAAATGCTATTGGAGCTTTAATGTATTGTCATACAGAATCAGCATATAATCATGCAGTATCAAAGAATCAATAAATAATCATGACTCATCACCATCACTTGTATCTTGTAGGGTAACCCTTCTGTAATAAAACAAAACGAAGAAAGTTAGCTTTGGCATGAACTGTCTATACAAATATCCAGTAAACAAATGAGTGAATGACAGCACATAATATGGTGGTGATTATTAAGACATTAAACCCTATTTCATTTCATGTCATTTCCAAACTATCAATCAACACCGAAATTTATCAAAACTATTCCGATATGCTTACAAGTGTCTCAACTGGCACTGCTTTGAAGAAAGTATTAGTAAGATATGCGAGTATTGACAGCAGCGGGCTAATTTTGAAATCTTTATTTATAATAATAATTTTTGAAATATTTATATTTCAATAAAGCTTTTCATTATATTGTAAATTCAACAGGTAGACATTATTTAATCACAATTGTCCCAAAATATTGCTAATCAAATCCGAAAATTGATAATCAATTGCCTAAATTTACCTCATTTGATTAGCAGTTATGCAAATCATGTCCGAAAAAATCTTGAGAAGCATGACAGCAATAACATTTGAATATGTGTTATGATTCCTGAAAAATGTATGAAGTAAAAGTTTTAAATACTTCACAGCTAAGATTTTCGCAAGTCTGTTAAGATCTTCCGTATGTAGATAAAACAAATCTTTGGACTACAGTCACACTGAAGTTTTGAACCTATGATTTTCTCTGGCCCGATGAAGTTTCACAATTACTGGAAGGCAACAATATTCTTTCAAATTGAAAATATGATAAAGTTGATTACCTGAACATATTTGAGGATATCTCCACTGTAATGATTGATGTCTTTAATAGTACTGTTTATATGTAATTTTCTACAGGCTTCTGAAATCAAATTGAAGATTAGTTAAACATGTGCTAGTGTTAGGGTGCATTTGAACCAATGTTTCAAATAACAGCTTTTCTACTTCAACGGGTTAATTTTTTCATTATTTACAAAACCAAACAATACATGTTTAGCTCAACTTCTACTAAAGCTATGTTTCGATAGCAATTGTCACAAGTTAAAACTTTAGCCTCCACCAAATGTTTCAAAGTTATCAAGGGCAATAACCTGGGTAGTAATAATTGGAAATCATTGAAACTCAATAGAATTCTTTAACTCATAACCTTAAATGGTGTGTATTATAAATTTAAACTTAATCAGATTATGATTTTGTTGACAATCAATAGACCTAGTCTTTGTTTAGGTGTTGTGGTACAATTACAAAAATCATTCAACAGAAAAACTTCTAATTAGCAAAATGCACTTCTACTATAATAATGCGTGTACAAGCTTGAGCTTATCGTGTATGCTCTGGAATACAAAATTGTAAAAGGAACAAGCGGTTGCCATGCAAGATATGGACAGGGAAAAAGCTAAAACAAGCCAACGCCGATGACATTTATTTTTTTCAAAAGTATTGAGTAATAAACTATCGATTAAGTTTCATCACTCTCTATCTGATATAAGCAAAGTTATCTTGTCCCAAAGCATCAACCAGTGAAATTTCTTAGCTCCTAATGAACATCTATATCAACTTTAAACATTCTTCTTCAAATAAAAGCGGAGTTATGTTCCAACGTCTTGACCAATGAAATTTCTTAACGCTCGTTGTCATCGTCGAATTGAGTCAAGGTAATAATATAATGAATCTATATCAAGAGCTTCATCGCTTTCACTTCATTATAACTAAAGTTATCGTACCCAAAAGGATCAACCAATCAGATGGCTTATCTCTGCTAACCCTAAGCAGAAAATGCTTATCTTCAACTCCATTAAGGCATTGACCTAATGAACGCCTACATCAAGTCTGAACATTCTACCTCAATTAAAAGGAGAGCTATTGTGTTCCGACCAATCAAATTGCTTACCCTAAGCAGAAGATGTTCATCTTCACACTCCATCAAGGCATCGACCTAGTAAATACCTACCTACACCCATTCTAATAGTCGAAAGGCAGGGGACAAAAACTGATTTTTCATACAATCAGGGACTATAATCCAGGATATGGTCCGACATGCGACAATACCAAAAAGAACCACAAGTTTCGGGATATAAACATACATTTGAAGTTTTATCGGGTTACATAAATGGTGTTACATAATTTCACAGTATTGATGTGCAAGAAGGAGCCATTTTGCCTGGCAGTTTCGGTACCATTTTCACAAAATCCAATCAAAAATGTTATTAGGGTTTAACAGTGATATATTTGAACGTTTTTTTACAATCAAATAAATATTGTGACCTCAAGATGGTTAACAAATTAAAAACATGACATTTCATCATCAATCTTAGTCAAGGTAATGATATGATGAATTCTATATTCAGAGTTTCATCACTCTCACTTAATTGTAATCAACATTAAAGTGCCCCAAAGCATCAACCAATCAGATTGCTTATTTCTGCTTACCGTAAACAGACAATGTTTAAAACTGAACTCCATTAAGACATTCACGAAAGCCTACACCAAGTTTGAACATTCTACCTCAATTAGAAGGAGAGTTATTGTGTTCCAAATTCTCGACCAATCAAATTGCTTAATGCTCTGCTTACCCAAAACAGAAAATGTTCATTATCGAACTTAGTCAAGGTATTGACTTGATAAAATTATACACTAAGTTTCCTCACTCTCATTTCATTAGAACTAAAGATATCTTGTCCTGAAGCATCAACCAATCAAATTGCTTATCTTTGCATAACCCAAGCAGAAAATATTCTCATCGTCAAACTCCATCATGGAATTATCCCAATAAACATCTACGCAAGTTTGAACATTCTAGCTAAGTCAGAATGAGAGTTATTGTGTTCCAAAGTCTCAACCAATCAAATTGCTTATATTGTCGTTCTGCTTAGCCGGAGCAGAAAATGTTCAGTATCGAACTTAGTCAAGGTATTGATGAAATAAAATTATGCACCAAATTTCATCACTTTCACTTAATTAGAACTAAAGTTATGTCCCAAAGCATCAACCAATCAAATTGCTTATCTCTGCTTACACTTACACTAAGTTTGAACATTTTCAGTCAATTCGTTGAATACGTCCACAAAGTAAATATTTCCTTCAGTGCACTACTCTGCTGCTCTAAAAATCATTTTATACAATCAAAAATGGCAATCTTCGATCACCAATATGAAATTCACCCATGTTCCAATCACGATAGATGGCAAACCCGGATAATCACATCTCACAGCAAATTCCTTCTGATTTCTTTCCGCTTGTCGCCTACCTCAATAAAAACCGTCGGACTGTTATGTATCCCGTGGTTTATTTTATACAAGGAACAAGTGCGCAAACTGAAAAGTCTCAATAAGTTTGGTGTTGAAAATTTAGAGCGTATCGTAGACTAGGCCTACTCAACTCCTTTAAAAATGACAATTCAGCATAACAAGCGGTTGCCATGCAACTCACGCCCACATTTTGCAAGAGATGGACAGGGAACAAGCTAAAAAATAAAAGTGATGTTTTGTACAATCTGGGACCATAAACCAGCAAGTGACGTTTCAATATGCACCAATATCGAAAGGAACCAAGATCATTTGGATAAAAACAAATAGTTTCAATAAGTTTCATCAAAACCTGATAACCTTAGTATTAGGCTACATGTACATACTATTACACTATATGAGTACAAGAAGCAGCCATTTTGTCGGATAGGCCTACTTTCAGACTGATTTTCACAAAATTTGAACTCCGCCATCATTTGTGTGTAACCATGATATATATTCAATCTTTTTTTCTCAATTGGATAAAAATTATGACCTCCACAGGCACAACAAGCTGAAAACGCTTATTACGGGTCTTTCTTTAGGCCTGAGATGTTATCTAAATAATCAATTAGACATTAATTAACATGTCCAGACCATAATAAACTCTTGATATCAAGGCTAGCCTTCGATGTTGGTTGATTAAAATCCTATATGCCGCTTAATGGCCGTTGATAATTAAATCAATCAAGTGGATAATCGAGACTATGCTGTTTATATTAATGATTTGAGTAATGATGACCGAGGCTATGTGAATATTTCAAACGCTTTTTTCTCGGCTAATAGTTGATCAATTTGACTGAAATTTTCAGCAAATTACCTTTATACTATCTAGTTTTTATCTATTATAGTGAGAACTGCCATCTCCCTATCTTATCTCCCATAATGTAACTTTAATGATAAATTCACACAATTGGTGTAGACAGAAGCCTCTTTGTTTGGCAGTTTTGGTCGATTTTCCTGAGATTCGAACTCAACCATCATTACGGACATACAAGGTGCAACAGTGATATATTCGAACGCTTGTTTAAATCGGCTAATAATTGTGTCCTCTTAGAGGAACCACAAGCTAAAAAAGGCCATTTTCGTACAATCAGCGGCTAAAATTCAGGAAGTTACGATCCGATATGCGCAAATATCAAAAGGAACCAGGATCTTTGGGTTATAAACACGCATTTCAAGTTTCATCAAAATCGGTTCAAAATTGTGACCCAGTGTTCACAAGCTTAACACGTGATTTTTCGTACAATCAGGGGCCATAATCCACGAAGTTACAGTTCGATAGTGCCAATGTCGAAAGGAACCGAAATCTTAGGGTGATAAAACCATCAAGTTTCATTGAAATCGGATAAAAATTGTTATCTGTAGAGTGTTCACAAACAATTGTGGACAGACGGACAAGCGAGATCTTAGGGTGATAAAACCATCAAGTTTCATTGAAATCGGATAAAAATTGTTATCTGTAGAGTGTTCACAAACAATTGTGGACAGACGGACAAGCGACAACAATATACGTCCACATGTAAATGTGGGCGCATAAAAATTGTGACCGTCCACCAAGTAAAAACATGATTTTCAGTGCAATCAGTGGCCATAAACAATATTTTAAAGTTGTACGTCACATGTCAAATTTCAGAAAAAATTGTGACCCTTCGAGCACCCACAGGCTGAGAAACTTCCAAAATATGTGCATATAAAAACAGTAAGCTTATATTATCCAATATTTTATTACATGTAAATAAATGTGATACAAGTTGAAATAATAGTGGATTTGGTTAAAACTTCACAAATTACTTGGGAATTTGGAAATCAAATATGATCCTTCATGATATAGGCCTAGCCTACAAATTGAAATTAATAATAATTGGTAGGCCCTACCTGGTGATCAAAACCAATTTTTAAAAAAAAAACTTCTAAGAATTCTGTGAAGTTTTATAAACAAAATTGACTTTTCAACATTCTGAACAACCTAAAAAAAGGGCAGTTTATGGGTTTATATAAATTTCAAACTATTAATATTCGTATTAGATCTAGACTAGTAATATCCTATAATAATAATAATACTAAATCATCTGGTCTAGCTAAGCTGGTTATGTCACATTATAATGTTTTTTCGGCTATGTCTACTGACTTTACTACTAGTCTCACAAAGTTGCTGTCAAGTGCCTACAAAAGCAGACGTAAAAAAACTAACAACATCCTCAGTCTTATTCATATTGGCTATGACTTATATAGTTTAACAATAAATAAATTGTACTCACCGTCTAATACTAAATAGTAATAAATTTTCTTTTCGTGTTGTCAGTGTTTTCACACACATTTACCGGTGACTCAGTAACTCAATGACTGACTGTGACAAAATAGCGCCAATTTTGAACCTAATCGACAGTCGGTATACTTCGGTTTTTTTCAGCCATAAATATGACCTAACACTAACAGTCACATAACATTTTGTTTTAATATTTCGGTGATGTTAACCTCTCTACCCACAAAGAGCCCATTTGTCGGTATAACTCCTTGACCATGAACATTTTTTTTCTTGAACAAAGTTGGGTACAAGAATAAAAAAACGTAAAATAATTTAGAGATAAAATTGAATAATATAAAAAAAAATAGATCATTTATTTGTGACCTTAAAGATTGGATGTTTTGCCAAGTTCAAGGTGGTGGTTCAAAAGAACATTAAGTAACTTTCAAATAGGTGAAACTGGCTTTGGGATAAAACTTTTTTTTAAGGTCAATTTTCCACCCCTTGTCCTTGACCTGTAAATAACCTCCCATAAATGATCTTGAACTTGGCTTTACGTCCCATATTTATTTACCTATATCTCAAAACACAAAGGCCCTTGTAGATGCATGTCCCAGATGGTTTTGGTTAAGTAGATAATTGTCAGTGTTTCAACACACCAAAAAATAATGACCACAGATTCTAACACCGAGGTATAAGAGCCCAAGATACCTATTACAAAATATGCACCACCCAAAGAGCAACCATTTTGAAAAAAAAGATGGTAACCCTAATTAAGGCTCAAACTAGTTTACGGCGCATCTATCCAGGCTACTTTTGAAAATTATGTCGGAAAAGCCGACCCACGGTATCAAAGTCCGACCTTATACCATAAACATCTCCCGGGTTGTGACCCCCCCCCTCCACCACGGGTAAAGGAAGTTGACAAATATTGGTACACCGATGTTACTATCGGAGTAAGGTCTACTTGGGTTCTGATTTGAGTTCTAAAACAATTACTTTGTCTTTACGGCTGCCTAGCAGAAACACTATTTGAAGGATGGCTTGGAATTGTTAGGGCCCTCTGGCCACGGGCCCAATTCGGATACACAATGAATTTCGGATTGATACTCATTATGGTTCCAAAGATATGGCACGAACTTGAGTCAAAGCTAAATTCAGGACTAAAATAATTTAGCATGAACATTTGCTCTTTGGGGAAAAATCTTTAATTTGATGACTCACACCTTAAAGACTCCGACCATTCCAACTAAATCGTAAACGGTGAACCAGAACATCGCCTTATATTTTACCTCAGATGTCAAAGTCATATCAAACTTGAAAATTGTTCAAAGATGGAAAATAAAATGTAACTTTTTTTTTTTTATTTTTTTATTTTTATAAACAGTATTACACACTATTGTACAACAGAGTACACACATTACTACAGTATAAACCATCTTAACCAATAAAATAACACAGCATGCACAATAGTTGCCATGCCCCACTAACACACCCTCTCCCCACCCCACCCACACCTCTCCCCACCCCACCCACATCCCTCTCCACCCCACCCACACCCCTCTCCCACACACCCAAACCCTACCAACTACAAAAAGAAAAAAACCTCGTCGAACCCACAGGAAGGATAAAGCCATGATGTTTTTTGTATTGTCGATTTCTTCGGGTTATAGTTCTTTTATTCCAGCACGCTTATCAAAATATCTGTTTTCCTTATTATAATTTTGTTGTCCTATATACGAAAGGGGCGAAATTATAGAGACAATACTCAAAACGTGCGGTTTAATCATTTATGAGTTACAAGTTGTTGTTAACTATAGCTATAAAGCTATGGTGCGAAGAACAGCCCATTTCGATGTGTGTACAGATAGTGTATTATTATTCAAAGCTATTATGTGTTCAATAGATTCTCGGTGTCTTAATTTTTGTTTTAAAAGTGAGGGGCTTATAGAGATATCTTGGCATTTACAGCACATAATAAAATACTTGGTAAATAGCATTAAAAAATCAATGGCGTTCGTATGTACTTTAATATTGCTATCCTGTAATATTACGTTTTTAAAATCTAGCTTAAAGTCGACACTAATTGTTTTTATTTTATTTGATATCTCTTCCCATATAGAGTTAACTTTTCTACACTTATATAGATAGTGTTCAGTAGTATCTAATTCATTGCAGTGTACACAATCGGGTGACTTAGAGAGTCCAATTTTGTATAAGTACGAGTTTGTTGGTAGTAATTTATGTAGTAACTTAAATTGGAAGTTTCGAATTTTGGGGTCTATACATATTTTACGTAAATGTATAAAAGGGTTGAAATTATATTTTATTTTGAATTCTCTCCATTTTGTCCTTGAGATGTCAATGTTTTTACATTCTCTCAGCTGATTATATGCATATTTATTAACTTTATTTATTGACATTATTTTGTCGATTAAAGTTGTTGTTTTACCCGAAGTACAATATCGTTTTTTAATACTACATATTACACCATGATATGTAAGAACATTGACGTTAATATTAAACCGTTTTCGAAATAAATTGAACTTTAAAAAATTTTCATCTTCATCTAATAGATCTGATACTCTGTGTATTCCTACTGCATACCATTTGTTATAGAAGATAGTTTTGTTATTTATCTTTATGTTAGAGTTATACCATATAACAGAGTTTTTATGGCATGAGGGAATGAAGTTAATATATGCCCAGGATGTAAAAATATCGCGTATGAACTTATTATTAGTTTTTATACAAGCAAAATCTTTCGAGTTTAAATTAAATTCAAAGGGATTGATTAATTTGCATTGTTGAAATGTATCCAGGATTGAGTTCTTCCAGATCTGCATCGTATCATTTTGTATGGCTCTTTTCACCCAATTAATCTTTATTGATTTAGCGAAAGTAAAAATATCTGGGGCATTTAGACCACCTCGATCGAAAGGGCTACACATTTGTTCTTTTTTTGGCTGGCTTTCCCTCCCATATAAAGTTAAAAAATAACTTATCTATTTGGTTAAGAAATTGCTCACTTGGTGTTGGTAACATAGAGAGTTGGTAGATGATTTTCGGTAGGATTATAGATTTTAAGATTACAATTCGGCCGCTCAGTGTTTTAGATTTACCTTTAAAGGTCTTAAGGGTATTTTTCATGATATCTATCTTATTTTCATAGTTATACTTATATATATCTTCTATTTTGTTATTTAAAGGAAGGGTAATCCCCAGGATACATATATTAGTTTTTATTATTCTGATATTGTTTGGAACTGTGTAGTTTAACCCCAACCGCCTAAGCGCGCCGAGAGGTGCAATTTCACATTTATCATAATTTGCTTTTAATCCACTTACTATTTTAAATTCTTCCATAATACTTAATACTTTTTCCAATGTATTCAATTTCCCATCTAAAAAAAGGGTTGTATCGTCTGCTAATTATAAAATTTTTATAGTATTTCCGTTTACATTAATTCCTGCTATTAATGGCTCTTTTTTAATTATTGATGAAAATATTTCAGCGCATAAAATAAATAAATATGGGGATAAGGGACACCCTTGTCTTACACCTCTAGATATTTTAAAACTCTTTGTGGCCCATCCATTGTTTATAACACTACTTGAAATATCTTTATAAAATATCTTAATCCATCTCTTAAATGATTTACCAAAGTTTAAAAAATCCAGCGCTTTATCAATAAAACTCCACTCTAATCTATCATATGCTTTTTCATAATCAATTTGAAATAGCATGCCTTCTTCGTCGTTTTCTTCCATATATTCTATTACGTCAAATATATTTCTAATATTTTGGCCAATATAGCGACCCGGAATAAAACCAGTCTGATCTGTACTTATTATGTCAGTTAGTATCTTTTTAAGTCTGCTTCCTATTACTTTGGTCATTAATTTATAGTCACAGTTAAGTAGTGTTATAGGCCTCCAGTTTTTCAGGTGCTTACAATCTTTATCTTTCTTTGGTAATAGGGTTATAATACCGTGTTTTTGAGAGATACTCATTTCATTATCAAAGAAAGAGGCATTAAAAGAGTTAATTACGAGATCATTAATATCGTTCCACATTATTTTATACAGCTCAATTGGGATGCCATCGCTACCCGGAGTTTTACAATTTTTGAATGTTTTTATGACATTTCTACATTCGTCATCATTTATTAGACCATCACAAATGTCTTGTTGAAATTTGTTTAAAATAGGCATGTCCTTTCAACAATGTTTAAAAAGAGTATCTACATTCTTTACATACTCATTGTTTTTAATTATTTCGGAGGTATAGAGATTCTGATAAAATTGATGTATTTCATTTAAAATATTTTGTGGGTTTATTATATTTCCTGCATTTTCATTGTATAGGGTGGAGATTACCTTTTTCGCTGAATTATTTTTTTCTAAATTAAGAAAGTATTTACTGTTTTGTTCGCCTTCACTTATTCCCCTGGCTTTTGCGCGCATCATAACCCCTTTAAGCTTTTTCTCGTTAATGGCATATATTTCCGATTTTATTTTTTCACACTCGTTGTCATTAGCTAGGGGGTGTTTATTTTGTAACATGTCCAGTTTTTCTTCTAACTCCTTCAATTGTTTTAAATCTCCTTTTTTCATTCTGCTAGAATATTGAATTGAAGCTGCTCTTATTTCCATTTTTATCATGTCCCATAACAGGGGTACGAAGGCCCAATAGTGCCAAACAAAAAAAAATATTAATCCGTTTGAACGAATTAGTATCTCGTTTGAACGAATTAGTATCTCGTTTAAACGAATTAATTATCGCGTTTGAACGAATTAGTATCTCGTTTGAACGAATTAATTATCTCGTTTGAACGAATTAGTATATCGTTTGAACGAATTATTATCTCGTTTGAACGGATTAATATCTCGTTTGAACAAATTAATATCTCGTTTAAACGAATTAATTATCGCATTTGAACGAATTAGTATCTCGTTTGAACGAATTAATTATCTCGTTTGAACGAATTAGTATCTCGTTTGAACGGATTAGTATCTCGTTTGAACGAATTAATTATCTCGTTTGAACGAATTAGTATCTCGTTTGAACGAATTAATTATTTCGTTTGAACGAATTAATTATTTCGTTTGAACGAGTTAGTATCTCGTTTGAACGAATAAGTATCTCGTTTGAACGAATTAATTATCTCGTTTGAACGAATTAATATTTTTCGATTGTACAGAAGCATGGAAGGGACATGCAGAAATTGTGTTTCAAGTAAAGATAATGTGATTTAATACGTGTGGGTTCTTTAGTCCTTCTAGCGTTAGTGTCAGTAGATGGAACTACACTTGTGAAAAGGGGCATTGGTATAGAATACGTTAGAAATTATCCAATTTGTTTCATGTTTGCCTGGGTTAGCCACGGCACTGCAGTGAAGACATTGTTTTATGACATTATCTTAAACAGGCATTACAACAGGTATACATATGTATGATATTGCAAGGACGCGGATTTTAAATGTACCAAATTAAGAAATAAAATGGTATAGATTGTACCTTGGCTACATGTATGCGATTGCTTGTCGTACGTTACTAACGTATGAAAATTAAATGGTAGCTAGCTCCGCAGGTAGCGTGTCTCAGATGTTCAGATTGGGGTCCCGTGTGGTAAAGCGACGCTGTCGTTGGCCAACTTCCTCGATAGGACAGAGGACTTGCAGCCGAGGGTCGTGCAAAGGGGGAAGTTAGCTCAAGCGAAGAATGGCTGTTCTGGCCACCCTACGCATAATTACCGGCGAAAGCCGACACGGAGGTCTCCCCCCACCCCTTGGTTCACCATGAGCCATCGTTCCCCTCTGCGGCTCTCGGTTTCACGTCCCCTGTTCTCTCGAGCAAGTCGACCAACAGCAGCGTCGCATTGCCACACGGGGAAACTCGCCCCATTAAAGCAGAAGTCGCTTTTTTTTTCTTTTTTTGTTTTTCTACCCCTCTTTATCTTAAAGCAGACGTCGCAAATTAGTTGTTTCTTCTATCCCTCTCTATCTTAGAAACTCAAACAAATCCTCTTCGATCCGTTGTATTGCAAAGTTCAATTAATATGTAAACTTCGTTCACAATCAATCGTATATCTGTAGTTCTGTTCCCTAAGTTAGCTAAAAGTCAGTTAAGGCATAATTATTTCTTAACTGGGTGCGTTTCAAATCTAAGTCTTTACAATATTAAAGATATATTATGTAAGATTTAGATAACGAGCCTGTCGTTCTTGCTATACTAGTTCAAAAAAAAGATAATGCAAACTGAATATATTGACATTTTCATTAAATTACTTTATTCTAAGCGACGATATTAGCCTTTGAATGTTAGACAAGATGTGTGCACGGAATGTAACCACCGTACTGGTTGTTCCAACCTTAGCATCGTTTTTCAGTTACATCATAAATGGCCGAACCGATATAATCTACTTAAAGATACATTATGTGAGATTAGATAACGAGTTGACAGTTCTCACTATAATAGTTCAAAACTACATAATGTGAACGGGATATGCTGAAAATTTCATTCCAATTTGTCCACTATGAACCGAGATATTAGTGATTGAATTTTAGAACTAGCCTTGATCATCATTACTGAAGTCAGTAACACAAAACTAATAGTCTCGATTATCCAATTAATCGTTTACCACGACGGAAAGATTTGAGCGTTAATCGGACTTCAATCCGACAGATATCGCAGGCCAGCCTTGACATCGAGAGCTGATTATGGTCTGGATAAGTTAATAAATGTCTAATTAATAGTTTTTATAACATTTCAGGCCTAAAGAAAGACCTACAATAGGCAGATTAAGCTCTTGCATAATGTATGTTTAAATATGTTAATAATTTCTAATGAAAATAGTTTATATAACGTTTAAGGCCTAAAGAAAGACCTGCAATAGGAATATCTGGCTCTTGCATTATGCCTGTTTAAGATACATGTCATAAAACAATGTCTTCACTGCAATGCTGTGGCTAACCCAGGCAAACATTAAACAAATTGGATAACCTATACCAATTCCCCTTTTCACAAGTGTAGTGCCTTCTACTGACTGTAACGCTAGAAGGACTAAAGAACCTACGCGTACTAAATCATATTATCTTTACTTGAAACACAATTTCTGCATGTCCCTTTCATGCTTCTGTACAATCGAAATATTAATTCGTTCAAACGAGATACTTATTCGTTCAAACGAGATACTAACTCGTTCAAACGAAATAATTAATTTGTTCAAACGAAATGATTAATTCGTTCAAACGAGATACTAATTCGTTCCAACGAGATACTAATTCGTTCAAACGAGATAATTAATTCGTTCAAACGAGATACTAATCCGTTCAAACGAGATACTAATCCATTCAAACGAGATAATTAATTCGTTCAAACGAGATACTAATTCGTTCAAACGCGATAATTAATTCGTTTAAACGAGATATTAATTCGTTCAAACGAGATATTAATCCGTTCAAACGAGATACTAATTCGTTCAAACGATATACTAATTCGTTCAAACGAGATAATTAATTCGTTCAAACGAGATACTAATTCGTTCAAACGCGATAATTAATTCGTTTAAACGAGATATTAATTCGTTCAAACGCGATATTAATCCGTTCAAACGAGATAATAATTCGTTCAAACGATATACTAATTCGTTCAAACGAGATAATTAATTCGTTCAAACGAGATACTAATTCGTTCAAAGGAGATACTAATTCGTTCAAAGGAGATACTAATTCGTTCAAACGAGATACTAATTCGTTCAAACGAATTAATATTTTTATTTTGTTTGGCACTATTGGGCCTTCGTACAGGGGCGCATTACAATTACGATATTTTATTCTTCCTTCGGCTATTATTTCTTTAATAATTTTTATATAATGTTCATCTATTAAAAGAGACGTATTAAGTTTAAAGAAACCCGGTCCGCGTTTATTTTCATTGTGTATTAGCGATAAGTCAATAATAGAATGGTCTGTTTTATATCCATAACTAATATTTGTTGATTTTATTTGTGTAGAAAGTTGAAATGATGTTATAAAAAAATCAAGCCTACAACTGATCATTGGGTTTTGTCTTTTCCAGGTGAATTTTCGATCTACTGGGTGTTGTATACGCCAAATATCAATTCATAAATTCTTTTAACAGTTTTTGTGATTTCTGGAATGTTACCTCCCGCCCCCCTTGCTTATCTTTTTCAATATCAACTACAAAATTGAAATCACCTCCCATTATAAAAGGTATATGGATATATTCTAAAATACTGTCGAATATGGTTTTAAAAAATTGTGGCTCATCTTTATTTGGACCGTATACATTACATAGTATTAAAGGACCTGTGTCAAGATCTACTTTTAAGATTATATAACGACCTTTAAATTCACTAATGATATCAATATTACTCAGTCCTACGACATGTTTCATTAAGATGCAGACACCTGCGCTATTTGAGGAATGGTGTGAAAAATAAATGTCATTGTCCCATTCGGTTCTCCATACATTTTCTATTTCTTGAGTCGAATGTGTTTCTTGCAGAAAAATGATATTATATTTCTTATCTTTCAGCCACTGAAATGTTTGTAATCTTTTATTTTTATCTCTCAAACCTCTCACATTTAAAGAAGCTAGCTCAACACCGAAAATATGATCAAAGTATCTGTGCACACGTCAAGAGGGTCCCCACCCCGCACCAACCTTATTCTTGTATAACTCAACTTTAGCTGGCCATATATCCCATATTCCTGTCTTACATCATGTCGTTTCCCCTTCCGTTTAATGTTATCTAAGTAAGAAAAACAATATATAACAATTACATAACCAAACATAAAACACAAAAACACAGAAAACATTTCTAGTAGTTGATCAATATCTGCCCAGCCATGGGCAGTGTATACTGTTTGACTCCAGAAACAATGACTAAGATACAACAAGTATGTATTTGTAAACACCTGACTTAGGTAGACGAATTAATGGATTGATAATTCGTGAACATATTAACGTCTTCAGACCATCGCAATTGAGCAATACCTACACATACGCCATCTTACAGGTATCTAAATAACTAGTAGCGGTGGGGCAATCAAGCATTCGTTTGTTTGTATTTAGACACAAGCTATTACCCACTTATTGTATGCTAAAAGTTGTTTTACGAAGGTGATCTCCTTAAATTAAATAGCAAACTTTACAATATTATATTAGACTGGAGATATATCAAATATTGATTCTAATACAAATTCTATATGAGGGAAATTTTATTTGTATATCATTTTTAAAAGTTTCGGTTATGCTCAACATCTGCCATCAGTTAATTGTTTGACTCTTTAACCTAATCCAAATGACATGATCACCGGGGCGCGCTGACACTGTCTTTAACCCTTTTGCCTTCGCGTTATAAAAACACTACTGACTTGCGACCGCTGATTGTATCATATGCTTCTTGTAGTGTAAAAACACGTTAGAAATACACATCTGTATACACAGTCGAGTAGACGCACATCTAGCTAGTTAAAATAACTTGAGGTTCTAAACAATGCCATGTATTTCACCTTAATAAAATGTAACTTACTCGACCTTACTGTGACACCTGTGGTAAAGTCAGGTAAATTGACCTCTAATAAGTTAAAGTCCATGTAATTGCCTACCAAGAAGTGACCTTGAACTTGTGTTTGGCCTAATATCCAGTTAAAGATGGGACTTTTGGTCTGGTTCAAAAGAACATGAAATGACCTTCGAACCTTTGGTTTTGACCTATGGTATATATAATGACCTTTCATAAATGAACTTGACCTTACCTCGCATATTTACTTACCTATATCTCAAAACGGAAAGTCCCTTGTAGAAACATGACCCAGAGATCGAGGTCATAATGTCGGTTACGCAGAGAATTGTCAAGTGTTTGCATATTAAAAACTGGTGGCCACAGATGCAATACCCAAGGAACAGTAGGGTACAAAATACCAGAATTCCTATTAAAAATGACCTTTAATGAATTTGCTCCAGCTTAAAAGTAGCAAACTTGAACAAAAAGATGGCAGTCCTAATAAAGGCCATAATCAGTTGATGTCTGAAAATTTTGAACATTTACTGGTTGGATTTTGAACATTTACTGCATGGGTTTGGTTTTGTTATGTGAAAATATGTTGTGCTTGTCTATGGCAGTCACCTTAGGTCGTAAACTTTTCGTAGCGACCCCAATTCGCAGAGACCCACAATTTGTCAACTTTCGTTGACTGATTATTACGATGTGGGTAGTGCAAAAAGTAAGGGTCTACGTCAAAATTTTACTTTAGCAAATTGTTTGTACTTTTCGTATGACTTCTGATGACCTTGATTATTTCTTTTAATAATGTTTAGGATTTCAAAAATGTAAATGTAATCGATTTGCATCGTACTTTGCCAAAATTTTATAGGGGCATAATAATGTCGAGGTAGAACTTTCGGATGACCGCCGATGACCTTGAAAATTTATGTTCGTGTACTGTTTGTAGTACTTCGAATTGCAGTCGCATTTCGGAATTGGTTCATCCGGAGATAAAATATGGACGTTTTAAAAGTTTACAACCGTCACTAGGTCGATATTAATAAATGTTTAGTAACGTTTCACAGTATCAACATTTTAACTTCAAATAAAACATTAAACATTAAAGTTTTTCGACTGTTTCGTTTCAAATCGAGTAAAACAACCAGAAAACCATTTTTTTCAATTACGATGTAACATCGTTGGAGGATTATTTTTGTTCATTGAACTAAAATGTCTTTAGATAAATATAAAGCGTTTTACAAACATTTTTGGACGGTTAATTTTGTTCGTTTAATTTAAATGTTTATTATATACTATTCAAAAAAAGTAGGGGATATTTGATTTTTAAGTGTTATTAAAGTCACCTAATGAAAGTGACGAAGAAACAAATGACAAAATGAAATGAAGTTCACATTCATCGATTTATTCCAAATGATCGTTAGACAAAGTAAGGCACAGACTGACCATTATAAGGGTAAAATGATACCCGGGGTCAAACAGCAAAGTTGCCACAGCATCACAACAAAGTCAGTAACGGGTAAATCCTCCTCTGTTTGCCAAACAAGCATTGATCCGACGTTGCATACTCCTAATGAGACGTCTAAGGTCATTTTGGTCCAGATTGTCCCATTCCTGTTGCAATGCAGCAGCAAGTTCTTGGACATTGGCAGGACGTTGTTGACGTTGACGTAACCTCTGTCCAAGCATGTCCCATACATGCTCGATGGCGGAGAGGTCGGGACTCGGTGCTGGCCAAGGTAATGTGGTGATGTTCTGTTGTTGGAGGTAACCTGTAACGATCCTAACCCTGTGACATCTTGCGTTGTCATCCTGGAAGATGAAACGGCGGCCATGACGTCGTGCGAACGGCACAACATGGACTGCCAAGATGTTGTCCCGTTATTACTGGCCTGTAACACACCCTGCAACAACATGTAAAGCCGTTCTTCCAGCAACAGTGATGCCTCCCCACACCATAACAGAACCACCCCCAAATCGATCATGTCTGATGACGTTAACGTCTTGGAAGCGCTCGTTTCGACGACGCCACACCCTCCTACGTCTGTCCAAAAACTCAACAGTGAACCTTGACTCATCTGAAAACATCACATTGCTCCAGCGTCGATTATCCTAGTGTTGACGATCCCTACACCAACGACGTCTTGCCTGAATGTGATGATCTCTCAAACAAGGGATCACGCAAGGACGTCGGGCGCGAAGGTGACCCCTATGCAGTCGATTCCGAATCGTCTGGCCACTCACTCTCACACCAGTGTCTGTTTGAAAACGAGCGCTGATCTGATTTGCTGAGATGACACGATTTCTCAAGGCCAAGGTACGGATAAATCGATCCTGGGCTTGAGTTGTCGATCTGAGCGTGGTTTGTCCTGTACAGATTATGTATCACGGTATCTGGACCATAGCCTGCTTATGACAGACTGAGAAACATTCATCGTCCGCGCCACAACCGCCTGTGTGGTGCCGATCTGTATCATGCCAATGGCACGTAACCTTTCATTTTGGGTAAGCCGGCGAATATCAAAATTTGTTTTCTGGTCACTAAAACAATTAAACTGATGTTTCCACCCAGGAATTCAATGCCACAATGACTGCAAAATTCAAAGTCAGAGTAGTGCAAATCTTGGGTTGGGCCCCCATGATGATCCCAAGCATCACCTGCATTCCTTGCGGTAGCTATTGGTGCGTTTGGGCGTCACATGTAACTGGAAATGTTTCTTCTGTTAGGTTCTATAGTGACTTTTTTCGTAGTCATTTGTATATTTTAGTATTATGCCCCCAAAATCAAATATCCCCTACTTTTTTTGAATAGTATATTAAGAACATGGAATGTCTTTAAAAACTAAAATCCAATATATATTAATAACATTCAAAAATCATACGTTAAAACGCTACAAAAGTTACGTTAGTCGAACATAGTTTACTGACGTTTACAGGTTGTCTGACCAGGCTTAAGAAATCACTTTGAATCCGATAGTTCACTTGACGTCCTCGAAAGAATTTTAAAATCCCAACGTTTCTGAAGTAAAGGTCGCTAGAACGATAATAATTAATGCTTAGTAACGCTTCACAGTATCAACGATAAATAAAACAAATTTATATGGAAAACAATTACTGAGTTTATTTCACACTACATTTCAACAAGTTCCTCTTGTCGTTTTCAAGCGAGTAATGACAGTATAATGGCAAGGAATCAAATTTATACAACAAAATAACAAAAACAATAACTAATATGAAACCATCAAAGGGCTAATAAAACGAAACTATCCTAACATTACAGAATGGACATCAAAGATATAGATTAGGTATTAATTAATTAAGATATGAATCCATCTAAGGGCCAATAGAAAGAAATACTAAAAACATTACAAATGGGCAACCGAGATATTAATTAAGGGCTAATTAAGACATCATACCTCCTTGGAAGGTATAATCCCTCGTCTCTATTAAGTTCCAGCTTAAATCTCTTGATTTGGATGGCGTCTTGTAGTTTTTGGTTTAATACTTTCACTTCAGAATAGTTTACTTGATGGCGTTTGTTCAGTTTCAGGTGTTAATAAACGGCGGATTTGTTGTCTGTGCTTCTGGACTGATGTTGTTTCAATCTCTTAACTAGCGGATATTTCGTTTCACCGATGTAGATCTTCGAACAGGAACAAGTTTTTTGGTACACAGGCCCTGGATTGTTTACCTATTGTAGATTCCTTCTTTCCATTGGCACCAAGGATGTCTTATATGGTTTTACCAGTTTTGAAGTAGACTTGATGCCAGCTTCTTTGAGGATCCTTCTTATCTTGTAAGACATATTCCCTTGAAATGGTACTGAAATGGCTATGGAGGGATCTTCTTTAGCGGGTCGGGGTTTATTTCTGTTGTTGATGTGATGGTTTTCTCAACGAGCTCTCTGGGGTACTGATTTAGGTTAATAAACACATTTTTGATATATGGCTTAACTCCTCGTCTAAGTGGTCATCACTGCAAATGTTGAGGGCACGGTGGGTGAGGGTGACAATGATATAGCGTTAAAAACGGGTTTTAAACATTGATCTGATGTTTTAATGCAACGTTTACGGACGATGTAACAGGTTGTTTGACCAGTCGTGGGAAATAACCTTGAATCAGATAGATGGTGTATTTAACTTTCTTGAAACAATTAACCTGGATGTTTCTAAAGTAAACGTCAATAGAACGATACTAATTAATGTTTAGTAACGTCCCACAGTATCAACGATTTAACAGTACAAAAACCCCCAAAAAGATGTAACGTGGAAATATAACGGTTTTAAGAACTTTATTGTGGGGGTATTTTCTTTTTTTATGGGGGGGGGGGGGGGTAATTTCAACGTTATTCGATTAGGAAAAAGAACGTTTTAAAAACCAAAATCCATCCAAGATGACCAAAATTACGTTACAAACAAATATACTAATAAAATTCAAACAATCACAAATTAAAAAGCTACAAAAGTTACGTTAGAATAACGGGGTTTACTGAAGTTTACACATGTTGTCTGACCAGGCTTGGGAAATAAGTTAAATCAGGTGGTTCATTTGAACATTTCTAAATGAAAACGTCACAAGAACGATATTACGTAATGTTTAGTAACGGCTAATGTTTTATATTTAATGCAACGTTTGCCAATGAACATTGATACAACATCCAATATAACATCAGATCATTGTTAAATTACAGGAAAGGAATGTATAATGCCTTACGAACTTTATTGGAAGTTTCTTTTTATTTTTTGGTTTTTAGACTTGAAAAACAGAACGTTTTAAAAACAAAAATTCAATATAATCAATATAACGTCATAAGCAAATACATTAAACATATTCAAAGAATCATAAGTTAAACCCTACAATAGTTACGTTATGCTGCGTTTCCAACAATTTTCTTGTAACGTGACAAGAAATAGAAACATATGATTTTGGTAGGAACCGTTTCCATCAATGTCACTTTTCACGTTTCACGCGTGAAATGACACGTTTTTGAAGAATGAACATGTTCATTCTTTTTACCCGTATCATGTTTCACCTCTGTCCGATCTGGGTTTTCCCCAGTTATATAGCCTAATGAAAAGGTATAGTCTTTTATACACAATTAAAGGGAGCGCTTATGATCGTATTATAATGTTATTTTGACATTTCCAATAAAGTTAAAGTGATATAATAAAGTATTAGCTTATACAATCACGTGGTCTACACTTCATGTAGATAAACAGATTATACTAAATCCAATTAATTAAATAGACATTCTATGATTAGCCTGAATCCAATTAATTAGCTAATTACAGGTAAACATAATAATTTTATCCCATTAAAACTTGTGTATAGACTATATTGAAAAAATGGGACTAATCGGCTCAAGAAAAGTCACAAAATTGAAATAAATAAAGGCTCCTTTTCCGTCTTGCCAATTGCGTCCATTTTAGCCTCTTTAAACGTCTTTCATATTTTTCTGTCTTGCAAATTGTGTCCATTTTAGAAATGGCAGATAATATAACAAGCTTATATAAAATAGCCTTTCTAACCATTATGGAATACACGAAAGCCATGTGATTCATCAAATGATATTAATCTGATATTTTTTCACAGATATATCAATGGAAAAAAATAAAATATATTTCTCTCATTCTATTTGAGACAAGGGAGGATCCAGGATTTTCAGAAAGGGGGGGGGGGCACAGGACGAATGACATGTGACATGTTCGATGTGAAATCCAGTGGAAACCCCTAATGTCACGTATCACGTGTCATGCATGACACATGACACGTGAAATTTGGTGGAAACGCAACCTTAGAAGAACATAATTTACTGACGTTTACAGGTTGTCTGGGCATCCTTGGGAAATAACGTTGATTCAGGTGGTTCAGCTGACGTTCTTGGAACAACTGATCTGAACATTTCTAAAGTAAACGTCAGTAGAACGATATTAACTTATGTTTAGTAACGTCTCATGGTATCAACGATATAACGTCATAAAAAAAACAGAGTTGAGACATTAGTCTAATGTATTACTAACTTTCAAAGAATCATAAGTTAAAACGCTACAATAGTTACGTTAGAAGAACATAATTTACGGACGTTTCGAGGTTGTCTGCCCAGCCTTGGAAAATAACGTTGATTCAGGTGGTTCAGCTGACGTTCTTGGAACAACTGATCTGAACGTTACTAAAGTAAACGTCAGTAGAACGATATTAACTAATGTTTAGTAACGTTTCACGATATTAACGATATAACGTTGAAACATTAGTCTAATGTATTACTAACGTTCAAAGAATCATAAGTTAAAACGCTACAATAGTTACGTTAGAAGAACATAATTTACTGACGTTTCGTGGTTGTCTGCCCAGCCTTGGGAAATAACGTTAATTCATGTGGTTCAGCTGACGTTCTTGGAACACTAATTTGAACGTTTCTAAAGTAAATGTCAGTAGAACAATATTAATTAGTAACGTTTCACGGTATCGACGATATAACATCATAAAAAACGGGGTTGAAACATTAATCTAATGCAACGTTTGCTAATGATATAAGATGTAAAGAATGTAAAATAGAAATACGACGTTTTACGAACTTTATTGGAAGGTTTTATTTTTTCGTTTAATTTCAACGTTTTTAAATTAGGAAAACAGAACGTTTTAAAAACTGAAAATAAATATAATCAATATAACGTCACAACCAAATATATTACCAACGTTCAAAGAATCATAATTTAAAACGTTACAAAAGCTACGCTAGAAGAGCATAATATACCGACGTCTACAGTTTGTCTGACCAGGCGTGACAAATAACGTTGAATCAGGTGATTCAGTTGACGTTCGTGGAACAACTAAAGTAAACGTCAGTAGAACGATATTAAGTAATGTTTAGTAACGTCTCACAGTATCAACGATGTAACGTAATAAAAACAGAGTTGATACATTAATCTAATGTTTTAACGCAACGATTGCCGTTGAAACATTATGAAAACATTCAAAATAACGTTCGGTCATTGTTGAATGAAAGTAAAATTAAAACGTCAAAAGACCACATTCTGGTGATGTTTCTGGAACGTTTATAAAAAGTATAGTCTATCTCTGAACCCTTTCTGAACGTTTGGAGAACGTGCTTAAACAAACATTCTGAACGCAACCATATTAGAACCAATTACAAATGTTACCCAAACGTTTTGTGTTTGCAGGGCCACATGTAACTACAAGTAACTTAATTTCGTTTGACCCGAGAAGTTATTCCCCAGGAGTAGTTATTTCTGCTATAACCACGGAATGTTTTTCTTTGAATAAATATCAGTGAATATTTAATATTGTTATTGGTTCAATATCTAACTTAATGATAAGAAGGTTAAAATTGCTCATGATTATTAAAGTAAACTTATGTAAGCTATTATAAAACATATTCTTTTCTAATCTCATCTAAATTATTAAGTAGATACATAAAACATTTACAACAGAAATCGCCCACTCACTTGTAGTTCTGTGATTTGAATTTGTGATGTTGATCGGTCTACAGCTTCTAGAGTTGTAAAGAACAAACTAAATCATCAACTTATAAAGTGGGCGTTGAAATGTAAGATACCTGATATCCATTCAGATTCTACGGTGGCTGATTTAGGACACGCAAAAAAAAAATAAAGTCGAGCACTCGAGATAATTAAGTCGAGCGCTCGAGATAATACAACACGTGTCAACCGATGTTTTAAGCTGTTTAATTTTGTGTTTTATTTAATGATAAACTTGCAGAATAAAGATATTCATTTGTTCGTTTTTACAACTCATCTAAAGCTGGAGTGACGTAGCACCCCCACCCCACAACATACTCCATCAAATGTTCATCAACTCCACTAAATATTCCTGTTATATTTACCCCCTTCCAAGTGAGGAGTATATAGTATGTTAATTATACAAATCAATAATTGTATATCGAGGTTACAAGATTTTGCTACGAGAAACTGACATTTCTTCTTATGTAAAAGCTCAGGTCTCAACCAAGGTAATTTATTTCAGGTGTAGGAACTAATTATTGCCTAATTTACCCTGGCTCGAACTTGAACGATACGCTGAATCAACTGACCAAAATGATACCGATCGATATTATAGGCCAGTAAAAAAATATATAATATACATATTTATTTTACTCTAGCCCGAAAAGGATGGCAGTTTCGATCTTTGCTTGAACTTGAGCGGTACACGGAATCAACTGAAGTACTTGAAGTAGATGTAGCAATATGGCGTGTCTAAAAGTAGGTCATTAGCGGGGTTCGCTCTTCACGGAGTCCATCGCAAGTACTAGATACAGATACGCAGCTTATTATTGCGTTTTCCCCTTTTCTGTGTCGAGAAAATTAATTCTGTAGTGATTATTTACACATAATACTTAATAAAATTGGTGGTTATTTGCTGTTTCGCTTTGTCTAAAAAAATGAGGGAATAGAGATAATTCACATGACGTCACACACATTGGAATGCAAAGCGACGAAAGTCCAGTGGTACGGAACTCGTGCTATTTGATGGCCGGTCACTGAAAAGCACTTTTCAAATATGTAAATTATTTTCTGGTGCATTTATATCTATTTACTTTGAAAAACAATCAATGTTTGTAGTAGGCCTACTACAATCTATTACCATAATTACGGAGAGGTGGTGTGTTGTTGTCCATTAGCATGGCGGCGGCCTGTATAATATAGGTCATGTACTTTGGGTACGCTCCGCATAGCCATTAGTAGGGTGCCCCACCCCAAATGAATATCTCCAAATATCTCGACAATTACACCACAATACTAATATATTTACCAAGCCTTAAATCTGTTTCACACATTCATATTCACTAAATAAATGACCATGTTGTACCTAATAAGCTATGACCATTTAACCATACATAAATAATACCGACAAATGGTTTGGAGTGGCGCGTCCATAACATCCAGACACTTTTGAGTAAAAGATAGGTTACGTGCCCTTGTTTTGAAATTAGTCTCGCTTAACCAGTCTACCGATCATTCTACGTCTAATTGACAGGTCGGGATAAACAAGACTACTTTTTTTACGAAACATGGAACAAGAAATTGAATTTAGAAACACACACATCAGACAACTCAACAATATTTTTAAGAACCTTGTAAAAGTAAAATGAAACTCTTGCTAGTATCATATTCTTGCTTTACGGGTGTGAATCAGATATATTATTTGTACTAAACCCAAGTATGCAGCTTCTAATGGTACAGTTATTTATAAGGCAATTTAAAAAATAAAACGAGCGTAATTTCTAAAGATGCCGTAATAACCAAAAAGTTAAATATTATTGCTGTTCAGAATCGTCAACAATAGATTTTTTTACGACTGTAGTAGTTTTTGGTGTTTTGAACATTTCCGCATGCTGTTGCTATTTATAGCCTCAACGAGTATGCGAGACTGCCAGAAATCAGTAGTTAGTCATTCAACTAAAGCGTGCATGATCAACGTGTCAAGAACAACTTTTCAGTAGGCACGGTATACTGCCACCATCCATGGGTCGAGGCATTATATCATAGCGATTAGCTACGATTCCCGAATTGATAACGGTCAGCATTTCTTGCATCAGGCTTCCGCTTCAAAATGTACACAAGTGAATAACGAGTCTTATGTAAATTCATCTTTCAAATAAACTTGGTATTTCTATCAATGATTCAGGTACCGGTACCTTATATAATATAGATGATCATGTTTAGAATACACGGTAAAAGTAAATTTGCTGCAAATTTGGAAATCGTTGTGAAATTTGATGTGTAGGGTGCACATGACCAAAGTCACCAATAATACTCAATAATGGGCAATAGTTTTACACTTGACTGATTAATAGGGTTGGCGCTCATAAAATTGTGTAAATGTATATCGGTAGCCTATTACTGTGATGTTTAGGCCTAACTGTATACCAGAGAAGATTTTGTAAGCTAAACTTTAAACAATCCTTTATCAAATTTGATCTTAATAAAACATCTAAAGAATGGGCTAATGTAAAGCAAAGTAAGATTTGACAAATAAAATTTCCAGGTGGCCATAGAATATATAAACTATTTTGCATGTGAAAATGATAGCTATTAAATTTGTATATCCTATGTTAACAATATCATGCTGATGACATTTAATTGTTGTTCAAATGAGTTAGTGCATATTGCGGGGATCACGTGCCTATGTGGTTAAGGTGCTGGCCTTGAGATCGGGTGTTCGATAACTGTATTGGCTGAGAAAGTTCATCTTGATTTCCCAGCGGGGTTTCCACTTGTCAGTGATGCAGAACGGAGGGTCTGACAGGGCCAGCTGTCTAGCCGTTCGGATGGTATGGAAAACCGAGGTACCGTGTACACAATTGCATGCACGTAAAAGATCTCTTGGCAGTTGCAATTCGATATAATGAGTGAATGAATGAAATGGAGTTTAATGGCACGTTAGCTCCAACCGGGTTATATTGCGCCAAACTTATGATGATCGTTACGAGACAGGTCAAAATATATCACAGAAAAGCATTATATGCATAAAAAAAAACAATATCACAGTAAGTAAAAACTAACAAATAAACACATGTTTTATACATATAAATATTTAAATATACTAATGAAATGATATATATATACAATTATAATTTATGATAAAATCCTGTCTCTTTTAAAAAGGCTAATATTTTACCATATAAACCCGGTTGGGCAAACATGTGATGTAATGACAACGGTAAAAAAGAGATATAATATCCTTGAGATGCTTGCACTCAATCAAAATGTGCTTAACTGTCAAAGGAACATGACAGTGATCACATTCTGGTTTCCAAGCAAAGAAATCTTCATGGCAGGGTTATGTCTCCAGGATCAATTCCCGTACCACATCTAAGTCGGTATGGGATAGGATTCGTAGGATTAAAGGTAAAAGTAGTGCATTATCAGTTAACCATCTCAATGTTGATGATACCACCTTAACAAAATTTCCTGATATTGCTAATTCTCTGGCCAGTACATTTTCATATAATTCATCATCCAATTTCTCCTCCGATGCCTTTCGAGGCATTAGACAACAACAGGAGAAAAGGCGACTTAATTTCAAGTCCCGCAATGATGAATGCTATAATGATACTTTTTCCATTGCAGGGTTTCGCTAAAGCGAGCTCGGGATACTGCAACTGGTCCAGATGAAATACACTACCAAATTGTAAAACATTTACCTTTTCCCACACTCTTAATCTTACTGAATCTTTTCAACCGGATTTGGGTTGATGGGAATTTCCCTCCTTCGTGGCATGAAACCACAATAATTCCCATCCCTAAACCGGGAAAAGATCATACGAATCCTACCAACTATCGTCCGATTGCTTTAACTAGCTGTATTTGCAAAACCATGGAGAGATTGATCAATCGAGGGCTTGTTTGGTACCTAGAGTCCAACAACCTCATTACTGACCTCCAATGTGGATTTCGGTCCCAAAGGAGCACTCTTGATCATCTCGTTCGATTTGAAACGTTCATCGGGGACGCTTTCATCCAGAAGCAACATTTAGTTGCAATTTTTTTGGATCTGGAGAAAGCATATGATACCACGTGGAAACATGGTATCATGCGCGACCTCCATAACCTCGGCCTACGAGGTCGCTTACCTATCTTCATTAAAAATTTCCTGGAAGATAGGTCATTTAAGGTACGACTGGGATCAATATTCTCTGACCCATTTCCTCAGGAAATGGCAGTTCCCCAGGGAAGCATATTATCTCCTACACTTTTTGCGATAAAAATTAATACAATCCCAGCGTGCCTTAAACTAGGTACAAATGGCGCTCTTTATGTTGATGACTTTCAGATGTGCTATGGTTCTACAGACATGCGGATAATCGAACGTAAATTGCAGCTTTGTTTGAATTCACTTCAACAATGGGCAACCGAAAATGGATTTCGTTTTTCGAAATCCAAGACTGTCTGCATGCATTTCTGTCAGAAACGAGGTTTACATCCAGATCCAGAACTCTTCTTGGATGGCAATCGCCTACCAGTCGTGGATGAAACCAAATTTCTGGGGCTGATATTTGATAAGAAATTATCATTTATTCCCCACATTAAAAACCTTAAAAAGAAATATCTGAAAGCCCTCAACATATTGAAAGTCTTATCTAATACTGACTGGGGAGCAGACCGTAAGGTCTTGCTCAGATTATATCGAGCTTTAATAAGATCAAAACTCGATTATGGGTGTATTGTGTATGGGTCTGCCCGCGAGTCTTATCTCAAAGAGCTCGACACCATACACAATCAGGGACTTAGAATCAGTTTAGGAGCATTTCGTACATCTCCAGTGGACAGTTTATACGTCGAGGCGCACGAGCCCTCACTGCACAACAGACGTGATAAACTGGCCCTGCAGTATGCTACGAAAATTGCATCACTTCCGAATCACATTTCATTTAACACCATATTTAGACCTCTTCATGAACATTTATATCTGCGGAAGACTAACGTCATTCCATCATTTGGTATTCGCATACAACCCCTTTTGTCTGAGGCTGGTATAAGCCTTGACAGTATTGCGAATACCCCTTTCTTTGAGACTCAACCGTGGGCTGTATCTCCCCCAAAGATCGATTTTGATCTTACTCAACATAAAAAGAGAGATACTAGCTCTACGGTTTTCCAGTCTCTTTTTCGAGGGCTAAGGTCTACATATGGTGTTTATGCTCAAATATATACAGATGGTTCGAAAGATGACGATAGGGTAGCTTCGGCTACCGTGACACCATCCGAGACCATTTCTGTCCGCCTCCCACCTGCTGCTTCCATATTTACAGCTGAACTTCAGGCCATTCTTCACGCTTTGGAGTTCATACAATCATCTCATCAACCACAGCACATTATCTTCACTGATTCTCTGTCCTCACTTCAATCAATTTACAATAAAAAGCTTGAACACCCATTAGTAGCAGATGTTTATCGTCTGCTACTATCTTACGAGCTTTCAAGCAAAGACAAAGCTGCTTTAGATCTCCCCCTATCACCATTTTTAATACCATATAAAGATTTTAAATCATGTATTAATCATTTTATTTATGACCGCTGGCAACGGTCTTGGGATCTTGCAGGCACAAACAAACTTCATCACATTAAGCCTCTCTTAGGAGAATGACCAAGCTCCTATAGAACCAACAGGAGGGATGAAGTTGTCTTGTGTCGCTCTCGCATAGGTCATACTTTTTTTAACTCACATATTCATTTTAAAGCGAGAGCCTCAACCAGAATGTGAACACTGTCATGTTCCTTTGACAGTGAAGCACATTTTGATTGAGTGCAAGCATCTCAAAGAAATAAGATTACGGCATTACCGTTGCCAATCACTTCATCAGTTGTTTGCCCAACCGGGTCTGTATTGTAAAGCGCTAGACTTTTTAAAGGAGACAATTTTTTATCGCAAATTGTAATTGTATATATCTGATTTTCACCTTCATGTTTTAAATATATATACATAAAGTTTAGATTTATTTTTATTTGATATTGACTGTGATATTTGGTGTTATTTATGTATATATAGATAATATTGTGATTATATGTTTCTAGTTTGTCTCGAGAAAGCTCACCATATGTTTGGCGCAATATAGCTCGGTTGGAGCTAACGTGCCATTAAACAACATTTCATTCATTCATTCATTGACTAAATCACCCTAAATTTTAGTCATCTCAGGGGGGTAGTTTAAGGATAGATTAAGTGAACTGTTACGTCAATATGATGTATTAAATATTTACAGAAATTGTTATTTTTCATCGATTTTAGACAAATTGCACTTACACTGTGCTATTTATTTACAGTAATGGTCATTTTTTATTGAAAATATTTATGAAATATTAAATATTTCTCGAATAGTAATATGAAATGAAATGGCCTTTAACCTCCTACTTCCCTGCACCCCCTAGGTTTATTCTATTATCAAATTCCAATCTAATCTAATATGAATAATTAAATTATGTATGAACACATAACAGAGTTTTTCCTTTATTATAATAAAATATAAAACATTTGCCCAATAGTACCCACTTAAAACATACCCACTTAAAACAAACTATAGGCTACTAAATGTTAGGCCGACAAAAGAGACAATGCTATTAAATCATGTATTAATACATATCACAAAACATTGGCTGGAGGGAGAAGTCAAATTCCTTAATTTATTTGGGAAAAGTGGTTCTGAACTAAATTTCTTCTTAATTCTAAACCACGTAAATTATTGTTATGAACAACAGTATCATGATCTACATCATTATCATCATTGTTCTCTTCATCCCCATCTGGATCATTTGAATCCAATGCTATATTTTGTAATACAGCAATTACAATTATATACGATGTTTGCAACTTTGTGTTAATTCGTAATCTTAAAACGGAAAATCTTCTTTTCCAAATAATCTCTCAATTATCCCCCGTGTCTTGACATGGCTTTTATTGTATCTCTTTTCAAACCTAGTTATTGGATTCCCTATAGTTGTCATTAAATAAGGTAGACATGGGTATCCCTGATCTCCAATTAGTATTCCTGATAATACATGGTTTTCAAATTTTTCTTTAACGCTACTCTCATTAAAAATTCGACTATCGTGAGCACTTCCAGGCCATCTGGCCACTATATTCATAATTCTGCCCTTCGAATCACAAATGACTTGTGTATTAATCGAAAAGAAGTTTTTTCTATTAAAAAACCTGGCTGGATCCTCTCCACCTGGATTACAGATCTTAAGGCTATGAACATTTGCAAATGAGAAGGAATAGCCATATTACGTTTTGTATGACTTTTAATTTTGTCGCAAATAAGATTATGAATGAAGTGAGCAGTAGGTTTTGTGAACCTGAAACGTTTTCGGAACTCTTCATTATCATAAACATCAAAAGGGTTTGCCCGGTCACGCAAAATACGTTCTCTACGCGCAGCTCTTCTAACATAATGTAAATGGCGAAATCTTACAATAGCCAAATAATCCATATTATAGTTTTTAAATACAACTAACGGTATATATTAGTTAAGTAAATTTGAAAAACAGACACACTAGCATTAAACTTAGAGTCATAAAGTAACATGAAAAAAATTATATGACATATTCTATAAGGGTATAATAAAATTTCCTAACACATAATTTGTTTTTTGTTATAAGTTTCCATGGTCATACTTATTGAACCATAAGAGTTACACACAATTTTTGAAAATTTAATTACTTGTACTAAAAGGATATGAAACTTTGGGGAAAATAGACCTGTAAATAAATAAAACTATTTATTAAAATAAAAAAAAACTTTTGACCATATTCACTCAGAATATATAAAATGTCAGTATAAAGTGTATCTAAATAAAAACATCTCGATAAGATTCAAATCAAATTACATATGTTCATTCAGAATTTAACAATTCTAAATCGAAATTAAATTCACTGTTGTTTGAGCATGGTGTATTGCTTGTTAAGTTTT
Source organism: Patella depressa (assembly GCA_948474765.1). Lineage (NCBI taxonomy): Eukaryota > Metazoa > Mollusca > Gastropoda > Patellidae > Patella > Patella depressa. The sequence continues at coordinate 1,888,095 of OX419717.1, forward strand.
TTTTTAGTTTAGCTTCTGTTAGTTTAGTTTTTAACCTCACAAGGTTCATTTTTGCCTCATGTTCCTCTTTCATTAGCTTCAACTTTAAGTGGTGCTCTTCATTCGTGAGTTTCATGATGCTGCTTTCTACATCAAAAACATTTGAGAACTTGAATATTTTACTCTCTTCTTTTTTTTAGTGGATTGTTTTCCCCTACAAAATAAAGTAGGGATGTAATAGAAACGTCATATATCTTTTTTCAAAATGTGCAATTATAATTATTCAAGAATGTTTGACTGGAGGCTTACAACTATAAAATATATGACGTATTATTCAACTCAAATGCAGTCATCTTATAATTGGGATGTATCAAACACCGACATCTGTCAAGTGATGCACAATTGCCCAAGGAACAAGCATGCCAAATTGCAAGTGTTATGTTAATACATATATTATTATTAGCAGTCCTAACAAATGAAATGAAATGAAGTTTAACGTCCTACTGTTCTGCTCTTATACTGAGCTAATGAAGACGGGCATACGACATACAGTGTGCTGTGATTGAAATTTTGCCTGGGGAGCGTCACTATGGCCTACTTTAATATTGAATTCCAACTGTCAAGGGATCTTTTACGTGCATGCCAATGTATACATGGGACCTGGGTTGTTCGTATCATCCAAATGACTAGACAGCTGTCGTCGCCAGGACCTCCATCCTCTACCTCTGACAAGGGAGAACGATGTCAGAAAATCCTGATAAAACTTTCAGGACCAATGCAAGAATCTGGCACGCGACTTCTGGGAAATAGCAGGCTAGGGACTTACCCACCGTGACTCCCATTCTTAATTTGAGAATGACTTTTAAAAACAAAATGTAAATCTCATAATATGAAATGGTTTGAAAGGAAATCAATTTGGCTTTAATCAATTTAATGTCTATTTAAGGCCTGGTTGATTATTTATTGGAAATCACCAGACATAGGCCTACTGGAGGTGAGGGTAGAGAAAGAGGGGTGGGGTTTATGTCAACTTGACACAAACAAAGTCATTTTGGGTTTAACTTTATTTCAATATCAATTCGCATGTGTGTACCTAGGGCCCTTTAGCAATAGGAGGAAACCGGAGGACCAGGAGAAAACCCATGAAGTTGGGCAGGCGACTCTACTCCTTGTCACATATAAGCAGTCTAAATATGTTTTAATCATCCAAGAAGGAGTATGATCAAGTCGGTTTAAATAAAACAAATTATTCTGGCTAATATCAATAAGATAATCATAGAATTTACTAAGGCTTAGACTGATGATATGGTAAATAAAAAGTGAGCAATGACAGGCTTACAACTGAAAATTGGTTCTAAATCTTAAGTTGATCAACTTATATCAAGTCATGCATGTGTGGCACACAGTCACAAGGCAGTTTAAAATAGACTTTTACCACGGGCCATTTGAGGTCTTTATTTTTAGATTAAGATCTTTTGAGAGGTATTTGAAACAAACTTTTGGTAGATGAATTATTATCAAATCACAAGGCATATTTAAGAAAGGATTCCAATATGATTTGTCTAACATACCTGAGTCATGGCCTCCCTTGAATCATACATCATTGTGTCCATATCTCCATCATCATCGAATGGGTTACTAATTTGTTGAAACTCCCTTGGAATCAGCTGGAAGTAATCGGCGATAACTTTTCTGGTGATGGCCCACCACCTGTCTTTTTCAATTCTTTTTGGTATAAGCTGACCTCTTTTTTTGCCAAATCTTTCATCCGTTTGTAAGCTTCTTTTATTCTTTTTAATTCTTTTTGTCCATGCTCAACACAAAATTCTTCTTGCACTTTTTTCCACACTGATTCTTTTCTTTTCACTGCATTGCCATCAGTTTTTTTTATCTTCCACATCTTTTATGTAGTTTTCTATTATATTTAATAACGCAGTTTTTTCTTCAAAAGACCAGTTGGAACCCCGCTCACGTTTCTGCATGATTGGATGCTTTCCGCAAAAAACCAAAATGTCACCTAGAAATATCTTACCATGTGCTTTTTGTCCACTTCCTGTAATTGGGCCCCTTCAATGACAAAACCCTATGTAATCACTGATTATATTTAATCATTGATTAAATGTTTGATTTATAATCAACGTTTTTTTATTTATAATCAAGGTTTACTAATGAATTTTAATCACTGACTAAGAAAAATTCTAGTCAAAGATTAGCTAATCTTTCTTTTGGGAATACCAAACTTAGTCAAGCACTAATCTCCAACTAGCTAGTTACTGATTAGACCTAATCACAGATTATTTTAAACACTCTTCGAAAATATGGACCTAACTCCCTAAAAAGAGATTGGAACACCATCTAGCTAGTATCTCTTTTTATGCTGAGAAAGATCGAAATCGATCTTTGGCGGAGATATAGCCCACGGTGGAGTCCCAAAGACAGGGGTATTCGCAATACCATCCTCAGACAGAAGGGGTTGTATGCGAATACCGAATGATGGAATAGTATTAGTCTTCACCAGATACAAATGTTCATGAAGAGATCTAAATATGGTGTTAAATGAAATGTGAATTGGAAGTGATGCAATTTGTACCTGGTTTAAGGCACGCTGGGATTGTATTAATTTTTATCGCAAAAAGTGTAGGAGATAATATGCTTCCCTGGGGAACTCCCATTTCCTGAGGAAATGGGTCATCAGGAAATGGGTCAGAGAATATTGATCCCAGTCGTACCTTAAATGACCTATCTATCTTCCAGCCTGGAAGTTCCAGGAAATTTTTAATGAAGATAGGTAAGCGACCTCGTAGGCCGAGGTTATGGAGGTCGCGCATGATACCATGTTTCCATGTAGTATCATAAGCTTTCTTCAGATCGAAAAATATAGCAACTAAATGTTGCTTCTGGATGAAAGCGTCCCTGACGAACGTTTCAAATCTGACGAGATGCCCAGCCGGGCCTATATTGTAAAGCGCTAGACTTTTTAAAAGAGACAAATTTTTGTCGAAAATTTTAATTGTACATATCTGAATATTCTCTTCCATGTTTTTAATATATATACATAAAGTTTGTGATATTTACTTTTAGCTGATGTTTACTGTGATATTTGTTTTTATTTATGTATATATATATAACATTGTGATTATATTTTTCTAGTTTGTCTCGTTAATTTCATCATGTTTGGCGCAATATGGCCCGGTTGGAGCTGACGTGCCAATAAACAACATTTCTTTCTTTCTGACGAGATGATCAAGAGTGCTCCTTTGGGACCGAAATCCACATTGGGGGTCTGTAATGAGGTTGTTGGACTCAAGGTACCAAACAAGCCTTCGATTGATCAATCTCTCCATGGTTTTGCAAATACAGCTAGTTAAAGCGATCGGACGATAATTGGTAGGATTCGTATGATCTTTACCCGGTTTAGGGATGGGAATGATTGTGGCTTCATGCCACGAAGGAGGGAAATTCCCATCAACCCAAATCCGGTTGAAAAGCTCCAGTAAGATGAGGAGTGTTGGAAAAGGTAAATGTTTTAAAATCTGGGAGTGTATTTCATCTGGGCCAGTTGCAGTATCCCGAGCTCGCTTTAGCGAATCTCGCAGGTCTGCAACGGAAAAGGTATCATTATAACATTCATCATTACGGGACTTGAAATTAAGTCGCCTTTTCTCCTGTTTTTGTCTAATGCCTTGAAAGGCGTCAGAGGAGAAATTCGATGATGAATTGAATGAAAAAGTACTGGCCAGAAAATTTGCAATATCAAGAAGGTGGTATTATCAACATTTAGATGGTTAACTGATAATGCACTACTTTTACCTTTAATCCTACGAATCCTATCCCATACCGACTTAGATGTGGTACGGCAATTGATCCTGGAAACATAACCCTGCCATGAAGATTTCTTTGCTTGACGTATGGTTCTACGGGCCTTCGCCCGGACCATTTGGAATGCCGCAATATTCTCCATGGAATGATGGTTCTTTAATCGTCTCAGGATACGATCACGCTCTTTAAGAGCATATTTGCAATCATCGTTAAACCATGGTTTATTGAAACGTTTTGGTTCAGTCGTGGTTTTTGGAATCGCCTGCTCAGCTACATTTTGAAGAATGGATGGAAGTGAATAAGGTCATGGGCTCATCTGCCTCTTTTGCATCAAAAGAGAAGAGACACAAAGATTCAAGCAGGGCCCAATCGGCCTTATGCAATTTCCATCTCTGGGGTCTTTCGACCGGAGAGAGGCCATTATTATCAATTAAGATAGGAAAGTGGTCACTACCACATAGATCTTCATTTACTCTCCATGTAAAATCCTGAAACAGGACCGGAGAGCAAATGGTGAGATCCAGCGACGAAAAAGAAGCTGTGGCAGGATGTAGATAAGTAGGCGAGTCATCATTTAATAAACACAAATTATTAATGTTAATGAAGTCCGCTATTTGTTTACCTCTGTTGTCATCATCTGGAATACCCCAGAGGGAATGATGACCATTAAAATCTTCCGTAATAATAAACGGGAAAAGGTTGTGCAACAAGGTCATCAAGATCCCTGGGATTAAGATGTGATGTAAACTTGGTGGAAGATATAAAGAGCAGAGTGTTATAGGAATATGCAATGCAACTGCCTGTAAAGAATAATAGAAACACCCCCATGAGCTCTACCATCACCAACTGCATGATGATGATAACCAACGAAATGTCTAAAAGACAAAGAGTTTCCTGTAAACAAATAGCTAAAGGATTGTATTTTTGAATTAAAAGTTGGACTTCATTAAAATTTGGTTTTAAACCACGACAATTCCATTGAATAATGGAATTTAACATTGTCAGGGAATTTTATTTTTTGACGGCTTCCCATGCGGGTCCGTATGCACATCCGCATAGGCAACACCGTCCATCAAATCATCCCATATCTATTATAGAGGGAGATAGGGTCTTTTGAACCCTTTTTCCCTCCCTCTCGAAACTTTGATAATTTTTCTTTCTTTGATGAAGAATTACCCTTTGACTGTGACCCTGACCCAGAAGAACTGGAATCAAGGATGACAGCTTCAAGGCGAGGGAGATGATCCCTTGCCGTTCTTGGAGGAAGAGTTAGGAGCAACCCCAACAACTTCAGATTGAGGCAAGGTGGATGAACCCTCGCCAGTCAAAGAAATAATAGTTTCGATCGAGCCCTCATTTGTTTGAGAGGAGCCCGATACCCCTTTAATATGATCTGATATTATAGACAGTTTCCCTTTATCTGGCCAGGTTAAATCTGTCTGAACAGCCTTTACTGCGCCTGCAAAGGATTTCCCTTGAGATGGAACGGGAAAGAAAGCAGTTAGGTCTACTTGCTTTCGAGCATCGAAATAAGGTATTTTCCGCTCAGACATTATCTGTTGAATTCTTTTTGCCATACTGGACATTCGCGAGAGTAAGCAAAGTGCTTACCCGTGCAATTGACACAGGACAACTCCGCCTGGCAGGTAGCGCTCTTGTGGCGATCATGGCCACAACGAGCACAGGTGTCCTTACCTCTACAGACGGTTTTACTATGTACAAATTTCTGGCATTTGTAACATCTAAGTGGGTTACTGATGTAAGAATCAACAGGTATGTTAAGATAACTTGCCTTGAGAGTCTTTGGAATGTCAGGACGATTGAAAGTGAGGATATAGGTACTTGTGGGAATCACCTTATCTCCTCGGCGTACACTTATTCTTTTCACATGTTGGACGCCTTGAGAAGAAATGTATTCTACCATTTCTTCCTCACTGCTGCCTTCAAGATCCCGACAGCGAATTACACCTCTACTTGAGTTTAATGACCTATGCGGAGACACCTTGATAGGAATGTCTGCTAAGGATGTTGATTTAAGCAGCATGCTGTTCCTTGGCGCATTCTATCAAAAGAGTTCCGTTTTTTAGTTTTTTTAATAGCCATGGGCTCACCGGCCAAGCCAGCTATGCCCTTGGTTATTAAGAATGGTGATATTTTTGATAGGTCCGTAGAGGGACTCTCAATTAAGAGAAACCTCGGCCATGTCGTTGATATTTTTAAAGTATTTTGAAATAAATCAGAAACGTCCTCTGTACTAAAACGTTTCTGTTTCTTTTTATTAATTGGTGTTGGGGTGATTGGGGAATCCATGAAATATTTTTTTTAAAATTCACCCCTCGTCGTCCTCCAGGTTACTTCCCTGCCTACCAGGGGGAGGACTAGCACGGACTACCAGTGCATTGCCTCAGGGCTCGACGACGGGTATGCTCAAGCCAGTAAGTATAAATACTTAGCCAAACCGATTTACCCAAGCCGCCGCTCTGTAGAAACTCAGGACACAAAGGTAACACTTGCTGAGTGAAAACAACAAAGCAAAAAATTGGAAAAACGTACATTCTACAGAGCTAAAAACGACCAAAGCCGATTGATCCGAGTGGGCCACTCTGATCTCCCGTATAGGTGAACCGTGGGCCAAAGTAATGTGTTGCAGAGAAAGGGCTCGTAAGCCAAATCCCCACTCAATTACCAGGATTCCACTTTCCACCGACACGGGTCGCAAACACATTGCCCCATTACAGGGATCCTTTTAGTCGCCTCTTACGACACGCAGGACATACGAAGGGTATATTCTTATCACCCCCTACACCCCAGGGGGGGGGGGCAATTCGATATTAGAGTAAGCCGTAGCGCCGCTGTCCGGGCAAAATTTCTCTCATAGCACACTGTATGGCGTATGCCCGTCTTCCATTAGCCAAGGTTGGGTGCAGAAGAGTGGACGTTAAACCCCATTTCATTTTATTTCAGTGCATATTGCTTCAAGCGTGGACACAGTAGCCCAATGATTGGACGGCATATATTTAGCCGAATGATTTGGCTAGTGTTTCCACGAGGTTGGACAGGCGACCCGCGCACACATTAACCACCAGACATTCAACCCCAATCTGATTAAAACACAGATCCAATTTCGTTTTTTATAGTTCAAAATTTCGTTTTTACTTGTCTTTACTACTCTTGGATCTGGAAGACTTGTTATTTAAGTCGTGTTCTGTCTGAAATGAGGGGTCAGCCAATCAAATAGTCTGTCGAATCGACCGTTTGACCTTTTCATGCGTGGAACTGTGGGTAACTATTACCAGCGGATAGAAATCAAAACAAAACAAAAGTAGATTTTAAAAAGCATGGCGGTCGCTAATTGGTTAATCGAATGACTGACGTTATTGGGTCAAATGTCCCGTGCTTGATACCTGACGTCATAGAACGTGAGCTCCCGCTATAACTTGTTAGATCTACATGAGTGTAGGCCATCGAAAGTATAAAAAATCGAAACGAAATATAGATCTATATTTTAATTAGATTGATTCAACCGACATATTGAAAAGAAAAGATGCAAGCATAGAACTAAATGTTAGCTCGGAAGTTAATCGGTTTGTGTTGAGTGGACATTAAACCCCATTTCTCTCACTATCTCATATACAGTCACTAAATGTGCAATTTGCTGAGGGAAATTTTACCTTGACAGTTGCCATGTGACCTACTCTCTTATATCAAATTACAACTGCCATGGATTCCTTTACACACATGAGTACACACGACCTTGAGCACTTTTACATATACTCCAATTTCCTAACTACTCCTTGAGTGTGCGCGTGCTGCATTATACGGCCTGCCATTGAGTCAACTGGCGTGGGTTCGTATCCTCGGTTGTACGTGGCAAGTAGTAGGGTCGACTGTCCAACCTCGTGGGTTTTCTCCGGATACTCCGCTTTCCTCCCCCTACGCGCAAGCGAACTATTGAAATAAAATTAAACCACATGTTAGTCTCGAAATTACTTAGTTTGTGTCGAGTGGACGTTAAACCCCATTTTTTTCCCTCTCCTAATTACTCAAACAACTATGGATAATTTCTTGACAGGCCTACCACCCTACACCACTGACAATGAGAAACCTCTGGTCCGAAAATCCTAATGAACTGTCTAGTGTTTAAGTGTCCTACCTGTTGTATAAATTATCCATTACATCCTATTTTACTTGTCCAGAGGGTTCGAAAATATTTTGAAATCCAAGATACTGAACCACCTTTTTATTCCAGTAGGTCTAATTTTATAAATAAACCCCCTGTTTCTCCAAATAGGTCAAATTTCACACATCGACCGCCTTTCCGACGCAATCCTCATATTATTTATTGGACTTGCAATAAACAGGAACATATCAGTAGAAATTGCAAGCATAATAGGTATGTTCATCGCCCTCCTAATCCACCTATAGGTTTAATGGTTCCCGCCGACATCCTAATTTAAACTAAAATGCTCTTTTTATGTTGAAGCTAATGGAAAGAGCTCACAAAAATTGTCTTTATTTAATTTAAATATTTCTAATAATCCAAGTTCTTGTTTACTAGCATTAGGATCTCATAACTTCCGATCGTTAATTTACAGCGGAGCTGAAGTAAGCATAATTAATAATCGTATATACAAAAAATTACATTATAAACCTAATTTAATCCCAGATAAGGTTAATTTACAATCGGTCAATGGAGAGTCGCTAATTATTCGTGGCTATGTCGAATTACCCTTTACAATAAGCAAAACGAAGATGACACATACATTTTATGTGGTATCAAATATCAATCGGAATTTTATATTAGGGCGCGATTGGTTAATTAATAATGGCGTTAGATTATATTATGATTTAGGGTGCTTAAAAGTTTAGCCTGAATATATACCTTTGGTTGAAGATTTACATATATCTTCTTTAGTGCCAATAGCTAACCAGGTAATTATTAAACCTCAAACGTCTCATGTATGTTTCGTCAACACCAAACCAGTTGCATGACGATTCTGTTATCATTTCGCCTGTACCACTCAAAATTTATTACGTTTTTCACTTGTTTGTAATCACAAGAAATATTCAACCTCAACGTTGTCCATTACTGCAAAGCCACCTATTGATATCCTAAAGTTAAATATGTCTTGTTCGGCATCAATGAATATATTTCTCTATTACCAATTCATTATAGAGAAAGCACTTTTCATATCCAAAATACCTTTCAAAACATTAATACTCATTTTAATATTTAAAGTCTTTCCTTGTCGAAACCTTTATCTGTAGCATTTCCAAATCTTGAAGTTCCTGAACTTCACCCTACCCTAAAAGATATGAAAGAAATACCAATTAAAAAAATTATCAAGGAACTCACACCTGTTAAAGTTGTAGACAAGCCATGGCCTCACACAAATTCTGTATTAAGTATTATTGGGCTCATTTTAACTATACTATTCAAAAAAGTAGGGGATATTTGATTTTGGGGGCATAATACTAAAATATGCAAATGACTACGAAAAAAGTCACTATAGAACCTAACAGAAGAAACATTTCCAGTTACATGTGACGCCCAAACGCACCAGTATAGCTACCGCATGGAATGCAGGTGATGCTTGGGATCATCATGGGGGTCCAACCCAAGATTTGCACGACTCTGAATGTTACAGTCATTGTGGCATTTAATTCCAGGATGGAAACATCAGTTTAATTGTTTTAGTGACCAGAAAACAAATTTTGATATGCGTCGGCTTACCCAAAATGAAAGGTTACGTGCCCTTGGCATGCTACAGATCGGCACAACACAGGCGGTTATGGCGCGGACGATGAATGTTTCTCAGTCTGTCATAAGCAGGCTATGGTCCAGATACCGTGATACACAATCTGTACAGGACAGACCACGCTCAGGTCGACCAAGGGCGACAACTCAAGCCCAGGATCGATTTATCCGTACCTTGGCCTTGAGAAATCGTGTCATCACAGCAAATCAGATCAGCGCTCGTCTTCAAACAGACACTGGTGTGAGAGTGAGTGGCCAGACGCTTCGGAATCGACTGCATAGGGGTCACCTTCGCGCCCGACGTCCTCGCGTGATCCCTTGTTTGAGAGATCATCACATTCAGGCAAGACGTCGTTGGTGTAGGGATCGTCAACACTGGGATAATCGACGCTGGAGCAATGTGATGTTTTCAGATGAGCCAAGGTTCACTGTTGATTTTTTGGACAGACGTAGGAATGAATGAATGAAATGTGGTTTAATGGCACATCCGCTCCAACCGGGCTATATTGCGCCAAACATAAGATGATGTTACGAGACAAACTAGAAACAAATAATCACATTATCTATATATACATAAATAAAAACAAATATCACAGTAAATATCAACTAAAAATAAATATCAACTTTATGTATATATATTTAACACATGAAATAGAAATATCAGGATATAAACAATTAAAATTTTCGATAAAAATTTGTCTCTTTTAAAAAGTCTAGCGCTTTACCATATAGACCCGGCTGGGCAAACAGATGATGTAGTGACTGACAACGGTAATATCGTGATCTTGTTTGCTTAAGATGCTTGCACTCAATCAAAATGTGATTAACTGTCAAAGGAACATGACAGTGTTCACATTCTGGTTGAGGCTCTCGCTTTAAAATGAAAATATGTGTTAAAAAGGTATGACCAAGACGAGAGCGACACAAAACAACTTCATCTCTCCTGTTAAACCTGTAGGAGCTTGGCCAATCCCCAAGGAGAGGCTTTATGTGATGCAGTTTGTTTGTGCCTGCAAGATCCCAAGACCGTTGCCAGCGGTCATATATAAATGAGTTTATAATGTATTTAAAATTTTTAAATGGAATGTAAAAATCAGATACGGGAAGATCTAAAGCAGACTTGGCAGCCGAATCTGCTTGATCATTCCCTTTTATATCCATATGACTGGGGAGCCAGCAAAGGACAATGTCCTTGCTGATGAACTCGTTTGATAGTAGCAGACCATAAATGTCTGCTACTAATGGGTGTTCAAGCTGTTTATTGCTAATTGCTTGAAGCGAGGACAAAGAATCAGAAAAGATAATATATTTAGAATCAGCAGATGATTGAATAAACTCCAAAGCCTGAAGAATGGCCTGGAGTTCAGCTGTAAAGATGGAAGCAGCAGGTGGAAGGAGGACAGAAAAAATCTTAGATGTTGTCACGGTAGCCGAAGCTACCTGATCACCATCTTTCGAACCATCTGTATATATTGGAGAATAATCACCATATTTAGACCTTAGCTCTCGAAAGAGAGATTGGAACACCGTAGAGCTAGTATCTCTCTTTTTATGTTGAGTAAGATCGAAATCGATCTTTGGGGGAGATACAGCCCACGGTGGAGTCGTAAAGACAGGGGTATTCGCAATACTGTCAAGGTCGATACCAGCCTCCGACAAAAGGGGTTGTATGCGAATACCGAATGATGTAACAACATTAGTCTTTACCAGATATAAATGCTCATGACGAGGTCTAAATATGGTGTTAAATGAAATATGATTCGGAAGTGATGCAATTTTCGTAGCACACTGCAGGGCCAGTTTATCACGTCTGTTGTGCAATGAGGGCTCATGCGCCTCGACGTATAAACTGTCCACTGGAGATGTACGAAATGCTCCTAAACTGATTCTAAGTCCTTGGTTGTGTATGGTGTCGAGCTCTTTGAGATAAGACTCGCGGGCAGACCCATACACAATACACCCATAATCGAGTTTTGATCGAATTAATGCTCGATATAATCGGAGCAAGACCTTACGGTCTGCTCCCCAGTCAGTATTTGATAAGACCCTCAATATGTTGAGGGCTTTCAGACATTTCTTCTTTAGGTTTTTAATGTGGGGGATAAATGATAATTTCTTATCAAATATCAGCCCCAGAAATTTGGTTTCATCCACAACTGGAAGGCGACTGCCATCCAAATAAAGTTCTGGATCTGGATGCAAACCTCGTTTCTGACAGAAATGCATGCAGACAGTCTTGGATTTCGAAAAACGAAATCCATTTTCGGTTGCCCATTGTTGAAGTGAATTCAAACAAAGCTGCAACTTACGTTCGATTATCCGCATGTCTGTCGAACCATAGCACATCTGAAAGTCATCAACATAAAGAGCGCCTTTTGTACCTGGTTTAAGGCACGCTTGGATCGTGTTAATTTTTATGGCAAAAAGAGTAGGAGATAAAATGCTTCCCTGGGTCAGAGAATATTGATCCCAGTCGTACCTTAAACGACCTATCTTCCAGGAAATTTTTAATGAAGACAGGTAAGCGACCTCGCAGGCCGAGGTTATGGAGGACGCGCCTGATACCATGTTTCCATGTTGTATCATAAGCTTTCTCCAGATCGAAAAATATTGCAACTAAATGTTGTTTCTGGATGAAAGCGTCCCTGACGAACGTTTCAAATCTGACGAGATGATCAAGAGTGCTCCTTTGGGACCGAAATCCACATTGGAGGTCAGTAATGAGGTTGTTGGACTCAAGGTACCAAACAAGCCTTCGATTGATCAATCTCTCCATGGTTTTGCAAATACAGCTAGTTAAAGCAATCGGACGATAATTGGTAGGATTCGTGTGATCTTTACCTGGTTTAGGGATGGGAATGATTGTGGCTTCATGCCACGAAGGAGGGAAATTCCAATCAACCCAAATCCGGTTGAAAAGATCCAGTAAAATTAGAAGTGTTGGATAAGGTAAATGTTTTAAAATTTGATAGTGTATCTCATCTGGACCAGTTGCAGTGTCCCGAGCTCGCTTTAACGAGTCACGGAGCTCCGCAATGGAAAAACGATCATTATATCATTCATCATTGCGGGACTTAAAATTAAGTCGCCTTTTCTCCTGTTGTTGTCTAATGCCCCAAAAGGCATCGGAGGAGAAATTGGATGATGAATTGAATGAAAAAGTACTGGCCAGAGAATTAGCGATATCAGGAAATGTTGTTAAGGTGGTATTATCAACATTGAGATGGTTAACTGATAATGCACTACTTTTACCTTTAATCCTACGAATCCTATCCCATACCGACTTAGATGTGGTACGGGAATTGATCCTTGAGACATAACTCTCCCATGAAGATTTCTTTGCTTGGCGTATGGTTCTACGGGCCTTCGCCCGGACCGTTTGGTATGCCGCAATATTCTCCATGGAAGGATGGTTCTTTAAACGTCTCAGGATACGATCACGCTCTTTGAGAGCGGATTTGCAATCGTCGTTAAACCATGATTTATTGAAACGTTTTGGTTCTGTCGTGGTTTTTGGAATCGCCTGCTCAGCTACATCTTGAAGAATTGAAGTGAATAAGGCCATAGGCTCATCTGTATCTTCTAACTCCTTTGTATCAAAGGAAAAGAGACACAAAGATTCAAATAGAGCAGTATCAGCCTTATGCAACTTCCACCTCTGGGGTCTTTCGACCGGAGAGGGACCATTATTATCAATTATGATAGGAAAGTGGTCACTACCACATAGATCCTCATTTACTCTCCATTTAAAATCCTGAAACAGGACCGGAGAGCAAATGGTGAGATCCAGGGAAGAAAAAGAAGCTGTGGCAGGATGTAGATAAGTAGGCGAGTCATCATTTAATAAACACAAATTATTAATGTAAATGAAGTCCGCTATTTGTTTACCTCTGTTGTTATCATCTGGACTACCCTAGAGTGAATGATGACCATTGAAATCCCCCGTAAAAATAAACGGGAGAGGAAGTTGTGCAATAAGGTCATCGAGATCTCTGGGATTAAGATGTAAACTTGGTGGAAGATATACAGAGCAGAGTGTAATAGGAATATGCAAAGTCACCCTAACTGCAACTGCCTCTAACGGCGTGTTGAGGGTGATTTGACTTTGAGGGATATCTCCATTAAGAATAATAGAAACACCCCCATGAGCTCTACCATCACCAACTGAATGATGATGATAACCAACACAATGTCGAAAAGACAAAGAGTCAGAATTCCGTAAAAAGGTTTCCTGTAAACAAATAGCTAAAGGATTGTGTTTTTGAATTAATAATTGGACTTCATTAAAATTTGGTTTAAACCACGACAATTCCATTGAATAATGGAATTTAACATTGTCAGGGAATTTTATTTTTTGACGGCTTCCCATGCGGGTCCGTATGGACATCCGCATAGGCAACACCGTCCATCAGATCATCCCCGTATCTATTATAGAGGGAGATGGGGTCTTTTGAACCCTTCTTTCCTCCCTCTTTAAACTTTGCTAGCTTTTCTTTTTTAGATGAGACACCCTTTAGTTGCGACCCTGATCCAGTAGAACTGGAATCAAGGATGACAGTTTCAAGGGGAGGCGAGGGAGATAACCCCTTGCCCTTCTGGGTTGAAGTGTTAGGAATGACCCTAACATCGTCAGTTTGAGGCAAGGAAGGCGGACCCTCGTCAGGCAAAGTATTGATAATTATAGTCGAGCTCTTACTCGTTTGTGATGAGCCCGATACCCCTTTAATATGATCTCATGGTATTACTTTAGGCACGTCCTCTTTTTCATGCCAGGTTAAATCTGTCTGAACAGAAATGGTTCTAGTAGAAACTTTGACTACACTTGAGTAAGACTTCCCTTGTGGTGCAATGGGAAAAAGTGTAGAAAGTTCTACTTGCTTTTTAGCATCAAAGTATGACATTTTCCATTCAGACATAACCTGTTGGATTCGTTTCTCTTTTTGCCAAATAGGACATTCGCGAGAGTAAGCAAAGTGCTTACCCTTGCAATTGACACAACAGAAATCCGCCTGACAGGTAGCGCTCTCGTGGCCATCATGACCACAGCGAGCGCAGGTGTCTTTACCTCTGCAAACGGTTTTGCTGTGTCCAAACTTTTGGCATTTATAACAGCGAAGAGGGTTGGCAATATACGAATCCACGGGTATGTTTAGATAACCTGCTTTGAGTGTCTTTGGTATCTCGGGACGATCGAATGTGAGGATATAGGTGCTTGTGGCAATCACCTTATCTCCTCGGCGTACACTAATTCTTTTTACATGTGAGACGCCTTGAGATGAAAGGTACTGCACCATTTCATCCTCACTGCTGCCTTCAAGGTCCCGACATCGAATTACTCCTCTACTTGAATTGAGTGACCTTTGTGGAGACACCTTGATAGGGATGTCTGCCAAAGATGTTGATGTAAGCAGCATGGTAGCATGCTGCTCCTTAGCACATTCTATCAAGAGTGTTCCATTTTTAAGTTTTTTAATAGCCTTGGGCTCACCGGCTAAGCCAGCAATGCCCTTGGTTATTAAAAATGGTGAAACTTTGGAAAGGTCTGTAGAGGGACTCTCAATTAAGAGGAACCTCGGCCATGCCTTTGAAATTTTACTTTTTAAATTAAATAATTCAGAAACGTCCTCTGTATTAGGGCGTTTCTGTTTTGTTTTTCGTTCTTTAATTGGTGTGGGGGGAATCCATGAAAGTATTTTTTGGAGGTTCACCCCTCGTCGTTCCCCAGGTTACTTCCCTGCCTACATAGGGGAGGACTAGCACGGATAACCTGCGCGTGGCCTCAGGACTCGACGAAGGGTATACTCAAGCCAGAATGTAAAAATACTACTCCAACCTGATTGACCCAAGCCGCCGCTCTGCAGAATGTACTAAGGACACAAAGGTAGATAGTATGCTGAGTGAATAAACAACAGAGCATTAAACTGGAAAGGGTACATTCTACAGAGCTAAAAACGACCAAAGCCGATTGATCAGAGTGGGCCACTCTGACCTCCCGTTTAGATGAACCATGGGCCAAAGCAATGTGTTGCAGAGATAGGGCTCGCAAACCAAATCCCCACTCAATTACCAGGATTCCGCTCTCCATCGACACGGGTCGCAACGCACGGCAAACACGTTGCCCCATTACAGGGATCCTTTTAGTCGCCTTTTACGACACGCAGGACATACGAAGGGTATATTCTTATCACCCCCTACACCCCAGGGGGGGGGGACAGACGTAGGAGGGTGTGGCGTCGTCGAAACGAGCGCTTCCAAGACGTTAACGTCATCAGACATGATCGATTTGGGGGTGGTTCTCTTATGGTGTGGGGAGGCATCACTGTTGCTGGAAGAACGGCTTTACATGTTGTTGCAGGGCGTGTTACAGGCCAGTACTACCGGGACAACATCTTGGCAGTCCATGTTGTAACAGGGCCAGGATCGTTACAGGTTACCTCCAACAACAGAACATCGCCACATTACCTTGGCCAGCACTGAGTCCCGACCTCTCCCCCATCGAGCATGTCTGGGACATGCTTGGACAGAGGTTACGTCAACGTCAACAACGTCCTGCCAAAATGGACCAAAATGACCTTAGACGTCTCATTAGGAGTATGCCACGCCGGATCAATGCTTGTTTGGCAAACAGAGGAGGATTTACCCGTTACTGACTTTGTTGTGATGCTGTGGTAACTTTGCTGTTTGACCCCGGGTATCGTTTTTAGCTTGCGAACAGTGTAGAGGTCACATTTTTGAACCGATTTGGATGAAACTTGAAATGCATGGTTATAACTCAAAGATCTTGGTTCCTGTCGATATTTGCGCCCGTTTGATTATATCACCGTTACACCGTAGTGATGGGTGAGTTCCTGAAAATCGGAGCAAAATTGACGGACAAAATGTAAAAAGTGTAAAAAATATGGTATATCAAGGTTGTGGAACCTGTAGAGGTCTCAATTTTAAATCAATTTTGATGAAACTTGAAATACATGTTTATAACCTAAAGATAGATTTATTTGTAGTAAAGACAATAAAAACAAAATTTTGAACTATAAAAAAAGGAAACGAAATAGGATGTGTCTTTTAATCAGATTGCCGATCAATATTACTATTTCAAAAAGGAGCTAAACCTTTATTCTTTGTAACTGTAAACAAAATAAAAAAAAAATGGGTCAAAAAGCGCATATTCAGATTACACGATTTGCATTAAATTGTTATCACAAGTTCTTATCAGTTATGTGTATTTAATATTGGATGTCATGAGCCCATCAGTTTACAACAAGATTACGTCATTATTGTTTGTCATTCACAAATATTGAATTAATGTCAGAATATTGATTTATTATGAATATTTAAGTTTTTAGAGGAACAATTTATATGCAATATATATTATATATCGTTTTATTTATTTTGATTTTAAGAAGTTGGTGTTTGAGATACTGTGTTTATATTATTGGTTATTGTTGCTATATTTTTTATATTTTGATTAAAATGGGTTTCTATATGCATTGTATCTATGTGTATGCATCGTGCAATATATATATATATATATATATATATATATATATACAAAAAGTTCTGGAAACAACTCTCAGGTGATATATAAATAAATAAGATGTTTGAAAAGAAAACAGACTACATATTTAAAGCTAGCGCTTTCAGTTCCGTCGGAACCTCTTCAGACTTTTTAATATGATAGCGTAACTATAATAATAAACAAAACTGTTAACAATAGAAAGACGTCACATCCGACGTTTACAATATGTTGAGTTACTACTGTTAATAACAATTTACGTTGAAATTTAGTTAAATATACAATGAAATATACATATTTATGTAATGAAATATATTTATAAAATACATGAGTTAAACTTTAACATTATGTTCGGGATTGTATTTCCGTATAAACGCGCTTTCTTTTATTTCTAATAGCGCTTGATTTGATACATTTAATTTATACATAGGGAAAACCGTGTATTTACCTCCGCCACAGAGATCTAGATGTTCGCTTAAAGGAATAGTTTTATTTTCTGCGTTTTTAATTTGAGAACGATGGAGGTTCATTCGTCTACTTAATTGTAATTCTGTTTTCCCTATGTATCTACCCTTACAACCTGTACATATCATCAAATAAATTACATTATTTGATTTACAATTCATATTTTGTTTGACTGTAAATATTTGATGATTTGTGACAGTGATAGACGACCCTTCGATAATATCATTACATGTTAAACATCGATTATCATTACATTTAGAAACTGTGGGTGTAGGAAATATGGAATCAAATTTTGAAGATGTCAACATTGTTCGTAAACTATGTGGTTGTTTAAGACTGTTAATTATTGTGGTTTGATTAATAATTTGGCTCATTTTTTCGCTATTTTGAAGAATATGAAAGTGTTTGTCATATATTAATTTACCCCTCTCTTGTGATGGGTTGAAAGTTGTAACTAACGCTATTTCCTTATTTGTTGAAACAGTTTCGTAAATTTTCGGTTGTCTTAATTTTGTCTGATCAAGGGAGAGGGCTTTTTTGTTTGCATCCAAAATAAGTTTAATAGGATAATTCTGTCGAAGTAGATAACCTTTCAATTGGTTTAGTCTGACGAGTTTAGTTTCATGGTTCGATACGATTGTGCACACTCTTCTAGCTAGACTAAACGGGATGTTTCGTTTTGTATGGGGTGGATGACACGATTTGAAATTTAGGTACTGGTGTGTATCTGTACTTTTAAAGAATAAATCTGTTTCTATTGTACCCCCTGCTGATAATTTGACTGTTACATCCAGGAAGT
The DNA here is from genome assembly GCA_948474765.1 of Patella depressa. Taxonomy (NCBI): domain Eukaryota; kingdom Metazoa; phylum Mollusca; class Gastropoda; family Patellidae; genus Patella; species Patella depressa. The sequence continues at coordinate 1,906,428 of OX419717.1, forward strand.
TTAAAGATATATTACTTTGTTCGATTGTAAACTGTATACTTCGGTCTAACGAGTTTAGTAAATCTAGCAGTATTGTTATAGTTTGTTCGTTTTGTTTTAATATAAAAAAACAATCATCCAGAAATCTTTTCCAGTGGAGTTTTGCATAGTTACAAAACGTGGCGCCAAAAGTTATATCTAGTTTAGTGTACCAAATTTCCTCTAGATATCCCACGGATAGACTAGCGTACGTAGGCCCTACTTTCGTTCCCATGGCAACACCTTTTATTTGCCTATAGTATAGGCTATCGAAATAAAATATATTATTGGATATGACCAGATCAAGCGCGTTTAGTATAAAAGATTTTGTGAAACGACCTGGTATCTCTTCTGGAAAATTATTTATCCAGTACTCAATAGCTCTAAGTCCTAACGTTCGATCAGTAGTATTATATAAGTTTACTACATCAAAGCTAATAAGTGTACTACCTGGTTCTACGCTTTTTGGTAATTAATGTAGAAAATCAATGTCGTCACGTATATAACTTTTAACGTGCGTACATAATGTTTTGAGAATAATATCAATAAAATTGCTGAGCCTTTGTGTGCCACTGTTCGGTCCTCCAACTATAGGTCTAAACTTGAGGTCTGATGGATTTTCAATAAAATAACTGTACTTTTGTTAGTCTTAATTTGTTCTTGGATGAGATTACTTTTATGTATTTTTGGTAATCCATAGAAATTTGCGGTATGTGGCTCGAATTCGGTTAAATATGGATATTCTTTATCAGTGAATTGGCAAATGAAATCTTTTAGAAAATGTCTTATTTTACGTTTTATATTACTATTGACATTTTCACTAGACGGATAATAGTATTGTTTATCTTGGAGCATTTGTAATATATTAGAACGATAAAAGTACTTATTTAGAATTACAATAGCCCCACCTTTATCAGCCTGTTTAATAATTATGTCTCTATTGTTTCGTAAATTAATCAGGCCTATCTTCTCTTGTGCATTTAGATTCTTGTTTACTTTAATATGATTGACTTTGTGAGCTAAAGTTTCGTTTATGAATTGATCCAAATATGTATCTCTTCCTACCTGTGGCGTGAAGTCCGATTTGTTTCTTACTAGACTTTCTGAATATGAGATAGAAGGTTCATTTTCATTTGAATTCCGTGTTGTGTTAACATCTTCATAATATTCGGCTAATCTTAGTTTTCTACAAAAATTTGACAATTCGGATTGTAAAAGTTCCCCATTATAATTAGGTATGGGTGTGAATTTTAAACCTTTGTTCAATAAATTTATCTCACCTATTTCTAATTGATATGAACTTAAATTAAATATTACTGGTTCATAATTTACCTCCACCGGTCTCGATATCGGTTTTGGCGTTTGTCTAAAAAATAGTTATGTTTAACATGTAATGATATTATCGAAGGGTCGTCTATCACTGTCACAAATCATCAAATATTTACAGTCAAACAAAATATGAATTGTAAATCAAATAATGTAATTTATTTGATGATATGTACAGGTTGTAAGGGTAGATACATAGGGAAAACAGAATTACAATTAAGTAGACGAATGAACCTCCATCGTTCTCAAATTAAAAACGCAGAAAATAGAACTATTCCTTTAAGCGAACATCTAGATCTCTGTGGCGGAGGTAAATACACGGTTTTCCCTATGTATAAATTAAATGTATCAAATCAAGCGCTATTAGAAATAAAAGAAAGCGCGTTTATACGGAAATACAATCCCGAACTTAATGTTAAAGTTTAACTCATGTATTTTATAAATATATTTCATTACATAAATATGTATATTTCATTGTATATTTAACTAAATTTCAACGTAAATTGTTATTAACAGTAGTAACTCAACATATTGTAAACGTCGGATGTGACGTCTTTCTATTGTTAACAGTTTTGTTTATTATTATAGTTACGCTATCATATTAAAAAGTCTGAAGAGGTTTAAATATGTAGTCTGTTTTCTTTTCAAACATCTTATTTATTTATATATATATATATATATATATATATATAATATTTTTTTGAGTAAATGAACAGCTTCTTATGTATATTTTATTATTTGAAGTAAATGAATAGCTTCTATTAAAACGTGTCCACCTGTCCCCGGTGGATAAATCTCTATTTTCTGAATAATGCTATATAAATCCACATGAAAATGTAGTTGGGTATGGATTGGGTCTAAAAGTTGATTTTTTGATTAATTTTTTAAGAACTTAGTTTTGTCATTAAATTAATTTTCTATTAAATATGAAGAATTGTAATTGTACATAATTTTACATAATTAATGACACTGAATCAAATTTAACCCTTTACATTTTTTTTAATATGCCTTTATATATACATGTATATTTAATATTCTAACTAATATATTAACTATTTGATTCTAACCATCATGTATATCAGTCATGTATATTTACTATTTTTATGCTAAGCATAATGTTTGTCATTTATATATATTTACTATTTTAGTCATTTATATATATTTATATATAATGTTTGTCATTTATATATATTTACTATTTTAGTCATTTATGTATGTTTACTATTTTATTCTAACCGTAATGTATGTCATTATGTATATTACTATTTTATTCTAACCGTAATGTATGCCATTTATGTATATTTACTATTTTATTCTAATCATAACATATACCATTAATGTAAATTACCTACTATATAATTATTACATTGTATCTAATAATATCTACAATTAGTATATAATGTTTATATTCATGTATATTACCTACTAGTATATATATTGATTATTTTATTCTATATAATATTATTACATTGTATCCAATAAAACTTTATTATACAATTTCCATGTTATTTGGTGACAAAACTATAGGTGGCTAAGTGCGGATGACACTGGCTCGGTAGCCTGGAGATCTAAAGGTTCTCTCCAGATGTTGGCCGCGAATTTTCTTCAGCATTTTCCAGCGTAGATTCCCTTTTTCAGTGGTCTTGACAGAGGACAAAATAAGTACAACTGTCTAGTTGTTTGGGAAGGAAAAAAAACGAGGTCCAGTATAGGCATATACTGCCATTTCTGCCTTTGTTAATAAACAATGTCTTGATTGTCCATTTCTAAATTAAATCATTAACTGCCAATCATATTTAAATCTGTTGAATATCAAACCCATCCAGACCAAGCTTTAGAGAATTGGTTATGGGTCTGGCATGTAAATAATTTAAATGTCTAAATGATATGATATATAACGTTTTGAGGTCAAACGAAAGATCTGCATTCGGCAGATTTAGCCCTTGAATAATGTATCTTTAAGTAATCTTGCCATTCGTCATGGATACTGCATGAGGACTGACAGTGCAAGTGTTGTCTAGTCGTCCGGATGGAGGTTGTTGTGCCCCCCCCCCCCCCTAGCAATTGGCAAAAATCACGCGGTTTTATGCTTCATTCAGTTTGATGTTCAACATTATCATCATAATGCCTAACCAATGTCAAACATATACCGTGGGTCCGATATGATGCAAATCGATTCTACCATGTTCCACACAGCCCAATATTGCTTGGTGGCACTGCCCCCCCCCCCCCGAACCCCCACACTCATATCAGTGTTGCTTGTTGCGGCCAGGAAATTATCTTGTTCTTCATGCTAAATCATGGGTCACTGGAATTTTTAAGACGAGAACCTTCACATCACAGAAATATCCGATTTTGTCTAATTAGCTGACCCTGTGTATTTTATCCAATTTTACTTTACCTACAAAACACTACTATGTTTTCAACCCGCCAACTTATGAAAAAAAGGTAATCAACCCCTAAAAAACCGCAAGGAGAAGATTTTTGATATTTTTGGAAGAGTTTGGTCTACCAATATGGGGGGTACCAAAAAGTCCTGAATTTTTTTATTGTAAATGCCCATTGTTTAAGTAGATCACGCTTGTTATGAAAAAACAAGAGACCAACCCCTAACAAATCGCAAGGAGAGGGTTTTTTGTATGGGTTTTGGTAGTGTTGGGTGTGCTGAATGACAAAAAGTTGACCAAAATGATTAAGGTAAATACTAAGTCTCATAACTCCATTTTCTTTAAAATGTAAAACTTCAGACAAATATAAAGACGTCAATTCTTAAGAGAGAAAAAAATGAAACTGATGTGGCACTACGGGGTAGAGTTACGTTGCGACTATTCTTCGTCACGGCACTAAATAAGGAATTAGATGTGACACTTTTGTCTTGGACTTTCTTTAATTTCACGTTGTGATAACAGTATCCAATGTTCAATAAAGTCTGAAACACCGTTTATGTTGTTACTATGTTTATATATCGAATACAGAAAACTACAAAGGTTATAGAAAGGAATAAAAATACCACAATTCGTTTCTACACTTTTATGTCGGGCTGGATACATAACTTACAAGCATAGATTACTATTAACACCATTCCCTCTACCTCTCGACCCCACCATTTCGTAGGACAACTTTACAGACGGAGACCTCATAACATCATAGGGGTCTCGTACGAGTGGTCTAATCCAAGTGGTGTCTAAATGATATCCGAATGATGTCTATCTGTGGGTATGAGGCTCCCCTAGGAACTCCCGGATGATGTTTTCTCTACGACCTCATCATGATGTCTGAGAGTAAATCAAACCCGCTCTCTCCTAAGTATAATGAATCAGCTATTAGGGCGGGACAATTACCATTTTTGGTTAAGTGTTTCGTATAGGCACCGTTTTTCGTCAACACTATTCTAGTTAACTGTACCAATCCGTGCACGGGATGACTGGACGATAGTACCCTACTTCCAACAACGGATACTGACATAACTGTCTGTGAGTAAGTCTAAGATAGTAGTAGAATAATGCAAGCTACTTCATTAACCTAGTTTTCGTCATAAATCATGAAGGTAAAGAATTTCTATATTAAACATAACACCTTTCTGGGAACTAAAATAAGCCTATAGCAGTAGACTGACACCTTTCCGTGGGTTGGCAGGGTCAATCTTTCATGGAAAAAGTTTTAATAGATGTCAGGTACTCCCTTGTACCATTTCCGTGGGGTACCCCTACCCTACAAACCTATGGAGGAGATTGTGCAATAGAAAGTTTGGTCATTCTTTCATTTGTATATATTTCCGGTGGTGCCAGTGGATTAACCATTTAACAATCTAAGCACGTGTTTAGGGCATCATGGTAATGGGGTCACCACATAATGTCTGCTCTGTTAGATGCCAAATTTAACCTTCATTTATTTTTTCATTGGTTTTGTCATTTCATACTGTTACCTGTTTTGTCACAATTAATAATGACGTGTATAAATAAATTCCCGAAAAACTCTAATCACGTGCTTGTCGGTTGTTTGTGGTTTATTATTGTTTATATTTTGAATTACACATATGTGGGGGCACCAAAATCTTTTAATCCAGTGCCGAGTGGTGTTAACGGGCCCCTTTCACCATTATCAGGTGTACCCCTACCTCACAACCTACGACCGATCACCCAATTTCATTAACAGACCCAAATCTGCACTGCTTCGTCACAAAGTTTGGTATATATATTTAATGTTTTGGGGATATTTCAATTTAAGATATAAACATGTAGGTCTAAGCTAAGGAAGTGTTTTAATCATATTTCTAAGTTGTAGCTGGTGTTTAAATATTATAACAACATTTGAAATGTGACGTCATCCTTTGATGTTGGCGATCTATTATTTCAAATAATGGTACGGGCAATGTGCAAAGCGTACATTATTCATACTAGTTGACATATTGGACCCGCGTGACGCATTTAATTTAAATGCACGTGTTGGATAGTGTCTGTATTTTAAGTTGTTTAATGGTCTCAAGCAAGACATTGCGTAATATGTATAGGATATTAACCTACCCGAGGTTGATATGATAAGAGAACACGCGGGCGAAGCCCAAGGGTTCTCTATCATATCAATCCGAGGGAGAGTAGGTTTATATCTGACATATACAACGTTCACCCTTAAATTTAATGAACTCTTCTAAAAAAGGCAACAGTGATTGGATAATTGCTCGATATCACGTGTACGTGTTTGTTTATATGTCGCCATTTTGTAGTAATTGAAATGGAAGCTAAAACAAAATGGATAGTAAAACGAAGTCAGACGAATAATCACTCCATTTTAGTCATCATATTGACGAGAGAAGAGATGTTAATACAACTATGATGAGGATCTATACAAAGCCTGGGGAAAATTTGAATCAAAAGGCAATCTTTTCCGATAATTCTGACAATGTACCGTGACTGAAGGTTATTTTTAAGTATGTTCAGAGAAAGATTTGACCGACTGCTTTGAGTGGACTGTAGCCGTTGCCAAAAATACTGTACAAAGGAACTCTTTGGCGATAAATACTTTCAAGTCTTGGAGTGTGTGGAGAAATGAGGGGGCAGAAAGAAAATTCTGAAAGATATCTTAGACATGGACTAGAGTATGGATAACCGATTTAAATATGCCGATAAGTACGCAGTCTATTCCGGTCCTGAATGTTACAAGCTTTGCCATAATTTTTCTTTTATTGTCAAAAGAATAAAATATGTCCGAATATGTCAACCTCTGATGACGTCATGAGAGGTTGTTATAAGATATAACTGCTATGGACATCAAAGAAAAAAACTACCGCCAGTTGCATTTGTATAGGATATTAACCTACCCAAGGTTGATGTCATATCAATCCGAGGGAGAGTAGGTTTATATCTGACATTTACAATGGGTTCACCTTTAAATGTAATGGGCTCTTCTAAAAAAGGCAACTGTGATTGGATAATTACTCGATAGTTTCCGCCAAAATGCGAAAATTACCGAAGCTGTCACGTGGAAATGTTTATTTAAACGTCGACATTTTGGAGAAAGCAAAAACAAAAGGGATAGTAAAACGAAGCCAGACGAATAATCAATCCATTTTAGTCACCATAATGACGATAGAATCGATGTGAATGCACATATGATGAGGATCTATCCAAAGCCTGAGGAAAACTTCGAGTGTGTGGAGAAATAATGCGTGCGGAAAGAAAATTCTGAAAGATATCTTAGATGGAGTATGGTCATGGATAACCGATTTAAATATGCCGATAAGTACGCCGTCTATTTCGTTACTGAATGCTACAAACTGTACTATAACAATGGGTTTTTTTTATTGTCAAAAGAATAAAATTAATTTCTGTGTTCTTTGTATTATTTCGATCATCTACGCCATCAGCGGTTGATATGAGCCGAATATATCGACCTGGGATGACGTCATCAGCGGTTGATATATCATATCAACCTGTCATGACATCATCAGCGGTTGATATGAACCGAATATCAACCTATGATGACGTCACGAGGGGTTGTTATGAGATATAACTGCTATGGACATCAAAGAAAAAAAATACACCCAGTTGTATATATAGATATAGCTCTCGTGCTAACGCATTCGTGCAATATCATTATATTACTTAATATCTCACACTCGACTATTAAACTACACAGATTAAACTTAACCCTCCGAATTAGTTGAAATTTAATAGTCTATTTGGTTTACCATGTCACTGTGACAACGTTTTTATAACGTTGATATAGTACTGTATCAGTTCCATATCCAGTTGCGACCTTGAAGAAATACCCACACATAGGCTGTGCAGAGGCGCACAAACATACCCCCCCCCCCACCAGTTAGATCGAAAAATAGTTTGTAAGTATAGCATTATGTAATTTTTAAATGATTCAATTGAATATTGATTGTGGTTTGATTGAATGTGTAAGAAAATCCGGCATTCCTTATCTGGCCTAAGCTCAGGAGAGGTGCCCCCCCCCCACCTACCCCGTGTACCCGCAAGTGCGGTGGGGGTGGGCAAAATGTTTAGAGCGTGCGTGTTGTATCATGAGGTCTGTCATTGTGTCAGCTGGTGTGGTTTCGATTCCCCGGTTGTACGTGGCAAGGGGTAGGGTTGCCTGTCAAAACTCGTGGCTTTTCCTCGGGTCCCCCGGTTTCCTCCAACTAATAAATATATCCTTAGGCGCTAGCGAATTATTGAAATACAATTGAACCATATGTTAGTCTCGAAATGATCTAATTTGTGTCGAGTGGACGTTAAACCCCATTTATTTCTCTAGCTCATTCAAAGAAATAGCCAGACTTTGCACAGATCATTTTGTCAATAACTTGTAAGGTTTATTCAGTATGTATTTAAAGCACGAAAAATACGTGTCTATAAAGAAGTCAGTAGCCAATATCAAAATAGGTGGGATTCAGTACATCCAAATAAACGTTTGTATTTTATATGATAGAATAGTCTAATTTGACGAAAGTTTGTGGAGTACTTTGTCATTTTGTCACCCTCATATCAACCAGAACGCGGGTTATATTAACCCTTGTGCGTATACAAGGGGTATTTTTGGACCCCACGACCATATCCTTAACGTTTGTGAGAAATTGGTTCATAATTGTCTAGCAAGAATTTTATACATTGTCAGCTACTTAATGTCGGGTATAATGCTGTAAATAGAATGGATGTGAGGCAGTGGCAACATTCATCATTTGACAAGAAACTTCAAGTATTACGTTGTCGGTCACCAGGGGTCTTGTAGACCCCCCTCCCCTTTCCTTTCAACATTTTGCTAGTTACAGGTGTCTAATCTGTTCTGCAATCAGTGCTAGCTGTGTATTAGGAATCGTTCTTACTGATGATATTGTTTTGGTTATTCTAGTAATCTAGATCTGAGAGCAAATCAAGGTACACTACCACCCCATCAAAAGACTATTCTGCATGGAACATGACAATTACGATATTTTTAGATTTGTATGGTTTCAAAAAAATCTTATAATTCCTATCGTCACTGATAATACCTGAAATATTTTGATCTAGCCTGATTGATTATTGTTCAGTCTTGATATAAAGCTGTAGTTTGATCGTATTTGAATGAAATTATTCATCCAAAAACCTTTTTATGTCTGGGGTCTGAGATTACCCCTTGTTACCGACAATGTTTTTCGTGCGACGTGTACGCACAGGGATTAAACAACTATTCCGTAGTAAAGAACTACAAAAAACGGAACGAAATAGGATCTGTGTTTTAACCAGTATGTCTACCTCCGTGAATGTACGGTTTTATATAATACAGCACATATTAATTATAAACTAATACCTAGACAAATTCGTACCCCCGCCCAGATTCACCTGCTTCCGTCAAGTTCAAATTTTTAAAGTGATTATTTAATCCTGTGCGTAGTATTGAGAAGTATGTATACATTCTTTATGACGCAGCTGTAATCTGACTCCGGTATTTTATTTTTCCACTCCCACTTTATTAGTTTGTAGATCGATCAACTTCACAGATTGAAATTGCTGTAACTACAGGTTAGTGGATGATTTATATTGTAAATGTTTTCTGTATCTAATTGATAATTCAGTTGAGATTAGCACAGAATGCCTAAATCTATGTGTTAAGGTCAGCTCAATTTTCGCAAAGGTTGCTGAGATATAAATAAGGTCAGGTCAGGTGATTGTTGGTAAGATTGTAGGTTAGGGTTAGGGTAAGGGTGGGGGTTAGAGTTGGGATTAGCGCTAGCCCGGTTTACATCTCGTGAGCTTTCACCACACTTGAAATTTGGTTGTAAAGTCAAAATAAGTTAACTTGAGCATAGAGTAAGTTAAAATGAGCATAGAGTAAACAATTTTGACCGTCTTATCACTAGGATAGATATTCTCTTTTTATATGAAATGAAATGGACATAGAAATATTTTGTTTTTAACCCTAGAAATATTCTTGGGGAAATTCATCTCAGGTCAAACTTACGGAAGCTACAAAGGGCCATCTTAATTTTATAATTATTGAACACGCCCGCCTTGTATGACCCAGATCTGGCTAACAGCTGACAGGTTTTGACAAAGATGCGACAGATGGCAACCTGAAACCATACGGTTATTCCTTGGCCTATCCCTTCCTAAAGAGGGAGGTTGGGTGGTCAAGAGGTTTAACGCGGGAAATCATAATGTCTGTCATTGAGTCAAGTGGCATGGTTTCGAATGCTCGCTTGTGCGTGACAAGGAGTAGGGTCACCTATCTAACCTCGTCGGTTTCCCTGGGTCCTAAGGTCTCCTCCCAATTCTAAAAAACCCTATGCACAAGCAAATTATTGAAATAGGGTTGAACCATATGTCAGTCCCGAAATGACCTGGTTTGTGTCGAATTAACGTTAAAACCTATTTCTGTCTTTCCTCTTCTTAAAGTCTCTCCAGCAGAAACAGCCAAGACTTTCTTCAAAGTTTCATTTGATACGGAAGGTGGTAGAAATTAAGGCTATGTTGCATGCGACGCAAACAACATACATTAACAACTAAAGCAAAATCTTCAATGAAAAATATTATAAGCAATATCATCCTCCCACTGTATCCTCTCCTGTAGCTGACTCCTTTTCTCTTTCCTTCGTTTTTTTTATTTCCCCATTCCTATCCCAAACCTCATTCAATCAGTTTTTTTCAAAATTTTTGAAATTATTTTCCATCGCATCCTTATGGTGCAGTTTGATGACACCTGCAATAAATGCAAAAAAAATGTACATAAAAAAGACATTTTTACTTCATTCTATCAAGCATGGTCTAGGGTCAGTCAATGCAAGTGTCAAAGCGTTAAGTCGGGTAATTCTTATTTTTGGAAAAATATAGTTAGCCCATGATTTCTTCTATTTTGATAAGCTTATTTTTTTTCTCTCTGTAGATTAATTTGAATTATGTTGATGATTCACCAGTCGGACCCATGTCAAAAGAATTGTTAAATGAAGTTATTTAAATAACAAAATCACATAGATCTTATCTAATTTAATATTATTGTAGAGAAAGTAATAAAATATGCTTATCTTTTTTTTATACGCCCACATTTCATGTGGACGTATATTGTCGTCGCCCCTGTCCGTCCGTCCACAATTTGTTTGTGGACTCTCTACAAGTCACAATTCTTATCCGATTTTAATGAAACTTGAAATATAGATTTATCCCCATAAGATCTCAGCTGCTTTCGATATTGGCATGTATCGGATGGAAACTTCATGGATTATGGCCCCTGATTTTACGAAATATTATGTTTATAGCTTGTGGACCCTATAGAGGTCACAATTTTGAACCGATTTTGATGAAACTTGACATGTATGTTTATAAACCAAAGATCTTGGTTCCTATTGATATTTGCACCCATCGGATGGTAACTTCCTGCATTATGGCCTCTGATTGTACGAAAAATCACCCATTTTAGCTTGTGGTCCCACTGGAGGTCAAAATTATTATCCGATTTAAAAAAAAAACCGTTTGATTATATCACCGTTACATGGTAATGAAGATTGAGTTCAAATTTCGTGAAAATCAGACCAAAATTGAAAGACAAAATGGCCGCCGTTTGTACGCGAATAGTGTGAAAATATGTTATATCAAGGTTGTGGAACCTGTAGAGGTTACAATTTTGAACCGATTTTGATGAAACTTGACATTCATGTTTATAACCCAAAGATCGTGGTTCCTTTTGATATTCAACGGATAATATCGGATTGTAACTTCCTGAATTATATCCCCTGATTGTACGCAAAATTGACTTTTTATACGTCCACATTCATAATGTGAACGTATTATGCCGTCGCCCCTGTCTGGGTGTGTGTGTGTATGTGAGGGTGTGTGGGTGTGTGTGTCTGTGGTTCGCCTACAGGGCGCAATTCTTCATGGATTTTCTTCAAACTTGGTATACTTATTCCTTATACCCCAAGGAAGATCCCTATTGTTTTTGGTGCATGCCCGACCCCCAGGGGCAGAGCCACGCCCATTTCTAGTATTTGTTTGTTTGTCATCTACAGGCCACATTTCTTAACTTATAATCTTGAAACTTTGCATACACATTCTTTGTACCCTAAGGAACATCCCTATCGTTTGGGGTGCATGCCCAACCACCAGGGGCAGAGCCACGCCCAATTTCTTTTCGCGTGTCTTTGTGTCGCCTACAGGGCGCAATTCTTACTGGATTTTCTTCAAACTTTGTATAATTACTCTATCGTTTGGGATGCATGCCCAACCCCCAGGGGCAGAGCCACGTCCATTTTCTTTTTGTGTGAATGTGTGTCGCCTACATGCCGCAATTCTAACTGGATTTTCTTAAAACTTTGTATACTTACTCTTTACACCCTAAGGATGATCCGTATTGTTTTTTGGTGCATGCCCGACCCCCAATGGCAGAGCCACGCCCATTCCTTGTATTTATTTGTTTGTCGTTTACAAGCCACATTTCTTAACGTATCATCTTGAAACTTTGAATGCTTATTCTTTGTACCCCAAGGAACATTCCTACTATTTGGGGTGCTTGCCCAACCCACAGGGGCAGAGCCACGCCCATTTTCTTTTTGTGTGTCGCCTACAGGCCACAATTCTTAATCGGTCATCTTGATGTTGAGGCACGACCCTCAACGCTAAACAAACCAAACGCCTAGCCTTCTTGACAAAGTACCATATCAATCAAAGCAGGAATGTGGACGTATATTGTAGCGTTAGCGTTATGTTTTAGCTGGTGGTCCCTCTAGAGGTCTCAATTATTATCCAGTTTTAGGAATAATATTAAATGTTTCGTATACTTAACGTTAGCATTGGGCAGAATTTTATAAAAACCAAACAAATTCTAATGATTTTCTGATAATTACTTAATATGCGACAACTCTTGTTGACTGCCCGGACGATTTAGCTGCTGTGTGGGCGTATGTTTCGTTGCCTGGCAACCTATTTTTTTGTTTCCGGTAAAGTTTCCCGTGGGCACCGGAAGTGACGTAAATTCAGCAAAAACTACAATTTTGACAGATTTTGACAGTTCGGTACAACTTTTTGAAAGTAAATATTATTTTTTTCCAATCTGATCTTACTGAAAAGGTGTGCCATGTATAGGCGCACAAAACATCGGGCTCAGTTTCTTTTTAATTTCGATTTCGTTTTCGGGCAATTTCGATTAAAAGGCGAAGAAAGGTGTTAAAATAATGTAATTTGGGCAAAAACTGTATTTATAGCCTTCGAAACAACTAACTTATTCGAATAAGTCGTATTTGTTATTTGTTTAAAATGTTGATATTTGATTCCAATCAACTAATAGAATAAACCAATACGATCATTTTGTGAAATGTTGAATAATAGATCTCTAACACAACATGTTTCTTCTTCTACCCATAATGGTGGACATATTCTCGATCTTGTGTTAACTAATCCATGTGATATTAAACTTTACACACTGGACCCTTTGTTCCCACTCGGGTGTTCAAGTTACTGATCAACTTGTATTGTGTTGTTTTAGCACGTACACAGGTGATCATTTGAGGAAAAGTGGGTGTTCATATAAATGAACACCCCAACATACTAACCCGGTGATTGTCAAAACAGACAACCGCGCATTTTCGTGCGTGCACTGTGTATTAGCAATAACAAGAAACACCGTGTTAATTTTAAAAAGATAAATATATGTACATGAAGTTAAAACGACAAATAAATACTTTTTCACAGTAGATTGTGAAATAACATCATTAGTTAGAAAACGCAACCAACAGTATAAGAAACAAATGCACGAAACCTAGCGAATTGGGAAGAATTTCGGTTTGAACATTTTTTTAGATAATTGTCAGCTTGTAAAATACCAATCCTACATCATCACACTTGATATTTTTTTTTCGCACATGGATAGTTTGTGGCTGACAATTCGCGAATGTAAAACGTATTCCAGCCAATGCAGCACACCCCATTCGCACAAAATAAATATTAACAGTGAATAAGGGGTGTTGCATATTTTTTCTTTTGTCGATAAGGAGAGAGAGAAATGGGATTTAACGTTCACTCGACGTAGGGGTCTTTAGTAGCCGGAGGAAACCGGAGGCCCTACACCTTGTCACGTACCACCGAGGAATCGAAACCACACAAGTTGACTGAATGGCAGACCTTATAACACAACGCGCAAGCGCTAACCATTCGGACATTTATCCATATACCAATTCAACTTTCTTAAAATTGTTTTTCAAAAACCTGACATTTCAATAATCTGATTTCTATGCATCGTAAATAAACCGGTATACACATATTCAGTTATTTACCCACTCCCCAATTTGCTGAGTAAACAACAATATATGACGTGCAAAATAAAGCTTATTGGTACCTGTTATAGGGTCTGTGATAATAATGCGTCTCTCTCGTATTCGTCCATTTCAATTCACTCGTTCAACTTCTTACACAAAGAATCCATTGTGTAAGTCAGTTATCAACCTTGACCTCGGGGTCAAGTTAGATAAACACCCGCGCCCGTGCATTGAACACTTCGAACGCTGCGCGTTCTCAGTGTACAACTTTGCACGAGCTCGGGTGTTCATCTAACTTGAACCCCTCTGTCTCAGTTGATAACCCTTACGGATAATCTCTCTGTCTCTGACAAATTAATATCTGATCATTTCCCGGCAAGTTTTAATCTAAAGATCCAGAAACCACAACCAACAAGAAAGACTGTAATATATCGAAGGTTTAAATCACTTGACATTACTAAATTTAAAGCGGAAATAGTCAACTCGGACTTCAATGACATTCAATATATTCAAGATGTACAAGACAAGGCAACCCAATACCACTCTAAACTTGCTGAAATTTTGGACTTACTTGTGCCTCTTCAAACAAAAACATTTACCATTCGTCCCAATACGCAGTGGTTTAATGATTCTATTTTAGAAGCCAAAAGGGATCGTATTAAGGCCGAACATCTATGGCGTAAAACAAATCTACATGTCCATAAACAGATTTATAAATCTTTACAACAAAATGTGAATAAATTAATTGAAGACGCTAAAATTAAATTTTACTCTGATAAAATAGAAAATGGCGAAAACAGACAAAAAGACCTGTGTAAAGTTGGGAATTCCCTTTTGGATTATAATGCTGAGCGGACTATTCTCCCGGCTAATGATAATGATGCTGAACTTGCGAATTTATTCTCTGATTTCTTTCAAATAAAAATACAGAAAATACGAACTGAACTTGATGATTTAAATAAAACTATTGACTTTAACGCTCATGATTTTGATAAGTTAGAAAACTCTGTTTATTTAGAAAAATTTAACTTGGTTAGTGAATCTTTTGTTTTAAAGTTAATTAAATCGGCTGCTCCTAAATCTTGTTCATTAGATCCTATTCCGATTCCTGTTCTTAAGGACTGTCTAGACGAAGTTATTCCAGTTTTCACTAATATTATTAATTCTTGTATATCATCCTCTACTGCTCCCAACATTTTCAAACAAGCTTATGTTACCCCTTTAATTAAAAAGTATACACTGGATCCTAATATTTTTAAAAATTACAGACCTGTCTCTAGCTTAAGTTTTATTTCTAAAATATTAGAGAAATGTATTGCTTCTCAGATAAAGGCCCATCTAGATGATAACTGTTTGTATGAACCATTTCAAAGTGCTTATAAACAATTTCACAGCATCGAAACAGCCTTAACCCGGGTTTTAAAATATATTTTGATGGAAATTGATAATAGAAAATGTACATTTCTAATTTTATTGGATTTATCTGCTGCTTTCGACACAGTGGACCATTCCATTCTTCTACGTAGACTACAGTTTAAATTCGGTATTTGTGGCTCTGCATTAAATCTTTTAGAAAGCTATCTTGTGGGTAGAAAACAGTGTATTTTAGTTAATTGTAAATCGTCGTCTGAAACTGTTTTGTCATCTGGGGTTCCCCAGGGTTCTGTTCTTGGACCGATTTTATTTACCCTCTATACGTCACCATTAGGTGATATTGTTAGAAAATATGGTCTCAGCTTTCACTTGTATGCCGATGATACTCAATTATATATTTCATTTAAACCTAATTGTCCATCCTCTTTCAATTTATCAAAACTGCAACTTGAGAACTGTATTAGTGAAATTAGAAAATGGATGTCAAAGAACTTTCTAAAATTAAATGATGATAAAACTGAATATTTGTTATTAGGCTCAAGGCATCACTTAAGGAAATTTGCACATGATAATCCCCCTGTTGTAATAGGTAATTGTGATATATTTTCATCTGATTCTGCTCGTAATATTGGCGCAATCTTTGATAGTTTTATGCTTATGGGAGCTCAAGTAAATAATATTTGTAAATTGTGCTATTTTAATATTGAAATATAGGTAAAATACGTAAATTTGTAACTGAAGAGGCCACTAAGTCACTTGTTAATTCTCTTGTCCCTTCTCGATTAGATAACTTTAATTCACTTTTAGTTGGTTTACCGTTAAAGCTTATAGATAAATTACAAAAAGTACAGAATACTGCTGCTAGACTTGTTACTTTAACTAAAAAATGTGACCACATAACTCCTGTTTCATACAATTTACACTGGTTACCTGTTAAATATCGAATTGATTTTAAGATTTTGTTACTTACTTTTAAATGCTTAAATAATCTAGCTTCTGTTTACCTCTCAGATCTTTTAGAACTTTATACACCCGGCCGAACATTACGTACATCAGATAAACTACTTTTGAAGCCCAAAACTATTCAACTAGTCTCTTATGGTCAGCGCTCTTTTAGTTATCAAGCACCTGTTTTATGGAATAATCTACCATTTAGTTTAAGATGTTGTACATCTCTATATTCTTTTAAAAAAACAACTTTAAACACATTTATTTAATCAGGCTTTTAACTGACTCTGTATGCAATCGTTAACATCTTGTTGTTTATTTATGATTACATTACCACTTTGTAAAGTGCCCCTGAACATGTTATATGAAAGGGTGCACTATACATATGCTGTAATAATAATAATAATAAATAATATCGCAAAACAGTTCCTAACTTCTTCAGTTGCGGAGAAAAAGAAGATTTTCAACAGGTAACTTTTCAAGGTTTTTGGTCCATAAAAGTGTCAATTATTATCCGATTTTAATAAAATTTTCACTCTGTGATACCTAATGCCATTTACAATTCCATACAAGTTATTTAAGATTTTCCTTATCACTGGAAGTAACGTCAATTTGGCAAAAAAAATGTATTTTATCCTTCAAAACAGATATTTTAGTCAAGTGAGTCTGATTTGTAATGTTTTAAAATTATGATATTTGATTCCAAAAAGATTGAAACCATACGATCATATAGATTCCACAAAATAATTTTCAACTGGTACGGTCGCCAAGATGTAGACGATTTACTACAAGTCACTTGTCAGGGTTTTTG
This sequence comes from Patella depressa, assembly GCA_948474765.1. Lineage (NCBI taxonomy): Eukaryota > Metazoa > Mollusca > Gastropoda > Patellidae > Patella > Patella depressa. Next base: position 1,923,629 of record OX419717.1, read on the forward strand.
GTCTATAAAAGTGGCAATTATTATTCGATTTACATAAACTTTTTACCATATGATGGCGTTATGCTATTTCCGATTTCATAAATCTAATTGAACATTTTCATTATCACCGGAAGTACTGTAATTTTGTCAGGATCACTTACATGTAACACATGTATAAAATTAACTGGTATTGCTGTGTTTGGTTGATTCGACTTCCATTTTATTTGATGTGTACAATGTTAATGTGGAAATATGTGTATCGGTTCCATTGGTACTGGAAGTGACATAAGTTCAAAGGTAATGTGGCACAGGTGAAACCCGTCATAACTGCTTGCAGGTCTAGTTGACATTGTTTTGGGGTCATGGGTAATAACATTGATGTACTCGATTCAAAATTGAAGGTATTTCAAAAGATCTCTTGGTGTCAAAACTTAAAGCAAAAATAGAACAACATACACGTGTACCAAGCGATCAGCAGACATTATCTTACATTGATGATGATGATGATAAAGAACATAAAATGAAGAATTCTTGTAAATTATCCGACTATGGTGTTCGTCATGGGTCTTCTATATAGGTAGCGTGTTTGTCAATGGGTTATGTTATTTATAACATTTTGGAAGCCATTGGTGGTGCTAATATAAATTCGATGTCTATTTACGGATCGTTAATGTTGCCATTTTTGAACGGCCATGTCATTCTGTGTTTTTGTTCAATAATAATCATGAAATTGACATCTCTCTAAGTTATTTATTTTGTGTTAAACGTTAGAAAATAAATATGGTTTTATGTCTTACTATTCTGCACCAACCGGGATACTAAAGATAAGTATACACCTTGTAGTGTGCTATGAGCCAGACAGTGGCGTATACAATACGATAACCACGCCCACACAACAACCATGTCTCTCAAACACGATAGCCATAGATTGCAGCTTATTTGAAAGGGAACGTAAATGTTGGCCAAATGAAAATAACGCAGCTTTCAAGAAATCGAATTTCTCTCGATTTAACAAGATTTACGGGAGGTTTTTTACACTGTCTACAATAAGTTATATTATGCTTTTCTAAATAAATCAACGACATCACCCAAGGTGGAAGCGGACGTTATGTCTTTTAATCGAACGAACGAACGAATATATTCTTTTCTAATTATTTTTCGGGCCGTGGAATTAATTTTGACCCAGTTAGAATCAGGAAAACTGCCGGATTGATCACAAAATTTTGACATTTCTGTACATTTGTTAAATTAAAAATTGAAATAAATGAGCAATTTGATTTATTGGGATTTTTTGGGTTTTTTTTAAATTGAAGAAAAAAATAAATCTTTACGTCGCATATAAAGCCTTTTAACTGACGCGTTAAATTATTTGTCTATTCAGGTTGGTGTGTATGCACGATAAAAGCTTTCATTGTTGACTCTAGGGAACAATAGTTACGAAACTAGAATGAAAAGCATTGTTTCCTGTATAGTTTTGATATTTCATAAATTTTGTCCAAACACGTTGAACTTCATTTGGACTGTTTTATTTTACAGGCGTAATGATGTAATCTAGACAAAAAGCCGGTTGTTCTTGATATTTACTAGAGCAGCCCTTTCCATCCATATACAGTTATAATGATTATGATTTTAAACAAGATAGCGAATTAATAATATGCCATAAGTATTATTTAAATACTTGTATTAGTAGCTAACATATATATAAATAACCGTATACACTTTCTGCTATACATGCTTTGTTAATATATAGATATATTGAACGCGGGGAAGCGAGTTCGAGGGCGAGAGTGCATCGAAACAACAAACACCGTTCGTATCATTATGGAGAAACTGTTTTCATAATTCTGGCAAACGGCACAAGATGGACAGTGCAAACAACACAGAAAACAGCACTGAATAGTTGTCATGGGCTTTTTAAGACGCTACTTAAAACTGTGTAAGAGGGCTTGTAACATTTTTCAACTTCGTGGGTTTCCTCCGGGCACTCCGGTTTCCTCCCACTGCTAAAGACCCGAACGCGCAAGCGAATTATTGAAACAAAATTAAACCATATGTTAGTCCCGACATGACCTAGTTTGTGTCGAGTGGACGTTAAACCCCATCTCTCTCTCTCTTTCTTGAAACATTTTCTTATCCATTCTGTCATCACAATCACAATCGTTATTCTTCCCATGATTTGCGCTTTATTACGAGACTCATTTTTTTATATAAAACCAATTAACGCAGACAAAGAAAAAAAACTTTTGAAAATCATTGATTCTAAAAGATTAAATGAAAGTTTAGAAATTCTAAATCTTTCCAGCGCTAACAATATTTCCAATGGAAGGCCACGTAATTCTCTGTTTAAAAACCAAAACATTGACATAGGTGTCACGATCATTACAGTCTCACGAAACAGACACCAGTTTGATTCTATAAACCAAAATATTTAACGCAAGTAGCCGGGACAATTGAATCCTTGCTAAAAAATCCAGCATTAATAAAAACACTATGCCGTTTTTCTGTGCAATGTTGATCCTGATCCAAATTCATACACGGAAATATCTCTACTTTCAAGAATACTTCCTACATTTGAGCGTTTCGCTGCGAAAGGACCCCAGCGAGTACATATTTTCGAAAAAGAAAAACAGAATTATGTATTTTGTTTGAACGAAACAATAAATAATAGAGTGAATTATACATTGCTGATTGAGGATGATACTTACCCCCATGATTTGTTATTTTCTGTTTTGGAACATATGATAGATAATAGAATCGAGAAGAAGTTCGCTGAATTTAAGTCCATATGTTAGATAATAGAATCGAGAAGAAGTTCGCTGAATTTAAGTCCACGGTTCGTGATGTAACTTATGTCAAATTTTACCACCCTCGACGGTTACTGGGGTATTACAGTTTGGAAGTGGAAAGAATTCCAGAGTTAATATCAATTGGTGTTTTATTTGGGACCATAATGTGTCAAAGTTACACTTACCTTTTCAGCAAATCAAAATACAGCATGAACAAAATGTGGTTCCTGTTTACAGTTTATTCCTGTCTGGTTGCCATAGCAATCGGACGTCAGAACATCGTGGAATTTCGAGGTATTTCTAAATACAATCTTACATCGCACTGATCCAAATTTTGTGCCACATTTTTCGGGCATCGATTAGTCTGATTTGATGCTTGGAATTCGGGGAGGAATTTCGGTTACAAAACCATTGGATACTTTTTGAGTTACTTATACGGGCTAGAATAGCAGATAACGCATTTGCGGTGGTTAAATGTTCTCCGGGAGGGTGAGGCCCCCATACCCTGCGACGATTGATTGGTTGTTTGGAACTCGAGTCAGCAGGTTGGCTGTATTGGACCAAATTGAAGTTGCTGTATTCACAGGCTGGAATAGCAGGAAGATGCGTTTGCGGCAGTTATTTTTCCGTCTCTGGAAAACGATTGATTGAAATTCGAGTCAGTCACCCTAATTAAGCTATATTAGACCACTTTAAAGTTGCTTTGTTCACGGGCTGAAATAGCAGGAAAACGTATTTGCGGCCGTCATATATTCCAAAATTTTCTTGGGGAAATTCGGGTTCTGTCATCGAGTCCGTGCGCCTATGTGCGTGTAAGAAACCCTTGGCAGTTGGAATAGAAAAAACTTTGGTCGTATCAAACAGCAAGTTTAGTCCGTTAATTGATGAACAGCACAAATTTACGTTTACGGTAAAATTCCTAAATTTGCAATAACTGCGCGCAGCTATGAACCCGTCTGTGCAGGTGTTATTTGATGATGGCAGATCGATTCATATGAATGTTGTTTGTGTTTTTGGCCATCAAAGAAGAATCACGGTGAAAAATAAACGGTAAGGATTCTAAAATAGCCTTAGAACCGAGATAGGGGAAAGCATTATTTTCATATTAGTTGTGTAAAGGACCCGGCAGGAACAAAGAGAGAGCACTAGGACTCGAAGATTTCGTTACTTAAGTAACTAGATTTTTTGCCAATGTGCCGCTAGGTCTACCTAAGTCTAAGTGGGCCGCGAAATTCTGAACGGCACACAAGAATATACGAAAAACCACCCGATCTTAATTTAGTATTCATTGGTGTCAACTTATAAGTTCATAGCTGTATTTTTCTTTATTTAGTTTGAATCACTCGATGTGTCTATGACTGGTCTCTGTCTACGGTTGTATGCTGCTTGACTTGCCACGTTTTTATACGCCCACATTTTCATGTGGACGTATATTGTCGTCGCCCCTGTCCGTCCGTCGGTCCACAATTGTTTGTGAACAGTCTACAGGTCACAATTTTTATCCGATTTCAATGAAACTTAAAACATAGGTTTATCGCCCTAAGACCTCGGTTCCTTTCGATATTGGCATGTATCGGACTGTAACTTCATGGGTTATGGCCCCTGATTGTACGAAAAATCACGTTTTTTAGCTTGTGAACAGTTTAGAGGTCACAATTTTAAACCGATTTGGATGAAACTTGAAATGCATGTTTATAACGCAAAGATCTTGGTTCCTTTCGATATTTGCGCCAATCGGATCGTAACTTCCTGAATTATGGCCCCTGATTGTCCGAAAAATCGCCCTTTTTAGCTTGTGGTCCCTCTGGGGGTCAAAATTGTTATCCGATTTAAAAAACCGTTTGATTATATCACCGTTCCATGGTTATGAAGGTCGAGTTCGAATTTCGTGAAAATCGGACCAAAATTGACGGACAAAATGGCCGCCATTTGTACGCGAATAGTGTGAAAATATGTTAAATCAAGGTTGTGAACAGTGTAGAGGACACAATTTTGAACCGATTTGGATGAAACTTGAAATGCATGTTTATAACCCAAAGATCTTGGTTCCTTTCGATATTTGCGCCAATCGGATCGTAACTTCCTGAATTATGGCCCCTGATTGTCCGAAAAATTGCCCTTTTTAGCTTGTGGTCCCTCTGGAGGTCAAAATTGTTATCCGATTTAAAAAAACGTTTGATTATATCATTGTTCCATGGTTATGAAGGTCGAGTTCGAATTTCGTGAAAATCGGACCAAAATTGACGGACAAAATGGCCGCCATTTGTACGCGAATAGTGTGAAAATATGTTATATCAAGGTTGTGAACAGTGTAGAGGACACAATTTTGAACCGATTTGGATGAAACTTGAAATGCATGTTTATAACCCAAAGATCTTGATTCCTGTCGATATTTGCGCCAATCAGATCGTAACTTCCTGAATTATGGCCCCTGATTGTCCGAAAAATTGCCCTTTTTAGCTTGTGGTCCCTCTGGAGGTCAAAATTGTTATCCGATTTAAAAAAAAACCGTTTGATTATATCACCGTTCCATGGTTATGAAGGTTGAGTATGAATTTTGTGAAAATCGGACCAAAATTGACGGACAAAATGGCCGCCGTTTGTACGCGAATATTGTGAAAATATTTTATATAAAGGTTGTGGACCTTATAGAGGTCACAATTTTGAACCGATTTTGATGAAACTTGACATGTATGTTTATAACCCCATATTCGATATTTGGGCCCATTGGATCATAACTTCCTGAATTATGTCCCCGGATTGTCCGAAAAATCGCTTTTGTTCGCTTTTGGTCCCTCTGGAGGTCAAAATTATTATCCGATTTAAAAAAACGTTTGACTATATCACCGTTACATGGTAATGAAGAGAGAGTTTGAATTACGTGAAAACCGGACTAGAATTGACGGACAAAATGGCCGCCGTTTGTACATGAATAGTGTGAAAATATGTTATATCAAGGTTGTGGACCCTATAGAGGTCACAATTTTGAATCGATTTTGATGAAACTTGACAGGTATGTTTTAAACCCAAAGATCTTGGTTCCTTTCGATATTTGCGCCCATCGGGTCATTGCTTCCTGAATTATGTCCCCTGATTGTACGAAAAATCACCCTTTTAGCTTGTGGTGCCTCTGGAGGTCACAATTATTATATGATTTAAAAAAAACCGTTTGATTATAAAAACCAAACAAATGCTAATGATTTTCTGATAATTCCTTAATATGCGACAAATCTTGTTGACTGCCCGGACGATTTGGCTGCTGTGTGGGCGTATGTTTCGTTGCCTGGCAACCTATTTTTATTTTGCAAAATTCAAATATTTTTCATATATATTTTTCCCATGTGTTCCAAGGTGTGCCGTTGACAAAAACGGTTTAAGAAACCACTGCCCTAAAAAGGACAGTATTTTTTTAAAGGTTTTGGGTAGTGTTGGGTGTACTGAATGACATCCTAAAAGTTTACCAAAATGGGAGTACCGTAAAGTCCCAAATGGTTAGGGTGATGCTAAGTTTTATAAGTCCATTTCCTTTACAATGTCAAACTTCAGCCAAAACAATTTTTAAGAGAAACAAATGAAACTGACACCTTTCCTTGGTTTGTACTATGTACCCCTATCCTAAAAACCTATGGCCGAGACTGTGTCATTATAAAATATCATATTTGGTTATTTTTAATTCATTTGTAGGCTAGATATAAAATTCTTAGGGCTTCTGTGGGTCTTAATCCAATGAAATTTAATAGTTTTCATAAGTCTTGTATCAGTTGCATATCCAGCTACGTAAAACGAAACAAACATAGACTATGACTCACTTTGTCCCAACATGTTCAACTTCGACGATTTTATTTTGATATTTAAATTCATAGTGCACTAAAAACGCCATTGTCGTAAACATATGTGAATGTCAGGTAAAAGATGAAGAATTTATTACCAACAATTTAACCCCAACAACATAGCTTAAAACACTTATTTATACCTATATCATTGACCAGGGGCGGGTATAGGAATTTTGTAAAGGGGGGGGGGGGGGTGCAAATGAGCTTGTGGCCGAGCGAAGAGTAGCAATAACAAAATTTGACGGACAAAATGATTATATCACCGTTCCATGGTTATGAAGGTCGAGTTCGAATTTCGTGAAAATCGGACCAAAATTGACGGACAAAATGGCCGCCATTTGTACGCGAATAGTGTGAAAATATGTTAAATCAAGGTTGTGAACAGTGTAGAGGACACAATTTTGAACCGATTTGGATGAAACTTGAAATGCATGTTTATAACCCAAAGATCTTGGTTCCTTTCGATATTTGCGCCAATCGGATCGTAACTTCCTGAATTATGGCCCCTGATTGTCCGAAAAATTGCCCTTTTTAGCTTGTGGTCCCTCTGGAGGTCAAAATTGTTATCCGATTTAAAAAAACGTTTGATTATATCATTGTTCCATGGTTATGAAGGTCGAGTTCGAATTTCGTGAAAATCGGACCAAAATTGACGGACAAAATGGCCGCCATTTGTACGCGAATAGTGTGAAAATATGTTATATCAAGGTTGTGAACAGTGTAGAGGACACAATTTTGAACCGATTTGGATGAAACTTGAAATGCATGTTTATAACCCAAAGATCTTGATTCCTGTCGATATTTGCGCCAATCAGATCGTAACTTCCTGAATTATGGCCCCTGATTGTCCGAAAAATTGCCCTTTTTAGCTTGTGGTCCCTCTGGAGGTCAAAATTGTTATCCGATTTAAAAAAAAACCGTTTGATTATATCACCGTTCCATGGTTATTAAGGTTGAGTATGAATTTTGTGAAAATCGGACCAAAATTGACGGACAAAATGGCCGCCGTTTGTACGCGAATATTGTGAAAATATTTTATATAAAGGTTGTGGACTTTATAGAGGTCACAATTTTGAACCGATTTTGATGAAACTTGACATGTATGTTTATAACCCCATATTCGATATTTGGGCCCATTGGATCATAACTTCCTGAATTATGTCCCCGGATTGTCCGAAAAATCGCTTTTGTTCGCTTTTGGTCCCTCTGGAGGTCAAAATTATTATCCGATTTAAAAAAAACGTTTGACTATATCACCGTTACATGGTAATGAAGAGAGAGTTTGAATTACGTGAAAACCGGACTAGAATTGACGGACAAAATGGCCGCCGTTTGTACATGAATAGTGTGAAAATATGTTATATCAAGGTTGTGGACCCTATAGAGGTCACAATTTTGAATCGATTTTGATGAAACTTGACAGGTATGTTTTAAACCCAAAGATCTTGGTTCCTTTCGATATTTGCGCCCATCGGGTCATTGCTTCCTGAATTATGTCCCCTGATTGTACGAAAAATCACCCTTTTAGCTTGTGGTGCCTCTGGAGGTCACAATTATTATATGATTTAAAAAAAACCGTTTGATTATAAAAACCAAACAAATGCTAATGATTTTCTGATAATTCCTTAATATGCGACAAATCTTGTTGACTGCCCGGACGATTTGGCTGCTGTGTGGGCGTATGTTTCGTTGCCTGGCAACCTATTTTTATTTTGCAAAATTCAAATATTTTTCATATATATTTTCCCATGTGTTCCAAGGTGTGCCGTTGACAAAAACGGTTTAAGAACCACTGCCCTAAAAAGGACAGTATTTTTTAAAGGTTTTGGGTAGTGTTGGGTGTACTGAATGACATCCTAAAAGTTTACCAAAATGGGAGTACCGTAAAGTCCCAAATGGTTAGGGTGATGCTAAGTTTTATAAGTCCATTTCCTTTACAATGTCAAACTTCAGCCAAAACAATTTTTAAGAGAAACAAATGAAACTGACACCTTTCCTTGGTTTGTACTATGTACCCCTATCCTAAAAACCTATGGCCGAGACTGTGTCATTATAAAATATCATATTTGGTTATTTTTAATTCATTTGTAGGCTAGATATAAAATTCTTAGGGCTTCTGTGGGTCTTAATCCAATGAAATTTAATAGTTTTCATAAGTCTTGTATCAGTTGCATATCCAGCTACGTAAAACGAAACAAACATAGACTATGACTCACTTTGTCCCAACATGTTCAACTTCGACGATTTTATTTTGATATTTAAATTCATAGTGCACTAAAAACGCCATTGTCGTAAACATATGTGAATGTCAGGTAAAAGATGAAGAATTTATTACCAACAATTTAACCCCAACAACATAGCTTAAAACACTTATTTATACCTATATCATTGACCAGGGGCGGGTATAGGAATTTTGTAAAGGGGGGGGGGTGCAAATGAGCTTGTGGCCGAGCGAAGAGTAGCAATAACAAAATTTGACCTTTTCCTTATCATTTTGCCTAGAATAAACCCACGGCAAGTGTAAAACTACAGATAACAGAACATCGGCATAATGATAAGACCTTTATTACGAATATGAAATAGACATATGTCTGAAGGAGCTCTCAGTATATAGCCAACATCATATATCGAAAATAGGTGGGATTCAGTGTATGATAGAAAATAGTCTAAATTTGATGACCGTTATCAAGCACTTTGTCTCACGCGCACTAAACCGTGCTATTTGGTAAATTTCATCAGTTTGTGACATTCCTATATAAGAAAAGAAAGGATCCCCTGCATTCCCAGCCAAATAAATTCTAACAGCTCTCTGAAGCATGATATATACAATTAAAATACAGATGTGACGTCACCTTTTGATGTTGGCGTATCATACTTTCAAATAATCGTACGGGCAACTTGCCAATAGTACTTTATTCATACCAGTGAGATATTGGACTAGTGTGACGTAAAAGCTCGTGCGGAGTGTCAGTATTTTAAGATGTTTAATGGTCTCGAGCTTACGACATTGCGTAATATATTGTAAAAACATTCGTATTACTTAATGTCTCGCTCTCGACCATTAAGCAATACATAATATGCTTTTTACGTTTATATGTTGATTTTGCCTTTTCAGATTTTCTATAATATAATTATAAATTAGCACTAAGTTAAACCGGCATTATGCAAGAGCTAAATCTTTTTTTTTGAAATGAAGTCTTTACTTAAAAATCAGTAAAAAAAACCTGGCATAGTACATAGTTCACATTACAATCACAGTGTCTTAGAATCTAATTAAAGTTTTAAAAAACATTGATTTATTATTGAAGCTATGCTATATTTCTATTCATTTAGTAGAACAAAAATAAGCACAAAGAAACTAAAAAACACCCCCCCCCCCCAAAAAAAAATATAATAAAATAAAATACAAAGCACAAAAAATACAAAAATAGCTAGAGGTATGAAAGGAATACTATTCATACTGTATATTCCCATTTATTTACTAAGGTTTCATTTAATTAAGATTTCATATGAAAGCTTATTGTTTTTGTTAAGATTTAATATTATTAAGCTTATTGTTTCTGTTAAGATTATTTTTAAGCTTTCATATGTATTACATATGAAAGCTTATTGTTTCTGTTCAGATTATTATTTTTAAGCTTTCATATTTCATATGAAAGCTTATTGTTTCTGTTAAGATTATTATTATCATTATTTTGTTCTTTTCCTGCAAATCTTATATCTCGAAATCTAACCGTAGGATCTTTCTGAAACTTTTACCTACCCACCACGAATGAGTGGTGGTTTTAGAATGAATATATTTTCAAATTATTTCGGAAGTAAAAACACATTTGACAACTTCTTTAATATTAGCACGATTTCCATGAAATTTGGAATAAAAGTAGACCTGATTCATTTAACTTAAACGAGGTCTTTAAAAATTTTCTTACTTATCTCCCCTTTGAGAAATGAGGGATCAAAGCACGATGTTCATAATACTTGGAATGAAGGTAGATTGATTCCTTTAACTCGACAAATTTGTTTAGTGAAAAATCAGCATTAACGGCTTGGAAATACTTGGAATAAGCCGTCGTTTCGGGAATTGGTTTCATATTTCCGAAGGTTGATTGCATGACGATTTTTTTTTATCTTAATTTTTAAAACTTACAAACTTGATCTAAATATTCAAATAGCTGAGGTCAATCCGATTCCAAAAATATAATATTCATTATAAGTTATCTCAGTTGATTGTTCGATATTTTCTCGGCATTTTTCCAGCCATTATCAACTTATTTTCTGATCCTTCTGGGTTCTAAACGACCTGGTCGGTTTTTGAAAACTTCTGCAACGGAAAGTAAATCCGATTCCAGCAATACGGTTTCAGTAATATCTTTTTATTTTTAGATTACCTTATGGCCAGGTAATAAGCCTTAATTGTATTCCATAAACTTGTGACCTGTATATTAGTTGATTCGACTTCACTCTTCAGTCTGTTAACCTAATTCTGGTGATATTAAACTGAACCTCGTAAGTGTCGTAATCTGGGGGAAAAACGTAAATTCTCCGATATAAAAGCTATTCAATATGTTATATTAGAACAGTTTCTGACATTTTGGGAGGTTTCATGTTTGCGCAATATTTTCCATAGCATGGTTTTTATTCTGTCTGATATATGGAAACACCTGCTGTCCCAGCCAGGTGACTTTATTCTGGCTCTTTGAACTATAAAAATATTTTTTAAGTTTTAAAATAAAAAAAAATGAAATGATCCGTATTTTGAAAATCTGGAACGGGGAGTCTATTCGATTACAGCAATACATGTCTCAGTTATTTCTCTTTATTTTCCAATTATTTTTTTACACAGGGGCAATGTTACTCCCTATATATACGCATAAATATCAGCATTTGCCAGTGAAATGCTTGTGAAGTTGTTACACACATACTTGGTGCAATCAAGCGAAAACAAATTTCGGCAAAAAGTATAACCAGTCACAATTAGTGAGCCTACATTTAAAACCAATCATGAATTTCTTTTATCCATACTTAATGACATTAAAAACAAGTAAGATTTATGGACGCAATGATCCCGTTCAAAAACAAATATGATGAAAAATGGGCTATGCTTTTCTTTTTGTGGCATATTCCGAGGGGGACGGGTACATTTTCGAGAGTATATTGAAGTTGGGCATCTTCCATTAAAGATACATCATGGGAGATTTTTATAAGGAGATAGCCATTCTTGCTATAACAGTTCAAAAATAGATGATGAAAGAAGAATATATTGAAAATTTCAGTCAAATTACTTTATTCTGAACAAAGTTATCGCAATGGTAGTTAACCCTATCTTCACCTTTACCGAGTATGGTCGATCGTTTGATTGACAGGCGTTAACTCCACCTACATAATCTCGATTATCAAGTAATGTTTTCAATGGCTGTGGTACCGTTAGCCTATTCGTTTTGAGACGGGGCTGCAATTGAATTCGTATTACATTTATTTTTTACTACATATTAGAATTAAGACTTTTAATATATAGATAAGAAAAGAAAGTCAGCAACGAGATTTTAAAGTTTGAAAGGAATAGACCAAATCAATGAGGCAGTATTGTAAATAATTATATATAGCCGATTTCTTGCGTTGCTTGCGTGTACTCTTGTACTTTAGGTAGGCCTAAGTGACTCCCTAAGCAGACGAACAGAAAACAGTGACCCGATGGGGCTGCAATTCAACTGGGGTGATGTTAGCTGCGATGTTTATCAATTTCCATAATTTTACTGTAAACGCAAATGACAAAAGAGCGTATAATATCGACACCCAAACTATCATTTTAATCACAATTAAACATAATATCAAGGCCGTATATCGAACTTTAAATCAAATTCACTGACAAGCGGCCTCGCTTCTTACGCTCTATCATTTAGCCTCGATCATCAATGCCTTTTAGGGAAAATTTCCGAGAGTATGACGTCAACGTAACGGTTAATCTCCGCTTACGACGCCATTTAAAGATTTAATCAATAAAAGGAATCCTGTTTCAATCCAAGCCGAATCCAAGCCATCCGTTGGTCTACAGAGCTGATTTTGTGCTTGTTGTTTAAATAAAGATCTAATTTATAATTTCTATGACATCTGAGGCCCAAAGGAAGACCGACAAAAAGCAGATTTTGCTCTTGCATAATGTATGTTTAAACGGTTACTTGTATAGCTGAATTTTACTGCAGTATGCTTACATTCGTATTTCTTTGTGGTATATAGCAGATCATGACTCATGCTGGCATTACGCAATGATTTCTTTGGGTTACATTCCTGATTGTTTTCAAATTTGAGTCTGTGCTACTACAGCGGGACTGTACAGCGCAGTGGACGCTTACAGTTAGCTCCGGATCCATTCACTCTTTTTGAATTATTTGTTTGTCGTTTTTGAGTATCGTCTCTTGTCCATATATTTTGTTTTTGTGTAAATTATGTGTGGTGCAGCCCCCCCCCCCTGCACTTACTATTACAGGTCTCCGTTTCTCTTCAAATTTATGGCACACAATGACTACATGATTACGGGAAAAAAGTGGCCGCATTCGCACTTCAATGGTTTATATTTATGGTCTAAAATTAAATCCTTAGTTCTCAGTCCTGTGATTAATCCACAAATTTTGCACGATGGGTGATTGACCTCTGTCTTTACAACCAGATCGTCATATAACTTGAATCTTAAAGCGGGAATTTCATATTTTCCAAGAAAGTCAAAACATATTTATTTATATGTCTTTTGCTAAATAGGTTGTCAACTCACTATTATACAATCATCGACATTATTTTCACACTTACAAATCCTTCACATAGGAAATAATAACATAATTACATCCCTTGTTTTCCCATTCCCATTCCCAGTTGAAAATGATATTTTTGACAATTTCTCAACTGGCAATGGTGAATTATAGGATTAATAGGATTATTCTTTAACATGGTAGGACTGTCTATAGATACCATCTATTTTAAGGCTTTATTTTAATACATTTTTAAAATATAACTTAAAAATATAAAATTGCAGCTTTAAAGTATTTGCTCTGGCCAACTCAGTTTTTCATTAGGAACGCTATATCCATACAAATTGTACGGTTTTATTTTTGGTTCGGACGGAAAAAACTCTTGCTCGAATATTCTGAACAATTTCTGGTCTAGATTTTGTTTTGTCATATATTATATTGACTTTATGCTGCTAGCACAATGACTGTTCTTTGAGCGGTGGATGACACAAGCCACTCAAGAGCTGTGGATATTACATTTAATTCTGCTGTATAGATGGAACATCCATCTGATAGCCTTTTTGATATATTGATATTAAATTCAGGAATAACTACACCTAATGCAGTTTTGGTTGTGTTTGGATCGTGATGTCCGTCCGTTTATATTTTCACATAAGATGACCATTTTTCGTTCAAGAATTCTCTCGATACCATTTGATCGTGTTCTGGATTCCCTTTCTTCTTAACAACATTACTTAGTAACCTGGTAGTGATCTAATTTTAGGTCTTTTAATAGATCATTTGCTCTGTGATCGAACGATTGAGTCTCTGATTTAACATTGGTTGTGAATTTTTTGTCCCCCGGCTTTCGAAGAAAGTTGGGGGACTATTAAAATGGGTTCGTCCGTCTGTCTGTCTGTCTGTCTGTCTGTCCGTCACACTTTTTGGGACACAATAACTCTCTTCCTAATTGAGCTAGAATCTTCTAACTTGGTGTATGTGTTTATTAGGTCAATACCTTGATGGAGTTCGAAGATGAACATTTTCCGCTTAGGGTAAGCAGAGATACGCAATTTGATTGGTTGATGCTTTGGGACACGATAACTTTAGTTCTAATTAAGTGAGAATGATGAAACTTGGTGTATAGTTTCATTACATTAATACCTCGACTAAGTTCGATAATGAGCATTTTCTGCTTAGGGTAAGCAGAGCGATACACAATTTGATTGGTCGAGACTTTGGAACACAATAACTCTCCTTCTAATTGAGTAAAAATGTTCAAACTTGGTGTATATGCTTATTAGGTGAATGCCTCGAAGGAGTTCGAAGATGAGCATTTTCCGCTTAGGGTAAGCAGAGATAAGCAATTTGATTGGTTGATGCTTTGGGACACGATAACTTTAGTTCTAATTAAGTGTGAGTGATGAAACTTGGTGTATAGTTTCATTACAGTAATACCTTGAATACGTTCGATAATGAGCATATTCTGCTCAGGGTAAGCAGAGCGATACGCAATTTGATTGGTCGAGACTTTGGAACACAATAACTCTCCTACTAATTGAGTTAAAATGTTCAAACTTGGTGTATATTCTTATTAGGTCAATGCCTTGATGGAGTTCTAAGATGAGCATTTTCCGCTTAGGGTAAGCAGAGATAAGCAATTTGATTGGTTGATGCTTTGGGACACGATAACTTTAGTTCTAATTACCTTGACAAAGTTCGATAATGAGCATTTTCTGCTGCGGGTAAGCAGAGCGATACGCAATTGGATTGGTCGAGACTTTGGAACACAATAACTCTCCTTCTAATGTAATTGAGTTAAAATATTCAAACTTGGTGTATATGCTTATTCATTACAGTAATACCTTGACTAAGTTCGATAATGAGCATTTTCTGCTCAGGGTAAGCAGAGCGATACGCAATTTGAGTGGTCGAGACTTTGGAACACAATAACTCTCATTCTAATTGAGTTAAAATGTTCAAACTTGGTGTATATGCTTATTAGGTCAATGCCTTGATGGAGTTCGAAGATGAGCATTTTCCGCTTTGGGTAAGCAGAGATAAGCAATTTGATTGGTTGATGCTTTGAGACACGATAACTCAATACGTTTGAAAAAAATAAATGTGCGATTAATTAATATGTGTCGTCTATTTATTTTGGGATTTCGGCGGGGGACATCAGCCTCACTGTTGGCTTGTTTCCTTGATGTTTTTGTACGCTTAAATGTCCCAAAGATAGAGTATCTTAGCCCAGTATCTCAATGTTAGTTCGTTGCGCCTCAATTCGAAAAACATTTTATCTACTTCTTGAGGGGGACCACATAGCGATTTTTCGGGACCATAATCCAGAAGCCGCTATCTTTGGGATATAAATATATATTTTAAGTTTCATCAAAACCGAATGAAAATTATGATCTTTGGAAGGTCCTCAACCTTGGTATTACATACTTTTACACTATCTGCGTACGGGGAGCGGCCAATTTACCGGGCAGGTTCGGTCCGATTTTCACGAATTCGAACTCAGCCCTCATTATGGTGTAACGGTGATATATTTAAACGGTTTTTAAAATTGGATTAAAATTGTGACCTCTAGAGGCTCCAAAAGCCAAAAACGTGATTTATCATGCAAACGGGGCCATAATCCATATATATGCCCATTTCGAAAGGAACTGAGATCTAAATCATATAAACCTATATTTTATATTTAGTCAAAATCGAATTAAAATTATGACGTAGAGGATCCACACAAACAAATGTGAACGGACATACGGACGTCCACACAAAAGGACGACGATATATATATACGTCTACATGAAAATGTGGGAGTATAAAAAGTTGTCTTAATGTGTAAATTATATAATATATTACCGTCACGAAGCTACTAAATTCCAGCAAATAAGCAGCATTTTAAAATCAGTTATTGTTGGTTATGGCATCCATCTATTTACGTATCCTGACGATAGCGCGTGTGACATTATATATATTTTACCAATTTTTGACGAAATACCAGTCGATTTATTCTCTCCATGCTTTAATCGGCACAATTCGTAAAAACTCTACCACGATTGTTTCAATGTCTTGCTTATTTGAATAATTAAGGCCAAATCCTTGAAATCGCGTGACCGCGATATAGATTTGTGTTCCTGATTTCAATGAATTTAAAAGAATAAAATGTCATTCATTATAGCTGAGACTAAGCAACTGAATACAGATTGTGATAACATTAATAATATCGACATAAAGCAATATTAGATCAAATTAACTTGAGATAAATATTAAACATTTTTTTTGTACTGGAAGAAATTATGTACTAAAAGGTACATAATGTCGAGAGTTCAATACATCGTATCTTATCATATCGTTTTGTATAGTATCGTGTCGTTAAAAGGATTAATTTAATTACGTTTGCATTGTCGTTTTTGATAATAAGCTGAGAGGGGGAGGGGTATGTTTCATATACATTATCAATATACATGTACTAAGATTGCTATTGTCGGTGATTTGTAAGATCCATTTTCTATTGTTCAGGTAACAAAGTCGTAAGAATCAATTATTTTCTCTATAAACAAGACGACCATCTCAAATTCTATAATCGTGTGAATAGTATAAAGAGCTATGTATGGTGGCCTACCGTTATCATTCGGGTTTTAACCAAAAAATTTTGAAAACCCCAATAAAATGAAATAAAAATGAAAAACAAAGTCAAAATTAAAAACAAAAGTTAAATCAAAAGCCAAAATTAAATCAAAAGTCAAAATTAACTCGAAAGTAAAAATTAACTCAAAAGCAAAAGTTGAATCAAAAACAAAAGTTAAATCAAAAGTCAAAATTAAATCAAATGCAAAAGTTAAATCAAAAGTAAAAGTTAAATCAAAAGCTAAATCAAAAGTCAAAATTAAATCAAAAGCAGAAATAAAAGTAAAATTTTGAAAACCCCAATAAAATGAAATAAAAATGAAAAACTAAGTCAAAATTAAAAACAAAAGTTAAATCAAAAGCCAAAATTAAATCAAAAGCAAAAGTTAAAACAAAACTAAAAGTCAAATCAAATGCAAAAGTTAAATCAAAAGTAAAAGTTAAATCAAAAGCTAAATCAAAAGTAAAAATTAAATCAAAAGCAAAAGTAAAACCAAAATGTAAATTAACATCAAAGCACAAATGAAAACGAAAATCATTTGTAAAAGTAGTTTGAAATGTAAAACAAAAGTAAAAGTGAAAAGCAAAATAAAAATATTTGTAGGTCTATTGCTATCATTCAACTTTTTCTTCACGCAAAAGTAAAATGAAAAATAAAATGGTTGGCCTATGGTTATCGCTAATATAATTTTAGGTAGAGATATAAATCACAAATTCTGCAACACTTGGGGCTGTGATGCTTGATGGATTGAAGAGACTATTAAAAGAAAAGGTTTGATAAGTAATGTTTACGGTTGGATATATGTATATTGTTTTAATTAAATATTTATACTTTTCGCATTCCATAAGGAAATACTGTTCACTGTTCTGATTCAGTTTTATTTGTTCGGCGGGGGAACTAACCGTCGAGTCGAAGCGATCGGAAATAGCCGACGGTTACTGATTGAGGTCAAGGACGTTGAATGATAGCGATAGACCGACCAATTTTTTTTCCATTTTACTTTGGCGTGAAAAAAAAGTTGAATGAAAGCGATAGGCCGACAAATATTTTCATTTTGCTTTTACTTTACATTGCAAATTACTTTTTAAAATGATTTTAGTTTTCATTTGTGTTTTGATTTTAATTTTATTTTGGTTTTAC
The DNA here is from genome assembly GCA_948474765.1 of Patella depressa. Classification (NCBI taxonomy): domain Eukaryota; kingdom Metazoa; phylum Mollusca; class Gastropoda; family Patellidae; genus Patella; species Patella depressa. Next base: position 1,941,723 of record OX419717.1, read on the forward strand.
TTTTATTTTTGCTTTTGATTTAATTTTTACTTTTAATTTAACTTTTGCTTTTCATTTAATTTTTACTTTTGGTTTAAGTTTTGCTTTTGATTTAGCTTTTAATTTTTACTTTGTTTTTCATTTACATGTCATGTTATTTGGGTTTTTAAAAGAAATTTGGTTAATTCCTGAATGATAACGATAGGCCACCATAGCTGTGTATTCTTTCTTTATGCCGCTGTTGTGATCTAATAATAATAATAATATCTTTATTAGGGTAAGAAATTAGGCCAGGCCTTGTTACAATCCTGTCCTTGAGAATGAATGAATGAAATGTTGTTTAATGGCACGTCAGCTCCAACCGGGCCATATTGCGCCAAGCATTATGAAATTAACGAGACAAATTAAAACAATATCACATGGGTGTATTCATATATGTAAATAAAAACAAATATCACAGAAAATATAATTAAAAATAAATATCAATTCCTTTACATATATAAATATTTAAAACGCAATATATGATAAATATATACAATTAAAATTTAAAATAAAAGTTTGTCTCTTTTAAAAAAGCTAACAATTTAGTATAAAGCTCCGGTTGAGCAAATAGCTGACGTGCTGACTGGCAACGGTAATATTTAGATCTAATATTCTTGAGATGATTGCACTCAATCAGGATGTGTTTTACTGTCAAAGGAACATGACAGTGAACACATTCTGGTTGAGGCTCTCGCTTCAAAATGAAAATATGAGTTAAAAAAGTATGACCTATGCGAGAGCGACACAAGACAACTTCATCTCTCCTGCTCGTACGATAGGAGCTTGGCCAGTCTCCTAAGAGAGGCTTGATGTGATGAAGTTTGTTTGTGTCTGCAAGATCCCAAGACCGTTGCCAGCGGTCATATATATAAAAGTTAATAGACGACTTAAAATCGGTGTAAGGTAAAAGAAATGGTGATATGGGAAGATCTAAAGCAGACTTGGCAGCTAAGTCTGCTTGATCGTTCCCTTTAATATCAACATGACTGGGGAGCCAACAAAGGACTATGTCCTTGCCGATAAACTCGTGTGATAGTAGCAGATTATAAATATCTGCTACTAATGGGTGTACAAGATGTTTATTGCCTATGGCTTGCAAAGAGGACAGAGAATCAGTAAATATAATGTGTTTTATAGATGAAGAGGGTTTGATGAATTCCAAAGCCTGAATGATGGCCTGGAGTTCAGCAGTAAATATGGAAGCAGCAGGAGGAAGACGAACAGAAATGGTCCCAGATGGCGTGACAGTAGCCGAAGCTACCCGATCACCATCTTTGGAACCATCTGTATAAATTGGAGCATAATCACCATATTTAGACCTTAACTCTTGAAACCGAGATTGAAATACCGTGGAACTAGTCTCTCTCTTTTTGTGTTGTGTAAGATCTAAATTGATCTTGGGAGGAGATATAACCCATGGTGGTGTTTCAAAGAAAGGGGTATTCGCAATACTGTCGTGACTGATACCAGCCTCAGACAATAGGGGTTGTATGCGAATACCGAATGGTGGAATGACTTTAGTCTTCACCAGATATAAATGCTCATAAAGAGGTCTAAATATGGTGTTAAATGAAATATGATTGGGAAGTGATGCAATTTTCGTAGCATACTGCAGGGCCAGTTTATCACGTCTGTTGTGCAATGAGGGCTCGTGCGCCTCGACGTATAAACTGTCCACTGGAGATGTACGAAATGCTCCTAAACTGATTCTAAGTCCTTGGTTGTGTATGGTGTCGAGCTCTTTGAGATAAGACTCGCGGGCAGACCCATACACAATACACCCATAATCGAGTTTTGATCGAATTAATGCTCGATATAATCGGAGCAAGACCTTACGGTCTGCTCCCCAGTCAGTATTTGATAAGACTCTCAATATGTTGAGGGCTTTCAGACATTTCTTCTTTAGGTTTTTAATGTGGGGGATAAATGATAATTTCTTATCAAATATCAGCCCCAGAAATTTGGTTTCATCCACAACTGGAAGGCGATTGCCATCCAAATAAAGTTCTGGATCTGGATGCAAACCTCGTTTCTGACAGAAATGCATGCAGACAGTCTTGGATTTCGAAAAACGAAATCCATTTTCGGTTGCCCATTGTTGAAGTGAATTCAAACAAAGCTGCAACTTACGTTCGATTATCCGCATGTCTGTAGAACCATAGCACATCTGAAAGTCATCAACATAAAGAGCGCCGTTTGTACCTGGTTTAAGGCACGCTGGGATAGTATTAATTTTTATTGCAAATAATGTTGGAGATAAAATACTTCCCTGTGGAACCCCCATTTCTTGAGGAAATGGGTCAGAGAATATTGATCCCAGTCGTACCTTAAATGACCTATCTTCCAGGAAGTTTTTAATAAAGATAGGTAAGCGACCTCTTAGGCCGAGGTTATGGAGGTCGCGCATGATACCGTGTTTCCACGTAGTATCATATGCTTTCTCCAGATCGAAAAATATAGCAACTAAATGTTGCTTCTGGATGAAAGCGTCCCTGACGAACGTTTCAAATCTGACGAGATGATCAAGAGTGCTCCTTTGGGACCGAAATCCACATTGGAGGTCTGTAATGAGGTTGTTGGACTCGAGGTACCAAACAAGCCTTCGATTGATCAATCTCTCCATGGTTTTGCAAATACAGCTAGTTAAAGCGATCGGACGATAGTTGGTAGGATTCGTATGATCTTTACCCGGTTTAGGGATGGGAACTATTGTGGCTTCATGCCACGAAGGAGGGAAATTCCCATCAACCCAAATCCGGTTGAAAAGATCCAGTAAAATTAGAAGTGTTGGATAAGGTAAATGTTTTAAAATTTGATAGTGTATCTCATCTGGACCAGTTGCAGTGTCCCGAGCTCGCTTTAACGAGTCACGGAGCTCAGCAATGGAAAAACGATCATTATAACATTCATCATTGCGTGACTTGAAATTAAGTCGCCTTTTCTCCTGTTGTTGTCTAATGCCTCGAAAGGCATCAGAGGAGAAATTGGATGATGAATTGAATGAAAAAGTACTGGCCAGAGAATTAGCAATATCAGGAAATGTTGTTAAGGTGGTATTATCAACATTAAGATGGTTAACTGATAATGCACTACTTTTACCTTTAATCCTACGAATCCTATCCCATACCGACTTAGATGTGGTACGGGAATTGATCCTGGAGACATAACCCTGCCATGAAGATTTCTTTGCTTGACGTATGGTTCTACGGGCCTTCGCCCGGACCATTTGGAATGCCGCAATATTCTCCATGGAAGGATGGTTCTTCAATCGTCTCAGGATACGATCACGCTCTTTTAGGGCGGATTTGCAATCGTCGTTAAACCATGGTTTATTGAAACGTTTTGGTTCTGTCGTGGTTTTTGGAATCGCCTGCTCAGCTACATCTTGGAGAATTGAAGTGAATAAGGCCATAGGCTCATCTGCATCTTCTAACTCCTTTGCATCAAAAGAGAAGAGACACAAAGATTCAAATAGAGCCCAATCAGCCTTATGCAACTTCCACCTCTGGGGTCTTTCGACCGGAGAGGGACCATTATTATCAATCAAGATAGGAAAGTGGTCACTACCACAAAGATCTTCATTTACCCTCCATGTGAAATCCTGAAACAGGACCGGAGAGCATATGGTGAGATCTAAGGAAGAAAAAGAAGCTGTGGCAGGATGTAGATAAGTAGGCGAGTCATCATTTAATAAACACAAATTATTAATGTTAATGAAGTCCGCTATTTGTTTACCTCTGTTGTTATCATCTGGACTACCCCAGAGGGAATGATGACCATTGAAATCTCCCGTAATTATAAACGGGTGGGGAAGTTGTGCAACAAGGTCATCAAGATCTCTGGGATTAAGATGTAAACTTGGTGGAAGATATACAGAGCAGAGTGTTATAGGAATATGTAAAGTCACTCTAACTGCAACTGCCTGCAAAGGCGAGTTCAGAGTAACTTGACTCTGAGGGATATCTCCATTAAGAATAACAGAAACACCCCCATGAGCTCTACCATCACCAACTGCATGATGATGGTAACCAACAAAATGTCTAAAGGACAAAGTGTCAGAATTCCTCAAAAAAGTTTCCTGTAAACAAATAGCTAAAGGATTATATTTTTGAATTAAAAGTTGGACTTCATTAAAATTTGGTTTTAAACCACGACAATTCCATTGAATAATGGAATTTACCATTGTCAGGGATAATTTATTTTTGACGGCTTACCGCCGACGGGGTCATTATTGGCCCCCTCTACGGTAATACCGTCCATCAGATCAACCCCATATTTCGTGAAATGGACGATAGGGTCTTGTGAACCCTTCTTGCCCCTTTCACGCAACTTTGCTAATTTCTTTTGTCTTGAAGATAAATAAACTCTTTCCTGTGAGGGTGGGATAACCGTTGACTGCGATCCTGGCCCAGTGAACATGGGATCAGGAGCTGCAGCTTTCGGTTTATGTAATTGATGTGATTCCTTGCCATTCTGAGATGAAGTATTAGGAATGGTCCCAATATCTCCAGTTATAGGCAAAGAAGATGAACCCTCATCAGGCAAGGGCAAAGTTGTTTGAATCGAGCTCTCTCGTGACTGAGAAGAGCTCGAAACCCCTTTTACATGATCTGATGTTGTAGGCAAAGTCCTCATTTTTTGTTTCTCTGGCCAGGTTATGTCTGTCTGAACAGATATTGATTTAGTAGAAACTTTAACTACACTCGAAAATGATTTCCCTTGTGGTGCAATGGGAATGAGTGAAGTTAGTTCTACTTGCTTTTTAGCATCAAAATATGAAATCTTCCGTTCAGACATGACCTGTTGAATTCTTTTCTCTTTCTGCCATATTGGACATTCGCGAGAGTAAGCAAAATGCTTACCCTTGCAATTCACGCAGCAAAACTCAGCCTGGCAGGCAACGCTCTCGTGGCCATCATGGCCACATCGAGCACAGGTATCTTTGCCTCTGCAGACGGTCTTGCTGTGTCCAAATTTCTGACATTTATAGCAGCGAAGAGGATTGGAAATATAGGAATCAACAGGTATATTTAAATAACCTGCCTTGATTGATTTCGGTATGTCGGGACGATTAAAAGTGAGGATATAGGTGCTTGTGGGAATCACCTTATCTCCTCGGCGTACACTAATTCGTTTAACTTGTTGGACGCCTTGAGAAGAAAGGTATTCAACCATTTCATCCTCACTGCTGCCTTCAAGATCCCGACAGCGAATGACACCTCTACTAGAATTTAATGATCTGTGTGGAGACACCTTGATAGGAATGTCTGCCAAAGTTGTTGATTTGAGAAGCATAGTAGCATGCTGCTCCTTGACACATTCTATCAAGAGTGTTCCATTTTTCAATTTTTTAATGGCTTTGGGTTCACCAGCCAAGCCGGCAATGCCCTTAGCAATCAAAAAGGGTGAGACTTTCGATAAGTCAGTAGAGGGGCTCTCAATCAAGAGAAACCTCGGCCATGACTTTGCCATTTTATTTTTAAATATATTAGAAACGTCTTCTGTATTAAGACGTTTCTGTTTTAATCGTTCATTTGTTGGTGTGGGGGGGATTAGGGAATCCATGAACGTATATTTTTTTGATTCACCCCTCGTCGTCCCCCAGGTTACTTCCCTGCCTACCAAGGGGAGGACTAGCACGGATAACCTGCGCGTGGCCTCAGGGCTCGACGAGGGGTATACTCAAGCCAGAAGTAAAAAACTATCCAACCTGATTGACCCAAGCCGCCGCCCTGCAGAATGTACTAAGGACACAAAGGTAAGTAGTATGCTGAGTGAATAACCAACAGAGCATTTAACTGGAAACGGTACATTCTACAGAGCTAAAACGACCAAAGCCGATTGATCAGAGTGGGCCACTCTGACCTCCCGTCTAGGTGAACCATGGGCCAAAGTAATGTGTTGCAGAAAAGAGGCTCGCAAGCCAAATCCCCACTCAATTACCAGGATTCCACTCTCCACCGACACGGGTCGCAACGCACGGCAAACACGCTGCCCCATTATAGGGATCCTTTTAGTCGCCTTCTACGACACGCAGGACATACGAAGGGTATATTCTTATCACCCCCTACACCCCAGGGGGGCCTGTCCTTGAGACATAACAAAACAATTTAAGAACAAGAAGAACAACAAAAACAAAAAAAATACCTTCTCTATTATGAATTAAATTTACGTACATTAGGTTTACTAAGGAGTTTGGTAATACAGGTGTGTTTTTAATGGGGGTAGATAGATTATTCCAGAGACAATTCCAGTGTGTTTAAAGTTATTTTTTACACATTGAGTTATTAGGTTGAGGAATATTAATTCGAAGATTAATATTGGTATAAGGTGCATTTTATACATTGTTATAAGTTATTTTTATATATTGAGTTATTAGGTCGAGGAATATTTATTCGAAGATTAATATTGGTACAAGGTGTATTTTAAAAACGAGAATATTAGTTAAGTAGTTTGGGCAATTTTTATGAACTAATTTGAACAGTAAGATGTATTTATTGAAGGCGAACCGATTTTGAATGGTTAAAACAGAATGCATATCTATGGCGGTATATTATATTCAAAATTCTAACATGCTATCGTCTAATGTCGAACTTCTGTTCGTGTAATTTCTTACTTCTATTCATGTAATTTTTAAATTAAGACAATGTATAATCCAACTTCTTTATTTGTTCGGTGTAAATTGTAATTCTATTTCATCCTATTTCTATTATTAATACTAAAAATGTCTACTTCATTGTCGCTTTACATGTTAATCATGAACGTCGAGCAAATTTAGAATTTTGATACTTCAACATGGCAACCATCATTATGACGTCGTTTGGTGTCGCCACCGTATGGTCAATTTGGCGATTGAGCACCTGATAGGGGTGATTATGTTGACATAAAGGACTTGCTCTTCGCCAGGTTGAATGGTTTGGCGGAGTTTAAAATTGAAAACAATATCGAACGTGATATGGTTTGCAAATAATATTTCAAATTGAAGCTAAACATGATAAAAATTTGTTAATTGCAGGATTTGGAGAATTTTATTTGATTTTTTTACTGTTGAGCCAATCAATATTTATATTCTATTACTGCTCTAAATAATGCCTCTTTATACCATACAAACGACTAGCCACTGTCCGTGCGAGACCCCTCCCTGCATCAATAACAAGGGGGGATAACCACACTGGAAGATATCGGTTATATCAAAGAAATATATGTATATGGGTTATATATCATCGCCAGCTAGTAACACACTGGCTAAACTAACTTTATAATATTTCTGACATTATTAGTTCCGTCCCTGTGATTTTCGGAGGCTGCTGTTATTGTAGGCAGCGGCAGTGTTTAGTCGTTCGGATCGGACGAAAACCCTTGGCAGCTGTAATTCGTAATAAAAGTAGACCGTGGCGCCGCTGTCTGGGCTAAATTCCACCCATTAGTAGTCCAGTCGGGGCAGAAAAGCCGGACGATAAACCCCATTTCATTTTGGTTTAATTTCGTCAAGAACTCCGCTATCTATGAATTTCTGTATCGCTTTATGCAATTTGAATAAAATGTTGTTGTGAAGAAAACTACCATAAGTTATTCAGGTCGGTACACTGAAAATTCTGGGTATATCTGATCTACATTTGGTTTCTAGATAATGTCTATTAAATACTTTTATGATTTCCGACCAAATTTTACGTGATTTATATGTCACTTTACTTTCTATATTATACAGAAATTAATAAGAGGATTAAAATCTAATGTGTTTTCGAAGAATACTTAACATTAAAAACAAAAAATAAATATTTAAAAATTGGGTCAAATGCATTCTTTTCCAGAATTATAAAATAAATTGATGCTTGATTTCTCTTCTTTTTATCATTCATTAAATTCTCCTCCGAGGGTGCTTCAGCCTAAAAATTAAAAGTGGGAAATAAGAATACTTTCTATATGGTTCATAATGTTTAAATAAACAATTTATTTTGCCACATCGAGACTTAGTTTCTATTTTGTTTCAACTTTGCGTAACACTCCTTTTGTCTTGTCAAGTTACAGGCCCAGACAGAATATAATGCTCAAATGAAATGGGTTAGAGTCAGACAAAGAGAGAAATGGGGTTTAACATCCACTTGACACAAACTAGGTCATTTTGGGACCAACATACGGTTTAATTTTATTTCAATAATTCGCTTGCGCTGAGGGGTCATTAGGAGTGAGAGCAACCGGAGGACCTGCAGCTTTATGATACAGCGCGCATGTCTTAACCATCCGGCCATCCAACCGGCAATTCACCCCCACCCCTTAGAAGTCACAAAAAGGCCTTGAGATTTTGGACTGAAATTTTGCACGGTACCGCGACCCTAAGGCATACTCTTGTATCAAATTACAATTGCCAGAGGATCTTTTACATGCATGCCAATGTGAACACAGGACCATGTTTTGTTGTTCAATCTGAACAACTAGACGAATGTCCTTGTCAGGCCCTCCATCCTGAATTTTCTATGTCAACATTGAGAGCAAACCTGCAGCGTCTTACCCACCTCAACTCTCCACAAATGAGACAGTCATATGTGCACATACATGTGTGTGTATACTTTTACTATACTAAATTGAATTTTATATTTCAAAATAATAAACTGAAATGGAAGCTAATGTCACCTCCGCTCCAAGCGGGCTACATTATGCCAAACACATTTAATGGTGAGATTTCAAATTACCATATCAACAATCTTTTCTATTTGAATGGAACACTCACCCTCTAAAAATCTCATTCTTTCAGCTCTTTCTTCTCCCATATTTGGTTTTTTTTTCTTATTTTATTATATGATGTTTTATTTGCTATGGCATTTAATATGGAAACTGAAAAATATGAATATGTGACATGTAATTAACTGTTTAAGATATCTTACCATATAAAAACTGTGTGATATGAAATTGAAACTAAAATATCTACGGTATCCAAAAACATTTGAATCCTGAAGATTTTACATAAGCCGTGAAAATCTATTTTAATAACCGTTGTTTGTCATTTGATTGGGCTGTCACAGTAATTAGACGATAGCCATGTGGCTGAGTGAGTAAGGTGCGGGTTGCTATTCTGGAGGTGGTGGGTTTGCTCTCATTTTTTCCTGAAAAAGTGCATTTGTATTGTTCCATGGAACAAAAAACCTGCAGTCCCATTGGCGCGCATGTAACCCGATATCTTTGTTCTGGGTTAGTTACTATAGTAACGGATATTTATCGGCTTTGGCGGATAGCGGCCAAAGCCGATGAATATCTGTTACTTTAGTAACTAGTTCTGGGTATGCCCCATTGTTGGTTTTAAGAAATACAGACTTTTCTAGTAAAGCTGTGGACACACCAGAATGATGTGCTCAAATTATTTGCCCAATTCAATTGGCGCATAATTGCAGCCGAATGAGTGGATACTCCAGGCCTAGTGGTCTAGAGTGCCGCGCTTCGACCTCTAGCTGGCCGCTCACCTCTGGCTTCGAGCCCTGGTGTGAGCGCATGTGGCATGGAGATAGGGGCGCCTTTTCAACCTCGTGGGTTTCCTCCGGGCACTCTGGTTTCCTGCCACTGCTAAAGGCCCCTACATGCAAGCGAATTATTGAAATAAAATTAAACCATATGTTAGTCCCAAAAAGAACCTAGTTTGTGTTGAGTGGGCGTTAAACCCCATTTCTCTCTCTCTCTCTCGTCAGATTCACCACTCAGTTGACAGTTACATTACCTTTTACGTCACATGATTTAACATTTGTCTTCAAAAAATTCACTTGACGTCTTGATATGAATGTGTGCTTATTGTCTAATGAATTCTAAAACCAGACGAATGCTTCAACAAAGCGGCCACACCAATCAAATATAGTTCAGCCAAATATATCAAACCTGTTTGATTTGGGCGAATTTAGCGCTGATTGATTCAGCAGAATCCTTCTGCTAGTGTGTCCAGCACTGCCGATTTACGTTTATACTTATGCAAATATCATATTTGAAATAGACCATTCTGTTATGCAACAAACACTAACAACAACTCCAAAGTTTATGTCGAATTAATATAAACACAACATACACAATGGTCAATGCTCAGGAAAATGGCGGAAATGGAAGACCAGTCCTACTTGATTCTAGGATATATATCATGCATGGGCCTACATGTACTTGATTCGACCAATTTAATACAAGGACATGTATATCGCACAGCTCTGTTAAGTGAACTTAAAACCTGATTTCCCCTCTCTCTTGACTGGATATTACTACTGATAGTGATATTATTAAAAAAATATATTAAAAGAAAATGAAATTTTTACCAGTTTTTCTTTGTGGAGTAGGCCTATATACTAACATCAATGACTGAAAAAAAAAGAAGAAATTATAGAGAAACTTCAGACGGCAGGTGTTAGTTTCTGAATCAGTACGTTGCATTGATTGATATAAAAATAAAAGGCTGATTTGTTTGTTTGTTTGTTATTTTCTTTTACACAGATAAGATTACATTTTGGAGATGGCGTTCTAAGTTGTAAAACTTGTGCCTTATCCACTTATTACTGAGAACAATAAAATATGTTTAAATTAAGATTACATTTCAATTAAACTAGTACAAAAGTTAATATCTAGCTATAGTCCATGCCTGATACACGTATTTCTCATTTTGCCCGAAACAAAGATGGCTGCCTGGCGATTATAAAATGAAGAGAAATTCTTACCTGCTGGTCCCAGTTGGAGTTGTTTTTTTGCAATTACAAGTATGTAGCGCCGAATAATATTAATAAAGCACGTTTTCAGAAAAATTAAGACAAATTCGTTAGACTGCTGAATTACCGGGTCCGGGACGCTTTAGAAACAATCAACAAAATTTTCTTGTCCGCCATTTTTAAATACACACTTCCGGTTTAATTGTTCTGAGTTAATCTCTAACATCCAGAAAAATATTCTACGAATAACGTACGTTGAAGATTACGAGGTTCTACTAGTTCTAGAACAAGTCTTGGTCTGACTTGTTTGTTTTGAATTATTAGTAATATACATATAAACAATAAATCGATGCTAAATTAAATACACGGTTATATTTTTTTTTTAAATATTACAAATATTTAAATATTCTGTGTAACAATTATATTTTTAAAAATATCACTCTCCGTTGACACTACTACGAAACATGGCGTCCTACAGTTAAATGTCTAACTGAATGTCGCTGATAAAATATCAAATAGAGTATAGAACCATTGTATCAATAAATCAATTATGAGACAAATCTGGAAGATTAATTAAATTTGATTGGTTACTGTTTAGTTAACCAATATACTGTCCAATTTCGATTACATCAACCAATTACATTACTAAGAGTTTTATTCATTGTTTTCCAATGTACATTAAATCAATTTTGACAAACACAAGGGTGCTGAAAATCACATGTACTCTATATATTCCTTTGATATATCAGACATTTCATTTTTATGGACAACTTAACACCAATTAACATTCAAGTCTGCCTGGCAATTGTCTGATTAATTAGTGCGCACACTCTTCCAGTGAAGAACCTCATGTAATTTTCGGGATTTGAATTAAACCTTTTATTTTATTTCTTTTCTTAAACCTGTGAACTCCCGAATTCTGACTTTGTAAACAAAACAAAAAAACTAAAAAAAAAAAGAAAGAAAAAATCTTTGGTTGACGGTAGGCCTACACAATACTTGTGTTACTGATTTGAAAACACACAAGATTTTTACAAATCTACACAAGTTTGTGTAAATGCAATGCAAAACAACACAAACATGTGTAGATTAGTTTTAACACAAGTACTTGTGTTGCGATCCAACACAAGTTTTTTTTCAGTGTATAATAAAGGAATCAGAAATAAACACTCCATCGCTATCCACATGAACAGATTATCCCGGTCTGCTTTAAAGACCGTTTCATCCCAACAATACGGGATTTCTGAATTTACATCTTAGAACCATTTCAAGAAAATTTTTATTATTAGAGTAGTAATAGAATACAGATCAACGGTACATAAACATTGACTGTTAATAACAAACTCAAATAAAATGCTCCAAATCCTTTACTTGTCTTCAAAAAAAAATGTCGTTTAGCTTATATTTGAAATAGCATTTGCCACCAATATCATGTTCGATGCTGTTTTCAATTTCAGCATCGATTCCCCGGTTGTACGTGACAGGGAGTAGGGTTGCCTTCCAACCTTGTGGGTCCTCTGGTCTCCTCCATTTCAGCACTCGGTCCAACCGTTAACCAGACGAAGAGCGAGTCGTTTATATCAACAGAATGGTTCCGACCGGGTGCGCAATCACCAAATGAGCACGCAGTGGCGATACCAAACGACTTCATAATGATGGTTGCTAGGCAGAAGTGTAAAAATTCTTAATTTGTTAATGTTCATGCTAAACGAGTAAAGCATCAATGAAGAAGACGTTTTCGTCTAAATAATAGAAATTAGATGAAATAAAATTTACACTGAACAAATAAAGAAGTTGAATTATACATTGTCTTAATTTAAAAATTACAAGAATAGACGTTAGAAATTACATGAATAGAAGCTAAAAATTACATTAACAGAAGTTAGATATTAGACGATAGCGCGTTAGAATTTTGAATCTGATATAGCGCCATACATATCGGGTATCTTACATTTCAACTCCTACTTTATAAGTTTATGATTCTTCTTCACAATTCCAGAAGCTGTAGACCGATCAACACCACAGATTTAAATTACAGGATCATAGGTGAGCGGGCGATTTCTGTTGTAAATGTTTTATGTATCTAATTAGAATATGTTTTATAATAGTTGAGTAATGTTATATATCATGTAACCTTCTGGTGGCGAGTCAGACAATTTTAACCGTCTTATCATTAAGTTAGATATTGAACAAATAACAATATTAAATATTCACTGATATTTATTCAAATAAAATGACAAGAGAAACATACTGTGGTTATCAGCAGAAATAACTACTCCTGGGGAATAACATCTCGGGTCAAACGAAATTAAGTTACTTGTAGTTACATGTACTTCAATATTTTGTCCTCCGCCTTTTGAAATAAAATAATTATACCATATATTATTTCCGAAATCACCATATATCTTAACAGGGCACTGCTAGGGCTTACAGCCACGACAGCACCATAAAGTAGCCTCCATAGGGCCAGGTAATAGGCCATAATTTACATGGCTAGAACATTCTAAAGGCAACAGGTATCCATAGTTGCTGTAAATATTTTTTAGAAATCTAACCTAAATAGCCAAGTGACGGGATATTGGCGTGATCTGACTTGAGGAAAGCTCTGGAAATTTAAGTAAGATTTATTAAATATTTACACCACCTATGGATATCTTTTCCCTAAAAGGTTTCAGCCATGTAACTTATGGCCTAATGTTTAGCCCCATGGGGCCACTTTAAGGTGCTGCTGTGGATATATGCCCCAGCAGTGCCCGGTGTGACCAATTCATTATTACCTGTATGGACACCCACTACAAAGTGGGTGGGAATGAGGGGGTTAAACCTGTTCTATTTTGCCATTAGTACCAGGAGTACAATCCAATTAGCCCAAAAGATTAAAAATGGTCGTGTCGCGTGCACCATAGTTAGCTGCATGTTTAGAATTCTGATGGCATTTTTTACGCTATACTTTCTGGTTTACTAACCAGTAGATTAGTCTGTCTATCCCGGTGTTGCGTGAAATCTGGTGGTTAACTTAAGACTTAAGATTTCCGTTCTATACAGGCCTTTCCGTTCTATACAGGCCTAGGTCTGCACTAAGTGAAGCTTTGCATTTGACAGCTGACGCATCCTGGGCGTTATAAATACATTGCAACTTCCTTGAATATGGTATATATGTTTATAATGAGCTGTTAGTAAACATAGAAAACAAAGACCATTTTTGGCAGGTATTAAGACAATTCAGAACAAAGTCACACACTGCTAGTGGTATTAATCCTAGAGAATGGGCAAGCTATTTTGAAGGCCTATTAAATGTGGACACTACACGCGACAGTAATGACTCTGCAATATGTGACAGTGTTGCTGAATTTAATGAATTAAGTGAAACTTGTGAACATGACTTTATTAATCAACCAAAAGCAGAGTCAGAGGTACTAAACTGTTTTAAGAGAATTAAACCTGGTACAGCACCCGGGCCTGATGGCATTGGTATTGATTTCTTAAAGTCATGCCCTAAAATATTTGCTGTTATTTTAACTGAATTGTTAAACAAAGTGTACCTTCCCCGAATCTTGGTCAAGAGCTTTGATTGTCCCACTTTATAAAAAAGGCTCGAAATCTGACCCAAATAATTATAGAGGTATATCCTTATTAGATTGCATTGGGAAAGTTTACTCGTCTGTGTTAAACGAAAGATTAAAAGAGTGGTCTGAAATGAACGAGCAGTATTCGGAAGCACAGGCGGGTTATCGAACCGGTTATTCAACAGTAGATCACGGATTGGCACAAAAATATTTAAGTAAACAAAAAGGTCGATTTTATTGTTTATATGTTGACTTCTCAAAGGCTTTTGACTCGGTAAATAGGTCACAACTCATGTCACTGCATTGGCAGAAAGGGGTTAAAGGGAATATGTACCAAACCCTAAAAAGTATGTACTCTGCTGTATCATCCTGTGTTAAAATTGGAAATGGCATAACCCCATACTTCGATTGCATTTCTGGCGTTCGCCAGGGCTGTGTTTTAAGCCCTCTCCTGTTTGGGTTTTACATAAATCAGCTAATTGAAATGCTAGATGACGCTGATGTGAGAGGTATATTTACAATACAAGAAGTGACAATGAAAGTACTAGAAACGTTCTGTGTGCTATTTAATCTAAAGGTAAACATGAGTAAAACTAAGGTTATCGTGTTCAGAAATGGTGGCACTTCGAGAAAGAATGAGAAATGTTTCCTGACGGTAATAAAGTAGAATGTGTAACGTATTACAATTACTTGGGCTTACTTTTTTCCTCTAGGTTAAAATGGAGCAAATGTTTACAAAATCTGTCATTAAAGGCAGAAAAGGCCTTAATCCCTATAAAATCACTAGTAACAAAGATTGGTCATCCATCATTAGACGTTTCGTTTAAAATGTTTGATAGTATTATAAAACCAATTTTACTGTACGGATCCCAAGTTTGGGGTTATCAGTATTGGGTTGACATAGAAAAAGTACACACGAATTATTGTAAATTTATATTAGGAATTCACAAATCTGCATCAAATGCTGGTGCTTTGGGAGAATGTGGTAGATTCAACCTAAATGTTTACTATATGTCACCATGTGTCAAATATTGGTGCAACCTGATTAACATGCGAATAACAAGGTAACCTAAACAAACCTACCTAGTGCTGAAAAAACTTGACGAAGTGGGCAGCACAACTTGGGTGACTAATGTCAGATTACTATTATTTTCTCTTGGATTCGCGTTCGTCTTCCAAAACGAAAGTATTGGAAATGTTCAACTTTTCATAGTGTCCTTTAAACAACGCTTAAAGGACGTCAACATCCAAGAATGGTCGAGTAAGTTTGAACGACTATAGTAATTTTAAGTTTGAGTTATGCCAAGAGACATATCTAACATGTCAATTGTGTCGTGTCGGCGTAATATTACCCGACTTAGATTAAATCTCTTGCCACTATCTGTAATCTTATACATAAGACACCTAAATAACTCACCACGTTGTTCCACTATGCAAAGTTGGAAATGAAGATTCATACCATTTTCTATTTGTCTGTGAATGTCTGAATGAAGTTAGAATGAAGTTTATTCCAAAAAGATACAAAAAGTATTATGATGTCAGAAATATGATTGATATATGTACACCTAGTGATAAAACATTTCTATTGTCCATCTCTCTGTTCCTAAACCATGCTCTATTACTAATGCAAAATATACTACTAGCTCAGATAGTTATTGTATTGTTATGTATTGTATTGGGTCTGTGAATAAAGATTATTATTATTTATATGTTACCGGTACTCTGTATCCACCCTTATTGTTAGATGGTATAATGATATACTGACAGTAATATTTATACCTTGCTAGACGGCATGTTGATATGCTGACAGTAGCAAGGAAGGGTTGGGGGTGGGTGTACGGCCACGCTGTGGCCTTGCTACACGGTATGTTGACAATCTTGCAATAATATATACACCTATTCCTAAATATAACTCATAATATTATTTTATATTGTTTTAGGTCATGGGTAATATTCATTCACGCACTACTGTACCGGGCAAGATATTGCAATTCTTACTTTATATATTTAACTATGCTACACCGAGGAACCGTTTCACACACGCACTGTCCAAAACCATAAATGTAGGCATACGAACCAAACCATTTGATACTCGATTCAGGATTGAAGGTATTCCAAAAGATCTTTTGGTGTCAGAACTTAAAGCTAAAATAGAACAACATACACGTGCACCAAGCAGTCTGCAGACATTATCTTACATTGATGACGATGATAAAGAACATGAAATGAAGAATTCTTGTAAATTATCCGACTACGGTGTTGCCAATGAGTCTACAATAAATATAACTGTTCCGTATGCATATATCACTCCACTTTGGAGAGAAGTTCCGACGAGATTTTTGGCTCTTAAGTAAAATTAATATTGTCAATATTACAGCGGTTTGAGATTTTCTAATGTAAATCGCTATATGAAAAATTAATTATTATTATTATTAAATACACATCTCTCTAAGTTTTTTTATTATTTTGTGTTAAACGTTAGAAAATAAACGGGGGTAAAAGATGGGCATATACCATGCAGTGTTCTGTGAGCAGGGGCGTAAATGTAGAATGGGTGGGGTTTCACTCGTATTCTGTTTTGAGTATGTTGATTTAGAAAAGAAATTCCCCGAGGGAGAAAAATAGTCGGTCTCAAAATAGGTGCAGTCTCTGCAGTCGGGCTCAAAATAGATGCAGTCTCTACAATCGTCTCAAAATTATGCATTAATGACGTAAACACAATGCCAGAATAGAAGGGGAAAATCGCAAATACTTACTGTATTTTCCTGAATCCGTGCACCTATATTGCATACGTCACACAAACCTAAGTGTTTTCTGACCATTGGAATTCTGCAAAATCTTCCCCCAAAGTCCAGGAAATGGCATTTCACAGACTAAATAAGCGCCCCATTGAGACAAAGTCCCCTCAGACCCAGTACCCAAAACTTAAAAGCTCAGTTACACATCTGAAATTCCATTATATAATTATGTCATCACTCTTCAACTCCTGTGTCTTATACTATCTTATCACTATCATATTCACAGTTATAGTGAATCGACCAATTAGTAGTACCACCAGTGAGTGGGTTGGGAGGTGACAGACTGTGGAATTGTTATTTATATTCTCACAAAACAAGCGAAATTGACAGATAGGCCTAATGATTTAGTCACATTTCTTATCCTCTCGTTAACGAGAATTTTGTTACATCTGCCATGACATTGACAGGCCCAGTCCCAAAAAATTAAAAGCTCAGTTACATGTATGAAATGTTTTCGCGCATGTGGCGCTTGATTCCATTATGGCATCATTCTTCCACTCCTCTGTTGTCTTATACTGTCTCAGCATTATCATATTCACGGTTATAGTGAACTGCCCAGTTAGTAATATGACTGTCACTCTTGCAAAACGGGCGGAGTTGACCAGGGCAGATCTCGAGATTATGTCCCAATGACCTATAATTCGTTCACAAGAATTTCTCCAAGCAATGACCCCGAAAGCCAGGATATTAACTCAAGTTTTCAAAATTTTCTCTGTGTTATAGCCACTGTATTTAAGGTTCACATAAATATAATACAAATATCAACTAGAACTACAAAGAGTACAGACGTGTCTCCGTACGTCAAGTCACGCCTTGGCACGTCAACAATCAAGTTCCACCATGCATTATTTAGCACCGTGGATCCTCTGTCAGACGTGAAGAGCGGGCAAATGTAACAAAACAGTCGCCACATCCGGCGTATAACCCATGAATCGTTTCTTACATATTTTTGAAAATCTTTTCATCGTCTAGTTTTGTGTCTAGTTGCATTTGTAATTCTTTAAAGCTGAATTCCGGTTACAAAAATACCGAAATAATTAAATTAAAAAAAGTTAACGCCCTCAAGCCGCCATACTTGTTTCTAATTTGTGAAATAAATATGGCGGACATAGACGCAGTTCATATTTACAGTCTTACCTGATCAGACATTTGGCAATCTTCAATACTTTGGTATACTGTGTTGGGAAAATTAGAAGAATCAGTGAAGCGTGCGAGAGAATAACGCCGGATGTGTATAGCTGGTTGACAAGAAACAAACTGGAAGTGAAATCGGCTAACCTTTTGAGGTCATAAGCCTCAATGTCCGCCATATTTATTTCACAAATTGGAAACAAGTATGGGGGCTTGAGGGCGTTAACTTTTTTTTATTTAATTATTTCGGTATTTTTGTAACCGGAGTTCAGCTTTAACTGGTTAGGACGTATATTTGAATGTTATTCTGACATTAATGGCAGCGTCACGTTGTGATTGAATATATTGCACCTCAAATAGTATGATTAACAGACAAGATGACAGAACCAAAAACATAATTATAATAAAGTCGTTCTCCACTATCTTGACCCCACCATTCCGTAGAACAAGTTTACTGGCGGATCCCAATACATCATACGGCTCTCCTACAACTGAACGGGGCATTATGAAACCAGATGGTGTCCCTTGAACCTCAACGGTCTCTCCAAATGATGTTTCTTCCCATAGAATCTGCCCGGTGTCTAACTCAAAGCGCACATTCTATACATTATATACACTCCTCAGATAATTATATACATTAATTAATCTTTTGGCTAAGTATGATGTAATTAATCATGTCATTGGTCACTCATGCCAAATATGGAATGGTATCTTTCCGATCACGTGCTTTTAGACACAGAATTTATTCCTGGCCTTAGACCCCCTTTCCTGTTATTAACACAATATTTCATAAACAATTTAATTTATGTTTTAAATAAACTCATACCATAGAATATAATGACAATGGAGAATTAATTCCGCAAGGCCATACTATTATTATACAAATTTGTTCTTTAGCACAAATCAGTACAGCAAGATCCAATACCTATTAAAGTAGAACAACCTGTCATTTTGGAAGTCTTAATAAAACCGGAAGTTATACTTAAGACCGAACATTTTGATATTAATTGTTAGAACACATAAGGGTCACCATATATGAACAGGACAAGGGTCATTAAAAGGTTAGGTCAACATATGAAAGTTTAAAAGTCGAAGAAAATTCAAAATAGAACCGGAAGTAAACAAAATCAAGATTAAAAAAATGGCTCCCTGAGAATTGTTGCCATATGGCATAGGTTCAAACCCCAAATTTTCTTTTCGAAAATGGGAATCAAATATCGATTTGAAGGTCTTTTGTAAAATCCAATATGGCAGCCAAAACGATTGATAATCTTATGTGTTCTACCGGGACTCTCAATGTTATAGCCAGTATTTTGTTGACATTCAATTTGGAGTGGGATTGTGAATGGAGCCCTAGATTTAGAACCCCACCCCATATTCCCAGCTTCTAGATTCGTTACTGGCTTCCAGAAAACCCACATCCCTGGTGTTAGGTTCCTGACTGTGTCACTGGGTGCATTTACATTTTTGCTCCCCCCCGCCAACAAAATCGTTATGTACGCCCCTGTCTATGAGGTATAATACACTTTCGGCAATCGGAACTTTTCCCATCCATATCAATGAATCCGTATCGTTAACGTAGTTTTAGAATATTCCCGTACCGTGTATAACGTATGAGTAGCTGAGCTGAGTTTAGTACTGTTACGACCTGATCACCATCAGTGTGACACTATCATCAATGACTTTCTTGGACTTCACGTTGTGGGATCAATTATTTCAATCATCAATTATTTACTGACTCTGCAACAACGTTCACGTTGTTACTAAGTTTATATAACAAATACAGGTTAAATACGGGAAAGGACAATATTTATGATAGTACGATATGAGTTATTAAAATATCCACGGTTTTGGTTTAATATCCTTTATAACTCAAACCGACCGGCTTAAACATCACATTTTGTCTCTATCCAACCTTTTAAGCAAAGGCGGCTGTGGGTATGATATTCCCCTTTGAACTCACAGATGTTGTCTTCTGTACCATCTGAACATGATGTCTGAGGGAAAATCAAACCAGCTCTCTCATATATAGGAAGTATAATGCGTCAGCTATTAGGGCGGAACAATTACCATTTTTGGATAAGTGTTTCATATAGGAACCGTTTTACGTCAACACTATTCTAATTAATTGTACTAATATGTGCACGAGATGAATGGACGAGGGTACCCTACTTTCAGCAATTGATGGCGACTGGAGCTGTCTGTTAGTATAAATACCTTGAATCTTGCAAAATCCTCCTTAACACAGTTCTTTTTGTCATCCATTTGTTTAACTACTTTAATTATTTTAAACAGAGCACCTTACATAAAAAAAAAAAAAACCCTTTAGTATTACATCCGTGCCTAGCCTACAGTCGCTGAGCTATTAAAATAATATTAAGTCGAATCTTATTAAAAAATCTTTGACTTCGACCCGACAACAACTTTTGGTTTCACTAATGTATCATTTCACAAAGTTAATACCCTTTATCTCCCTAAATTTCGCACGTAGACTAGTATGCAGACAGACAGGAAAAGTATGAAAATTACCAGAAAAACACGCCAAAATAATGATTAAATTCTAGTCTTTATCGTGTTCTATAATGCATATCGATTCATAAAAACGTTATGAAACAATATTTCAACGTCTAAAAGTAGTAAAAAAGACGGCATAAAGCTGTTCGATACGCGCTACCGTATCATCCAGATTTTCCGTCGCGGTTTTCCCTTGTCAGTGATACAGGAGGGAGGGGCTGATAAGGACGGCTGTCTAGTTGTGCGGATGGGACGAAAAACAGGTCCTATAAATATAATGTATAAGCACTGATCAGATTGCCGGAAAAGTAAATATATCATAGCACCTTTCAGTATTTTCTACTGACACCCTGCTTCTTGCTATTCAAGCAATGACTTCCACAAGTGACGTCGAGGTGTGGACATGGTCGAAATACAACAAGAATTAACAATATTTTTAAAAAATTCTACGAAACTCAAAAGAAAGTTCAAATAGTTTTCTTGCTTTGAAGTTTTAAAGGATTGTGTAGAAAAGTGTCAGTTTGGTGTTATATTTTGACCACATCCCTCAATTTATAATTTCCAAGTAATCTCGTGAAGGTTAAAACTGCAATGCGAGGCTGTCAATGTCTTTTGTCTGCTCATGCCCAATTTAAAAAAAAATGAAATGGGGTTTTATGTCCACTCATCACCACCCGGTTCTTTTCGGGACAATTTTATGGTACCTCTAAGTGTGAAAACTAACAAATGCAGCAAGAGTATCTAAAATCATTTGACTGCGAAAACAAAAGCTTGCTCTCTAAACATACTAATACAAGTCAAGGGTGACCAAGTTTTGTCATGATCATCTGGTATCTATGCTACCATGTTGCTAAAACTGAAGGGTTGTATACACAAGTTAAAGCGCACTCTATATTACGCAGAGTCACACCTCACCTGAAAAATCACGTGCTATATATTGATATATACGACAGTCGCATGAAATTAACCATCTGTGTCGTACTTTTGGTTTTGACACCTCTGACTTTGTACCGTTGATTACAGATTAAACATCCATAAGTGTACAAATGTGTTGTTATTGATGTGTTCCCATTTGGATATTGTTCACCATAAGAAGCAAAATAAATAAGATATGTTTACGTTTAAAGGATCCTTTTGATATACGAAAAACTAAGTGATGCGTTTTCTATGGCGCTCAGTATATTATTAGACTTTTGATAAAAAGGGGTACATTTTATCGAATATATAACAAGGTAGACTGGCTCGGTAAAAGAATTCCTATCGGAGATTTGAAGCAAGCACAGAGTTTTCGTTCCATTAGCAATTTTTTCAGTGATAAGGAAAATGTCCCAATCTTTATTCTGGTCAACAAATTGTATTATTTTAGAATATTCAAATAAGTTGATGATACAAATTTCATCGTAACACACCTAATTTAAAAAATTGGAAAAATTCAACTACATGATTTGAAAAGGTTAACGTAAACCTTTTCAAATGTGACTTGCATTTTAAAATATTTTCGAACCCTCTGGACAAGTAAAATATGATGTAATGGATAATTTACACAACAGGTAGGACACACAAACATCTGGTACTTAGAAGAAGACTATTATTTATTTTCTAGAGCTGCCAAGCCAGCAAGAGTGTTATTGTCCCATTAATATCAGCACTACCTATCGCCAAACCACATGCATTGCACCGGGGGCCAGACCCTCAAGAGCAAGCGATAAGCAACCAGTTTTGCTAGATGTCGAAATGTGACACTTCAGACCAATAGGCGATTCGAACCCTGCAGAGACAGAACACATATTAACCTTTGTGCAAAATCCAAAATGCCACTCAACTAGATGGGATATATTTAATGTTAAGAACATAATATAGGCCAAAGTATGAAATAAATATTGTCTTGAAAGAAGCTGTGGTCGTCGTTACAACATTATCAATAATGACCATAAATTCCGTAGCATCCTCCGGTGATGTTCCTAAAAATAAATGAAAAAGAAAATTACTCCCAACAGTCTAGGAAACTTTAACCTGTGCCGCCAACAGCTCAACAAAGGACTTCTATTTTTCACATAAATGATGCTTTTCCTATTCAGATTCCTGTTTCACCAGCCGGACATGTTTTTCACTAGCAATACCTTTTCTCAGAATAAAAATCTTACATAATGCATCTTTAACAACAAACAAATGGTCATACCAGTTTCAAAATTATACTACATTTGATACAACTGTAAATATATTTACATCGACCATAAAATTAGTGCAGATGGTCGTTCGATTTCTTCATCAATCTGATACATAAGAATTATTTTTGTTGCTGGTAGACCTGCTTTTGAGATTGTCTTTGAGCACATTGCTGAAGAATGCAATCAATCGTTCACCCTTTCTGGTCATGAAGGGCCATTGCCGCAACAATAATACACCGTGTCTCTGGTGGCCGCCATTAGTAAACAAATACTTGGAACAATGGCAAGACCCATTTATACCCCTGTAATTGGATGGAAGCTGCGCAAATAAATCAATCGGGACAACCGTTATGAACACTTAGTACTAGTAGTAAAGCTTTGCTCAGCATTTTGTTCGCACTTTGTTTTATTAGGGATGTGATTGTCTGTCCGGAATAAAAGCCTTTCTCTTTAATTTACGTACTATCTTTAATATTCTTCAAATCACCGAAAGGCGGTTCATTGATGGAATGAAACAATAACAGGCATATAAATGAATCGTGACCTTAAACAGTGTGTAAATTTAAAGTCAATCGGATATTAACTTTGGCCTCTAGAGCGTCCACAGAATTGTTTTTATGTGATCAAGGGCCATAACTCTGGCAATAATTATCCGAGATCGCTGAAAATCAATAGGCTTCTTCGTCTTATGACCTTAAACACTGTGTATAAATTTAAAGTCAATCGGATATTAACTTTGGCTTTTAGAGCGTCCACAAGATTTTTTGAAGTGCTCAAGGGCCATAACTCTGGTAGTTATAATCGGAAATCGCTGAAAATCTACAGACTTCTTCGTCTCATGACCTTAAACACTGTGTAAAAATCGGATATTAACTTTAGCCTCTAGAGCGTCCACAAGCAATTGTGGACGCCGGACCGACGGGTGGACAGACGGGGGCGACGACAATATACGACCACATTTCAATGTGGGCGTATAAAAATGATAATGTTAAATAATGGAAAGTTCAATCTGTTCTCAACAGGGTCATATTCCTCCAGCTGTTTTTTTATACCCAGTTCTTATAAGCTGTAACACAGATTATAATAGAACACTAAATTAAATATATATAGTAACTGCAAATACCAAAACTTGTTATCGATAATTATTCTTGCATTCATCCCTTGTCTCAGCAAAGATTCACAGCATTTATTCGTTGTCTCAGCAAAGATCCACAAATAATGAGTCATACATTTATGCACTGGTAATACAATCATTGTTAGTTTCTATTTCAATATGCGATGGTTGGTTTTACTCACCGATATATGAAGATCAGTTTTCGTAAAAGAGCAGTGCCAGGTGGATTCAAATTTATGTTTCCAGCCAGGACGGTGCTATTCTTGCGGCTGCGCGAAAGACCCGGATGATCTCGAAGTATGTTACAGTGCATTTGTCGTAAACAATTTTACCGTTACTTTCTGTCAGGCATTTACGGGGAAATATCCGTAAAATGTACGGAAATGTTTTACAGTGTAGGTCGAATTATGTGGAGGTATACCAATCCGTCGAGGCTATAGCCCACTTCGCTGCAACAGCTCAGGCGGACATGTTTGACTACATATACTACATGTACGTAAACGGTGCTTAACGGCTGGAAACAAACCGTGTTGTTATAATATTTATGCTATTATAGATACGGGTATCTGTTCGCCCCATTTGTGTGTCCATTTTTATACGCCCACATTTTCATGTGGACGTATATTGTCGTCGCCCCTGCTCGTCCGTCCGTCCACAATTGTTTGTGAACAGTCTACAGGTCACAATTTTTATCCGATTTCAATGAAACTTAAAATATAGGTTTATCACCCTAAGATCTCGGTTCCTTTCGATATTGGCATGTATCGGACTGAAACTTCATGGGTTATGGCCCCTGATTGTACGAAAAATCACGTTTTTATACGTCCACATTCATAATGTGAACGTATTATGCCGTCGCCCCTGTCTGTGTGTGTATGTATGTATGTGTGTGTGTCTGTGGTTCGCCTACAGGGCGCAATTCTTCATGGATTTTCTTCAAACTTGGTATACTTATTCCTTATACCCCAAGGAAGATCACTATTGTCTGTCTGTGTGTCACCTACAGCCCACAATTCTTA
Source organism: Patella depressa (assembly GCA_948474765.1). NCBI lineage: Eukaryota > Metazoa > Mollusca > Gastropoda > Patellidae > Patella > Patella depressa. The sequence continues at coordinate 1,966,721 of OX419717.1, forward strand.
ATCGATCGTCTTGAAAACTTTTTTTATACTTTTTCCTTATACCCTAAGGCTGACCACTATTATTTTTGGTGCATGACGGACCCCCTGGGACAGAGCCAAGCCCAATGCTTTTGTGTCTTGTGTTCGCCTACAGGATGCAATTCTTAACAGATCCTTTTAAAACTTTACAAACCTATTCCTTATACCCTAAAGATGACCCCTATTGTTTTTGGTGATTTCCTAACCCCCAGGGGCAGAGCCATGCCCATTTTTACTTCGTGTCTATATGTGTTGTCTACAGGCCACGATTCTTAATGGATCGTCTTTAAACTTGGGATATGTATTCCATATAGCCTAAGGACGTCAACTGCATGTCCCGACTCACACAGGCAAGACACGACCAATTTTTGTGTTTGTCGTTTATAGGCCGCAATTCTAAATGAATCAGCTTGGTACTTGGTTTATGTATTTTTTATAGCCTGAGGGCGTCCACTATTGATTTTGATGAATGTCCCGACCCACAGGGGCAGAGCCACGCCCACTTTTTGCCTTTAGTGTTAGGAAGGCACAATTCTGAATGGATTATCTTGGTATATTTATTCCTTATACTCTAAGGGCGGCAACTATTAATGTTGGTGCACGACCCTCAACGCTAAACAAACCAAACGCCTAGCCTTCTTCACAAAGTACCATATCAATCAAAGCAGGAATGTGGACGTATATTGTAGCGTTATGTTTTAGTTTGTGAACAGTCTACAGGTCACAATTTTTATCCGATTTCAATGAAACTTAAAATGTAGGTTTATCACCCTAAGATCTCGGTTCCTTTCGATATTGGCATGTATCGGACTGTAACTTCATGGGTTATGGCCCCTGATTGTACGAAAAATCACGTTTTTTAGCTTGTGAACAGTGTAGAGGTCACAATTTTGAACCGATTTGGATGAAACTTGAAATGCATATTTATAACCCAAAGATCTTGGTTCCTTTCGATATTTGTGCCCATCGGATCGTAACTTCCTGAATTATGGCCCCTGATTGTCCGACGAAAAATTGCCCTTTTTAGCTTGTAGTCCCTCTGGAGGTCAAAATTGTTTTCGGATTTAAAAAAACGTTTGATTATATCAATGTTCCATGGTTATGAAGGTTGAGTTCGAATTTCGTGAAAATAGGACCAAAATTGACGGACAAAATGGCCGCCGTTTGTACGCGAATAGTGTGAAATATGTTATATCAAGGTTGTGGACCTTATAGAGGTCACAATTTTGAACCAATTTTGATGAAACTTGACATGTATGTTTATAACCCAAAGATCTTGGTTCCTTGCGATATTTTCGCCCATCGGACCGTAACTTCCTGAATTATGGCCCCTGATTGTCCAAAAAATCGCCCTTTTTAGCTTGATTACATCACCATTCCATGGTTATGAACGTTGAGTTTAAATTTTGTGAAAATCGGACCAAAATTGACGGACAAAATGTCAGCCGTTTGTACGCGAATAGTGTGAAAATATGTTATATAAAGGTTGTGGACCTTATAGTGGTCACAATTTTGAACGCATTTTGATGAAACTTGACATTTATATTTATAACCCAAAGATCTTGGTTCCTTTCGATATTTGCGCCCATTGGATCATAACTTCCTGAATTATGTCCCCGGATTGTCCGAAAAATCACTTTTGTTAGCTCTTAGTCCCTCTGGAGGTCAAAAATTATTATCGGATTTAAAAAAACGTTTGACTATATCACCGTTACATGGTAATGAAGAGAGAGTTTGAATTACGTGAAAATCGGACTAGAATTGACGGACAAAATGGCCGCCGTGTGTACACGAATAGTGTGAAAATATGTTATGTCAAGGTTGTGGACCCTATAGAGGTCCCAATTTTGAATCGACTTTGATGAAACTTGACATGTATGTTTATAACCCAAAGATCTCTGTTCCTTTCGATATTTGCGCCCATCGGGTCATTACTTCCTGAATTATGTCCCCTGATTGTACGAAAAATCACCCTTTTTAGCTTGTGGTCCCTCTGGAGGTCACAATTATTATCTGATTTTAAAAAAATGTTTGATTATAAAAACCAAACAAATTCTAATGATTTTCTGATAATTCCTTAATATACGACAACTCTTGTTGACTGCCCGGACGATTTGGCTGCTGTGTGGGTGTATGTTTCGTTGCCTGGCAACCTATTTTTGGGTCTAGAATGGACGAAGAGAGTCTGAATTAACATTTTCACCCAGGTTTTTGTTAAAATTCATGATTTAGAGACGGAAGGATAACAGAGTTAACGGGTTGGTTATAGTGATATGTACGGCGAATAGTTACATGTTTTAGCCTGTTATTTTAAGATGGTATGACCCAATTGTTTACACCAAACTACCAGGCGTTAACGGACCGATGTGTACTCCACTTCTAGTTGTCATACATTGGTTATCTTTCTTTTTTTTCTTTCGTTTCTGGAGTCACCAAGGGTGATATCGTAGACAAGTGTTAGTTAACTTTTAAGCTGCAATTCATACCATTACCTGAATCGTTATTTAAAATCAAGGATCTGAAATATCAAAGACGGTAAATAACGCGTGGTGTAACTATGTGAACACAATTGTTAAAATAACACAAATCTCATCTTAATTCTGTCTACAATAAGTTATATTATGCTTTTCTAAATAAATCTACGACATCACCCAAGGTGGCAGCGGACGTTATTTCTTATGAACGAACGAACGAATATATTCTTTTGTAATTATATTTCGGACTGTGGAATAAATTTTAATCCATTTAGAATCGGTAAATCTGCATGACTGATGACATATTTTGTTATTTCTGAACATTTAATAAATTGTAAACTGAATAGAAAGGCGATCTTTACGTCGCATATAAAACTTTTTATCTGACCCATTAAATTATTTGTTTATTCAAGTTAGCGTGCAAACACACTATAAGCTTTCCTTGTGTTGATCCTTTTATTTCTAGAGAAAAGTAGTTACGAAACTAGAGTGAAGAGGGTTGTTACCTGTATAATTTTCATAGTTCATTTGGGCCTGTTTATCTTACAGATGTATTATGTAATCTAGATAAAAATCTGGTCGTTCTTGGTGTTTACTTTAAACATATTTTATTGACACATATCAACAGTATTAGGCTCCTGTTTCAAAAACATAAGAACAGTCCTTTTCTTGCATATTGTTATAATGATTATAATTTTAAGCAAGATATCGAACCAATATATGCAAATAACAGGTAAAATATATATAACTATACTAAAAATCATTGATATTGTTCAGATAGCAAGTCCTCTATAAAACTATGTTTGACCTATTAAGAAGGAAATATAGAATAAATGAAAGGTTGTTTAAAGGCGTGTCAGCACCAACCGACCTCTTTAGATCATAATGTATAATACTAAACTGTGAAAAAAAGACAGTACGAAATATAGAATAAATGAAAGGTTGTTTAAAGGCGTGTCAGCACCAACCGACCTCTTTAGATCATAATGTATAATACTAAACTGTGAAGAAAAGACAGTACGACTTCAAAATCAGAGAGGCACTTTAATCAAATAAATCATTCTAGAAAACGACTTACTTATGGATCATAGCAATTTTTCGTGAACAGTATATGTTGACACATTAGTGATTTATTTATCACAATCTAAGACATTACGAGAAGGTTTAGAGTCTATACATCAATATCTGGTGTGTCCAAGGGAGTGTCAATAACAGCAGCGCAGCGTCTGTGCATAGAGTGAACCAGACGATTAAAGGACGCCATTGGCACCTGGAACAACACACTCCCAGAGAAGTCTGGCGAAATCCATCGCCCATGTTTGGTCTCGATACGACGTTATTAAGTCTCCCCTGAATTAAGTCCCGACTAAGGGCTGGCCAGTGCTTAACATTGACACCATTCCGTTGTAGAAAGCCCAGAGTAAATCTGGCGGTGTGGGCACGGCCGTTGTCATGCTGGAAAAGCTTTGTTTCGATGACAAGCAAAACGTGGTATGACAAGCAAACACATTGCCCCATTACAGGGATCCTTTTAGTCGCCTCTTACGACACGCAGGACATACGAAGGGTATATTCTTATCACCCCCTACACCCCAGGGGGGGGGGAGCAATTCGATATTAGAGTAGGCCGTAGCGCCGCTGTCCGGGCAAAATTTCTCTCATAGCTCACTGTATGGCGTGAGCCCGTCTTCCATTAGCCAAGGTTGGGTGCAGAAGAGTCGACGTTAAACCCCATTTCATTTTATTTCAGTGCATATTGCTTCAAGCGTGGACACAGTAGCCCAATGATTGGACGGCATATATTTAGCCGAATGATTTGGCTAGTGTTTCCACGAGGTTGGACAGGCGACCCGCGCACACATTAACCACCAGACATTCAACCCCAATCTGATTAAAACACAGATCCAATTTCGTTTCGTTTTTTATAGTTCAAAATTTCGTTTTTACTTGTCTTTACTACTCTTGGATCTGGAAGACTTGTTATTTAAGTCGTGTTCTGTCTGAAATGAGGGGTCAGCCAATCAAATAGTCTGTCGAATCGACCGTTTGACCATTTGGAACGTGGAACTGTGGGTAACTATAACCAGCGGATAGAAATCAAAACAAAACAAAAGTAGATTTTAAAAAGCATGGCGGTCGCTAATTGGTTAATCGAATGACTGACGTTATCGGGTCAAATGTCCCGTGCTTGATACCTGGCGTCATAGAACGTGAGCTCCCACTATAACTTGTTAGATCTACAGGAGTGTAGGCCATCGAAAGTATAAAAAAACGAAATATAGATCTATATTTTAATTAGATTGATTCAACCCCCATATTGAAAAGAAAAGATGCAAGCATAGAACTAAATGTTAGCTCGGAAGTTAATCGGTTTGTGTTGAGTGGACATTAAACCCCATTTCTCTCACTATCTCATATACAGACACAAAATGTGCAATTTGCTGAGGGAAATTTTACCTTGACAGCTGCCATGTGACCTACTCTCTTATATCAAATTACAACTGCCATGGATTCCTTTACACACATGAGTACACACGACCTTGAGCACTTTTACATATACTCCAATTTCCTAACTACTCCTTGAGTGTGCGCGTGCTGCATTATAAGGCCTGCCATTGAGTCAACTGGCGTGGTTTCGTATCCTCGGTTGTACGTGGCAAGGAGTTTGGTCGACTGTCCAACCTCGTGGGTTTTCTCCGGATACTCAGCTTTCCTCCCCCTACGCGCAAGCGAATTATTGAAATAAAATTAAACCACATGTTAGTCCCGAAATTACTTAGTTTGTGTCGAGTGGACGTTAAACCCCATTTTTTTCTCTCTCCCTCTCCTAATTACTCAAACAACTATGGATAATTTCTTGACAGGCCTACCACCCTACACCACTGACAATGAGAAACCTCTGGTCCGAAAATCCTAATGAACTGTCTAGTGTTTAAGTGTCCTACCTGTTGTATAAATTATCCATTACATCCAATTTTACTTGTCCAGAGGGTTCGAAAATATTTTGAAATCCAAGATACTGAACCACCTTTTTATTCCAGTAGGTCTAATTTTATAAATAAACCCCTGTTTCTCCAAATAGGTCAAATATCACACATCGACCGCCTTTCCGACGCAATCCTCATATTATTTATTGGACTTGCAATAAACAGGAACATATCAGTAGAAATTGCAAGCATAATAGGTATGTTCATCGCCCTCCTAATCCACCTATAGGTTTAATGGTTCCCGCCGACATCCTAATTTAAACTAAAATGCTCTTTTTATGTTGAAGCTAATGGAAAGAGCTCACAAAAATTGTCTTTATTTAATTTAAATATTTCTAATAATCCAAGTTCTTGTTTACTAGCATTAGGATCTCATAACTTCCGATCGTTAATTTACAGCGGAGCTGAAGTAAGCATAATTAATAATCGTATATACAAAAAATTACATTATAAACCTAATTTAATCCCAGATAAGGTTAATTTACAATCGGTCAATGGAGAGTCGCTAATTATTCGTGGCTATGTCGAATTACCCTTTACAATAAGCAAAACGAAGATGACACATAAATTTTATGTGGTATCAAATATCAATCGGAATTTTATATTAGGGCGCGATTGGTTAATTAATAATGGCGTTAGATTATATTATGATTTAGGGTGCTTAAAAGTTTAGCTTGAATATATACCTTTGGTTGAAGATTTACATATATCTTCTTTAGTGCCAATAGCTAACCAGGTAATTATTAAACCTCAAACGTCTCATGTATGTTTCGTCAACACCAAACCAGTTGCATGACGATTCTGTTATCATTTCGCCTGTACCACTCAAAATTTATTACGTTTTTCACTTGTTTGTAATCACAAGAAATATTCAACCCCAACGTTGTCCATTACTGCAAAGCCACCTATTGATATCCTAAAGTTAAATATGTCTTGTTCGGCATCAATGAATATATTTCTCTATTACCAATTTATTATAGAGAAAGCACTTTTCATATCCAAAATACCTTTCAAAACATTAATACTCATTTTAATATTTCAAGTCTTTCCTTGTCGAAACCTGTATCTGTAGCATTTCCAAATCTTGAAGTTCCTGAACTTCACCCTACCCTAAAAGATATGAAAGAAGTACCAATTAAAAAAATTATCAAGGAACTCACACCTGTTAAAGTTGTAGACAAGCCATGGCCTCACACAAATTCTGTATTAAGTATTATTGGGCTCATTTTAACTATACTATTCAAAAAAAGTAGGGGATATTTGATTTAGGGGGCATAATACTAAAATATGCAAATGACAACGAAAAAAGTCACTATAGAACCTAAAAGAAGAAACATTTCCAGTTACATGTGACGCCCAAACGCAACACATGCAATAGTTACCGCATGGAATGCAGGTGATGCTTGGGATCATCATGGCGGTACAACCCAAGATTTGCACGACTCTGACTTTGAATGTTACAGTGCTTGCAATTGTGGCATTGAATTCCAGGGTGGAAACATCAGTTTAATTGTTTTAGTGACCAGAAAACAAATTTTGTTATGCGTCGGCTTACACAAAATGAAAAGTTACGTGCCCTTGGCATGCCACAGATCGGCACAACACAGGCGGTTATGGCGCGGACGATGAATGTTTCTCAGTCTGTCATAAGCAGGCTATGGTCCAGATACCGTGATACACAATCTGTACAGGACAGACCACGCTCAGGTCGACAACTCAAGCCCAGGATCGATTTATCCGTACCTTGGCATTGAGAAATCTTGTCATCACAGCAAATCAGATCAGCGCTCGTCTTCAAACAGACACTGGTGTGAGAGAGTGAGTGGCCAGACGATTCGGAATCGACTGCAAAGGGGTCACCTTCGCGCCCGACGTCCTCGCGTGATCCCTTGTTTTAGAGATCATCACATTCAGGCAAGACGTCGTTGGTGTGGGGATCGTCAACACTGGGATAATCGACGCTGGAGCAATGTGATGTTTTCAGATGAGTTAAGGTTCACTGTTGATTTTTTGGACAGACGTAGGAGGGTGTGGCGTCGTCGAAACGAGCGCTTCCAAGACGTTAACGTCATCAGACATGATCGATTTGGGGGTGGTTCTGTTATGGTGTGGGGAGGCATCACTGTTGCTGGAAGAACGGCTTTACATGTTGTTGCAGGGCGTGTGTTACAGGCCAGTACTACCGGGACAACATCTTGGCAGTCCATGTTGTCACAGGGCCAGGATCGTTACAGGTTACCTCCAACAACAGAACATCACCACATTACCTTGGCCAGCACTGAGTCCCGACCTCTCCCCCATCGAGCATGTCTGGGACATGCTTGGACAGAGGTTACGTCAACGTCAACAACGTCCTGCCAATGTCCAAGAACTTGCTGCTGCGTTGCAACAGGAATGGGACAATCTGGACCAAAATGACCTTAGACGTCTCATTAGGAGTATGCCACGCCGGATCAATGCTTGTTTGGCAAACAGAGGAGGATTTACCCGTTACTGACTTTGTTGTGATGCTGTGGTAACTTTGCTGTTTGACCCCGGGTATCGTTTTTATACGCCCACATTTTCATGTGGACGTATATTGTCGTCGCCCCTGTTCGTCCGTCCACAATTGTTTGTGAACAGTCTACAGGTCACAATTTTTATCCGATTTCAATGAAACTTAAAATATAGGTTTATCACCCAAAGATCTCGGTTCCTTTCGATATTGGCATGTATCGGACCGTAACTTCATGGGTTATGGCCCCTGATTGTACGAAAAATCACGTTTTGTAGCTTGTGAACAGTGTAGAGGTCACAATTTTGAACCGATTTGGATGAAACTTATAATGCATGTTTATAAACCAAAGATCTTGGTTCCTTTCGATATTTGCGCCAATTGGATCGTAACTTCCTGAATTATGGCCCCTGATTGTCCGAAAAATCGCCCTTTTTAGCTTGTGGTCCCTCTGGAGGTCAAAATTGTTATCCGATTTAAAAAACCGTTTGATTATATCACCGTTCCATGGTTATGAAGGTTGAGTTCGAATTTCGTGAAAATCGGACCAAAATTGACGGACAAAATGGCCGCCATTTGTACGCGAATAGTGTGAAAATATGTTATATCAAGGTTGTGAACAGTGTAGAGGTCCCAATTTTGAACCGATTTGCATGAAACTTGAAAAGTATGTTTATAACCCAAAGATCTTGGTTCCTTTCGATATTTGCGCCAATCGGATCTTAACTTCCTGAATTATGGCCCCTGATTGTCCGAAAAATCGCCCTTTTTAGCTTGTGGTCCCTCTGGAGGTCAAAATTGTTATCCGATTTAAAAGACCGTTTGATTATATCACCGTTCCATGGTTATGAAGGTTGAGTTCGAATTTCGTGAAAATCGGACCAAAATTGACGGACAAAATGGCCGCCATTTGTACGCGAATAGTGTGAAAATATGTTATATCAAGGTTGTGAACAGTGTAGAGGTCACAATTTTGAACCGATTTGGATGAAACTTGAAAAGCATGTTTATAACCCAAAGATCTTGGTTCCTTTCGATATTTGCGCCCATCGGATAGTAACTTCCTGAATTATGGCCCCTGATTGTCCGAAAAATCGCCCTTTTTAGCTTGTGGTCCCTCTGGAGGTCACAATTGTTATCTGATTTAAAAAATCGTTTGATTATATCACCGTTGCATGGTTATGAAGGTTGAGTTCGAATTTCGTGAAAATCGGACCAAAATTGACGGACAAAATGGCCGCCGTTTGTACGCGAATAGTGTGAAAATATGTTATATCAAGGTTGTGGACCTTATAGAGGTCACAATTTTGAACCAATTTGGATGAAACTTGACATGTATGTTTATAACCCAAAGATCTTGGTTCCTGTCGATATTTGCGCCCATCGGATGGTAACTTCCCGAATTATGGCCCCTGATTGTCCGAAAAATTGCCCTTTTTAGCTTGTGGTCCCTCTGAAGGTCAAAATTGTTATTGGATTTAAAAAACCGTTTGATTATATCACCGTTCCATGGTTATGAAGGTTGAATTCGAATTTCGTGAAAATCGGACCAAAATTGACGGACAAAATGGCCGCCGTTTGTACGCGAATAGTGTGAAAATATGTTATATCAAGGTTGTGGACCTTATAGAGGTCACAATTTTGAACCAATTTTGATGAAACTTGACATGTATGTTTATAACCCAAAGATCTTGGTTCCTTTCGATATTTGCGCCCATCGGATCGTAACTTCCTGAATTATGGCCCCTGATTGTCCAAAAAAATCGCCCTTTTTAGCTTGTGGTCCCTCTGGAGGTCAAAATTGTTATCCGATTTAAAAAACCGTTTGATTGTATCACCATTTCATGGTTATGAAGGTTGAGTATGAATTTTGTGAAAATCGGACCAAAATTGACGGACAAAATGGCCGCCGTTTGTACGCGAATAGTGTGAAAATATGTTATATAAAGGATGTGGACCTTATAGAGGTCACAATTTTGAACCGATTTTGATGAAACTTGACATGTTTATAACCCAAAGATCTTGGTTCCTTTCGATATTTGCGCCCATCGGGTCATTACTTCCTGAATTATGTCCCCTGATTGTACGAAAAATTACCCTTTTTAGCTTGTTGTGCCTCTGAAGGTCACAATTATTATCTGATTTAAAAAAAAAACGTTTGATTATAAAAACCAAACAAATTCTAATGATTTTCTGATAATTTCTTAATATGCGACAACTCTTGTTGACTGCTCGGACGATTTGGCTGCTGTTTGGGCGTATGTTTCGTTGCCTGGCAACCTATTTTTAGCTTGCGAACAGTGTAGAGGTCACATTTTTGAACCGATTTGGATGAAACTTGAAATGCATGGTTATAACTCAAAGATCTTGGTTCCTGTCGATATTTGCGCCCGTTTGATTATATCACCGTTACACCGTAGTGATGGGTGATTTCGTGAAAATCGGAGCAAAATTGACGGACAAAATGGTCGCCGCTTGTACCTAAAAAGTGTAAAAAAATATGGTATATCAAGGTTGTGGAACCTGTAGAGGTCTCAATTTTAATGAAACTTGAAATACATGTTTATAACCTAAAAATCTTGGTTCCTTTCGAGAATTGCGTATATCGGATCATAACTTCCTGAATTTTTAACTTGTGGTTTCTCTAAGAGGTCACAATTATTAGCCGGTTTAAAAAAGCGTTCGAGATTTGCGCATATCGGATCATAACTTCCTGAATTATGGCCCATGATTGTACGAAAAATCGCCTTTATTAGATTGTGGTCCCTCTGGAAATCAAAATTATTACCCGATTAAAAAAAACGTTTGATGATATCCCCGTTACAATGTGATGAATGTTGAGCTCGAATTTCGTGAAAATCGGACCACAACTGACAGACAAAATGGCCGCTGTGGTATATCAAGGTTGTGGACCCTGTAGAGGTCACGATTTTAATCTGATGTTGATGAAACTTGAAATGCATGTTTATAACCCAAAGATCTTATCTCTTTTTGATATTTGCTCATATCGGATTGTAACTTCCTGAATTATAGCCCCTGATTGTACGCAAAATCGACTTCTTTAGCGTGTGGTCCATCTAGAGTTCTCAATTATTATCTGATTTTAAAAATAATATTAAATGTTTCGTATACTAAACGTTAGCATGGGCCAGAACTTTATAAAAACCAAACAAATTTTAATGATTGTCTGATGATTACTTAACATAACGCTAACGCTACAATATACGTCCACATTCCTGCTTTGATTGATATGGTACTTTGTCAAGAAGGCTAGGCGTTTGGTTTGTTTAGCGTTGAGGGTCGTGCTTCAACATCAAGATAATCCATTCAGAATTGTGGCTTTCAGACGCTAAAGGCAAAAAGTGGGCGTGCGTCTGCCCCTGGGGATCGGAACATTCACCGAAATCAATAGTGGACGCCCTCAGGCTATAAGGAATACATATGCCAAGTACCAAGCTGATTCATTCAGAATTGCGGCCTGTAAACCACAAACACAAAAATTGGGCGTGGCTTGCCTCTGGGAGTCGGGACATGTAGTTGTCATCCTTAGGCTATAAGGAATATATATCCCAAGTTTAAAGACGATCCATTTAGAATCATGGCCTGTAGACAACACACACAGACACGAAGTAAAAATGAACATGGCTCTGCCCCTGGGGGATAGGAAATCACCAAACACAATTGGGGTCATCCTTAGGGTATAAGGAATAGGTATGCAAAGTTTTAAAAGGATCTATTAAGAATTGCATCCTGTAGGCGAACACAAACATTGGGCGTGGCTCAGTCCCAGGTGGTCCCGCATGCACCAAAAATAATAGTGGTCAGCCTTAGGGTATAAGGAATAAGTATAAAGAAGTTTTCAAGGCGATCGATTAAAAATTGTGGCCTGTAGGTGACACACAGACACACAAGAAGAAAATGGGCGTGGCACTGTCCATGGGGTTCGGGCATGCACCAAAAACAATAGGGATCTTCCTTAAGGTATCAAGAACAAGTATGCAAAGTTTCAAGATGATACGTTAAGAAATGCAGCCTGTAGATGACAAACAAATACAAGAAATGGGCGCTGCTGTCCCAGGGGATCGGGCATGCACCCAAAACAAAAAGGATCATCATTAGGGTATAAGGTATAAGTATTTTAAGTTTCAATATGATCGATTAAGAATTGTGGCCTGTAGGCAACACACAAAAATAAAATGGGCGTGGCTCTGCCCCCGATAGGGATCATCCTTAGGGTATAAAGAGTAACTATACAAAGTTTGAAGACAATTCAGTAAGAATTGCGCCCTGTAGGCGACACAAACACACGCGAAAAGAAAATGGGCGTGGTTCTGCCCCTGGGGATTGGGCATGCACCCCAAACGATAGGGTTGTTCCTTTGGGTACAAAGAATATGTATGCAAAGTTTCAAGGTTATAAGTTAAGAAATGTGGTGACAAACAATCAAATACTAGAAATGAGCGTGGCTCTGCCCCTTGGGGTCGGGCATGCACAAACAATAGGGCTCATCCTTAGGGTGTAAAGAGTAAATATACAAAGTTTGAAGAAAATTCAGTAAGAATTGCGCCCTGTAGGCGACACAAACACAAATGGGCGTGGTTCCGCCCCTGGGGGTTGGGCATGCACCCCAAACGATAGGGATGGTCCTTTGGGTACAAAGAATATGTATGCAAAGCTTAAAGGTTATAAGTTAAGAAATGTGGCCTGTAGACCACAAACAATCAAATACTAGAAATGGGCGTGGCTCTGCCCCTGGGGTCGGGCATGCACCCCAAACGATATGGATCATCCTTAGGGTGTAAAGAGTAAAATACAAAGTTTGAAGAAAATTCAGTAAGAATTGCGCCCTTTAGACGACACAAAGGCACGCGAAAAGAAAATGGACGTGGCTCTGCCCCTGGGGTTGGGCATGCACCCCAAACGATAGGGATGGTCCTTTGGGTACAAAAAATATGTACGCAAAGTTTCAAGGTTGTAAGTTAAGAAATGTGGCCTGTAGGCGACAAACAAACAAATACTAGAAATGGGCGTGGCTCTGTTCCTGGTGTTTACTTTAAACGTATTTTATTGACACATATCAAATGTGTCAGGCTCCTGTTTCAAAAACATAAGAACAACTCTTTCTATACATATTGCTATAACAATTATAATTTTAAACGTGATAGCGAACCAATATACGGTAAACACATAAGGATTCTGCTATTCATACTTTGTTACAATATGGATATATTGAAAGCGAGAATTTTCAAAGGCAAAAACGCATGGGAGCAAGATGCCGAGGGAGCGAGAAGTCGAGGTCGAAATATCTCGCCCCCAGAACACAAGATTATTTACACCTCAACCCTTCACTGATTTCAATGAAATGAAAAGGGGTTTAACTTGCTGCTGTTTTGCTCCTAGACCGGGCAATGGATTTAAAAGAATAAATATCATTCATTATAGCTGAAACGAAGCAACCGATTTTAATGAAACTAACAGACTATGGTAACATTAATCATATCCATATAAAGTAATATTAAATGTAATTCAGCTCTGAACTACATTCCATACATCTGTATATGCTACTCATTATAGCCAAATATTGGATAAATATTAATATTTCAAAATAGAGATTGCTTCAATGTTTTGCACTGGGAGAGATACGCTCGTAGGTGTCGGTGAAGTACTAAAAGACACATAAGCTAGGGGAGGGGGCTGGTACATGTATGTGTCATAAACAATATACTAAGAATGTTATTGTCGGGGGTTTATTGAAATTACAGGAGCACAGGTGGATGGGCGATTTCTGTTTTAAATATCCTCTGTATCTAATTATTATAATACATGCGTGTAAGGTCAAAATAGGTTTTCTTTAAGAATGAACTTACAGTAACAATTTTATCAGTCTTATCATTAATCTAAATGTTGGACAAATTACAAAATTAAATATTTTTTTTCTGGTTTGTTATTGACATTTCAAAAGTAACAATCTGCGGTTATAACCAGAAATACTAACGGAGGCTAATCCATTGGAGAATTCCAATGATACGTGACATATCGGTTGGCATTATTCCAATAACGCAGTTCTAAATTGATTTTTTATTTTATACACTATTGACAGGCAATCTGAACGACAGACTCACCCTACCTACTACCATTTAATTTCCGTACGTTAATTACATACGTATTGACAGGGTGTTAATTTTAACAAATATTGAAGGCTATATCATCATAGTCGTACAAAACTTTATTTTATAGCCATTTCAGTTATGGTTGTCACGTGATCATTGTCTATCATCGACGGATGAATAAAAACGTTTGCGTGATGAGACTACTAATTGTGTTATAAAGAAAAACCACGGCATTTTCTGATTTTGACTTCGGCATTCTCTGATCAATAAACACTAATCAAACAATCAAAATTGCTAAAATCATTACGCCAATTACAAGAATACTTCATTTTAAAATAAAAAATCGGTGAACAACAAAACAATGATCATACAAACAATACGATTAACATTAACTTTATTATAAAAACATCGGTGATTCGTTCTGAAATCAAATAGTCAACAAGTACTAGCTATTTCTTCCATATGATTAAATTGTGTACGGGCCTTATAAATACATTAACAGAACACAGATTTTATGGGATACAATCACTAGTTTTATTCTAAAAGCATGACGTTTCGACAAGTATCCTCCTATCGTTATAGTTTTTATGGGCTACAATCACTAGTTTTATTCTAAAAGCACGACGTTTCGACAAGTATCCTCTTATCGTTATGTATCCCATAAAAACTGTGTTCTGCTAATGTGTTTTCCCGATCGCTAAATGCCACTTAAAGATTATCTTATAAATACATTTATTTATTTTAACAATACATTTATTTTTTCACAACACAATTTGTAGTTTTCTTCTGTCACATAACTTTCAAAATGTTTTTATTCATTCGTCCATGATAGACACACGTACGGCTCAGTGATCATGTGTAGCACCATGAGTCTTCTGTCTGACATGGAGAGCGTACCTTTGACAAACCAGTCGGCACATCCTATGTATGACCCATGCATCTTTTATTTCTACATATTTTCGTAGCCTTATAATAAATAATAATAATAATATGTACATTTATATCGCGCACAGTTCCATGCTAGTATGCATGCTGAAGGCGCTACAAAGACTAAGTGCCATAATAGGCCGTAAATAGATGAGTTTTTAAATTTGGTTTGAATGTTTCTAGGCTTGATGATAGTTTAATTTCCAGTGGTAATGATTTCCACAGAACATGCACAATATGAACAAACGATCTGTATCCAAATGATTTGAGTTTATATTTTGGGATTATAAGAAGGTGTTCTTGTTGAGAACGGAGCGAACGTCCTGGAAATTATGGTAATAGCAGGTCTGCTAGATAGGAAGGTCCAGATCCATGTAAACAACTATACGCAAGGCACAAGAGCTTAGAATCTATTCTTGATTTAATAGGCAACCAATGCAGTTCTTTGAGTGCTGATGTAATGTGCGAGTTCCTGTTTAATCGACTGATGATTCGAGCTGCAGTATTTTGAATGGTTTGGAGTTTTGATATTAGTTTGTGGGGAATTCCAACTAATAAACTATTACCTATTACAATAGCCTAATCTTGATAAAAAGAGCGATCGAACCAGAGTATGAGCTGAGATGACGGATGTTTCTGATAGAGCGGAGGTGGAAAAAACAGGCTTTACAGATATAATTAATCTGAACTTCCATGGAGAGTTCTGAATCGATGTAGACACCCAGATTTTTAACTTCGTTGACAGGTTTAATTTCTGAGTCAGCTATTTTCAAAGTTGATGCATCAGATTTTGATAATGAGTGTTTTGACCCAATCATGATAGCTTCAGTTTTATCATCATTTAATTTCAACATATTGGTGGACATCCAACCTTTTAAAGATTGGGTACATTTTGAAATGATTGGTCAAAGTCACAAGGATAAAAACTATCAATAATCTGAGTGTCATCTGCATAAGAATGGTGTAATATGCTGTGTTGGCGGATGATATGAGATACACTCGTTGTGTAGAGAATAAACAGAACAGGTCCAAGCACAGAGCCTTGGGGAACTCCCCAATTTAATTCAACTGCGTCCGACTGGGCATCTGTAATGACAGTTGACTGCATTCGATTATTCAAGTATGATGCAACCCAATTTAGTCAGGTCCCATGAATACCGTGTTGGGTCTCGAGAGCTTTCAACATAAGGTTATGGTCAATTGTATCGAAGGCTGCGGATAAATCAAGTAACACCAGGGAAACCACTTTACCACAATCTACAGCGCAACGTATATCACTAACTACCCTAAGTAATGCTGTTTCTGTACTGTGATTTTTTCTGTACGCAGACTGAAATTTATCAAACAGTGAATTAGAAGATAAATGTTCTCGCAGTCTAAGGTTAACTGCCTTCTCTAATATTTTATAGAGAAAGGGAAGATTCGATACAGGCCGAAAGTTTTTAAGTAAATTCGAATCTAAATTGTCTTTCTTCAGTAGGGGTCGAACAATTGCTCGTTTGAAGATGTCAGGAAAGATTCCACTTTTTATACTAATATTTATTATTGTTGTGATAACAGGAAGAAGAATATATAAATGTTGGATAACTATACGAGTTGGTATAGGATCGTTTATACAAGTTGTGGGTTTGGAGGAAAGTATTATTTCAGCGATCTCCTTTTCAGCGAAGACTGTGAATTCAAAAGGTGGTGGTATCATCCACGGTGATTGCAGAAGAGATTTGTAAAACAGACCGAATCTTATCGATCTTGTTAACAAAGAATTTATTAAACGAGTCAACCAAAGATTTAGAATTTTCAGATGCTGGTAGTTTAGTGTTGTATTTCTTGCCAATCAATGAGGGCATGAATCGGGGTAGTTTTTTCGGATCATTACTTCATTCTTCGAGTTTCAACAAGCAATAATCACGTTTAGCTTGACGAATGACACAGGTTGTTTTGATTCTGGCATCGCAAAATATCAGACGATGAACTTCAAGTCGTGATTTATGCCACTGTCCCTCTGCGCACCCACGAGTCGCCTTTGCAATGTGTGCTTGTTCATTATACAATGGAGCATTTCGTCTAACTGTTACAGTTTTTTGGGTGTCTGGAGCATGCTGTTCAAGTAGACAGGAGAGGGTGTCATTATATAACCGTGTTAGATTGTTTACCTGGGATGTGTTATCAAACACCAGCTTTGAGTTAATCAGATCTGAGCGAAAAGAATCGACATCAATTCCTTTTAAATTTCTACACAGCACAACCTTGCCCGGTCTTGAGAGACACAACTGAATTAATATAAAATAATGATCTGATAATTGCTTGTCTATGGCAGATATCTCATTAATTAGAGTGGAATCTTTAGGTGTTACGACCCAATCTAGAATGTTGCCAGATTTGTGGGTAGCTTCAGCTACATGCTGTTTAAGTGAATGTGATTGAAGAAGAGTGATAAACTTTTTAACATCGGACTTGGTAGAATTGTTATAGTGGATATTGAAATCACCTAAAAATATAGTTTTACACTTTGTGTAGTTGGAGAAAAGCACAGAAAGGTCATTGTGAAAGTCAGCGACTGTAAACTGATTCTTCTTAGAAGGTGGATGTCGATAAATACAGACTACAATCAATATTATCTTTGCAAAAGCTAGCTTAAGGACCAGCTTTTCAAAGGATTGTACAGATGGGTCTGTTTCTGGAATAATTTCAGCCTTAATAGAATTTCGGTTTAAAACTGCAATACCACCCCGGTAGACTGTAGTCTTGGATGGTGCAGAAAAGTGTGGGATGATTGGGTCATCTCAACAATCGTAGCTTCATCTCCAATAACTTTTAATCAAGATTCTGTAATCACTAAAACATCCAAATCATCATCAATAATAAGATCTAGAATTTCAATTGTTTTATTGCGCGACGATTGAGCATTTAAGAGACCGACTTTGAGAAAATATGAAGATTTAAAAAGTCCATTGTTCTTGTCAGTTATATCAATTAAATTGGAGTAATTAACGCAGTGTTTAGCACTGTCAATGTTTGAGGCTAGTGATCTGTTAGATATTCTTACATTTATTCTTCTATGTTTACTAGTGCCAGATGAGCAACCCCGTCTGGTACGTTTATGTTTTACGACAATATGCCTGGTGAGACGATGCAGAAAATTAGTATCATTTTCTGATAGAATATTATACTGATCTTTCATCTTTCAATATTAATTGATCTCTTGTATAAAACTTGACCATGTCAGGTTTAACAATAAACTCAGTTAACATATAGTGAGTACATAACAAAGTAGATATTACACACAGCCAGGGCAGATTTGTTGGTGTCATGCTTCATTGATCGCTCAATAAATACATAGAAGGCAGGTTTGTTAATGTTATGCTTCATTGATCGCTCAATAAATACATAAATTATCAAAATCAACAATTTCTGCAAAATTTAAAGAAAGTTTGTCCATAAGCCTGAATCATGTATGTCCACTAGTTCCACTGAAAGACATTAGTAATTAAATCCAAGGATTAAACACAATTTAAACTGTAGGAAATCACTGAAATTATCAGAGCTACAAGGGAGCAGCCATCAAGCGCGTATCACCTTACAACAAGTCTTGTGATCGTTTAGAATTTGTCTCTAGCTGTCTTTGCTTCTCCTCCACGTTGTGTTTACTTCTTACTGGTTTCTTAAGACGTTTGCCTTCTTCAGTTATAACAATGCAACAGTTCGTTTTTACCTGTTATGTAGCATAGGTATACATACAAGCATAGTACATATTACAATTATAGTCAATAATAACTAAACTCTTCTCAACCTAGCGGTGTTTAGGACTCTTAGCTGGTAACCCTCTGGAATCCAATCGAAGTCTGCTGAATTCTCACGAGTATCCTAATTTTGTATCAACTGGTTTTGGACATTCAATTATCTAATTGGTCAAACATGATGTAAATTGAGCCCAATGACGTCAAAACCCACGCTTAAATGGTCATATGGAAATTTACTAAATAAATTTCCCATGAGATATTAATTATCATGTTGTTGACATATTAATTATCATGTTGTTGACATACAGAGCAAGTTATGTTTTGGCTAAACTACTCTTTTTATAAAACAATATGTCATTTTACTCTAAGTGATATTTAGTACATACTACATATTATGTGAATATTTTAGAAACATAAAACTATATCTTATCTCCTCATTCCTTGTCTATAATCTTTAAAAACAATGTCACCATAATTGCTACACATGTGACAACCATAATTGAAATTGCTTTAAAATAAAATTCCGTACGACTATGCCAGATACCTTTCAATAATAATAACGACAATATGTTTAAAACTAAGCCTCTGTCAGCATGTGTATATAAAAAATTATAACGGTAGAACTAAATGCAAATTAAACGTAGCATTGCCGGCTTATTGACCTAGAAATTCCAATCAATGTCACGTGTCATCGGTGGATTTGGCAATGGCGGAAAAAATATATTACTATTGATGACTGTTTCTCGGTGTATTTTGGTGTTCTATCGGAGGATTATATTCAAGTACGATTTAAATTTCACTAACAACTGGTCAGCAAAACCATTTAAATGTATGATCTAATTATTATTGTAATATCTACCGGTACCGGGAATTCATACGGAGCGTCCAAAGAAGCGCGATTCCCGACGGGGCACTCCAATAAATCATTCGGCCTTGGGCCATCGGAACGACGGTTGTGCCGAACAGTGGTCCCAAATATCGTTTATATTGGGTCCCAAATGACCCCAATAAAGTCCCAAACGTCGTCAACTGGGTCCTAAATGTCGTTTGTGTTGAGTTCCAAATGACGTGATACCGGCTAACTTGTAATTACCCCCACACCCTCTATTTTACAATAAAATAAACGTACCATATTTTAGTCCGTGGTACCGATGGGGCTTATATACGTATCTTATAAGCTACAAAAAGTTTAAAACACAGATGCCAGGATCATAACTAGAACAAACAAATCATCTCACATTACTCCTGTCTTGAAATCCCTGCATTGACTTCCCATTCATACACGTAATCCGCCATGTTGGACGAAATATAAAAATGAATGACTTTAACATGCATATAAAACTATTGTCTGTAAATAAATTTGTTAGCGCCTGATTTTCTCTCAACAGTAAATGTATTCAATTTTGTCGAACTTCGAATAGCGGTCGTATTTCGGACTGTCAAAATTTTACATAGGGAATAAGGTTAAGAGGTAGAATTTTCGGATAATCCGGATAATCCCCGATGCCCTTGAACACTTTCTTCTTATGAAAGTCGTGACTGAGGATTCCAAAAAAAGTTAATGTCAAACATTTTAGTGCTTCTACTTGCAGTTGCATTTCGGACTTGGTCAAAGTTGTATCAGATGGTTCACCCGAAGTTCCTTTATGAACGTTTTAAAAGTAAGCGTCCCTAGATCGATAATAATTAATGTTTAGTAATAACGTTTCAGAGTATCAACGATGTAACATCAAATTAAACGCATTTGAAACATTAACTTAAGCTCTTTCGAGTGTTTCGATTTAAAATAAAAGCCAATGATTTTATTCTGTAAAACAATTAACATTTAACTAGAAACGGCTCACGACCTTCACTGTTTAATGACAACTCTTAACTAAACGGAATATTTTTAAAAAAAACAACTAAGAATCAATATAAAGTCATGAATAAATAATTCAATAACGTTCGAAGAAATATAAATTAAAATATTACACAATTTATGTTCGAACAAAATAGTTTACTATTACAGGCGATATGGTCAGGCTTGGAAAATAACTTTGTATCAGATGGTCATTCGGTGCTCTTAAAACAACTAATCTGAACATTTATAAAGTAAACGTCATCAGATCGATATCAATTATTGTTTACTAACGTCGCACAGTATCAATGATGTAACGTCAAACAAAATGGGTTTGAAACATTGATCTAAAATCTTAATTTAAACGATTATAGATTAACAAATCGGAAAGTTTTTAAAAATAAACTCTATATTATGATCATCGATATGACGTCACAAACAAATATATAAATTATATGACGTCCAAAAAATCGTGAGTGAAAACGCCACGAAAGTTACGTTAGAAGAACGCAGATTATTAAAGTTTATATTTGTAATAATATAAATCATATTTCTTTTGAATACAGCATTTCGAGATTGAACCTTTTAAAGTGCAAAAACTTATTTGGTTTTATTATTGACAATGATATTGTGAATCTTCAAAAGTTAGCAACTGTGAAAGCTATGATATATTTATTAGAATCAAACAACAAAGATATAAACCGTGAACATATACGTGAAATAATTCTCCATCTATGTATTGTGTTACTATCCGACTACACATCTTTGTTTTTGGCCTGATCGTCTAATGAGGGGTTGGTTGACTCTGGGCTGCTACTGTTGTACCTCTTTTCTATAGGACTTCACCATTGTGTTTTTGTCACGGTAACAAAATTAAATAAGAAACAGGAACAATACGTTTTTATGTCACAACAGTTACACAGTTGTTTATAGTACAATACTTCAGTTAAATATCCCTTTCTCTGAACCCCGCTCCTGTAACAGTCTAACCATGGCGTGAATAGACTCCAGAAACCACTACATGGTGAAATGGTAATCTAAAGAACCGAATGCGCGTCTGACTATACGCTAGAATCTGCATGGCGTCTGACTACGCTAGAATCAACGTAGCGTCTAAAAATTATTCTTGCCTTGCTCTCTCTTATAGGTGCCGAGGGGCGTACGCTAATTAATAATTTTCCACTCACATGTATTTCAAATTTTAAGTAAATATAGGCAGTGGCGCTACGCCTACTCTTATATCGATTTGCAACTGCCAAAGGATTTTTTACGTGCACGCCAATGTGTACACGGGACCTTAGTTTTTCGTCCCATTCGAACGACTATACAGCTATCCGCCCTGCATCACTGACAAGGTGAAGGAAGGTGAAAACACGCCGGAATATCTGGATGAACTTTCTCGACCATATTACTATTTGATGCAAACCATAATGTATGTCATTGATATATATTACCTTTTGATTCTAACCATAATTTATGTCATTGATGTATATTACCTACTTGATTATATTAATTAATTGATTCTATAAAATAATATATATTTAGTCAGTAAGACGCTGGTTTCGATAGCCTTGGGGTTTTGGGGTCGAAGAGACTCGATTAAGGATCTGGCATGTACATATATTAATTATCTAAATAATATGATTATATAACATTTTGAGGCCAAACGAAAGAGCTTCAGTAGGCAGATTTAGCAGTTGATTAGTGCATCTTTAAGTAATTATGCCATTGGTCACGGATACTGCATGAGGACTGACAGTTAAAGTGTTGCCTGAATTATATACTCTTCAAAAAAAGAAACGCACAACCCATTTTTCATCAATTTTTTATTTGAACGAGGTCGTTGTTTCGGTAAATCTTACTTGTTTTCAATGCCATTATGTAAGGATAAAAGAAATTCATTATTGATTTTAAAGGTAGGGTCACTAATTGTGACTGGTCATCCTTTTTGTCGAAATTTGTTATCGCTTGATTGCACCAAGAAACATGAATTTAACAACTTCGCGAGATTTTCGCATGGAACCTAGATCTAAGGTCTTTAAAATCCCGGGGTTCTCGGTTTGCAAATCAGTTGCACATGTAAACACTCAACGAACCAAATGATGCCACATCTGAACGAAGACCAACACAACAACGCTATTGGACGATTACAAGCAGGTGAATCCAAGACAGATGTAGCCAGGCTGCTGAATGTTTCTCTTGGTTCCATTTCTCGCCTTTGGGGTGGGTACTTACAACAAAGTTCAACACGTTACCGCCCTAGCTCATGCCAAACAAGAGTGACCCCACCTGTCCTGGATCGTCACTTCCGGTTACGTCATTGGCGTAAATGGTTTTCAACAGCTACCTCTACTGCAGCAGCAATTCTCGGACGGCGTAGAATCTCGTACCAGACAGTAGGTAAACGCCTACGTGAAACCGAATAACGAGGCAGACGTCCCCGTTAGAGCTTCTGTTTTGAAACACGCCAACACCTTGAAATCCAACTTTAATGGATCAGACACTGACGGTATGGACACAGCAACACTGGAGAGCAGTTTGGTTCAGCGACGTGTCGCGGTTCTTGTTGCAACAAGGCGATGGTAGAGCGAGGATATACCGACGACGAAATGTAACTTTGCGTTTCTTTTTTGGGAGAGTATAGATCGTAAATGTCAAGTTTTTTAGAAGATCACTTATATGAAAAAAGGCCCACTAAAAAATTACGAGGGCTGGATTTTTTTTATGGATTTTGGTAGTGTTGTGTGTACTGAATAACATCCTAAAAGTTATACCTAAATGGTAGTACCGAAAAGTTCAAAATATTTAGGGTAAATAATAGGTTTTATTAGTCCATTTCCTTTTAAAAATGTAACCTTCAGACGAACATAACGTTGTGTTATTGTCGAACTGGCGAATATGGCCAATTTTGATAAATAGACGTTTTGGGGATTTTTTTACCAAACATGTTCTGCTCTTTCTAATGGTATTTATATTTTGGCCCTTGTCTGATAAATTTCCGTGTTTTTCTGATATTTGCCTTGTATTAGCTGATGTAATGGTGAAATGCGTTTGAGACAAACTGACACATATACTTCGCCGGATCGTCTGTAAAATATACGCTAATGACCCACACGACGCTGTACTAACAAACTGGCAAATCTTTACAATGTTGTCTTGGGCTAATCCGAATTATGTACCAAATATAACATCAGAATGCGCAAATTGTGTTCATTTTGAATTTCTGCATCATAACGGCAGCACTGCAACAAAATCGTTTACGTAACCAACAATTATTGAATTAAGTGGAGACAGTGAATTGAGTGAAGTTATTTATTAGAGGCGACTTGTACATATTAATAAGGTAAGCTATGCTAAAATGCTGATTATGTGTAAGTTCTTTTCTTTCATTGCTAACCTCCACTACTCTGACTCTCGTTTACCAAAGTTGACTTTTTTGCTCCAGATATGGCAACTAAGGGATGTAACTCTCAGCAATTCAATTATAGCCTACAAACTAAATGACGTCGTTTGAGGGAAATAACTCCATTTTTGTATTCTCTGTCCGTCCTTAGTGGGCCTACTTTTTCAAAATGACTTCTGTATCTTTATAACTACCTCTCTAGTTATTTGTATTTTATTCCTACATCTTGCTTTATAACGACAAGAGAATTTTTGTTGAAATGTAGAATAAATTCCGAGTAATTATTTATCCATGAAGTTGTGCTCGTCATTATTTATTAGCTTTCTAAAAATATATATATTTATTTCTTTAGTCATTTGACTAAGTTTAATGTTTATAAATTTTCAAATATGGACATTTTTTTAGTAAAATGGCAAGATGAGAAAATATTGTTGCTCGCAAAGAATTGCGAGTGATGGTTGGTGGTAGAATGTCTTATGCTACTGTGTACCCCTACACTAAAACATATGGCCGAGACTGTGTCGTTATAAAATAGCAAATTTGGTAATTCTTAATTCATTTGTAGGCTAGATATGAAATGCTAAGAGCTCTGTGGGTCCTTATCCAGTGAAATTTAATAGTGTATTTTGTTATCATATCACTATGATAAAGCTTTAATAAGGTTGATAGTCTAGTCCCAGTTGCATATCCAGCTACATGTATAGCTTAGAAAAACAAAACAAACATAGGCTATGACTCACTCAGTCCCGACATGATGAAGTTTGAGCTTTTATTTTAATATTTAATCGACTTGAGATTGTGAAATACTTAAAACGCCACAGTCATAAACAAATCCAGGGGTGGATATAGAGGGTGCTCAAATGAGTTTGTAGACGATCGAAGAGAAACAATAAAAATTTTGACCTTTTATCATTACACATGTAACACTACAAATAACAGAGCAACGACATACTGATAGGATCTTTATTATGAAAATGAAGTAGAAATAAATCGGAAGGAACTTCATTCCAAGTCTGTTTTACTCTCAGCAAATTCAAAAACAGATGGAGTTCAGTACATCCAAATAAACATTTGTATTTTATGTGATGGAAAATAGTCTACATTTTATGAGTTATTAGGCACCCACTGCTCTGGGATTCTTGATTTATAGAAACATACTTTTTACGTTAATATGTTGATTGTGCTTTTACAGCTGTTAAATGCCAATCGAGGGGTTGGATGACCGAATGGTTAGCACGTGCGCGCTGTATCATAGAGCCTGCCATTGAGTCAACTGGCGTGGTTTCGAATCCCCGGTTGTACGTGACAAGGAGAAGGGTCGCCTGTCCAACCTATTTTGTTTTTTTCTGGACCCTCCGGTTTCCTCCCACTGCTAAAGACCACTGCACCCAAGAGAATTATTGAAATAAAATTGAACCATATGTTAGTACCGAAATGATCTAATTTGTGTGGACGTTAAACCCCATTTCTCTCTCTCTCTCCCACTTTCACCCACTACGGGGATCATCAGGCTTTGACTACAAAAAGTACAAATTGTTGCAACAATTATACATTTTTTTTCTGCTTGATATGTTCGCACAATATTGATTGTCCGTGACGCGGTTTTACCGATATATGGAAACACCTATCATTGTTATACAATATCATTTTTGATCTAAAATGAAATATTGTATTTTAATTCATATTTTATATTTCAATTGTAACTCATGGCCACGGTTAATGATATATTAAGTGACAGATTAATGGCAAGCTTAAGTCTGTTGCAGGTGTGTGTTTGTCTGACATAGTATTATGTAAGATGTATTTGTTATAGGAACTTGTATCATCAAAGTGTCTATTTGATATAAGATTTAAGCTTAACACATGTTGTTTTAGAGCCAAGATGTGTGAATATATTTAATTAGTTTTCATTGTTCTGATCTCTAATACTATTAACTATGGCGTGCCTTAGGATTTGACAGGCATTGCTGGGTAATATAAAGCCTAGTTTAGAGTTAGAGGGAGGACACGGGGAACCAGAGTCAGGTCTTAAGGACACCTAGGAAGAAGTCGGTCCGTCCTGGGCTATGGGGGTCTGCCCTTGGACCCCCGGAGCAGTTGGGTTTTCTGTGACCTAGGGAGAACATCTTTAGTTAGATATCTCCTGATCCAACCACCATATGTAAATATGTTATGCAGTAATAAAACGTCTGTTTAATAAACAAGGAGTATGTACACGTATTATATTACATCATTCCCGACAAAGAGATATAAGAAAAGACATAACCGTTCAAAGTTAATCATTTTAATAGTATTTATCATTACGTATTCAATGTTGTAATCTGACTCCAGCATTTTATTTTTCCACTCCCACTTTATTAGTTTGTAGATCGATCTACTTCACAGATTGAAATTGCTGTAACTACGGGTTAGTGGATCATTTATATTGTAATTAATAATTTATATGAGAAAAGAACAGAATAGATTTTGTAATATTTGAATATTCTCATTTTGAAATAAAATAATTGTACCATATGTTTTTCTTGAAATCACCCATATATTTTATGTGACCAATTTATAGACACTCACTACAAATTGTGTGGGGGCACCTTTTGTAACTTCTGATATTATTTTGTCATTAGCGCCTGTCTGGGCTGTGCTTACCATAACCCAAACAGCCCAAAAGATTGAAAATGGCCGAGTCTATGATACTTTTATTACGATATTTTCCATTATGAAGCCCTATATTCTGGTGGTATTTTTATTACGATATATTCCATTATCAAGCCTTGAATTCTGACTTCCACGTTGGCTACGAATACCACGAATCACAGCGAATAGTGCCTAATAGAAATTAATCGAAATTCGTGGCGATTCAGCAAAAAAATTGAGTAACAGATTTATTTAACATACAATATATGGATACAATAACAAGCATTGCTGTTTATCAAAAATTACTTTCATATACTGATCATTTTCCGACCCGAGTGGCCTAATTGTAACCTTCTCTGAGATCTCAGCCATGGTCGAACCCACCAGCGCTTGCGTCTTCTTGTCTCCGTCTTCTTGGGGGTTGCCTTCTCAGGTTCTCAGCTACCAGCAGTTGGTGTTGGTATTTCAGTTCAGCCCCCCTCCCCCACAGCGATCGGTGACTTTTTTTTATACCAAATTGAGACGAACATTGCTAAACATCGTAAGGTTATTGTAGCTCTATCGCCATCATTTGTGGAGATGGAATGGTTTCGTAACAGATTCGGCACATTCGTTAACAATTCGGCATGTTCGTTCACAATTCGGTATGTTCGTAAACAACCCGGCATAATTTGTAAACAATCTGACATATTCTTAACTCTTTCGTGAATGAATTGCTACAATTCGTAGATGATTCTCTCATTTCTTAAACTATTCAAAACTGCTTCATAGCTTTTCCCGATTCATTTCCCCTTGTCAGTGATGCAGAAGGAGGGCCTGACAAGGACAGCTGCCTAGTCGTTCGAATGGGACGAAAAACCGAGGTCCCGTGTACACATTGGAGTGCACGTACAAGATCCCCTGGCAGTTGGAATTCGATATAAGAGTAGGCTGTAGCACCGCTGCCCGGGCAAAATTTCCCTCATAGCACACTGTATGGCGCATGCCCGTCTTCTATTAACCCAGGTTAGGTGCAAAAGAGTAGGACGTTAAACCCCATTTCATTTCATTTGTCCCGATTCTCCACGATTTCATTTCATTTTTCTCTGCCGCATCGGTACAAATTTCGAATAATTTCGATTTGGCACTATTCGGGGCGGTTACTTACCCACGTGAAAGCGGGGCATCTATGTGCCTGATATAATCGTGCTCTTTTGTGTTCGCTTGGCGTATTTAGGATTACTTATGCTAATACGTCGAAGCGCAGCGCTCTCACAATTATTATTCAAGGAGCTTTAAACTATAAGAAACATAAGTACATATTATTTGACATCGAACTGGGTTTATTAACGAATGAACATAATTGTCCGTATTGCGTCTCTTATATTTATACCCAGTCGCTATCGCTTACTTATTATCTTAATAATAATTAAACTAGAAATATTTGAACATATTGTTGCGCGACCAACCCTCCGGCTGGGAACCAACGAATTTGCGGGGGTTCTGTAGCTGTATGTGGTGAATATATCAGAATACTTGGTGTACGCGATACACGATTCAGGATCTTCTGGATTGGTATGGTTTCCCTGTAAATAAAAATATCAAGCCCAAGTGGAGTTATCTCCCTTTAGTGCCCAAATTCGGTAGCAGACCACCTTATTTATTTTCCTCAATTCCCTGCAGCATTTCCACTTGAATGACTAAGACACATATTAAGTAATATTAAATTATTTTAGGATAGATGTTCAGAAAAGGTAAAAAGATAAGACAGTGCGTCCAGATTAGAACGATCAGGGTCAAGAATAAAGATTAACTTATCCACTTTAAAGCAATTAGTCAATTAAACCAACTGTGTCTATATACATTTTAAGTCTTACGTCGAGCTTAATAAACTAAACGCGTTATTGGCATTAAAAGAGCTACATCGCTAATACTTGGGTCTCAGCGCATAAAATAATCTAATATGAATGTATATAAACTGATTTACATTCATTCATTTCCGTCTTTACTCTAATTTCAAATCACGTATGTGCGGCGAAATACGCCTGAAGTCTCAATAGCATACCGATCTCATTGCGTTCGGTTATGCCAGTCTACATTATTGCGTATACTCGCCATGCACCACTGTCTATTTTCGATGATATTGAGTTAGAAGCTACTTAAATAATGTGTAATCAAAGACTGTAATTGGATCTTTTTAGAAATAAGCATATTAATTAAAGGTGTCCAAATACATAATACATACTAAGATATCATTACATCCTTTAATTACAATTCTCAGTGAGGGGGGGGGGTGTAATTTATTGTGTAACAGTGTAATTATAATGAATACCGTCCTATACTACAAACACGCCATAGCAAGAAATCACTCATATTACAAACGTACCTAGAATTTTCTACACCAACTCTATTGGTCCACATATTAAAAGCGCGTTAACAATATATTCCGTTAAGAGAAACAGTGTGATTTCGGGATTAACATATCTTACAATCGGGGTGCATCATGGTTGAGAGACTGTATGAACTACAGGTTACATCGAAATGAAATGGGGTTTAGCGTCCTACTCTTTTGCACCTAACCTGGGCTGATGGAATAGGGGCCTACGCCATACAGTGTGCTATGAGGGGAATTTTGCCCGGGCAGCCGCGCTACGGCCTACTCTTATATCGAATTCAAACTGCCAAGGGATCTTTTACGTGCACTCCAATGTGTACACGGGACCTCGGTTTTTCGTCCCCTCCGAACGACTAGGCAGCTCCTTCTGCATCACAATGGGGAGGTGCAGTGGTCTAATTGTTTGAACTACAATAGAAAATTTGATCGGATTAACATCCGAATTTATCATTATCTTTCAATTTTGTATAAACTTGAAATATCTCAAATTAATGGAAACACACCGCATTTTAACAGAGTCTCAGAAACAAAAGCGTGTGTATGAAATTTCAGCGAAACAATATAGAAGAATGATGTATTTATATTGTCTCAAAATTTGTTCGAAATGTTGGGTCGTTTTCAGGGTTTGATTCAAGAGCTTTTCACACAAAATTAAGCAGTTTTATTCTCCAAAATATAATCGAGAGACGTAGACCGGTCACCTGGAAGATGAAAATGTTATTATAATTTTTAATAAAGTTGTTCGCATCGCTCCGCGTGGCATGTGTCTATATGTTTTATGTTCTGATGGAATTTAATTATAATAGC
The DNA here is from genome assembly GCA_948474765.1 of Patella depressa. Taxonomy (NCBI): domain Eukaryota; kingdom Metazoa; phylum Mollusca; class Gastropoda; family Patellidae; genus Patella; species Patella depressa. Next base: position 1,996,523 of record OX419717.1, read on the forward strand.
CGTTTAGATTCTGCTTTTGCAATTTCTACACATACAACTGAGTTTCATTTACATAAAAATTTCATGAGATATATTAAATATAATATCGTTTATTATATAAAACAAGGAACAGTATATTTGTAATTATAAAGCTTCAAAGACCTAAAATACAATTATTGAGTTCGTTCCGCTTTGAAATTGAATGTTTTTCATTTCTTGCTTCTCTTTGTTGGTAATATGGTGTGAACATATGAAACTGCAACAAAATGTCATTTCTTGTGTTGCTTTCTTTCTATAAAATCGCTTGAAAGTATCACCAAACAGCTGTCCTCAAAACGCTCGATGGGACTTTAGTTTCATTGAACCCCACCCCTGTACCCCTTTTGAAGAATCATGCATCCACCCTCGTGAATAGGTCCGTAGCCAGAGATGGTGGGGAATGGGAGGGGGCGTCAGTCCGAAATAAGGAAAACCGCGGGTTTCTTTCTGTATATCATATCAAGGTTGTAAAATTCTCTTTCGTTGCTTCATGAAAATGTATTCTATGTATTGCTCGAAAATTTCTTACACTTTGTTTAGAGAATGACTAGTCTTACACTGATTTTAACTTTGTTTTATCCATTAGTCAATTTAAAGATAGGTCTATCAATTCCCGAAAAATTAATCAAATGAATAGGCCTAAAACTAGTGGAAATATGCAGAATGGCATTTCGGGAAAGACTTACAGGATATATTCTTAACTATATGGTTTTGCTAGTCGAAATCACCAAACGATCCGATAGTTGAAGGATTAACATATCACACAGACAGCCAACTGCATTTGCTATGTTTTAAGCTTAAATTCTTCAAAAATTCTAATAAGATGTAAATAGGCCGATCGCTGCATTCCCAAGCGATCCCTGCACTGGCCGAGAAAGTTCATTCAGGTTTTCCGGCGTGGTTTCCCCCTTACAAGTTAATTAGGACAGCTGTCTATGATCGGGTCGGGCGAAAAAATCGATTTCCCGTGTACACATTGATGAGCATGTAAAAGATATAAGAGTATTCTGTAGCACCGCTGCCCGGGCAAATTGTCCCCCCCCCCCTTAGAACAATGTATGGCGTATGCTCGTGTTCATTAGCCCAGTTCGGAGCAGAACAGTTGGACGTTAAACGTTTCATTTCCGTGTTCTCAAGCCAGTCACGTTTCACTGGCGGTCAGTACAGACCGGTAAAAAGGACTCAATCAAAAGCTCTGATAGACACTGCTTAGAATTTTCATACACAGTTTTATCATTTTCTGGCATGAACGGCCAAATGTAGATGACTGGCTGTAGCACGAGCTTTCCATGTGGGTTGGATGGCAGAATGATTAGTATGTGCGCTCAGTGTCATAAGGTCTATCATGGGGCCGACTGGCGTGGTTTTTCGACTACCCGGTTAAAGGAGACAGGGAGTAGAATCGCCAGTCCAATCTCGTTGGTTTTGTGCAAAGAACACGATATCATCTTGATTCAGGAACAAGTGAATGTATTTGAGGAGGAAATAAAAGACGTTAAAGTTTACGGTATATCAGGAATGGATAATAATAATTTGATGCGAGGTCGACCGTTTGGAGGCTGTGTTATACTGTGGAAGAGTTCCCTTATCTGTGCTATTAAACCGACTAAGTCAGATTCTAAACGTGCATGTGCTATTAAAATTAACCACAATATTATTGTGCTGTTATTACATGCCATGTGACAAACGGTTGATCAGGAAGTCGAAGATACGCTTAAAGACATTAGATTTTTCATTTCAACGTATGATGCAGACTATATTATTATCGGTGGGGACTGGAACACGGACTTTAAGAGGACGAACTCCTATCATACAAATCGTCTTCGGAGTTTTGTTTATCAAATACTTTAAGATGTGCATCGATTCATAGAAACTGCAAGATTGATTATACTTATTTGAGTAAGGCCAACGGTGTCAGAGAATGAGAATCTATTTAACCCTTGTGCGTACACGTCGCACGAAAAACGTTGTCGGTAACAAGGGGTAATCGCAGACCCCAGACATAAAAAGGTTTTTGGATGAATAATTTCATTCAAATACGATCAAACTACAGCTTCATATCAAGACTGAACAATAATCAATCAGGCTAGATCAAAATATTTCAGGTATTATCAGTGACTATAAGAATTATAAGATTTTTTTGAAACCATACAATCTACAAATATCGTAATTGTCATGTTCCATGCAGAATAGTCTTTTGATGGTGTTGATTTGCTCTCAGATCTAGATTACTAGAATAACCAAAACAATATCATCAGTAAGAACGATTCCTAATACAAAGCTAGCACTGATTGCAGAACAGATTAGACACCTGTAACTAGCAAAATGTTGAAAGGAAAGGGGAGGGGGGTCCACTAGACCCCTGGTGACTGACAACGTAATACTCGAAGTTTCTTGTCAAATGATGAATGTTGCCACTGCCTCACACCCATTCTATTTACAGCATTATACTCGACACTAAGTAGCTGACAATGTATAAACTTTTCGCTAGACAATTATGAACCAATTTCTCACAAACGTTAAGGATATGGTCGTGGGGTCCAAAAATACCCCTAAATAGGGTTAATAGAATCTTAAACGGTGTCTCGATACACGAGGGCGATAATCTGCCCGACCATGCTGGAAGCAGTATAACTTTAAACTTAACTATCGAAAACTTTGTCTCTTCTGAGAAACATGTAGTTGACAGCCCAGTCGTAAAATGGCAAGAGGTTTCAAAACAACACTTGCCCGAATACAAAGAAAAACTAGAACATTATCTTAGTGATATTGGAGTCCCTTATAGTGCCATATTATGGCCATAATATGTACAAATCTCTCATGTTCAATTCATCGCAGTAAGAATAAGCATTGATGCTAGCTTGAAGAGCATACCGCATTTCAAAGAGAGAGAGAGAGAGAGAGAGAAATGAGGTTTAACGTCCACTCAACACAAACTAGGTCATTTCGGGACTAACACATGTTTTAATTTTATTTCGATAATTCGCTTGCGCGTAGGGGTCTTTAGCAGTGGGAGGAAACCGGAGTGCCCGGAGGTAGCCCACGAGGTTGAGAAGGCGCCCCCTATCTCCATGCCACATACTCTCACACCAGGGCTCGAAACCACAGCCGCAAGCCAGAGGTGACCGGGCAGCTAGAGGTCGAAGCGCGGCACTCTAGACCATCCCCCCCATACCGCATTTGAAACCCGGTAATAATAAACATTAACTCCTGGTTGGAACGATACTGTTAAACCATTCAGAAAAGCTGCAATAGTTTGGCATAACATTTGGAAAGATTACAACTCCCCACACTGTGGACATTTGGCTGACATTAGATGTCGCAACAGGGCACGGTACCCATGGGCGTCACACATGGGGGGGGGGTCCGACCCCCCCCCCAATTGTTTTCCTGGGGGGGTCAGAATATACTTGGACCCCCCCCCCCCCCAAATTTGGCAAAGTAAAGTTCCCGAAATCTAATAAAACACTAATTTTAGGACTGGAATAGCAGTAAAACGCGTTTGCGGCCATCAAATATTCCAAAATTTTCTTGAGGGGTCGAAGAAAACTGGCCGCAACCCGTAAACCTGCTTCGGGCATTTCTAGTTTTTCTTCCCTAACTGTCATCGAGTCCTAATAAAACACTTATTTCACTTTTCTTTTAATTGAATACCACGAATTTGTACTGAGTTGACTATTGATTAAAACATTTTGTCTGGAGCCACTCTACTTTGTGAATGCAACTGCAACAGTGTGATTCGATGGTTGGAATTCAGAGTGGGATTTCGGTTACAGAACCATTGGATACTTTTGGACTTCCTCACACAGGCTAGAATAGCAGAAAACGCATTTGCGGTGGTTAAATTTTCAAAATTTTCTCCGAGAGGGGAGGGTGAGTCTCCCATAGCCCGCGACGATTGATTGGTTTTTTTGAATTCTGGGCAGCCAGGTAGGCTATATTGGACCAAATTGAAGTTGTTGTATTCACAGACTACAGGCTGGAATAGCAGGAAAACGCGTATGTGGCAGGTTAATTTTCTCCCAACGGTCCCGTCTTCGTGGGTGTAAACGAGTGATTGGAATTCGAGTCAGCAAGCCACCTTAATTAGGCTATATTAGGCCACTTTGAAATTGCTTTGTTCATCGGCTGAAATAGCAGGAAAAAGTGTTTGCAGCCTGCAAATATTCCAAAATTTTCTTAGGTGGGGGTAAGTAAGCCACGCTTCTTCGTCTCTCGGGGAAGACCGGTGCCGCTGTCTGTAAACATGATAAACGTTGTATTGGTGTGATGTTTTAGTTTAGCCCCGTAAAATATGCCAAGCAATGTTAACAGAAGACTGAGACTTTAAACAAAATTTATGGGGGTACCCCCCCACTCCGTTGCGGACCCCCCCCCCCCCCCCCCCAATATATATTTCATGGCTACGCCCCTGATACCACTAAACTCTTTGGACCACTAAGCGCAACAAAGAGAATATTATCGCATGCAAATTAGCTGAAAATCTTGTGACAAACAAGAGTAGAAACTTTTGGAAAGAAATTCAGAAAATAAAAGGTTCAAGTAAGGGTGTACCGAATAATGTCGATGGCAACACGGGCCCAAAAGAATTGTCAAGTTTTTGAGGATAAATATAAGAAATTATTAAATTTAGTTTCATTTAAAACGGCAATTTCATATTTTTTAGTTACATATTTAAATATATTAAAATAAAGACCTAAAATAGATTGTATCTATAAATAGTCCTGCCTTGTTAAAGAATAATCCTATAATTCACTATTGCCAGTTGAGAAATTGGCAAAAATACCATTTTCAACTTCAAATTCAAACGTTTGAAGATCGCCATTGCATGGAGGGGAATGGGAAAACAAGGGAAGTAATTCAAGTAATTGTGTCATTATTTTCTGTGTCAGGGATTTTTATACCTGTAAAAAATTGCCAATGATTGTATAATAGTGAGTTGACAACCTTTTGAGCAAAGTTAGAGTAAAATGGTCGAATTGCACATCAGAGTCATTTAATATAATATGTCAAATGAGGTTCAACAAGGCGGAGTTATCTCCCCTATATTGTTCACGCTATACTTAAACATGTTATTAAGAAAATTGAGCGACAGTAAACTGGGTTGTCATATTAGAACGTCTACGTGGGTGCCCTTGCTTCCGCTGACGGCATCACCCTTGTCAGTGGCGGATCCAGGATTGTTTTGAGGGGGGTGACAATCTCGTATTTTGTCTCACCGACCGCGGAGTGATGGGTGCCGCTGGCACGCACCCGAGTGCCGTACGCGCAAGCTATAGAGGGGTATGGGGAGGGGGGGGGGTCTCGCCCCAGAAAACTTTTAAAAATTATCATCGATTTCCTCACATCTGAGCCATAACGAACAATGATTTATGTTCGTCGACAATGGTTCATTTTGTTGACGATTTTCAAAATTTTAAGAATGTTGATTATTGTGAAATTTTGCATACATCAAAGATAGTGTGGACTGTACAAAGAAGTTGCCACATTCACGGAAAAGTTGTCAACGCCTCTTATAAAAAAACAGCAAGTTATATATCTAGATCATGAACCTAATAATGAACAAACTGTTTGAATGTTATCGAATATTTGCAAATGTACAGTCAATTTTCTTCGCCAATGATATCAGTCCTATCAAAGCCATCGTAAAATAATGTATAATTTATGCATCAGTCTGACAAAAGTGTTGATGCCTTCATCCGGCGAGGAAATGCTTCGATGAATTTCCTGCAAATGTCCTAAGAGATCAGCCGCGGTTTATGGAGGTAATTTCTGCCGCTAGTAACAGATGCTGGTTGTGTGTTTGATAAGATGCGCACCATGTGCTATATAATATACATACGGCCATGCGTGTACATGCCCCGGTGGAAGCTTGTAGGACCCAGGATTCTTATACACCGGTGGGGAGGGGGTGACTAGTAACCCTAGTCACCCCCTCCTGGATCCGCCCCTGCTTGTCACTCCATCAAGACAATCTCTTGTGTCACTACAAGATATATGTCCCAGGTTCTCAAAACAAAATGATGTTCAATTTAACCCTGACAAAGTAAACTGCTCTTGTTAAGTCACGATAAGCAAAGGTGATAGCAATATTAAAGGTATTTATTTGAACGGTAAATGTATTAATATTGTACATTCTGGACCGCATCTAGACAACTTTGTGATAGTAACGAACCTACAACCTAGGAGGGGATAGATAGTTTTATTGCTAAATTCAATGTTACTTTTAACCAAATTAGGTTTGCATTATCAGACACAAAATATCTGCTTTTTAAAACTTATTGAATTGTGGGACTTAGAACACAAGTCTATTAATAACTTTTACCGTACCTGGCGTAAATGTATTTGTCGACTACTTAATCTGCTTTATCGCACTCATAATAAAACTACTACCTCTTTTATGTCAAGATCACCCAGTTGAAAATCAGCTGCACTCAAGATTTGTTGAATTCTTTAAAACATCAGTTAATATCAAGAGCCTATGCATCAGGACTTGTAGTAAACATGCTTTTTATGGAAGTGGTTCTAATATTTGTAATAATATAAATTATATTTGTTTTAAATACGGTATTTCGAGATTTAACTTTTTAAAGTGCAATAACTTATTTTGTTCTAATATTGACAATGATATTATGAATCTTCAAAAGTCAGCAACTGTGAAAGATATGATATATTTATTAGAATCAAACAACAAAGATATAAACCGTGAAAATATACGTGAAATAACTCACCACCTATGTACTGACCCAATGACATTAATGCCACTCTTTTATATTGTATTATATCTTTTGTATTATGTATTTATAATTTAACTGTAAATAACTACGAAAAAATTTAAACTGTTATTATTATTAGGTGAATGCCTTGATGGAGTCCGATGATGAATATTTTCTGCTTTCCGTAAGCAGAGAAAAGCAATCTGATTGGTTGATACTTTGAGGTACGATAACTGTGGTTGTAATGAAGTTAAAGCAATGAAACTTCTGGGCTTAGATTCATTATATCAATACCTTGACTAAGTCTGATGGTGCGAATTTTCTGCTAAAGCTAAGGAGCTGTAAGAAATTTGATTGGTCAAGACATTTCAACATAACAACTCTACTTTTAGAAACCCAGTCAAATGTGAGATATATGTATACTAATACCATTAAACTATAGTAGGTTGGTGCCGTTTTCTTTCATTGGCATCACGTTCTCAACTGTCTTATCCAAATCGGTACACGCGCCCCCGTCCTTTTTTCCGATTTTCTCTTATCCTTTGACTATTTCTCTTTTTTGGTCATACACCTCTTTTCATTTTATTGATAACTAAAACCCTAATATAAAGAATCATTCTTATTTTACTACATTACCAGCTGATAATTAAATTTATATTCATATCACTCCATTCTAGAAGCAGTTTTATATAAGCATTAAGTTGTTTGTTACTGTATCCAACTTATTCATATTATTCCCTTTATGGTTGTATATAAGAATTCTGAATAAATACTCTTTAAATATATAGAATTAAACTTGCATTATGTTAGAGGTAAATCTAGTAAATGAATAGCTTCTATTAAAATGTGTCCATCTGTCGCTGGTGGGTACATCGTCATTGTATGAATAACGTTATATAAATACACAAGACAATGTGGTTGTGTGTGTGTGTGTGTATTGACTGGGGGCTAAAATTTGATTTCGAAGAAAGTGGGGAACTATTAAAATGGGCTTGCCCGCCCGCTTGTCTGTCGGCTGATCTAGCCAACTGGACAACTAGAAAGTCCTAATTTTTTTTATTAAGATTTTAAGTAGATCACTTACATGACAAAAATGCAAATCCCCTAAAAGAATTTGCAAGGACAGGATTTTTTTTATGGTTTTTGGTAGTGTTGGGCGTATTGAATAACATCCTAAAGATTTACTAAAATGGTAGTACCGAGAAGTCCCAGATGTTTAGATAGATGCTAAGTTTTAGTTGTCTATTTCATTTAATATATAAAACTTCCGGCAAACATAAAGACGGTCATTTTTTAGAGTACAAATGAAACTGACACCTTTCCTAAGGTTGCCAGGGTGACCCTTTCATACAAAATGGTGTCCACAGACAACATATTATTATGCTCCATTGTACCCCTACCATTTAAAAACCAATGGCTGTGTCATTATAACAAAAGCAACTTTACTAGATATGAAGTGCTTAGAGCCGATGTGGGTCTTAATCCAGTGAAATTTAGTCTATATTGTTTACCAGTTGCATATCCAGCTACATGTATAGCCTAGAAAAACAAAACAAACATAGGCTATGACTCACTGAGTACCAACATGTTCATCTCTAACCATTTTATTTTAGGCCTAATATATAATTTCCTTGTGCATCACATTTTGAAATACCTTGAACAATATGAACTAAATTCGCCATTGTCGTAAACAAATATGAAAGTCAAGTGAATTAATAAAAGATTTATTACCGACGATTAAACCCAAACATAGCTTTAAACAGTTATTTATACCAAGGGCCGATATAGGTGGCGGGGGTGCATAAATGAGTTTGTGGCCGAGCGAAGAGAAGCAATAACAATTTTGGACCTTATTCTTACATAAATTCGCGACACATGTAAATCTACAGATAACAGAATACCAGCATAATGGTACATTCCTATTTTCGCTCGTGCATTCCCAGTCGAATAAATTCTATCAGTTCTGGTATTTCCATAAGTATGTGTTTTTATTGTCCATCAGCAGTAAGTTAATTGATTTTTCAGAGAAGAAGACCATGACGAAGTTATGTTACAATATAAACATTTATATAATTGTGACATTTTTATTTCTGTTTGATATGTTCACACGATATTGTCAGTGACGCTGTTTTGATCTTTGACCGATATGTGGAAACACCGATCATTCCCGGCAAAGTGATATAAGACAAGAAAGAACCTCGAGCAAACCCCGCAAATATCTTTTTGTTTCTACAACTCAATCGGATTAATACAGGTTTATATTTCGTTTCGTTTTATTTTTATATACTTTCAATGGTCCCCATTAAATGAAGATCTGACAGGTGTCGTGGTAGTTGCATTAGGTGTCATACGAGAGACTTTTGATTAACCAATCAGCGTTGATGTTTCAGGTGGAAAACCCGTAGTTCCGTACACGAAGAACTCGCTGAAACACAATATTTCATTGGCTAAGCCCTCACGCCATCCAGAACGCGGATTATATACCAACTCTACCAGATGCTAGTGTAGTAAAGACAAGGAACACTATATTTTGAACTATAAAAGGATCTGTGTTTTAATCAGATTGTCGACCTACAAATACAATTCTCCATGTTTATATATTAATGGACATGTTGATTGTGCCATTTGAGATTTTGTAAAAAAAAAAGTTATGAACTAACATACTGACAAATCCTTACGCACCCCGTACCCCTCCACGCTACCCAGATCCACCTACATCCGCTCCGTGAGAAAGACGTCTCTGTTGAACTTCTAACCTTTATTTTTTAATCCTGTGCGTAGTAATATGAATCTGCAATGATATCGTGTAATTTATTTTGCCACTCCCACTTTATAAGTTTGTAGATCGATCAACTTCACACATTGAAATTGTTGTAACTACAGGTTAGTGGATGATTTATATTGTATTTAATTGATAATTTAGGTGAAATTAAAACAAAATAGATTTTATATTTGAATATTACCATTGTAACTGAGATTCTGGTAGCATGTCACGTACTTTAACAATTAGAATGCAGTAAATAATTTTGACCGTCTTATCATTCAGGGTTTTACTTGTATAGACAATCACTACAATATTGTCTCTGTGGGTGGGGGGGTGTCAAACCTGCTGTTACTTATGATACTAAAGATGAGAGTCTCGCGTGTACCATAGTTAGACATATTCCATTATTGAGTCCTGAATTCTGTGAGAAAGGCTCCGGTTTAACTACTAATCTGCAAATGCGACTTTCGAAACCGATGTTGCGTGAAAGCATTGATTATGGGCCTATAGGCCTGCAGCCAAAATTTCTAGTTTGCTTAGAAATACAATTCCGCTACATGGTCCTTAAAAAAAACAACTATCGCTATAACACCGGGAACACAAATCTGGAGAGGTCCAAGCAAAAAGTCTGCAATTAATCGATTAAGGGCCAGATGAAAATTGTGATAATTGTCAAGTAAATGCTATATTTATACTAATAATTATGACATTGACATATTAATATTGGCGAAAACACCCATTTTCCCTTATCCTCTGCGAAGAATATGGTATTGGTTAAATATTGATTTAAACCAAAATGCACAAGGGAACATAGATAATTTTGGAAAGCCATTAACGGTAATGGAGAGTTTTCTCCCTATCTGCAGTTGATAACAGTATTCCAGGTGTTGACTGCTGATTTTGTGTAAGCGCACAAATCCAATATTTATATTGTTAATGGGGTGTTTACCCAGAAATTATGGTTGTAGCGCCTAGTATGATGTGCAAGGAGATATGTTTTGTAAATCGCATTGAAACCATTTGATTTTTTCCACTAAAACGTAAACCCAGCCTTTCAATTAGACCCTGCATTAATTGTACTACAGGTAAACTTCTAGTTAAGATATTTATGCCGAACTACAAACATTTAAACTCACACCGTATATATAATTGTGTAATTTGCTAACAAATATAAATTCAAGACACAATCATCATTCACTAACGAATCTTCGGAAAACTAGGAGGGGTGTTCCTCGGGAAAAATTAGAAAGCATCGTATTAGTGTGATAACTTCTCCCCCATTCGGAAACGACCGAGCTGTTCCCGGTAAACCTAATTTAAGGAACCTTATTCAAATAAACCGTCTGAAGGCGTTGCAAGAACCGTCACATAAAGAATGTGGTCAGTTGAATTGAACGCAATTATTTTTGAAAATGAGTTTGATCTATTCGCAGTCATCGAAACATGGCTCAGTGGTGATAGCGAAGGTCATGTGCTATCTTTCCTAATACCTAAGGGTTATTCAATACTTCATAAACCCAAATTAACAGGAAGAGATGGTGGTGTAGCACTGATCTTTAGAACCGCCCTCAAAGTGCAGAAACATAAACAATTTTCGTACTCGTCTTTCGAATATCTTGAGTGTATCCTGAATTCTAAAGTTTCAATAATTATTATTTATCGTCCCCCGAATCGCAAATACCAGTCCACAATTTATTGACGACTTTTCAGACCTGTTATCAACCTCAAATCTTGAACTTTTGATTACCGGTGATTTTAATATACATCTGGACAAGAAGGACGACTCATTGGCTGTTCAATTTGAAGATGTTATCAAATCCCATTCTTTGTTACAGCATGTCAATACTGCCACCCATGTTCGTGGCCATATTTTGGACCTCATCATTACTAGTGAAGACGGGTTATCAGTTCATAATGTGGAGGTTACGGATAAACTTCTATCTGATCATTTCGCACTTACAATGAACCTCAATATTAAACGAGCTACTATCTCTACTAGAGAGATAACCTTTCGTAAATTTAAATCAATGAATTCATCAGAATTCAGATCCTCAATTGATTTTTCTCGGATATCAGAAACCGCATCGATACAAAATGTTCACCAAAAAGCTGTTTATTTCAATGAATGTATCCAGTATGTGTTAGATCAGGTTGTTCCAATTCAGACTAAAACTATCAAGGACAGACCAGGGAATGTGTGGTTTAATGAAGAGATACGCGAGGCAAAACGGGAGTGTAATCGGGCGGAGATAAAATGGCGACAGACGGGTTTAGTAGTTCAGAGGGAAATTTATCACGCGGCAAAAGTTAGTGTTACGAGAGATTGACATTTCGAGTGCTCTAGACAGATTTGAAATGTTGTGTCTGGACGAAATCTCTCGTGTTATCAAATCTATGGCAACAAAATCGTGTGCCTAGGACCCATTGCCAACACAGATACTGACAGATCAGCTTCCGGTATTACTCCCGGTTATTTGTGACATCATAAACACTTCGTTTAGATCGGGAACATTCCCAGATATCTATAAACCTGCAATGTAATCCCTCTCATTAAGAAACCTTCGCTTGATCCAAACCAAGTCAAGAACTATAGGCCGGTATCCAACCTAAGTTTTGTGTCGAAAGTCCTAACGGAATGCATCGCTAAACAATTAATTGGTTATATATCTGAATTTAGTCTTCTCAGCAAATATCAAAGCGCCTACCGTCAATATCATAGCACAGAAACTGCACTGTTAATACGAGTACAAAACGACATTCTCTTGTCCATTGATAATAAAAGCTGTGTGTTATTGCTGCTTTTAGATCTTTCTGCAGCATTTGACACGGTAGACCAGTCTGTCATTACACACAACAAAATATCTGACAAAAAAGATCTGAGCTTCGGTGTACCACAGGGCTCAGTTTTAGGCCCAATTTTATTCAGCATATACACCACCCCATTGTCGCAAATTATTGAGAAACATGGTCTTCAGTTCCAACTTTACGCAGATGACACTCAGTTGTATCTGTCGTTTAAACCCTCTCTGTCTGGAGACTTTAATACATCAAAATATCAAATTGAAGAATGTATTAGTGAAATTCGCGTATGGATGGGAATCAATTTCCTTAAACTGAACGACGAAAAGACTGAATATATTCTCTTTGGATCAAGCAGTTTAGTGTCTAAGTTTGATAAAGATGTTTCACTTTTAGTTGGTGAGCATGATATAATCCCAACATCTTCAGCCTGTAACATTGGTGTTATCTTTGACAGTGAACTATCCATGGAGAACCAATTTGCAATATTTGCAGATCTTGTTAATTTTTTATTTATTTATTTATTTATTTTTTTTTTTGAACTGAGGGAAATAAGTAAAATCAGTAAAAATTTGCCAGTTGAGTTTATCAAAACTGTTGTTCAGGCGCTTGTCACATAACGATTAGATCAATGTAATTCGTTGCTTATTGGTTTAGCATCTCGTCTCACTGATAAACTGCAAAAGGTTCAGATCGCGGCAGCTCGACTCATTACCAAAAGTAAATATAATGATCATATCACCCCTGTTTTAATTCAACTTCACTAGTTACCAATTATTTTTAGAATCCAATATAAGGTCATTCTTTTAACTTTTAAATGTTTAAATCATATGGCACCGTTGTATTTATCGTCCCTTTTAGATATCTATTCCCCTACTCGTACATTGAGGTCCTCGAGAGATCATTATTCACTTGTCTGTAAAACAGCTAGACTGAAGTCTTACGGTGAATGATCGTTTACAGTGCTGGCCCCTAAACTGTAGAATAAGCTCCCACTTACTCTCAGAAGTTCTACATCGAGTTTTAAATCGCAATTGGAAACAGTTTTATTTAAACAAGCTTTTGATTTATAGATTTATTTTTATTGTTTTAATTTATACAACTATTAAAGATTTTTAAATGTATGTTTTAATTTATATGTAAAGTGTATTGTAAAGCGCATCTGACCACATTTTTGCGAAAGCGTGCGCTATATAAATCTTAATGATAATAATAATAATAAAATGAATTTTCCACAAAGTTGTGAGGGTTGTTTATTTTGAATTAATTACACAAATATACATTTATATTTCCATACCATATGGTCGCGTTCTCCATTCTCTGAAGATTTGTGCCCAAAAAACTGAAATACATTGCCTGAAAAATGGACGGTTCAACGAATCTGGAAGGGCGGGTGGGTAGGCTTATAGGCTCTCTCAAAACAGCATTTCTACTAATATATATGTAAGCTTTTAATTCAGATTAGATTTGGGGCTTTTAAGCAATCCCTAACAAATATTTGAATTCAAACAAAGCATCTTTATGTAATTTTCTCACTGAAATAGATATATATGGCAAAACCTAAATAATACTGTTAGGGAGTGTCAATTGTAATGAAGAGAAAAAAAATCAAACGTCATAATGAAGATGTGTGTATACGCTCACCATACATTATGCTATAGAGGGGATTTGGTCCAAACAGCAACGTTATGGTCTACTCTTTAGTGCACGTCAACGTGTGCACCAGATCTCAGTTTTTATTGCATCCGAATAACTAAGTGCTGTCCATCACAGCCCCCCCCCCCATCCCACTTCCTGCACCACTGACAAAGGGGAACACAGGGAACAAACCAAGGACCTCCTAATTAGTGAGCCACAGGGGAAACTTCGCCAGATTAGAATAAAAACCTGAGTGCCCCGACCCCTACCCCCGTAAGTAAGCCAGCCCTTTACTGACTCACTGCTGCTACATTACAAACACAATAACATTTGACTTACGCCCATCTTCATTATACGGGTAGGTACATGACAGTAAGACATTAAACTCCATTTGATAGCTTTTCTCTTTATTACAATAGTGTCACTCCTATTACAGCATTATTGAGTTGTAGCTATATCTATTTTAGTGAGAAAACTGAATATCCCTTAACCTCTAATCCTATTTGAAAATAAGGTTGAACTTATATATATATATAGGCCCTTGTCTGTAGTTATACCTGTTACTATACTATTCCAAAAAAGTAGGGGATATTTGATTTTGGGGGCATAATACTAAAATATGCAAATGACTACGAAAAAGGTCACTATAGAACCTAACAGAAGAAACATTTCCAGTTACATGTGACGCCCAAACGCACCAATAGCTACCGCATGGAATGAAGGTGATGCTTGGGATCATCATGGGGGTCCAACCCAAGATTTGCACGACTCTGACTTTGAATGTTAGAGTCATTGTGGCATTGAATTCCGGGGTGGAAACATCAGTTTAATTGTTTTAGTGACCAGAAAACAAATTTTGATATGCGTCGGCTTACCCAAAATGAAAGGTTACATGCCCTTAGCATGCTACAGATCGGCACAACACAGGCGGTTGTGGCGCGGACGATGAATGTTTCTCAGTCTGTCATAAGCAGGCTATGGCCCAGATACCGTGATACACAATCTGTACAGGACAGACCACGCTCAGGTCGACAACTCAAGCCCAGGATCGATTTATCCGTACCTTGGCCTTGAGAAATCGTGTCATCACAGCAAATCAGATCAGCGCTCGTCTTCAAACAGACACTGGTGTGGGAGTGAGTGGCCAGACGATTCGGAATCGACTGCATAGGGGTCACCTTCGCGCCCGACGTCCTTGCGTGATCCCTTAGGGATCGTCAACACTGGGATAATCGACGCTGAAGCAATGTGATATTTTCAGATGAGTCAAGGTTCACTGTTGATATTTTGGACAGACGTAGGAGGGTGTGGCGTCGTCGAAACGAGCGCTTCCAAGACGTTAACGTCATCAGACATGATCGATTTGGGGGTGGTTCTGTTATGGTGTGGGAAGGCATCACTGTTGCTGGAAGAACGGCTTTACATGTTGTTGCAGGGCGTGTTACAGGCCAGTATTACCGGGACAACATCTTGGCAGTCCATGTTGTGCAGTTCGCACGACGTCATGGCCGCCGTTTCATCTTCCAGGATGACAACGCAAGATGTCACAGGGCCAGGATCGTTATAGGTTACCTCCAACAACAGAACATCACCACATTACCTTGGCCAGCACTGAATCCCGACCTCTTCCCCATCGAGCATGTCTGGGACATGCTTGGACAGAAGTTACGTCAACGTCAACAACGTCCTGCCAATGTCCAAGAACTTGCTGCTGCGTTGCAACTGGAATGGGACAATCTGGACCAAAATGACCTTAGACGTCTCATTAGGAGTATGCCACGTCGGATCAATGCTTGTTTGGCAAACAGAGGAGGATTTACCCGTTACTGACTTTGTTGTGATGCTGTGGTAACTTTGCTGTTTGACCCCGGGTATCATTTTACCCTTATAATGGTCAGTCTGTGCCTTACTTAGTCTAACGATCATTTGGAATAAATCGATGAATGTGAACTTCATTTCATTTTGTCATTTGTTTCTTGTAGCAATATAGACACGGAATGAGGAGATAAGATATAGTTTTATGTTTCTAACATATTCACATATATGCATGTGTGTACTCAAATCAACTAACATTTGAAGGACATATTGGTATATGAAAATGGGTTATGGAAACAAAACATACTGGTTCTATGTGTCAATAACATGATAACAGATATCTCATGCGCAGTTTCTAGAGTAAAATTCCATAACCATATAAGGGTGGGTTATTGCATCATTTGGCTTAAATTAACCAATCTCTCTAATTATTTACATCATGTTTGACCAATTAGATAATTGAATGTCCAAAACCAGTTGATATAAAATTATGATACTTGCGCGAATTCGTCAGACGACATTTAGATTCCAGACTTCGATTGGGTTCCAGAGGGTTACCATCTAAGAGTCCTAGACACCGCGAGGTGTCTAGGTTGAGAAGAGTTTAGTTAGCATTGACTGTAATTGTAATATGCTTGTATGTACCTATGCTACATAAAAGGTAAAAACGAACTGTTGCATTGTTATAACTGAAGAAGACAAACGTCTTAAGAAACCAGTAAGAAGAAACACACAACGTGAACGAGAAGAAAAGACGATCAGAGATAAATCCTAGACGATCACAAGGCTAACGGTAATATGTAGCAAAAACAAGATGCATGGGTCATACGTAGGATGTGGCGACCGGACCGGTTACCACCGCTCTCCGCGTCAGACAAAAAGACCCATGGTGCTACATATCCCATTTGGTGCCGTAACAGTTTCGACCTTTAGGGTTAATATCAACTTTAGAAGAAGAAGAAGAAAACATATTTGATTTGGTGCCGTAACAGTTTCGACCTTTTGGGTAGGCTGCAACAGAAGAAAATTCAGGTGGAAAAAAAGAAAATTCTGGTAGAAAAAATTTGGCAGTAAAATTCTGGTGGAAGACATTTAGAAGAAGAATACATAAATATTTGATTTTGCGCCGTGCTGAAGTTTCGACCTTTGGGTTACGAAGTTACTTTAGAAGAAGAATCCATATTGGAACACGCTAAGAAGAAAAATACAGCAACAGAGAAGAATTGTTGGTTGAAATACGAGAAATCGGATGATATTCGCAAAGATCTTGGTAAATACATTTTGTTTGTTAAATTAGATATGTTACATTTGTTAACAGACCAAATAATATTAATTTAAGTTTAAAAATCTAATTAGAAACTAAATTGTTAAAATTTAACTGTAGGAAATACATTATATCCATTCATATGTTTTGATTGATAGGTATAGTAAACAATATCATATCACTGGTTATCGGGTTAACATGACCTGTAGTAAATTAAAATAATTAAAGTTAAAGAGAATCTCTACGGAGTAGGTTTTAAAACAAACAAAATTTTCTTTGAGATAACTATGAATCAATAAAAATAAAGAAACGGAATAGGAATAAAATAGGAACTAATGTTGTCTCCGGATTGCAGTGGTAAGATGGCAGATCTAAGCATGACGTTTGTGAGTGTTTAACTCTAGTTTTCAAGATGGCCATGCTCTCTACTGTAATTCGTTAATATGTGTTATTTGTTGTTTCGTAATATAATATAATTTTTGAGATCCTTGTCCAAAGTCTCAGGAATTAGGATTTTAGTCGAGTTAGGCTAAATGTGGGTAATTCAGCTTTTGACTAAAAGGTTGAATTGTCATTGTTTGTGTTTTGTATCGTCCATATATGTAGTTAGATAAGTAGAGTAAGGTAATTTTGAAGCTATAGTCCAAGGTTTCAAAATTAAATAATTTAACTTTTGAATAAAAAGTTATAGGTTATGTTAAAAATCCCATGTGGTTAACTTTAGGGATTTTTGGGTATAGTTTTTCGTGGAAAAAACTAAAATTAACGGTTCGTTAAATAGTGAGATTATCGCAAAGTCATTAATACGAGTTTTATACGAGGTTAAGTTACTACAAGCACTAGGTTCTAGCACCTGTGTTAATGTATATAGAATATAATATATATTGGATATAGTATTATATGTGTAGTAAAAAGCTCGGTATATTTTGATTGTTGTGGTTATAAAATATAGACTGTATTCTAGGTGAATGGAGTGTACAGCCATTTGCTCTGGATATAATTCTATATAATGTTTATATATTACTAATGTGGAATAAGTAACCGCGGGCTTATTTCATCTATTGTGGTTTAGCGTCCTACTGTAGGATAAAATGGAGTGTCATTCATATACTGGCCATATTTGATTGACATTCTCGATAATGTAACACTGGTATTGTTATCAGTTTCAGCTCAGCTTGTGTCAGCGTCAGTCTGATAGGAATGTTTATAAAAACAAATTATAAATGAGTAGGTCAAAAAAGGTCATATTACTGATGAGTGAATTATAAAATAATCATGGCGGAATTCTAAAACAGGAAACGCAATTATAAAATATTGTCCATTACTCAGTTCAGGTCAAGAGGTCAAAGTTAGTTTGAAGATTTATAATTAAAGGGACACATCAAAGTTTAATTTTAATTAAAAGTAAGAGTTACTTACAAGTTTTAGGAATAAAATATTACTAATAATGTTAGGTTAATAATTAAACTCAAGTTTTAAAAAGAATTAGGAATAGTTAGTTCTTGGTCTGATGGCAATGACATGTTTGATTGACGAATGAGATTGTACAAGCCAATCTTAGAAGATCAAAATGAAGTTTTCAACTTGACACTATGGTAGCTGAACAGGACAACTACAGAGGCAAGAAAAAATGGTTTACCAGTTTACCAAATTGAGATTTCCTGAGACAGAATTTAAAGTGAAACTGAACTTTAAAAATTTGAAGTGATGTGCTATAGTGTTTTGAGATTAGGACACTTGAAGATTTTAAAAAGACAATTTGTGTTTTTTTGAATTTAGGTTTCGGCTTAGTGAATTTTCATAGGACTTTGAGATAGTTTTTGCATGCGATTTTTGATTTTTGATTATTTGTGTTTTTCTTTCACAGCTCTGTTGTATTGTAATCATTTATATTTTCCTGATGCGTGCATAATTAGTTAGAATATCTATCTTCTATATATATTCTTAAAGGGGGAAGTAGTGTAGCAATATAGACACGGAATGAGGAGATAAGATATAGTTTTATGTTTCTAACATATTCACATATATGCATGTGTGTACTCAAATCAACTAACATTTGAAGGACATATTGGTATATGAAAATGGGTTATGGAAACAAAACATACTGGTTCTATGTGTCAATAACATGATAACAGATATCTCATGCGCAGTTTCTAGAGTAAATTTCCATAACCATATAAGGGTGGGTTATTGCATCATTTGGCTTAAATTAACCAATCTCTCTAATTATTTACATCATGTTTGACCAATTAGATAATTGAATGTCCAAAACCAGTTGATATAAAATTATGATACTTGCGCGAATTCGTCAGACGACATTTAGATTCCAGACTTCGATTGGGTTCCAGAGGGTTACCATCTAAGAGTCCTAGACACCGCGAGGTGTCTAGGTTGAGAAGAGTTTAGTTAGCATTGACTGTAATTGTAATATGCTTGTATGTACCTATGCTACATAAAAGGTAAAAACGAACTGTTGCATTGTTATAACTGAAGAAGACAAACGTCTTAAGAAACCAGTAAGAAGAAACACACAACGTGAACGAGAAGAAAAGACGATCAGAGATAAATCCTAGACGATCACAAGGCTAACGGTAATATGTAGCAAAAACAAGATGCATGGGTCATACGTAGGATGTGGCGACCGGACCGGTTACCACCGCTCTCCGCGTCAGACAAAAAGACCCATGGTGCTACATTCTTCGTTAGTTTCATTAGGTGAATTTAATAACACTTAAAAATAAAATATCCCCTACTTTTTTTGAATAGTATATTATCATCAATAATTATGGATATTTTCCATAAAGGGAGATAACTCCTTTCAAAATAAATGGATTTCCGAAAAAATGTTTCCCTGTCCATTACTTTTTCTGCCGTTTACTTTAAATCAAAATTTAACCAATATCATATTCTTTGCATAGGATGAAGACATCAGGTGTTTTCGCCAATATTTAATATTATGTCATCTTCACAATTATTAATATAAATATAGCATTTACTTTACAATTTTCATCTAGCCCTAAATCGATTAATTGCAGACGTTATGCTTGGAACTCTCCGGATTTGTATTCCCGGTGTTAAAAGCTTTCCAACAATATATAGTTTGTGTTTTGGGGCAAACCACGTAGTGGAACTTAACGCTTGGCTGCAGGCCTACTAGGTCTCCAATATTTGAATCGTCGTATCATACAGCTAACGGATCCTGTGCGACTCATGTTTGTTATTGTTTTATTGCACGCTCTACGTGATTTAGCGTTTAATTGATCATACATTATGCAACAGCTGAATCTAAAAATTGCAGGTCTTTCACTAGGCCGAAAATGTTATCTAAATTATTAATTAGACTATTAACTTATCCAGACCATAATCAAATCTCGATGTCAAGGCTAACCTGCGATATTTGTTGGATTTTAGTTCGATTTGCTTCAATATTGTCCTTCGTGATTAACGATTAAATGGATAATCGAGGTGTTAGGTCGAGGCAATACAGTTAGAAAGACTGAAATTAGATGGCTAAAATTTGACTATTTTTACACATGACAGTTTATTCCAGTATGATCAAGTACAACAAAAACGCCGGTTCTGTATTGGGTGTGAATATTGTGATCTATCCAATGGTGGTCTTATTGCAATGGCAAAAATCTGATTTAAATAAAGTTTGTTATTTATTAAAATTTATTCAGTTTTATCTTTCTCATTAAAAATTTCTGCAATGAAAATAAAAATAAGTCCAAACTATAATATACTATTCAAAAAAAGTAGGGGATATTTGATTTTGGGGGCATAATACTAAAATATGCAAATGACTACGAAAAAATTCACTATAGAACCTAACAGAAGAAACATTTCCAGTTACACGTGACGCCCAAACGCACCAATAGCTACCGCATGGAATGCAGGTGATGCTTGGGATCATCATGGGGGTCCAGCCCAAGATTTGCACTACCCTGACTTTGAATGTTACAGTCACTGTGGCTTTGAATTCCAGGGTGGAAACATCAGTTTAATTGTTTTAGTGACCAGAAAACAAATTTTGATATGCGTCGGCTTACCCAAAATGAAAGGTTACGTGCCCTTGGCATGCTACAGATCGGCACAACACAGACGGTTGTGGCGCGGACGATGAATGTTTCTCAGTCTGTCATAAGCAGGCTATGGTCCAGATACCGTGATACACAATCTGTACAGGACAGACCACGCTCAGGTCGACCAAGGGCGACAACTCAAGCCCAGGATCGATTTATCCGTACCTTGGCCTTGAGAAATCGTGTCATCACAGCAAATCAGATCAGCGCTCGTCTTCAAACAGACACTGGTGTGAGAGTGAGTGGCCAGACGATTCGGAATCGACTGCATAGGGGTCACCTTCGCGCCCGACGTCCTCGCGTGATCCCTTGTTTGAGAGATCATCACATTCAGGCAAGACGTCGTTGGTGTAGGGATCGTCAACACTGGGATAATCGACGCTGGAGCAATGTGATGTTTTCAGATGAGTCAAGGTTCACTGTTGATTTTTTGGACAGACGTAGGAGGGTGTGGCGTCGTCGAAACGAGCGCTTCCAAGACGTTAACGTCATCAGACATGATCGATGTGGGGGTGGTTCTGTTATGGTGTGGGGAGGCATCACTGTTGCTGGAAGAACGGCTTTACATGTTGTTGCAGGGCGTATTACAGGCCAGTACTACCGGGACAACATCTTGGCAGTCCATGTTGTGCCGTTCGCACGACGTCATGGCCGCCGTTTCATCTTCCAGGATGACAACGCAAGATGTCACAGGGCCAGGATCGTTACAGGTTTCCTCCAAAAACAGAACATCACCACATTACCTTGGCCAGCACTGAGTCCCGACCTCTCCCCCATCGAGCATGTCTGGGACATGCTTGGACAGAGGTTACGTCAACGTCAACAACGTCCTGCCAATGTCCAAGAACTTGCTGCTGCGTTGCAACAGGAATGGGACAATCTGGACCAAAATGACCTTAGACGTCCCATTAGCAGTATGCCACGTCGGATCAATGCTTGTTTGGCAAACAGAGGAGGATTTACCCGTTACTGACTTTGTTGTGATGCTGTGGTAACTTTGCTGTTTGACCCCGGGTATCATTTTACCCTTATAATGGTCAGTCTGTGCCTTACTTAGTCTAACGATCATTTGGAATAAATCGATGAATGTGAACTTCATTTCATTTTGTCGTTTGTTTCTTCGTCAGTTTCATTAGGTGACTTTAATAACACTTAAAAATCAAATATCCCCTACTTTTTTTGAATAGTATATTATAATCAGAGAAATGTTCAAAGAAAGAAATAGACAAGGCAAGAATACAAGTCATACCATAAATTATTATCACATTACGTGTGTCTTCATAATTAAACGTTTCAATTAAATTTTAATGTAGGAATTGTGCGCTTTATTTGCCATTTAATTGACAATTGGTATGAGCTGAAACATTCATCGCTGTACGTATTATAGTTTTGTTCCAATAATGACATTTTGTGCAATGTTATATGGGTCCAAAAAGAAACATAGTCAATGCTATAGTCAAGCTATTTTTCTACAGTAAATATAAAAAAAATAAACTGTCGTATTGGAAATGTTATGCCTTTTTCAATAAAAATAATGGATTTTTTTGTTGTGTTTGATGGTTGCATATTAGATAAACACTAATTTCTTGTCTGCATATCAGTTAGGGGGAAGCGTGCTTTACATTTAATTGAAAGAAACCAATCGGGTCATTCTTCGAATTTAAATAACCTTTTAGTGTGCATCAAAGGGCAATCGATTGGCGCCGAAATGAAAATCAACAATCATCACAGAATTGTATCTGTCTTGTTGATTCAGCTAAGGTTATATGTTCCATAAATATATAATCGATATTTACGCATATCTGATCGCAACGTCCTGAATTATGGCCCCTGATTATCCGAAAAATCGCCTTTATTAGCCTGTGGTCTCTCTGGAGGTCAAAATTATTATCCGAATTAAAAAAATCGCCGCTCTCAATTACTTCAACAAGTCGGCATAGTAGGCTCCTGTTATTGTAGTTTTAGGTGGTTTATAGTGTATAAGTATCACACCCCTTGAATCCGAGAAAATGGTCGCCATGATTATGCCAGCAGAAGGCTGAGTTCTGAACGTCTTGGGTGCAGGAAAGTGCTTATGCTTCCATTGCAATGGATTCTTGCTGATGTCAGGATTCCAGTGATGAATCCACTTTGCATCCTGTAATGGCCTATTAGCTCATTATTATCTATAGATATTCTTAAGGCTTTACTACTGTCGAACATGTGCTTTATTGCAGTAAAAACAATATGGATGCCCCTGGTCTTGTGACCACTAGGCCTCCAGTGTACAATAGATCATGTGATAGGTCATGTGAGCTTTTTATAGATACTTAAAGGCGCAGTGCTTGATTATGAGGATATTACATCCCTCCCCAAATAAAATGAAAAGAATACACGCACTATACCGTAAAGTATCTAAACAGAAAATATAATATTAAACAATTTATGAAAATGTTTTGAAGTTTTGGTTTTTTTTAGTGTCTTATTGACTTAGTCTTTGATTTATGCCAGGTACAGTTGTAGGAACTTTTTGAATCCAGCGTATGTATGGATTATCAAGCCCTTGTTCACACATATGTCAACATAACACTTCTAACACATTTCTAACACATATTAACAGATTTCTGACCTTATATAGGTCTAATGCACAAAGGGATTATTATGCCCTATATAACACTTCTGCATTTTAATCACATTTGTAGTCTTGTAAGTAAGACGGTTTATTTCTTGTCCGATGACTTGTTCGTAACTTTATTGGTTTAGACGCACTTGTTTTACATGCGGATTTCTCAGTCGGTATTGGAACCAGTTTATTGGGTGCTTTAGGTAAGTATAACGGTAAGTTATTTGGTTCCAATTCCAGATCTTCTTCCTTTTCTTCAACAGGAATGTTAAATCTCACTTTCTTAAATCTTGAGGAATTTCTGGTTATTGCCTTCTTCTCGTTTTGTGCAGTTATCATGCTACCTTTACGTTTTATGATGTCGTAGGTTTCTGGTTGATACGTAGGAACTAATTTTCCTTTTTCTTCACTTTTCAGCATTACTGTATCTCCAGTCTTCAAGTTACTTGGTTTAGCTTTTACCAATTCATCGGCTCTTGTCTTCATATTGTTTTTGCTTGGCTGTCATTGTTTCTGACAATCTCATCAATAATTGTATTGTATCGAGGTTCTGTTACAGAAGGGAGTTTAGTATTCGGCTCTCTTCCGAATAATAATCGATGTGGGGTAAAGCCTGTAGAGCTGTGTGGTGTTGCTCTGTATTGGCGTAAAAATCTACACACTTCTTGTTTCCAATTACGCTTTTCAATTGTAGCTGCTCGTACTATTTTCATCAATGGCTTGTTAAAAGCTTCTGCTTGTGCGTTTGCTCTGGGCCAACAGGGAGTTATCCTTCTGTGCCTAAAACCAATGTTTTCAGCATATTTCTCGAACTGGTAACTGTTGAATGGACTACCATTATCAGTCTTAATAATTTTAGGAATTCCGAATGTGCTCAGGATTTTGTCCAAAACAGGAATCGTTGCATTCGCTGAAGTAGATTTCATTATCTCCATCACAGGATACCTTGTGTATTCATCAATTACTACGAACAAATAATCACCACTTGGCAGAGGTCAACAAAAATCAGCGCTTAGGTTTGACCATGGTTTGTCCGGTAGATCACTCATCTTGAGAGGTTCTTTATGTTTACGATCTCGAGTACCTGTTGTTGCTTGACAAGCAATGCACTTCATAATTTTCTCTTCCACTAGTTGGTTTATGTCTGGGAACCATATGTTTGATCTTATAAATGATTTTGTTCTTGTCATACCCTGATGACCTTCATGGGCAAGTTCGATTGCTTTTTCTCGTAACGATTTTGGAAGAACTATTCTTCCTTCTCGAAGCAGTATATTGTCTTGGTGGACAACTAATTCGTCTTGAACCGATTTTAGGGCGTTCAGCTCATCTAAATTGATTCCATCATTAATATTCAAGTCCTTTGCAAGGTACCATTTACCATTCCTTGCAAATTCAATGGCTTTCAAAATAGTCTGGTCCTTCGCAGTTTCTTGTTTTACTTCAGCTAATGTCATCGCCTTTGGTACCGCAGACTCAGCAAGAAAGTTAACATATTCTTCTGCTAATGCTTCTTGTTTTGAGCTACCTTCAACTGGGTGTCTTGACATGTAATCTGCTATATTCTCTGTTCCAGGCTTGTAGACTATGGTAAATTTATATGGAAGTAGACGAAGTCCCCACCTTTCTATTCTTAGAGGTGGTTTTGGTTTCTGCCAGATACGTTCAAGCGGCTTATGGTCAGTGATGATTGAGAAGTGAGGGGAACCACGGAGGTAAGTATCAAAATGCTCACATCCCCATACAACACCTAGTGCTTCACGTTCAGTTTGGCTGTATCTGGATTCAACATGAGTTAAAGCTCGGCTTGCATAAGCGATAACTTTAGTGTCTTGGGTTAAAATTGCGGCTAGTCCTACAGGACTCCCATCAACTATTAATTCTGTCTTCTTCCTTGGATCGAAGTAAGCAATTACAGTTTCTTCAGAGAGTTTCTCTTTGAGTTTGTCGAAAGCAGCATCTTGGTCTTCTGACCATTCCCATTCGACGTTCTTGTGCGTCAATCTTCGCAGAGGCTCGCTGATTGTTGCATAATCTTTAATAAATCTGGAGCAATAACTGGTCATACCCAGAAAACGTCTTAGGTCCTTTACTGTTTCTGGTTGTCTTGTTTCTCTGATGGCTTTGACTTTTTGGGGATCGGGAGACGTTCCATTCCCCGAGAAAATAACTCCAAAGAACGATATCTTGGATTGGTGAAATTCACATTTCTTCTTGTTCAGAGTTAAACCAGCTTCTTCAAGTGCTTTAAATGTTGCCTCTAACGCTCTGTCGTGATCAATTTTGGTTGCACCAAAAATTATTATATCATCTGAGATATTCTTTGTACCAGGGATATCTTGAATTATTCCTCGGATTGTTTCTTGAAACACTTCTGAGGCTGATGAAATACCGAAATTCAGCCTTTTATATCTGTAAATACCCATGTGAGTATTAAAGGCAGTTATATACCTGGAGTCAGCATCTAGTTCCAATTGGTGATATCCTGATCTCAGATCTAGCTTACTAAAGATTTTAGCGCCATTCAAATCATAAATGAGTTCTTCCATGGTAGGTAAAAGATGTCTTTCACGTAAAATTGCCTTGTTGGCCTCTCGCATGTCAACACAAAGTCTAATTTCTTCCGGGTCCTTCTTCGGCGGGGTGATAATCCCAGAGATCCATGGTGTAGGAATACCTTCGACTTTTTCGATTATGTCTTCCTTTAACAGCTTCTCGATTTCAGCTGCCACTTTCTTCCTCAAATGGAAAGGCGTTCTTCTGTTTTTGACTGCGACTGGTTTTACGGTTTCATCGATGTGGAGCTTGACTGTACGCCCACGCAATTTACCAATTCCGTTAAAAAGCTTGCTGTGTGTCTCAAATGGTTCATCAATGTTGTTGATAATCTTGATTAGTCCTAGGTCTGATGCAGTCTTAAATCCAATTAAAGATCCATGATTTCCTTCGACGACATTAAATTCGACAAGTTTGTACTGGTCCGCTTCTTCAACAACAACTGTGCATGTGCCTTTAGTTTCTCCTCCGTATGTCACAAGTTTTGACTTTCTGTCTTTGTTTATTGTAGGAGATCCAATTCTTTTGTGAGTATATTCGTCTAACACATCAACTGTTGCACCCGAATCAACTAACAACTCTTCTCGCCTGCCTTCCAAGGTCAGGTTGACCCTTGGTGACCTCTTTCCATTTCTGTGCCTTTTTGTTTCTGTTAGGCGTATTCCATAACAGTATTCGGTATCTTCATCCGTTCCGGATTCTTCACCATAATCTTCATGACTATTAATTTTCTTAATCTGTTTCTTTCCAGATGTTTTATCTCGGCACACATGTGAAAAATGACCGCGTTTTCCACAGTGATAGCATTTGGCTTGTTTAGCTCGACATTTTTCCTTGTGAGGCCAGTCTAACCCACAACTGAAACATTTGTTAGAGTTGGTACTTCTTGGTGTACGAAACCTTCGCTTCGATTTGCTTTTGTATCGACTGCTCACATTTGGTCTAGTCTTTAGTCGACCCCTTTCATCTGGTGTATTAACCTTATTCACAAATCCTTGGTTTCTCTCTATTTCTGCAATGTGACTGTTAGCAGAATCCATAGCTTTGCCTAATTTAATGACTTTCTCAAGCGTGTCATATTTCTCTGGTTCACCGAATACTTTTCTACGAATATCATTTGATTTGCAGGTTTGTATAAGTTGTGAACGAATTCTTTTATGGGTGTCTTCAAAGGGACAATCTTTGGCCAAAGCTCTAAGTTCTGTCACAAATTCATCAAAAGTTTGACCATCTTTTTGTTTACAATTCTGGAAGTTGTATTCAGCCATGGTGTCATTCTTCTTTGAGAACTTCTACAGTTTCATCATATGTTTCTTCAGTTTCACCTTTATTTGCGTCATAAACATCAAAGACGTCTTCACCGGCATAATGAAGGAGTAAGGCTCTACGTCGCTCATCATCTGTGATTGCCATACCTGTGAACATATTCTCAAGTCTTTGCACATACTTATTCCATCTTTTTCCAACATTTGTTTTGTTAGGATCAGTGTTGTCAATTTGAAAGACTGGGAAGATTGGCAAGACAGAATCCATTTTTATTTTTCTACACGAAATTTCAGTTTCAAACTTTGGGTTCAATTTTTAACCTTCAAAGTCGACTTTTCTAAGACAAACTTAGCTTTATTAGGTGGCAGGATTCCGCTTCTAACTTTCCAATGATCCTCGTCGCCAATGTAATGGCCTATTAGCTCATTATAATCTATAGATATTCTTAAGGCTTTACTACTGTGGAACATGTGCTTTATTGCAGTAAAAACAATATGGATGCCCCTGGTCTTGTGACCACTAGGCCTCCAGTGTACAATAGATCATGTGATAGGTCATGTGAGCTTTTTATAGATACTTAAAGGCGCAGTGCTTGATTATGAGTAGATATGAGGATATTACACATCCCCTATCACCAGACGGGCATGAAAATATCAGGATCAGTATGTAGATGTCCAAGAGCTCACGATCTTGTACATTTAAGTTTCGTGGCACCCATCTTGCAGACACCTTGGACATGTGCGAGTGCTCATGAATAATGGCGCAGACACTTCCATGAGAAATGTCACATTATGAAGATATTTCGTCCACCTTTTTTTGCGATCGGACATGATTAAGCCCTGGACCCGTGCAACCATATCATATGTGACCCCGATTAAACTCAGCTGACTATTTTACAACAGTAGAATATCGAGGGGCGCGTCCTACCCATACACATTCGTCATACGTTTATGTATTTCGGTCGCATTCGCCCCTACTTTCTGAAGAAACTTGATAACAGCACGATTCTCAGTTTTAAAACTGTCGATGATTACAGGAGGGTACCTGTGTTCAACAGGTTGTAGATAGCCTCTCTCAATAATGACATCAACGATGATGACTTCGCCTCGTACATTAACCAAATCGAGGGACCTGCTAGTACTGTCATGTCCATTTAATATATGATGAAACGTTGTCTCCTTTCTTGTTTTCAAAATGATATCGTATTCCAGGGACTTACTAGTACTGTCATGTACTATATATATTATGAAGAAACACCATCTATTCAATTCCTACATTGGCCGAGAAAGTTCATCCAGATTTTCCTGAGTGGTTCCTCCTTGTCAGTGACGCAGGACGGAAGGTCTGGTAAGGACAGCTATCGAGTTGTTCGTATGAAACGAAAAACCGCGGTCCCGTGTATTATTTGCGTGCACGTAAAAGATCTTTTGGCAGTTGGTATTCGATATAAGAGTAGGCTGCCCTGGTTTAATTTCATTCATAGCACACTGTCTTCATTCGGAACAGAACAGCAGGACGTTAAACCCCATTTCGTTTAGTTTAAACAATATTTTATTTATTTGAAAAGGACTGCCATTTTCTTTTTATTGAACAAGAAAAACCATCTCCTCTCTTAAAAGAAATAATTAAAAGCAAAGAAATTTCGGCTGTGACGAATAATGCTGTTTTTGGTGCTGTTTTGCAGAAAATAATAAGTATTCGTATTCCCATCTTCATCAGCTCATTCTATGAAAACAGTAGGACGTTAAACCCCATTTTATTTCATTTCCATTTTATCAGTATTGTATATTCTCAATCCGTACTCGCTATAAAAATGATAGGACTGAAGTTAAAATCCATTTTTTTACGCCCGTAAATTGTCGTCGCCCCTGTCAGTCCGTTTAAACAATCCATCTACCTAATTTTAAGTATGGGTTCAAATTAAGTAGTCCATATTTTCAATGTCAAGTCGGAATTTTGCTCTAGTGATCTCAGCCCTGCCGTGGAGAGTGAATGGAGATCAATCGATCTTTTTAAAATGTGGTTTTCGTTGCTTAAACATAGTTACGCATGTAATTACTTTGTTTTGGGTAATTTATTCTTCAGGATGAAAATCGTTGACCTTTAAAACCAATAAAAATCATTGAAATAAAAAATATTTCTGGCAATTATTTTTTTTATCATTATGTGAATTTCCCGAAAGCTTTAAATCAGAGATTAGATCACGATCTTGATACACGAAGAACACATTAGGCTATGCTCTGAAACCCACAGAAGTTAGGGTTCTATTTAATCATTGGAAATTAAATGACCCCTGCCCCTATGATTGTGATTGAGGGTGACATCTGATTTTGTGTATTTTTGGTCATCGACTTATTTTGTTAATACGGTTACGTGCAACCACGTTCATTCCGATAGGCACCTATTAATTTCAATGTTTTCTTCTCAACACAATTCAATTTCCAGATCTCACAAACTATTCAAGTTTTATTATTATTTTTCAACATTTCTACAATAAATCATCTATAACATCTGATGAATATAAATTCTTTTGGCAGAGAGACTGAGTAGACCTAAGTGAGATTCGCTGTAAAATAAAACAATTGCAACAATCAAGTTTCATAAATCAAGAGGCCTACAATATGTAGTTATCTCCCTTGAATCGATATTTCTCACATTTTTGTCGGTCATTCCACAGCAAAGGGTCCTGCATTGGTCAGAATTCAAATCACAAAATTGTCCAATAATTTGATATTTTACAGTTTGTCTACGAAACTTTACGTTAATTCTAAAAAAGAATGGTCCAAATAGAGATAAGCATAAGCATATTTAACTCAGAGGTAACTGGTGGCTTGTCCTGAACTCTAAAGGTATAGGCCTATTGATCTATTATATAAATTTCTACAACTTTTAATATCTCTTAACAGTGTTGTGCCTTGATTTCCAAAAAAAATCAACACGACCGTGTAGCTAAGCAACATCGTGTGGCTTTGGTTCTCGCCTATCAATGTAATAAATACAGTCCTTTGGTAGCCTACTAAGACTGCTCAAATAAAAAATATAGGCCCTATACCGGTAGGAGTCATTATGCATAATGGTGGCGGCAATATTCAAAAATAATATAATCCGATTCGAAGAATGAATATTTACAAATGACCAATCAAACAAATAAATCAAGCTAAATTGTATTTTATTTTAATTGTCAGGTAAATGTCGATCTGGCCTTCAAATAGTCTTAAACAACCACTTATGTTGTGTGTATACGTATGAAATAATTATCATTTCTAGGTCCAACATAAATTTAAACGAAAGATTTTGATTTATTTTTTGGACATTGCATATTGCGTCCTGTCTCCAAATATCCCACATGGTCCGACGAGACGGATCGATTCTAATATAACTCACGGAACAATCCAAAGAAATCGACGTAACTTAGTAAGTTCTTCTCATTTTGACTTTGTTGAACGACCAAAACAAATTGCTTTACTGCTTACAAAATGTCAACTTCGACACACAGGCAGAGCCACAAATGGATTCGACAAACAAACCAAATATCACGCCCGCACAAAGAAGGATTTTAAAACGATAATCGGGTTATCGTTTATCTGTCAACAATTCCTTGTCGAAAGCAGATCGGTTGTTGAGTATCTCGATTTCACGATTCAAGCCAGATGAGATTTCCGAACATGTCATTAATTTATCCCAAACCAAACAAGCCTTAGACAGTAAATTACATCCGCCAGCAGATTGTAAATCGCCATATGAACATTTTGATGAATGTACACCCGGTTACAGATGTGAACAATCTGAGAGATATTCGTCAATTGTTTGACACTATTGAAGCCAATGTTAGGAGCCTCAAAACACTTGGGGTGCCGACATCAGCTTATGGTAGTCTGTTGTCAAACATAATTACCCACAAATTGCCACGTGAATTGCGACTTATTATTAGCCGGGAAATATGTGAAGAGGCTTGGAATCTGGACCATTTGATTGAACTCATCGAACATGAATTGTCTGCAAGGGAGAGAACTCAAGATTAAACAAGCTCAGCTACCCACGCATGGCCGCGCCAGCCCACAAACTTGCACAAACCTCCGTATAATAACTATTCTACGTCTGCAGCCCTATTTACAACCAACCAATCCCTACCAACTTGTACATACTGTCACAGACGACATGCATCCAACTCCTGTAAGAATATTACTAATATTAAAGCCAGAAGGGATTTGTTGACAAGGAAAGGGAGGTGTTTTATCTGTTTGCGTCGCGATCATTTTAGTCGTAACTGTCCCTCTGGAAGAGTATGCCCTAGATGTATTCAACGTCACCACATTAGCATTTGTCCCAAGGAACATGGAGAATACAGTATAAGTATATCCAACGAAGAACCAGTTCCATGCGAATCCATCAGAAATGGAACCCCAGGAAATGACTTTAAGGCCACCACAAGTATGTTAGCCAGTCAGAATCATTCCAAGAGCCACAGCCATATCCTGTTACAGACAGCTAGAGCAAATCCACATTCCAAGAATAAATCCACCATGACTTGTTGGATGCTATTTGATACTGGAAGCCAGCGGACTTATATAACCCAGATATTGCAAAGAGACTTGAACCTTTCCGCTATTGATAGGAAAACTATTACTATCAAGACTTTGGGGTCTGACGAAGAAATCCCTAAAGAAATAGATATCGTAGAAATTGTAATCCAAACCAAAGGCGGACACCTCCAGTCAGTGCTAGCCTTCGTTGTTCCATTAATCTGTCAACCACTGTCAACCAAATCAAATCAACACACAGTTACTTAGGTTCGTTAGCCTTAGCAGATTATCCAGACCCCAAATCCGGTGGTGCCATTCATATACTCATCGGTGCAGACTACTACTGGGATTTTGTCACTGGACGAATGGTACGGGGGGAGCCAGGTCTCACAGCAGTGGAGACATCTTTAGGGTGGATCTTGTCTGGACCAGCCTACACCACTGCGGAAGAACAAAATGAAGACCACATATTCGTGACTGCACTCCACATAGGACTAGAGGAACAGCTAAAGCAATTCTGGGATTTAGAAGCTATCGGTGTTAAACAGACCTCCATTTATGATGAACTCATTCAAACCATAAACTTCAAAGATGGAAGATATGAAGTCAAACTCCTTTGGAAGAAACAACATCCAACCTTGCCAGATAATTACCAAATGTGTTTGAGAAGACTCAAGAGTTGTTTCCAGAGATTGAAATCTGACCCACCTTTACTTAAAGAATATGACAGAATCATCCAAGATCAACTAAACCAGGGTATCATAGAAGTGGTCAGCGATGCAACTAAAGACAACTGCTTGGGACTCATCCATCACCTACCACACCATCCAGTTATTCGACATGACCATTCCACCACAAAAATCCGAATCGTTTATGACGTGTCATCCAAAACTAACGTCACTCCATCATTGAATGATTGCCTTTATGCAGGACCTCTTTGAACCAGAAAATATTCGATATAATACTCAGGTTTCGATCCCATCGAATAGCCTTAACTGGTGACATTGAAAAGGCGTTTCTGATGATCAGCCTGCCCGAAGAAGATAGAGATGTTGTTCGCTTTCTGTGGTATGACGACATCCAAAAGGAAGACCCAGAAATCATCACGCTTCGTTTTACAAGAGTTGTTTTTGGAGTTGTTTTTGGAGTCAGTTCATCACCATTTCTACTCAACGCCACCATCAAATACCATATAGAGCAATTTGAGGACTTCAATCCAGAATTTTTTAAAACCTTCATGAGGGCCATATATGTTGATGGCGTTACATTTGGCACAGACAGTGAAGATGGAGCCTTGAATTGTATAATCTCTCAAAATCAATTCTAGCGCAAGGGGGATTTAACTTGAGGAAGTTTCGAACCAATCACCCCACTCTCCATCTACGTATCGACAACAATGAAACCAATGGACCGGACCCACAGCCAACTACCTGTTCATCACAGGAAGATGATAGAACCTTTTGCCAAAACCACCCTGGATACCTCCCATAGAACATGTGACCAACCTTCTACACAACGTATACTTGGTGTAGAATGGAACTATTCCTCAGATGAATTTATGTTCAACTTACAAGAAATAGCTCACCTAGCCCAAGTCATGGAACCTACCAAGCGTAACGTTGTTAGTGTAACATCAAAATTATTGATCCCTTAGGTTTTATTTCACCATTTATCATTAATTTCAAGTTACTGTTCTAAGAATTATGCAAGGCATCCTTAGACTGGGATGAACCAATCCATGGGAGCTTGTTAACCACGTGGAACCAACTTGTCTATTCAATGACATGCAACGCCGTTATTACCATTCCCAGATATTACCAAGAGGCTGTAGAAGAAAAACCCACAGACATCTCGTTAATAGGATTTTGTGATGCATCCATGCGGGCATATGCAGCAGTGGTTTACATGAGAATCCAAACCAGTACAACCGTCTCCGTCAGATTTGTCGCGTTCAAAACAAGAGTGGCGCCATCCAATGCTACTACAATCCCTAGGTTAGAACTGCTCTCAGCACTCATATTATCCAGACTGATAGTTAGTATTCAGAATGCCTTAGAATTTGAGGTCAACATCGACCACATATCCTGTTACACTGATTCCAAGGTAGCCTTCTATTAGATTTTGCACGAAACTAAGGAGTGGAAGCAATTTGTGCAAAACAGGGTGAATGAATTCAGAACTCTTACGCCAGTCAAAGTATGGCACCACATCCCAGGCAAAGAAAATCCAGCAGACCTTACCTCTAGAGGAGTCGTTTTATCTGAACTCCATAGTAGTAACCTAAGGAAGGGCCTGTATGGTTAAGCCAGCCTCAAGTTCAACATAGTCCAGTATGTTTGGACGAACCCACAGAAGAATGTCTATCAGAAATGAAACTAAAGGCAAGAGAAACCTTATCAACCACCTCGAGCTTGTTAGTAGAAACCAATCACATTCCGTCATCCATTGCCAACGTCATTATAACCATTATAACCACTGAAGAGATCACCAAATCAGAAATTATTTGGATAAGAGAATCACAGAATGGAATTGCTACCCATAAGAATTACGAGCCCTGGAGGAAACAGTTTGGCATCTATCAGGATGAACACCAACTCTTACGATGCCAGGGAAGAATAGCCAATGCCAGAATTCCAGAGTCAACTAAGCATCCAGTTTTACTTAATAAGGATCACCCACTAACCAAGCTCATAGTCCAACAAGCCCACATCCGAGTGTGCCACGAGGGAGTTAAGTCAACCTTAACTGAGTTAAGATCCAGATACTGGCTGACTAAAGGACGCCAGTACGTTCGTACAATAGTCAATCAATGTAAAATCTGTCGCAGATTTGATAGCAAGCCCTTCAAACCTATGGTACAACCACCACTACAGAATTTCGAGTTCAGCAGTCCCACCCATTTACTCACGTGGGATTAGATTTCGCCGGGCCTTTATTCATCAAACCCAATCACCAAGCTTCATCGCCTAAGCCATGGATATGTTTATATACTTGCTGTGTTACTAGGGCAGTGCACCTAGAACTTGTTCCAGATTTAACGACACCAACGTTCCTCAGATGTTTCCAACGTTTTACCCCAAGACATGGAGTACCACAACACTTATTATCGGATAATGCCAAAACTTTCATCGCAGCATCCAAGGAATTAAACAATATATTCAGCAATCCAGATATATCAAGTTATTTTATCTCCAAGCATGTCAAATGGTCATTCAACTTAGAGAAGGCTCCGTGGAGAGGGAGGGATCTTTGAACGTTTAATGCAGTCAACAAAGAGATGCCTTAAGAGAGTACTTGGAAAGGCCAAACTCACATACGAAGAGCTCACAACAGTATTGTGCGAAGTGGAAGCTACGCTTAACTGCAGGCCACTCACTTATGTATCGAGTGAAGATTTTGATGAAGCCCTTACCCCGTCTCACCTCATAACTGGTCATCGTATTATGAATCTACCAGATTTCCACTACCAAGATGTCAATGATGAAGATTTCACACTAACCCACGAAGGCATTACCAAGAGATTGGCTTATTTGTCCAGTCTACTTCAACATTTTTGGAATAGGTGGAGTCGTGAATATTTACTCGAACTAAGAGCATCACACACCAACGTAGGAGATACACAACAAACCGTTAAGCCAGGAGATGTTGTGTTAGTGTCTAATGAGAACTTACCTAGGGGTCAATGGAAGTTAGATCGAGTGGTGAATCTGCTACCAAGTGGAGATAACGTAATGCGAGGCGCAGTCATTCGAACCACTACCAATTCCGGAAAAACAATAACCCTCAACCGGCCACTTCAACTTTTGTTCCCAACGATAATTCAACCAATAACCAAACTGATCAGTCAATCGGAAGATCCAACAACCTAGCTGTTCGTCCTAAACGAAAGGCAGCGGTAGTAGCAGACGATAGAAGACAGTTGTGGTTACCAGACCTAGTGTAGTGTAGTGTAATGACTCAAAATGTTTTTAAAGTGATTATTCTTGTGGACAGTAACTAGTGACATTCTTATTTTCTAAGTTTTTATTTGATTGAGAATATAAGCTGTAATTGTGATGCCCATCGTGTCATGTAGTTACATTTTCCTCTGTACATCAGGGGGAGTGTCGGTGAATTAGATATTATTGTAGGTTTTTATTGTTCGTTTTCGGTCGCCCCCGGTTGGTGCCGATAATGTCTTGTGAACGTTCTAGAGGCTAAAGTTAATATCCGATTGACTTTAAATTTCTACACAGTGTTTAAGGTCATGAGACGAAGTATTCTATTGATTTTCAGTGACATCCCATAATTACTGCCAGAGTTATGTCCCTTG
Organism: Patella depressa; assembly: GCA_948474765.1. Taxonomy (NCBI): domain Eukaryota; kingdom Metazoa; phylum Mollusca; class Gastropoda; family Patellidae; genus Patella; species Patella depressa. The sequence continues at coordinate 2,032,878 of OX419717.1, forward strand.
ATCACTTCAAAAAGCCGTGTGGATGCTCTCAGGCCAAAGTTTATATCCGATTGACTTTAGATTGATACACAGATTTTAAGGTCTTGAGACGAACAAGTATATTGATTTTCAATGAATTTTGATAACTTGAACAACTAAATCCATGTTATTAAATGTTTCATATACTAAACGTTGCATGGAAGAAAACTTTGTCAAAGGCAAACAAATTCTAATTATTATCTGATAATTTCTTTATGAGTTGTTACTTTTTTTATTGTTTTTATTTCTCGTATACATAAACGATATTCAAGATTCTTTGGAAAATACAGCCAGATTATTTGCCGATGACACCGCCATTGGTTGCGCTAAATCTAATGTATATGAAATAGAAAATTCATTAAACGCTGACTTATCCAAACTAAAGTCGTGGTCCAAAGATTGGTTGATAAAATTTAACCTTTCTAAAACAAAAGTATTGCATTTCAGCAAAACCTCTGAGAACGCCCCAACTTTATATTTTGGAAATGAATCATTAGATGTTGTAGTTAACCACAAACACCTTGGCGTTACTCTATCAAATAACTGTAAATGGTCCGAACATGTCGATAATATCTGTAAAGCTGCATCTAAACGTTTAAATATATTAAGAAAATTTAAATATACGTTTAAGCGAAAAACATTAGAAATTATTTACAAATCTTTCATAAGATCCGTAATGGAATACGCGTGTGAATTGTGGGATTGTTGTAATGTATCTGATCGCGATAAACTTGAAAAAATTCAACTCGAGGCTGCTAGAATTATTACAGGACTCCCCAAATACTCAAGTAAAGAATCTTTATATTATGAAAATGGCCTGGTTAATTTGTCAGAACGTCGCAGGATAAGAAGACTGTCTCTCTTTCACAAAATTATTTATAACAATTCTCCACACTATCTTACAGATAAATTAACAGAGCTATACACGTCTAAGCATAATTATAACCTACGTAACAATGCTGATATTCCCGTTCCTTTTTGTAAATCCACATTATACCAAAAGTCATTTATACCCCAAACAGTAAGAGATTGGAACAACTTACACGAATCTATAAAAACAATTCCTGATATTAAACACTTTAAATCTAAATTAAATAATACCAACAATGACAATGTAGCGCTCAGTTTTTTTCAATCCGGTAACAGAAAAGAAAATATTATACATACTAAAATGCGTCACCAGTGTAGTTCGCTAAATTCTGATCTCCATAAAATTAAATTGATTAATAGCCCTCAGTGTAATTGTGGATATCCAAATGAAAACGCAAACCATTTTCTTTTACAGTGTAACCAATTTAATAGTGAAAGAGCAAAATTATTTGAATCCCTGACCCAATTCCCTACGATTAATGTGCACACACTACTGTGGGGTGACAGCAATTTACCCAACCACCTAAACAATTTATTGTTCGGAAAAATGTGTTCATATATAAAAGCAATTAAACGTTTTAAATGTTGTTTGTAAGCTGTGTTCACTTTCACCCTGTTCATTTATGTTTGTTTGCTTATTTGTCTGTTATTTATTATGTACATTAGATCAATATTTGTTACATCTCATAATTCCTTAAGTAAACTGCACTATATATTGCATTTATACAATTTCTGACTATGGAAAGGACGTTTGTAAGTTTTAATAACTTTTGTCCAATCCAATTGTATCAAGAATTATTTTGTTGATGCAATAAAATATGTTTAAACAAGTTGTTACTCTTAATCAGATTTTAGTGTATTATAAATGTTTCATTATCTTGAATAATACCTAACGGTGTAGTGTAGGCTGTAAACAGAAATGGGCCTAATACCGATCCTTGTGGCACTCCAAACTAAATAAGCTTTTTCAGATCCAATAATTCTGTGATTGTAAATGAAAAATCTATAAATCTTCATAATAAATATTGTTTCAAACAAAAGATTATAATTTTACCTAGAAGCTCTTCTTTGTACAACGAAGGTATAGCTCTGCAGTCAGCTCTGACTCTGGCCTTCATGTTCTCTACAACCTCTTTGACTGCTATAATATTGTTCTCCTCTGAAGAATGATAATGTTGAGGAAGAGGAGATGCTAGAATACCATTGCGAATGGTAACCCTAGCTCTACAGTATTATTTACAACATTCATAGTATATGATGATATTACGTCTAGACTTAACTCTGAATTTAAAACCGACTAGCACTAAATTCTGACCACCTTTAGTATTAGCAATGCATTTAAACTTAACCAGAGTGTTCGCTATTTTGGAATAACCATTTGTGATTCGGAAGAGCTATATATATCAACTGATAAGCTGTGACAAAATATCAGTAGTTTATTTGGTTTTATTTCAAATTAATTATTACATCAAAACAATTTATTAGTAAACTGATTTTACTAATTTGTCCAATCTACCGATAGTGGGAAGTGTTCACCAGTAACAATAATTATTACATCAAAACAGTTAGTAAACTGATTTTACTAATTTGCCCAATCTATTGATAGTGGGAAGTGTTCACCAGTAACAATAATTAAAGTGAGAAGTTTACACCAGTGATACTAAATTAATTAAAACAGACTATAGTCCTACACCCACGGTCTACTAACCTCATAATCCGCTATCAAAACATTCAAATGTGGGGAAAGCGAGGTTAAACCGGTCCAGGTCTATAGTTTTTAAGCACATTGGCGTCGGGATTACACTTCTTAATTAGCGGAAAAACTAAAGCTGATTTTAAGTTGTCAGGAAAACATCTGGTTTTGAGAGATGTGTTAATAATATGGGCTAAAACGGGACATAATTCATCGATACACTGTTTAACAAGTTGGGTTGGTATTTTATTTATCTTGTCTGAGAAGTAACATGAAAAGGATTCAGCAAGCGTAGAATTAGTTGAGTGTTCGGGAAGAATATTGGTAACATCACTACTTTTCAATAAACCATTTATTATAATATTTTGGACTTCGGATTCGACTTATGGTTGGAAATTTCACTGATAACGTCATTTTGTTTACTGCGGTTTATCAATCTATTAGGAGCATTCTTAGACTTACAATATAACTGTCTATGAATTTCTAGTTTTCAATTTTTTCACATTTTCCACGTTCAATTTTACTGTTTCTAACTTCATCTGTAAACCACTTTCGATTTGGCCTAATTGTAATTTCCTTTTCACTGATAGGGCATGTTTATATAAAAGTTCCGATAATACCTGGTTGTAATCTTCACAATCCGAAATTGTTTGAAGATTTGAGAGAAGATCATTCTGAACAATATCAGCTTTGAAAGAGGCTTTCCCAACCCGTGTGTTCAGCAACATGAAAGTAAGCCAGTGTTGCCTATTTATTACACCAATAACTTTAATGCATTCAAGGTAATTATGATTTCCGAAAAATTATAAAACAAATAAATGATCGATTTCGCACACCGCCGAGTAGCACCCGACGAAATGTTTTAAGAATGAATCCGTGAGAAAACCATGCAAAATTCGGAAAAAACGCCAAAGTGCTAAGTTCAAATTTTTTAACCTTACTATGGTTACTGGACCACCTACGCATTACTATAAATGTGGTGGAGTCCCATAGCCCAAAACCTACCCTGGGGCCGACAGCTGGACCATTAGTTTTTCACGCGAAAATAGCTATTTTTTCATTGAATTTTCGTTGAAAATAGCAAACATTTGAAATACCGTTGTTCATAAAGTATGTTATGTAGGGTTGTTGTCATGCTCTCATAACAAAGGCCATGTCTCCGACTTTCTCACATGGGCACCATTTTTAGCAAATGTTGCATTATGGGGGTTTCAGAGCTCAGTGAAAATGGTATATCTTGAAAGAGGCAAAATACAGCTATTAAAAAAATCCTTGTAGCACCCCCTTTGCAGGTATGTCATAGTATCTCATACGGTCCTTGTGAAGGTCATAGCATGCTTTATCAAAATAAGAAATAGAATTGGGTGCAACGCAATAGTGTGTTGAGCAGTGGCGCCCGTAAAAATGTGAAATCTGATCTTTATGATATATTCCTTCCCTGTTGCTTCCCTATTTCAGGTCGTTTATTTGTGCTTCATTCCATCTCTCGAATTTCTCTGAGTATTAAAAACGGTGTCATCACTCCATCAGTGCCTACTCCACCCATACGAGAGCCTCCCTTCAGAAAATCGAAATTTCTAAAAAAAAACCATGTCAAATTTGGGCCAAAATGCGCTTTTTCGACCATCCATGGAATGTGGATTATATAGAGCATATCCAAGTGAAAGGACTATAATGGCAGTACTCTAAACCGTGCCGGACTAGGGATTGGAAGAGTTTAGTGAGTGTTGTTTTCTTTTAGATACTTGAACCCTCTTTTGATCATTTGGTTTGCTTTCTTTGTTGTTTCAAGAATGCGTGAATGGAATTCAAGTTGATCATCGACGAACACACCAAGATCCTTTTCTTCTTTCACTGTTGTGAGTTTCACCACTTCGGCCTCATTGTGTAATTGGTGTGCATGTCGTATTCATACTAGTGGTGACTTTTACCTAATCTCATAACTTCATATTTGTCGGGTCGGAATTTCACACAACATTCTGTAGCCTAATCTTTGAAAGTCTGGATGTCTTGTTGGATTGAGTCACAATTTGCATCACCAAAGCGTTTTGTGTTGTCGGTGAATAACATTACGAAATTTGCTGCTAAGATCGTTAATGATTATTAGGAACAGAATGGGACCGATAATGCAACCTTGAGGAACACCACTGATTGCTGCTGTTGGTTGGGACAACCTACCATTTTCTGCAACTTGTGAAGGGTTAGATAAGTAGTTTCTTACCCATGCGAGGACATTATCACCGATGCCATACATATCCACTTGTGCAAAAAGTCTTTTATGGGGTGCCATGTCGAAAGCCTTCTTGAAGTCAAAGAATACACAATCTAAGGGTTTACCTTCTTCAAGAATATCTATCCAACATTAGAGTACGTTAAGTAGTTGTCATGAACAAGGCATTTTTCCGTTGAATACAAACTGATCTGATGATAGCAAATCGTCTTGTATGTGCGACTGTAAGGGCTTGGTTATGAGGGGTTCTAACAGTTTGCAAATACATCGAATCAAACTCACAGGACGGTTATTTCCAGGGTCACTCTTTTTGCAGATTAGAGAAACATATGCTAACTTCCAGTCAGATCGGATGATACCGATCTCGGTGGACTTTTTGAGTAAGGCAAAACACTGGTTTGGCAACTACGTCGGCCAGTTCTTTGAGCTTAGTGGGATGGATCTCATCCGGCCCCGTGTTCTTATTCGGGTTGACCTCATCCACTGACGTCATCCACCGTGAAAACTATTTCTGTCACTTTTGATGTCAATCACTTATGATGTAAACGAAGACGTAACTAAAGAATGAACTTGGGGTCTCAGCTTTCTCGGAGTCGGTGACTGCTTTACCATCTTGGGTTTCGACTTCGAGTATGGGAATACTTTCTTTGACTTCGGTGCGCTTGTTAACTGCTTTGTAGAAGAGGTTGGGTTGGACTTAGCTTGTTCAGCAACTATATTATCATAATTTTTGATTGCTTTGGCTTTCTCTTGGTTTACTTCCCGAACCATCCGGTCAAAAGCGTTTTTCGTGTCATCAGTACATTCACGCCTGGCGATGGAGTAGCATTGGATTTCTTTTTGCAAAGAACTTTCAGGTCTTTAATCATCCATGGCGGGTCACTATTTTTTTTTTGCTTCGGTTAAGTGTTACTGTTAGGATATTGTTTTTGGTGCCCGACTATCTTACAGCTCTGACCATATCTCATTAACAGAAGAGTCTTGGTTGTAATTCCATTGATGATGTTGTACGTTTTCTCGGAAGCTGTCATAGTCGCCTTTATGGTACTTTTTAATCACCTTCCGGGCAGCACTAGTGGCAGTGTAACGCTTGATTTGAAAGTTTAGGCAATCGTGATGACTTTTACCTATCGGCGGTTCGTGAGTTAATTGTTCCACCATGTTGGGTGTAAAATATGACGAGCTGTGTTAGGAGCAGATCTTGGGTCACCTGTAAAAATTTGGAGGCCGGGTGGTTTGTTGATTCAAGGCAGTGATACAGTTGTTCAAACTGAATGGACACTCATTCTGGCTAGAGTTTCAAAAGTTTAACTGCTCGAAAACTATATACCCAGTTCATCGATACAATTTGGGTCTAAGCTGACAGCAAATTAGATTCTTTTAAATGAAAAAGCAAAAACTGCATTTATCTTATCATATTGACAAGATTCTGAAGATTTTTGTGTCCATTATTTTCCGTGGCCGACATGACCTTGTGTCATGGACACTTTTTAATAGGCAATAGTATGATCTCTAAACCTATTTTTATTCCTTGGTGCTGCCGCCCCTAAACTGTAAATAGTGTACCTTTCTCGTTGCCGTTTTTTTTCCTTGTAAAAATTTGTACCATTCTCATTGCTGCATTTTTTCTTCTAATGGGTCTAGTCATAGAATAGCGACACTACGATTGAATCCAAATTGTTCTTTTGCACCATGTTCTCCTTGATCAGTTTTACATTGTGATTTTTCTTGGAATGAATTTGGCATAGATCAGTAGGACTGCGATGGAGCGCGCATTTCCGCATTGTATTCGGTGTCCTTGCTATACCCGGTAACCCATCCGATCAGCATGGCCATATGGTACTAACTATAATAGTTAAAATTGTGTCAAATGTATGTCTGAATAGTCCTTTTGTCTGTCTTGCCGCCATATTTGCTAGTTTTGCTTGGATAATTGCAATAAACTGAGGTATATATTAGTACAGACATCATGTCAGAAACGTGGCAGTGGCCTCTCACTGTGATTCAATGTGCACAGGCGGACTCCCATTGAGACGCAGTAGCAAAACTTCGTTATTGATGTCGTTTGACTACCTGCATGTATCAAGTAACGAAAACTAACTAGTACGTTGTTACGCCAGGTCATACTCACTCGAACTTGATCAACCCAAAGGATCAGTTATATCATCAGCAAATGAAGGTGCCACGCCCACTTCTGTTTTATGGCCTATCTAGTACGTTTTTTACTACGAATCTTATCAATATTATCGTTGGTGCGATATCCTCTACTCTTTAATAGCATTTTACTATGATAATATTGAGAAATACACTATGCCATATATATCAAATTCGTTGTTTTTCTTAAATTTTCTTCTTTTTTTCTCTATTTTTAATCGTTCACTGTGATCCACAACATTGGGCTGCAATGGATTTTTTCCTTGAATATAATTCTAGTGGCCATGCTTTTTCTTCCTGGGTACCATATTTTTCCCGCAACCCTGCAAAGGGGGCGCTACATCCGCTCAAAATTAGTGTATCAAATCTATGGTTCCTGGGATTGGGTTTCGCATCCAATCTGAATATGGTCTACTGTGCAGATTTCAAACTTTAATTAATATGTACTGTAAGACAACAACATTGACTACATTGTATTCCAATTAGGTTATCTCGATTGGTTTACTCGAGGCAGCCTCTCAAAGTTCAACCACTAAAAATCGACTTTTTGCTGTTTTTCCGAAGATAAAACTTCAAACCCCATTCCTGGGGATAAGGAGCGGTCCAATCGGTCAAATATCGCTTGTGCAGGCATTTGGGCCCGAACCCATCCCACATGGGATATATGACCGAAATCGCTGACATGACCCCTGTCACCACCTGCATGGTGCTCTCGCGGATACGTTCTTAATCCACAATCAATTAATGCAGTACAAATTCGCCGTGTTCAATGACAAGAAAGTGAAAATGTTTTATCATATATAAAAGTCATCGAATTTCGGGCCCTTTATTTTTATACGCCCACATGGAAAGGTGGTCTTATATTGTCGTCGCCCCCGTCCGTCCGTTCTGTCCATCCGTCGTCCACAGTTTCTTGTGAACGCTCTAGAGGCTAAAGTCAATACCCGATTGACTTTAAATTCATACACTTTGTTTAAGGTCATAGGACGAAGAATCCTATTAATTTTCAGCGACACCCGATATTTACTGCCAGAGTTATGGCCCTTGATCACTTTAAAAAATCTTGTGTACGCTCTAGAGGCTTAAGTTAATATCCAATTGACTTTAAATTTATACACAGTGTTTAAGGTCACGAGACGAAGAAACCTATTGACTTTCAGCGATATCCGATAATGACTGCCGGAGTTATGGCCGTTGATCACTTTGAAAAATCTTGTGGAAGCTCTAGTGGCTAAAGTTAATATCTGATTGACTTTAAATTTACACACAGTGCTTTTAAGGTCATGAGATGAAGAAGCCTATTGATATTCAGCGATTTCCAATAATTACTGCCAGAGTTATTGCCCTTGATCACCTAAACCAGGGGTAAAGGTTCGAACTGCTGTATATGACGTTTAGATAACGTTGTGACAACGTTGTAACAACGCCGTGACAACAACCTGTGTATGACGTTTTGACAACGTGACAACAACCCGTATATGACGTTTTGATAACGTTGTGATGACGTTGTCGCAACGTTGTGACTACAACTTGTATATGACGTAAATACAACGTTGTATGTTGGTCGAAAACACATTGTACAACGTCACGACCAATATTGACGTTGTCACAACGTTGCGTGCCCGCTGGGGGTACTGTTGCTCTCTAGCGTTTAAAAATCAATTTTGTCCAAAAGTTATAGTCACGAATGTCATGATTACAAATTCTATAGAATTATGAAAGACCTGATAAATGGGTAAACGTTTTTTTCCATCCACTGGAGCCTGGTCTTATGACGTCATATGTGGATTGTGGGTTAGGTTTGGCCCAGGGTTAGGGTTAGGGCTAGCCCTGTCTACATCTCGAGACTGTGACGAAATCTGCAGGCCACAGCCCTTATCCTAACCCACAATCCACATATGACGTCATAAGACCAGGCTCCAGTGGATGAAAAAAAACGCTTACCTGATAAATCAGTTGTAAAGTGTCAGCCATTAAATACAGTCCTAAAAATCCAGGTGTTGTTTTCCAAATGAACCATCCATCCATAGACTTTGAGTCGCCAATATAAGGGAAATACCCTACAGTAACAAATCAAGAAAGCAATGATTTTCTACACTGGAAATATATATTTTTAAAAATGGCTGTTCAGCGATAACTTTTCGTTTATTAAAAAATAGCACATGGCGTCAATGTTTTTAACGTTCTAATTTAATTACGTCGTCAAGTGACGTCATTCAGCAGACGTTTCATTTAGCAGAAGAATGTGGTGAAAACAGGTTTGCCTCGGTTGGAAATATCTTCTTTCTTGTACATAATGTTGTACATGGTAATGTGGTCGTATTCCTGTCCGTCCATCAATCCATCCGGACCGTCGTCCACAATTTATTATTATACAATGTACTAGAGTTATAGTTATGGTCCGTTTTTCACATGGCGAAACATCACATGTAGTGTAAAATTAGCCTATCGCCCTATCTATTCTCTATCATCTGTGGTTGAACGATATGAAAATTTGTCAAAAGTATATTTAATGCATAGGTTACAGGTAGACTATATTTTTATCACTTGGTTTGATAGTGTTTTTATTGTGTTCTGTATCTGTATCATATGTCAGAGTGGGGTTGTTTTCTGGGCTTTTATCAAAATTAATCTGGTCGTATACTGTCGTCACCTCTGTCCATCCGTCTAGAGGTTATAATTACTGCCAGAGTTAGTGTGTTGTATTGTACATCTAAATGTTTTAATTACCGACACCAAAAAATATGTCTGCCCGGACGACTTAGCTGTTGTGTGCAAAGGGCGGATTAGGGGGGTGGGGCGAACGCGGCGCCCCCCCCCCCTCATGTCGATCCACTGGACGCACTTTAGAACCTGATTCTTGTCTCAGGTCACTGGAAAAATGACATTTCCGGGCTTTTTGTTTCCGATGTATTCCACGGGCGGCCACAGGGACCCCTGTTGAGCGCTTCGCACCTTCGTTGTTCCCAACCTGCGACTTCGCCTCCCGTGCGCCCCCTCCTGTCCATGTTCTTTAGATCCGCCCTTGGTCACGTTAGTGTGCGTATGTTTCGTTGTCTGGAAACCTAGTTTTGTTTATAATTGTACTAGACTATTGGTACGATTCTTCTGTACTTACTAATATATATGTTTCTATTACAGATACTGATGATACATATGATCACTTAGTAATAGATGAAGAAAACAAAGGGATGACAATTCCAGGTATGTCATTACGTTTTACCCATACGTTAAGAAATGGCAAGTAATTTTATAGTGGAAGTGTTTTTAAGCCATGGTTGTATATCTTCACATGTTATGACAAACCAAGGTCTAGGGTTATATAACTATAATTAAACTAACTCGGGTGTATATCCTTCCTGAAACCACAAGGTCAAGGATTATATAACTATAATGAAAATAACTCAGGACTCAGGTGTATATCCTACCTGAAATCCACAAGGTCAAGGGTTATAACTACAACTAAAATAACTCAGGTGTATATCCTACTTGATACCACAAATTACCACAAATAATACGGAAATATACCAGCACAAAGCTAACTGAAGTCTGATGGCCGCCATGAACCAGCTTAGATAAAGACTAAGTTGTTTTAAAACTGGTTTATTTACCCCACCTGTTCGTTCAAACAACAAAGATAAGCTACTGTTTGAGTTCTGGTAAATAATAAACGAATTTCTTCGATTATGAACAAACTAGTTAACTTTGGTTATTATAAACTTACCCGTGTGTTTGAAATGAACTCCCGTTAAATAAAATCCATTGTACCACAAAAAATCCCAACGAATAAAACCGGTTCTCTCTTGAAAAATTTGAATATTTACTTGTTATTTCGACAGAGTGGATAATAACATTGCTTTCGTCACATATTGGACGAATCCAACACACTGAAGCGAGGTTGTTTGAATTTGACGCATATTTTGGCAACCACGTGCTATGCTCAAAGCAAAGCGCCAACATTACGATCGTTTGAGTTTGGGCGACGAAAATATCAATTGAAGGCAATTACATAGGAGCTTTATATTAAAACCATTGATCGCCAGTCTATCAAATTTTATTCACAATGAAAGAATCACTGATTGCACGGATACTCGTAAAAATAAAGTCATATATGAAATATAAATTTTAATATCCTATCTTCTTTATATTATAAATAGTTTAACACGGATCACGAAGCACACCCCCGAAGTGTCTGAGGACTCTGAGTGTATTATTAATTTGATCTCATTCTTTCGATCAAATAATAACCGCTTCAGTGACATTTTTAAGCGTGTTGCGGCAGCGTTCAAGGTGCCTAATGGCATTGGGTGGCGGATACAATGCCGATAAGTCCGTAACACCCTGTAAGAAGCGGAACATTAATTGTAAATGGCCTGCATATATGTTAAATAATAATATTATCATACCATATTATAAAGATGGGTAATATTTAAGGCCCGTGAAAAGAATGTAGTTATTTTTATTCCTCATGCGTGTTAAAAAAGAAAATTACCCCATCCGAGCCGCTAATCAAATAATTAAGTCGGTAACAAATTTTAAAAAATTCAGGTTGTTATGTGTGCGAACGCTCAAACTCAATGCCGAGTCGAGACGTGCTTTTAAATGCCACATTTCCTATGCTGTCACCCTTGATGCAAAGTGATATCTCCCGAGGTGTGACGTAACCAGCTGCCATATTGATATTTTTCTTAACCGAAAGTTTGTGGGATTTCAATTTTTCAAAAGAGAACTGTTTTTATACGTTGGGACATTTAGTGGTGCAATGGATTTTATTTAACGGGAGTTCATTTTAAACACACAGGTAAGTTTATAATAACCAAAGTTAACTAGTTTGTTCATAATCGAAGAAATCCGTTTATTATTTACCAGAACTCAAACAGTAGTTTAAAGATGGCCTGGGTTTTTAACCACCACCAGAACGGTGAACAGGTAATCAACTAATATAATTTCAGATGATGTTCAATATAGTCAGACATCTATACAAAACAATAATATGGCCACCATCACACCAATAACTCCATTATTAAATCAAGGACAGGATGTAATAACAACTAATTATAATAAAATAACCGATAACAATATAATGGACGTGGATTCAATATTTAAAACTTGTCGAGATGGTACACTTGATGATGTCAACAATTTAATACTTCATAATATAGATCTAAATATTCATGACGGGTTGGGACGACCACCTTTATTTCATTGTGTCCGATCTGACCATGATCAAGTAGAGAAGGTTAAATTACTCGTCTCTACTGGTGCCACGGTAGATGTAAAGGAAAAAGATGGTCGTAGTTTATTAGACTTTGCTCGTTACTTAGGTAGAACAGAATGTGCAACTTATTTACGTGAATTAGGCCTTGATAAATAGAATATAAATAATCATACAACATATTTATTTTACTAGTTAATAATTATATTACGACTAAATTAAAATGTTTTGTTTTATTTTGATGTAAATTTAAAGATTTGTTATAAACCATTTTCTGTCAATTATCAACAACATTATGTGCACAAACTGGCTACCTACCAGCCATTAAAACTAGTAACACGTGATTACAACGTCACAGCGGGTTACTACGTCACAGGTTAAATCTATTTATAAACAAATTGAAAGTAGTATTACCAGGTTGAATAACATGAATAGAAAATCAACTCATGTGATGTTTTGGTGGTCATCAGGCCCGTAGGCAAGGGGGGGGGGGCAATGACCCCCTGAAAAAAATGTTTTGCCCCCCCCCCCGAAAGAAAATTTGCCAACCTTAACTCTTAAATACCTACTGTAGACTGTAACGGGTGTGCCCCTCCTAAAAACTTCACTGCCCCTCCGAAGCCAGCAAGCTGGCTACTGGCCTGGTGGTCATGAAAGTCAACTTTAACCCTAACTTAATTCAGGAAATAAATATATTTACAATAGAAGGTATTCAAGGTAAGAAAAATTGATTTATTTTTTATTTTATAAGTCGACACATCGATCCACTTTTATCATGTCAAAACTCCGAGTTAAATGATTAAAGCCTTTTTCAGTTTGATATCTAAAATATATCTCTCCAGATTTCTTTACTTATATTTGTTCACATGGAACTTGACTTAGACCCATCTTTTAAATTCTGGTTTAAGGCGAGTTTTACTATATTATTTAGAAATATTTGTCAATTGTTTTTATTGAGTGATGTATACGGCAGACATGTTTTAAATTCTGGTTTAAGGGGAGATGAATCATTTACGATTTTATTATAGGAATATTTAAAAAAAAAAACAATGTGTGTTGTTTTCCTTACTGGATGTTATAGAAATAAGATTATATTTTTGAAGAATTGAACGTTAAAATACAATAAATTAATAGTTGTTATGTGTAAAAAAACTACAAAATATTTCTAAAAAATTAGAATAATATACTCTTCAAAAAAAGAAACGCACAACCCATTTTTCATAATTTTTTTATTTGAACAAGGTCTTTGTTTCGGTAAATCTTACTTGTTTTTAATGCCATTATGTAAGGATAAAAGAAATTCATTAGTGATTTTAAAGGTAGGGTCACTAATTGTGACTGGTCATTCTTTTTGTGGAAATTTTTTATCGCTTGATTGCACCAAGAAACATGAATTTAACAACTTCGCGAGCTTTTCGCATGGAACCTAAATCTAAGGTCTTTAAAATCCCGGGGTTCTCGGTTTCCAAATCAGTTGCACATGTAAACAGTCAAAGACCCAAGTGATGCCACATCCGAACGAAGACCAACGCAACAACGGTATTGGTGGATTACAAGCAGGTGACTCCAAGACAGATGTAGCCAGGCTGCTGAATGTTTCCCTTAGTTCCATTTCTCGCCTTTGGGATAGGTACCGACAGCGAAGTTCAACACGTGAACGTCCAAGCTCAGGCCAAACAAGTGTGGTCCCACTTGTCCTGGGTCGACACTTCCGGTTACGTCATTGGCGTAAATGGTTTTCAACAGCGACCTCTACCGCAGCAGCAATTCCCGGACGGCGTAGAATCTCGTACTAGACAGTAGGTAAACGCCTACGTGAACATGAATAACGAGGCAGACGTCCTCGTTAGAGCTTCTGTTTTGAAATACGCCGACACCATGAAATCCAACTTTAATGGGTTCAGGCATTGAGGGTATGGTCACAGCAACACTGGAGAGCAGTTTGGTTCAGCGACGTGTCGCTGTTCTTGTTGCAACAAGGCGATAGTAGAGCGAGGATATACTGACGACGAAATGTAACGTTGCGTTTCTTTTTTGGGAGAGTATATTAAAAATTGTATAAAAGATATCTAGAAAATTGGAATCGTGTTAAAAATTGTATAAACAATACCATGATGAGTTTTTAGCGTCTTGTAAATTATATTCTCTCTATTTTGCTTATGTTTTTCAGAGCTGCTACATTTGAACATAAACCCTCATTAAAAGTTGTTTGTTATTATTTCCACTAGAAAACTGTCCACTGTATAAAAAAACATGGTAATGCGTTTTCATAATTTTAGTGTCTAATAACCAAAGAGTATTAATTCCCTAAAACAACAAACTTGACAAAGACTGTATAATAATTATTGATGGTTTAATCAAGGATGCAGTCCTTTATAAACTAGTTATAGATATAATAATGCTGCACCCTTGTACACCAAAAAGTACAATTTGTTTCCATGGAAACACAAAAACTATTAAATACGTGAAATATTTGAATCAAGGAGATTATACCACTGTTAATATTCTGATTTTATTTTCTTAACTAAATTAAATGTGAAATAATCAATTTGAGTGCTGATACATTTTAGCATGGATCAAGCTGTGAACAATTAGATAATGTGTGAAAAATATTTTATTTCAGAATTAACTGAAAGGACGTAAAATTCAAACAGAGAGAGTTTATTGTGGTCATCTGTTTCATAATGGTTGTTTAGATACGTACATTAAAACACCTCCATTTATAGGTAAATATTTATAATACTGCTGGGAGTCATGGCGACCGTCTTTATTACCTCAATTGGTGAAGAAAACTAAAACTTCAAACCCAATTTTATATCCTATAGTTATAATCCTGATTAAATGGTATAGTTATAATCCTGGTTAAATGGTATGGTTATAATCCTGCTTACCATATCTCACTTTAGATAGTTGAATGAAAATAAAAAGTGTATTCTCTTATTTGACTGAGTCAGAAAGGCAAGGCCCCATTTCATGTTATATCACTTAATCTACATTTAAAATAAATAGTAACCCATAATACACATGTGTTTTTAAAGACGTAGCTTATGTTTGTTTGTTTGTTTCAGGAGGTAAAAAATGTCCTTCCTGTGATGAACGAATTTATCATGAAAAATGGAAAGTGTCAGCTGAAGTAATGGAGAATAGATGGGCACATAAACAAGCTAAACAAAGATAATGCTTATTGTACATCATTGCCAAGTCTAGTATTTCATCTTGGTTGTTATAATAATTATGTTTTATGGCCAGGGTTGACGTAGTTCAACTGGATTACATTGTTACCTATTACGTCTTGAATAGTTACGCATGGTATGGTCACATTTGATAAAATTACTCGGTTCAATAGTTATTGTCCATTTTGTCTGTTTATAATCAGTCTTTTTGTTGTACATCTCAAATTATTCCTGGTCAAATTTAAGTAAAATGGACAAGCTCGGTTTATTATTTAAGTAGACTATTTTTCAAAGAAGTGCCGACAGTCAGAAAAAGTACAATTATTGATTGGTTGATAAGGTCACGTGACACTCTAATATTCCTACATACAGGGTGCTAACTTTTATTATATTGAAAGAACGAACCACACGGACATATTTATTTGTAAATACTCCACGGATCAAGCTGTGTGATTTTTACTGCGAGAACTTCGCTTTTCCACATAAAACAGCAGATTTTTTTCCCACAGGTTTTTTTTTTTTCAATCGGCTGGGATGACATCAAACAGCTGGATCTCCTATTTTAACTTGTTTTCATTATGACAAAGTGAGAAGATGACCCGCCCTCTCTTCTCACGACAGTAATTTTAAAACTGTGTTTTAAAGTGATTTTACATATACAAGAACTTTTTATTATTTTAAAACTGTATTATAAAGTGGCTTTTAGATATACAAGAAGTTTTTATTATTTAGTGTTTTTACCTATCTTCAATATATTACTCATTCAGATGTAAATAATTTAATTAAATCAACCTGTCCATAATATCATGCCTTTTTAACAACTACCGTATAATCACAACCTTTTAACTAATTAGAAATGTGAGAATTGTGTCTGTGATGGAACTTGGTCATACATGTTAATGTTACAAATATCATCATTAGTCGGCCGAGTATGCCGCCATTATCACCGACGTCAAGGACGTTAAGGTTTTGCGACATTCATATTTCACAGTTGGAAATCGTGGAAAGGCCACTGTCTGGGCAAAATTCTCCTACCTCATATTGTCCATAAAACCATAGAAATAAACCTCCCAATATGTTTGTTGCTAAATGAAAGTCAGCAGCCTGTTTACATGCTTGTCACTGTGTTCACGACTAAACCTCGGCCTTTATTTGCATCCCATCCAAACTACCTGTGAGCTGCATAGTTGAAGAGTCAACCTTTGTATTCTAATTATGTTTCGACTTCATTGTCCAATGTGGGTTTTCTAGTTTACATAAATGCTTTAATTAGATTTATTGGAGCCTTTGTTTTACTTATCTGGGGTTCGATTTCAGTGGAAGGGAACAGTGTCTACTCATTCGGGTGGGACAAAAAACATGATGTCCGGACAGAAGAGTGAAACGATGGGTGACTCAGGAACAGAATATTTATATGATTTGTCATCTTATTTTTCCAGATGTGAACAAATCCAATTAAAACCATAGCCTCTGTCACACTGACATAGTTTTCCAAAAATGGCGCATTATGACTGTGGGATGCCGAGTATCGATTTTTTATACGCCCACATTTTTATGTGGACGTATATTGTCGTCGCCCCTGTTCGTCCGTCCGTCCGTCCGGACGTCCGTCCGTCCACAATTGTTTTTGAACAGTCTACAGGTCACAATTTTTATCCGATTTCAATGAAACTTAAAATATAGGTTTATCACCCTAAGATCTCGGTTCCTTTCGATATTGGCATGTATCGGACTGTAACTTCATGGGTTATGGCCCCTGATTGTACAAAAAATCACGTTTTTTAGCTTGTGAACAGTGTAGAGGTCACAATTTTGAACCGATTTGGATGAAACTTGAAATGCATGTTTATAACCCAAAGATCTTGGCTCCTTTCGATATTTGCGCCAATCGGATCGTAACTTCCTGAATTATGGCCCCTGATTGTCCGAAAAATCGCCCTTTTTAGCTTGTGGTCCCTCTGGAGGTCAAAATTGTTATCCGATTTAAAAAACCGTTTGAATATATCACCGTTCTATGGTTATGAAGGTTGAGTTCGAATTTCGTGAAAATCGGACCAAAATTGACGGACAAAATGGCCGCCGTTTGTACGCGAATAGTGTGAAAATATGTTATATCAAGGTTGTGGACCTTATAGAGGTCACAATTTTGAACCGATTTTGATGAAACTTGACATGTATATTTATAACACAAAGATCTTGGTTCCTTTCGATATTTGCGCCCATCGGATCGTAACTTCCTGAATTATGGCCCCTGGTTGTCCGAAAAATCGCCCCTTTTAGCTTGTGGTCCCTCTGGAGGTCAAAATTGTTATCGGATTTAAAAAAAACGTTTGATTAAATCAATGTGCCATGGTTATGAAGGTTGAGTTCGAATTTCGTGAAAATCGGACCAAAATTGACGGACAAAATGGCCGCCGTTTGTACGCGAATAGTGTGAAAATATGTTATATCAAGGTTGTGGACCTTATAGAGGTCACAATTTTGAACTGATTTTGATGAAACTTGACATGTATGTTTATAACACAAAGATCTTGGTTCCTTTCGATATTTGCGCCCATCGGATCGTTACTTCATGAATTATGGCCCTTGACTGTCCGAAAAATCGCCCTTTTTAGCTTGTGGTCCCTCTGGAGGTCAAAATTGTTATCCGATTTAAAAAAAAACGTTTGATTATATCACCATTCCATGGTTATGAAGGTTGAGTTCGAATTTTGTGAAAATCGGACAGAAATTGACGGACAAAATGGCCACCGTTTGTATGCGAATTGTGTGAAAATATGTTATATCAAGGTTGTGGACCCTATAGAGGTCACAATTTTTAATCGATTTTGATGAAACTTGACATGTATGTTAATAACCCAAAGATCTTAATTCCTTTCGATATTTACGCCCATCGGATCATTACATCCTGAATTATGTCTCCTGATTGTACGAAAAATCACCCTTTTTAGCTTGTGGTTCCTCTGGAGGTCACAATTAATATCTGATTTAAAAAAACGTTTGATTATATCACAGTTACACCGTAGTTATGGGTGAGTTTGAATTATGATTTTCTGATGATTACTTAAAATGCAACAACTCTTGTTGACTGCCCGGACGATTTGGCTGCTTTGTGGGCGTATGTTTCCTTGCCTGGCAACCTATTTTTTAGTCCTTTAATGCTCCGCATCAAATTCAAAACAAAATCTGTTAAAACAGTGGTGCAGGACCCATGGCCTGACAAGGTCAGTGTCTCGTGGTGTAGCCGTGTAGGGTGGAGTGCCTGACAAGGTCAGTGATGTAGGATGGAGGGCCTAGTTATTTGGATTGGACAACAAATCAAGGTCCCGTGTACAAATAAACGGGCTTGTTAAAGAACCCTTGACGGTGGGCTGGAGCTGTCCGGGCAAAATCCTCCTAATGACACTGTATGGAGGATAGGTGAGGCAACTCTGAATATGGATATGGTTCATCCTGCACTGTATAAAGTTTTTATGTTTTTTAACAGGAAAATCATGGCAGAAAAGTTGCCATTTTTTCTCGTAATTTTACATTAGTATGTATTTTAGCAATGCAATGTTAAGCGTGTCTTACAATTGTAGGTTAAGAAACATATGCCTGTAATTTTACATACGCTGTGTAAAATGATATAACATATCATAATGTTAAATAAAAGTTGATTTGTATTTAAACTTGAAGTTGGTGATTTAACCGTTGTATGTTATGCTTCCCGTACAGTTACGGGTTAAATAACATATACGTTGTAATTTAACATACGTTGCATAAAGTAGACCTGTATATAAACAGGTTGCTGGTAATTTAACTGCACCGTGAGAAATAATTCTGTTAGAAACCAGAAAAAGTTCTGGCAGTTGGTTAACCAGTATTTTTTCTCTGTTATTTTTAATCTGTTTATTCTTTGACAGAGAAAAAATCTGGTAAACCATCTGCCATAACTTTTTCTGGTTTCTAACAGAATTATTTCTCACGGTGCAGTTAATTTTTTCTGGTTTCTAACAGAATTATTCCATGTTAAAAAAGAGCTTCTGCCAGAAGATTGTCTGTTTTTTATCATAATTTTTGTGGTTAAATATAAAACAAAATCATTGTAAAAAATAATTTATTTTCTGTAAATCTAATTTTTCTGTCATGAACGTTAAAAAAAATTAAAAATTAAGAGCGAGGCATCGTGAATGGCTTCACATTTTGTGTTCTGAAGGCCAGGTTTACTACTTTCTGTCGTCTCTTCCACTTCTTACACATTTTGTTACCTTGAACCTGAAACAAAATGATAAAGCACATACAAGAATGAAATCAAAAGGGCAGCGGAGATAACTCTTTAGGGCTGAAGGGTCTGTAACATGTACGGCCAGTACCACACAGGACCCCAGTTGTTAGCGCCAGCTGAACAAATTAGAACTTGCACCATTGACACGAAGGCCAAGTTGCAAAACAAGTTTTCTTTGCTATTGGTTAATAATCCATCCTCATATTCTCTGAACCATCGCGTTTCTTACACTTTAATATTGTTTACATGGTCGAGTTCAAATTCACAATAAAACATACACCATGGCCACTATGTGTAGGCCTTATTATACATCATAGATACTAAACATAAAAAAGCAACAAACTTAATAGACAGTGCAGAAGCTGTGTCTTTAAATCCAATAACATACTCAGTCTCGTCTTATGCTGTAGATTTGCCTTCGCACATACATTATTATTAGGAAGACTTACCTTCTTATTGTTGGTTTTCCATTGTTCTTATCCTGCATCGTCAATGCACATTCAAACAGTCACCGACATTCGTTAAATCTGCGACGCGCATGCGTTAACCCTATCCATGAGTATAACTATGTGAATTAACAAAATTTTGACGTTAATATACCATATTTTCTGTAATATTACAGAAATGCAACTAAAATCACAGCCATGGGTTATGACAAATATTTTAGACGAGTGTCAAACATGTCATACACCTTGGTCCGAGACACCCCCAGTCTTTCTGATATCGGTCTAAAGCCAGTCAAGTCTCAATAAAAGAGAATATAAAATGAACTACAGATTTTGATAAAGATAGGCTGGCACTGCCAGGCAGGATACGCCCACATTTTCGAAAGATGGACAGAGAACAAGCAATACCGAAAGTGATTTTTCCTACATCTTTAAGTCCTGTATTTCATACTGTATTGGGAGCAGCCATTTAGTTGGTCAGTTCCAGTCTGATATTAATGAAATTCGAAACCGACAATGATTATGGTGTGACGGTACACAACCTAGAAATGTGACTTTTCATCAAAATCGGATAAGAATTGTGACCTGTAGAGAGTCCACAACCATGATAAAAATCGGATAAAAATTGTGACCTGTAGAGAGTCCACAACCATGATATACCATATTTTTACACTATTCGCGTACAAACGGCGACCATTTCGTCCGGCAATTTTAGTACGATTTTCACGAAATTAGAACTCAACCATCCTCATCAAAATCGAATTAAAATTGTGACCTTTACAGGCTCCACAATCATGATATATCATTTTTTTAACAGTATTCGCGTACAAACGGCGGCCATTTTGTCTGTCAATTTTGGTCCGATTTTCCCGAAATTCAAACTCAACCTTCCTTACAGTGCAACGGTGATATAATCAAACGTTTTTTTAAATTGGATAATAATTGTGACCTCCAGAGGGACCACAAGCTAAAGAAAGGGGGATTTTGCGTATAACCAGGGGCCATAATTCAGGAAGTTACGATCCGATATGCGCAAATATCGAAAAGAACCAAGATCTTTGGGTTATAACCATGAATTTCAAGTTTCATCAAAATCGAATTAAAATTGTGACCTTTACAGCGTCCACAACCTTGATATACCATTTTTTAACAGTATTCGCGTACAAACGGCGGCCATTTTGTGTGGCAATTTTGGTCTGATTTTCCCGAAATTCGAACTCAACCTTCCTTGCGGTGTAACAGTAATATAATCAAACGTTTTTTTAAATCGGATAATAATTGTGACCTCCAAGCTAAAAAAAAGGCAATTTTGCGTATAATCAGGGGCCATAATTCAGGAAGTTACGATCCGATATGCGCAAATATCAAAAGGAAGCAAGATCTTTGGGTTATAACCATGAATTTCAAGTTTCATCAAAATCGAATCAAAATTGTGACCTCCACAGGGTCCACAACCTTGATATACCATTTTTTAACAGTATTCGCATACAAACGGCGGCCATTTTGTATGGCAATTTTCGTCCGATTTTCCCAAAATTCGAACTCAACCTTCCTTAGGTTGTAACGGTGATATAAACAAACGGTTTTTTAAATCGAATAATAATTGTGACCTCCAAGCTAAAAAAAAGGCGATTTTGCGTATAATCAGGGGCCATAATTCAGGAAGTTACGATCCGATATGCGCAAATATCGAAAGGAAGCAAGATCTTTGGGTTACAACCATGAATTTGAAGTTTCATCAAAATCGAATCAAAATTGTGACCTCCACAGGGTCCACAATCTTGATATACCATTTTTTAACAGTATTCGCGTACAAACGGCGGCCATTTTGTATGGCAATTTTCGTCCGATTTTCCCGAAATTCGAACTCAACCTTCCTTAGGGTGTAACGGTGATATAATCAAACGGTTTTTTAAATCGAATAATAATTGTGACCTCCAGAGGGACCACAAGCTAAAAAGGGTGATTTTTCGGACAATCAGGGGCCATAATTCAGGAAATTACATTCCGATAGCCGCAAATATCGAAAGGAACCAAGATCTTTGGGTTACAAACATGCATGTCAAGTTTCATCAAAATCGGTTCAAAATTGTGACCTCTATAGGGTCCACAAGCTAAAAACGTGATTTTTCGTACAATCAGGGGCCATAATCCATGAAGTTTTGATCCGATACATGCCAATATCGAAAGGAACCGAGATCTTATGGGGATAAACCTATATTTCAAGTTTCGTCAAAATTAGATAAGAATTGTGACCTGTAGAGAGTCCACAAACAAATTGTGGACGGACGGACGTCCGGACGGACGGACGGACGGACGTCCGGACGGACAGGGGCGACGACATAATACGTCCACATGAAAATGTGGGCGTATAATAAAATTGAAAAAATTATTTTCATTTCTTAGTAGGACAGTAGTGATACTTTCAAAATAAGCAGCTGGTCAAGCATGGAATTCCAAATAACTAAAAACAAAACAAAAAACAAAAAAAAACCCAAAAAATTGATACTTGTTAATAGGAATGGACA